>JAOXNO010000001.1:156460971-156517332 GCA_028565335.1 Limnodromus scolopaceus
TCTCCTCTCCTCTCCTCTCCTCTCCTCTCCTCTCCTCTCCTCTCCTCTCCATGAGTCCCATCAGCCCCTGAAGTGATGCTCTGCATCAATGTTTGCTTTCCCCGTAGGTCAGCACTTGGCACCCTCATTCCCCTTTTGGATCCAAAATTCCCTTGTAGTGCTCCCCAGATGTCTCCTCATGCCCTCACCTGAAGAAAGGCTTGTGCCCGTGTTCTCTGGGCATGACACCAGTGGGTGGAGGACTTACGCCTGTGCTGAAAATGAAGCAGAGACATTATTTACATTGGCATTTGCTGCTCTCAGTGCCACTAACGTCTGCCTACAAGGCTTCGTTCACAGTCGGAGTACACGCAGTGCAGGGCAGGCATACAGGTGTGTGGAATGAATTCCACTGCGTGTGCTGTTCTACTTCTGAAGATAAAAAACCACATTAAATTAATGAGGAATGTCATCAAGTCCTAGCAAGTGATTAAGCTCATAGATCTGTGGCTATAAGGCTGCTGACTAGCAGGCTGCTGTTTTTTCCACGCCTGCCGGTTTTTGAACTGGTATTAGAGAATTTGGAAACTCTGGATTTAGAGTTTGGTTTTGAGAGTTGAGCTGATTCAGAGATTAGGAAGCACTACTACAGCTTCTGTACCCATTATCTCATGATTTAAATGTTCTCTGTTTTACATTAGCTAATGATTTAAGTGCCATTAGATATCTTTGTATGACATCCAATATGAAATAATCAACTGGCTTAGTGTAACATTGGTCCCATCAATCAAACTCCCTATTCCTCCCACAGCATTGTTAATGAAATGTTGGTAAGAAAGCCCACAGACCCGAGTATAGCATTAGAATTAAGGGGGTGAAAGGTGACATTTCATTATTCAGTTTGTCTTAGAGTCCCATTTCATTTCAACAAAGAGTCCAGAAGGGACATTTGCTCAGAATATGTTTTATAACTCCTATGATATCTGGCCTATTGTTTGTGTTTAAGCTGATTTCCTGATAATATAGCAACATTAAATGGACAAGAATGGCATCATCTCTTTTAAAAGTATACCTGATGCTGGAGCTTGACATGGTTCCTTTGAGGGAAGATCCTGGTAGGTCTTTATGTCCTTATGTTCTTTGAGGTAAGTGTGTGCCAGCTCGAAAAGTAGTATTTTTAGGAGTAATAGAATGATGGAATGGTTAGAGTTGGAAGAGACCTTAAAGATCATCAAGTTCCAACTCCCCCTGCCATAGGCAGGGTCTCCTCCCACTAGAGCAGGTTGCTCAAAGCCCCCTTCAACCTGGCCTTGAACACTTCCAGGGATGGGGCATCCACAGCTCCTCTGGGGAACCTGCGCCAGTGTCTCACCACCCCTCATCCTATCGCTACACTCCCTGCTGTTAGAATGGGGCTAAATCCAGATGTTGTCCCTCACAGTTTTGCCTGACTGATTTGCAGGTGAGGGTGAAAATGTGTGGACATGAAGATAAAATGTTGTCACGTGCAGGACCACAGAGTTGCTCCCAGGCCTTTCAGTGGAGTTCTCATTAAAAGATAAGATACCAGTAAATTAAAAACAAAGCAAAACAGCATCATTGCACACTCGCATAACAAGGGGCTGAGAAAGGGAGAAGTGAGGAGCATGACAGGGACTGAGACCATTTAGTCACCTTCCTCTCCAGCAGTTGAAGCCTCTGGAGAGACAGTGGAGATCTGAAGTGGGAACTGATCAGGCGATAAGGAGAGACCTTTGGAGGGAGACAGAAAGAGAAGCCAGAGTGGAGGAAGGTCCACTGCTGTCCAAGAAGTCGGTCAAGAAGGGTCCAATGTTTGTTTTGTGGAGTTATATTTTGTGAAGTTAATAATAAAGGCAAACCCCAGGAAAGGTGCAAAGTTGGAAAGCAAGCCTGTCTGCATGTCTTCTGTTCAAAGCAGAGCAGGGACTCCAGCAGCTTGAAGATCCACCTTTCTTTGAAGCAATTTTGAGGTGAAAATTTCAGCCCTTGGTGCAACCGGTTAAAGCTTTCTTAATTCCCCTTTAATTTGGGAGTACTCAGAAAGGTCTCAGCATTTTTGCAGGTAACTGGCAAGCTCTTTGCCATTTTTTTAATGAGCTCTTTTCTTTTGCTGAGAAACCAGGATTGAATTATTGTTAATATACACGGAAGAGGGACATTAATTAATTCCGAGGAAAAGAGGATATTTAACCTATTCTTGTAATTATCACCTAAAGTACCTAAACCCTCCACTGGGACTGGGTTCTTTTAAGACTGTTTCAGGTTATCATGAAGTCTTTTTCAATCAGACACAAACTCCGTTCGATGCAGTGCAAAAAGCCAAAGTCTCGGCTCTACTCGGCATTGTCCCAGTAGGGCACAGGCAAATTCTTCTAGCCAGCTGTAGTGGAAAAGCTTGAGATTGTTGGGCTTCTCCTCTCTGTAAGATTTATGTGGTATTAAATAGGCAAAAAAATGCATCCTTCTGCTTGTGAAGAAGAGGGACACTATAATAGGTTCAGACTTTTTTTGTGGAGGAGTCGAAATGTGGCACCAAATTCTGAAAAGGGTTTAATTAACAGCTTGGTTTTGCCAGACTTTCCCAGTGAAGAACTAACTTAGCTTATGGACTATAACTCCAAAAAAGAACTATTGATATGTTAATTGTATATGATTATGAATGGTTATTTATGGCATTGGATCTCTCTGCTAAACCAATTATGCTCTATTTGTGAGATTTGCATTATACTGCATCCATGGCATTTAATTAAACTTCTATTTCTCTTCTTTCTTTTTGTTTCTTTCTTTTTGTTTTCCTTTTCTAGCCTTAAACGCACGATAAACTACACTAGTCACTCAGTGGTTAAAGCTGAAATCAGCTATTCATTCGATTGCCCTCACGCACATCCTATTCGGTTTGTGCTGCCCAGAAAATCTTAGCTGTGCCCCTTTAAATGTTAACTCACCAACTTACCAGCTCAAGCTCAATGAATTTTTATAATCATATCTTACACATTTCTAGAACTAGACGGATCAGTCACTCTGGCTCTATTGGTGAGAACCATCTTCTGGATTTTAATGTATGTTTAAATATATTTGTATAAACATAAAGGGGATGTTTAAAAACAGTGTAATGGCACAGCGTGCTATAATCTGAGTGTTTCTTTTGGTCTCCTTCTGCCAGTTAATAAACAGCGTATAAAGTCAACTGCATAACCAATGCTCTAATTCAGAACATATCAAAAGGCTTGCGTGGGCGAGGTAAATTGGGCTGATAGTGAGTCAGGAGCTGGCTGGATCCCTCATTTGTTCATTCAGAGAATTTTTAATGTAGAACTAATTTTCACGTAGTTGAATTTTTGTAAAGAAAATGAAATCCTTAAGGGGGCAATTTAGCTGGAATCCTCTGAAACACAGTTCAACACGGATTGCCTTTTCACAGCTGTTTCATGTGGAAAAGAATCTTAGGTTTTCATTCCCTCGACACCTGCTTTCTCTTTCTCTTCTGCAAGTGTATTACAGTGCACTTATTGAAAGAGCTGATCGGGGTTAGTGGAGAAGGGGGTTAAATCATGATACAGGATATGCTTCTTTGTCACTCGAAACTTGCTCTGCTTCCTACTCATGGTGCCAGTACCAAAAATGTTGGTTTGGGGCTTTCTGTGATTGAAGAGTCCAAAAATGGAAGTAAAGAGATACGTATCCATCCTCCCTGGAGCCCTTCTGTGCACCAGTTGCTATATTACTGGGGCAGGGTGCCGAGAAATCAAAGAGTTTGGGAGTTGATCTTCTGGCCCACATATATATACATATACGTGTGTGTACATATATGCGCATATATATATAACTCCACTGTCCCTGCTCGGGCAGGGGCAAACAGCATCGAGCCAGTTCTTCAGTTTCAGAACATAATAATATCCTCTTCCTGGCCACAATGCTATTCATCACAGCCTTTTGCCAAATAACAGGCCTAAGTGGCCTGGAGGTCTTTCTGTGGACACTATTCCAGATTCAGTTTCCCAAAGAACATTTTGAAACATGCCAGTCCTAAAATATTTTCAGTCTTCCTCAGAAAAACTCTCACTAACAAAATTCGACTCTCAGACCTCTGTTCTCTAAGAACCTGACTCCCTTCTGTCTCAGCTGAAGTCTCGACAGAAAGGAGTTTTAGCATCTTGCTTGCATCCTAAGCGCACGATTTACAAGGTTAAAAACACAAAGCAGGAACAATCTGAAGCTATTTTCTGCGTGTGATCCTAGGGATGGGAGAACATAGTTGGAATAATTGTATCAGAAGGGAATCTGTTTAATTTGGTTCCTTCTCCTGTTACACATTAGCAAATAAAGTAGGACCACTGCAAGAGCATTTATTTAGCCTGGTTGTTGGGGCAAGTACAAAAGTGTTTGTCATCATGACATTACTAAGGGAGCCATTGCTAGAATCTAGTTTGAGATAGCTGAGGAAAAAAAATGTAGCTCTTATTTCACTTGGGACAATTTGCAAATACCCAAATCTTCTATTGTTTGAAGGGTTTATTTTACGACATGGAACCTATAGTTACTGCACCCCAAAAGTTCTTTTTTATGATTAGCTGAAGCTCAGACAAATCATGAAAAGACAATTGTACACTTTCTTGTGTTGCTTTATGGGCTTTAAGTGCCTACAAAAAAGGATTCCTTATGCTTTAATTTCTCTTTATTTTTTTGACTGTAAAGACCCATGGGGTAAATGCCAGTCCCACAATCCTGCAGTTATATGGTTACTGTCAGCCTGCTCAAATGATGCTTCCTGTTCATTAGGCGTCCTTTCATCTGACAACAATGTACTGGCTTTGCTGCAATTCTTAGTCAACGCCCATCTCTTCAATAGCCTGTGAATAGTATTAAATAGTGTTTATGCTAGCTATTGTTGCCTTTTGTGTGGTTTGTCTAATTCACAGAGAAAAGTCTGCTTTTGTGGTCTAAGGCTGGCTACGTCATGGCACGCCATGTGCCTTCTGATGGGATCCATTCCTGCTGAGTGATAACATTACAGGCCTGAACTCCTTTGCAATACAATCCAGCATTCTTAACACAGTCAATACACTCACAGGCAATCTAGTTTACTCTTTATATTAAGAGGTTTAGGGAGACAAAGCTCATCTAAATACCTGCTCCTGAAACAAATAAGATGAATTCGACCGATCTGAGAATTACTCCCCAGCTCCCACACAACTGCACAATGAGCACAAGAAATCAAAAATTAAAAAAAAAAAAACCCAAAACAAACCAACAACAAAATAACACTGAAGCTGTGCAAGGAATGCCCAAATATCCCAGGTAGAGTCTTTCTGCATATGCACACACGGCACATTTTAGCAAATAAAGGTGGTATTATCGTTCCTAGTTATTGTTCAAGATGAGGCTTAACACTAGAGTCAAAGTGGCCTCTTTTCTTTGCTTAAACTGCTCACAAAAGAGAAAGGATATTGTACGGATGATTACATTATCCCGTAGCTCAGGAGCCTTTGCAGGGCAGGTATGTTGCTGTGCCTTGAAAGGGCTTTTGATGTAAGCAGATCATTAGAGGCTCAATGTGTAACTGATCCTTAGCTGTCTCTGGCTTTTGGCGTGTATGGGTTATTCTTGCCTACCCCTGTGCTCCCTGTTCTAGGTATCTACGATCTTATTGTTCTCCCTCCCTCCCTCAATCCCTCCCCCCAACCCCGTCACTGCACGGCTAAAGTTGGTTTCCAGCTTTGCCTTGGGAAGTGTATAAATACATACAAATGCAAGTGGAAAGCGAGGCTTGCGCTGCTAAACAGTGCCATTTGTTTGTCCCAGGAGCTGTTATCCTCCGCGCGTCAGGCTTTGAACAAGATCAAGAGTAGCTTCTGAAAAATACGGCAATGAAAAGAATGCGCACAAATAGTAATTATTACTCTGTAGCTGCTCAAGCTATAATACCCTCCATGGCCAGAAGCAAGCGGGGAGGCAGGGGACAGGGTGGAGCCGGGAGTAGGTGGAGGCTGAACTTTGTTCTCTGTGCATCATGGGGAGAACGTTGCAGATTGCCCTCCTGATCAGCATAACAAGGGAAGTCCATCATACCTGCTCTCCTCTGAGGTATTATGGGCCAGATCCACAAAGGCATTTAGAACTGCAAAGCTCCCAGCAAGCAAGAGGTGAAAACCCATAGACAGCTTGAACGTAGACTTCTCCACCAGAACTGGCCACCTTTTAGAGTGCATTGGAAGAGACTACTTACTTCATCCTCGTGTTCAGCTCTGACAACAGTCTGTCGAAGTAAACCTTACAAGTGCTTATTTCTTGCCACTACTAGCAGGGAGTGGGATAACCAGACATCCACCTGAAGTTTGGAAAGATGAATCCCACTCACGTGTACTTCAGCGCCTGTGTGGATCCGGAGCTCCAGGTTCTGCTGTCCTCCTTGGGCCTTGCAGCTAAAAGCTGGTTTTTCCAGATAGATAGCATAGAAAAGGCATGAAGTGCTTATTAATTCTCTTTCTTTTTTAAAGCTTCTGAGTGCCTCCGAGCTACACAGAAGGCAGTCGTTCTTTCCATCTTAAAGTGAAAAATGAATAAAAAAATCTGTCTGTCATAACAACATGAAAGCATTTCCTGAATTACAGCCCTGACTTCTGAATGAGGCGTTTGACTGAAATGAGTCAGTACAAGTGGAAAAACGCGTTGCCAAAAAACAAGGAGGAACCTGGCAGTCTAGAGCAGTTGCTAGATAAGAGCTTTTTCCCCTGTATTCAGATCACCTTCCTATGGAAACTAGTTGAGCAAACGCTCACCCGGAGTCAGTCAATGAAAGAGAGCCTATGCCCCGTGCAAATGCGTTGCCTTATTTTGCTCCTGAGAATGAATGAGGTGGGCTTTGACTAACGCTTTCAGCAGAAGGCATTGGAAATGAACTAGGGTTGTCAGGAAAGCTCATTGATTTTGTAGGACCCATCCAAGTTGTACATTATAGTTTGGAGGAAGAGCACTCCCTTTTCAAAAGACAATTTTTCAATGTACTGCCCATGTTTGTGCTTTTGTGCGAGCGATAATGGTTTCATCAACGTTTTATGCGATCAGCATTTAGCAATACCTTGGAAGTTGGCAATTCTGACTAGATTTTACAGATACCAACTTTTTTTTTTCCATTAATACTTTTTTTTCCTTTCTGTTTATGTTCCCAGATTGATTTCCAATAGTTAAAATTTAAACAATAAAGGCAACCTTAGTTTTCAAGTCTGCAAACAGGACAGACAATGTATGCAACCTCCTCATTGATTGACTCTTCTGTTTTTATAGATTCGCTCTCTTGAAAGAATCATTAAACACCAGAGAAAATGATTTGTTGCCATTGATTACATGACATACTGCTCTGACATACACAGTTTTTATATCTAAGTTATTAATTATGTTGTTAATGTAATTTGCAGACCGCAAGATAAATCATTCAGCTTCTGACTGGATATTACTGGATGCGTTGCATATATAAATACGTCTTCGGGTGGGAAGGGAACTGTTACCAAGAATAATAGATTAGAAGGCTACTAGTTTGCCTTATAAATCATTATGAGCTAAGGAAAACTTCCTCTGCCCATTTATTTTATTATCTTGGAAATGCTGAGTTTCTCAACATCGCTGTTGTTTATGTGCTACAGTGATATACATAATCACTTCATTTCAATAGGGAGGGAAGTCTTGTATTTGTTCTGTTCATACTCTATCCTCATTCTCTCAAGAATTTCACAGTTTAAGGTTAATAAGCTACAGGTCGTATAAAGGCAAGCTTAATTTGGGTCTTCCCAAAGGCTTCACTAAACATTTTTTCCCCCTCTTCAGATGGTGCATACTTTGTGCTAGCTTAATTCTCTGTAACTTTCTTTTCCCAGCAACGATTGCCAAAAAATTAATTACGACAGCCGGTGCTGCGGATGCGTGCTGCTGTAGTCTGCTGCCACTACTGACAAACTCACGCGCTTCAAAGTGGAGGTCTCTGCATTTGTACCAACAAATCGTTTTTAAAAGTTCCTCCTGTTTTGTACTTCATTTCAACAGGTCTAGCTCTTTCCTTAGTTTCAGAAGGGTTTAGCAGCAACTATTCAGCAGTTACCCTGGGAGCACACTGCAGATTATGCATGCTTGCCTGACATTTGACAGATGCCCTTAAAAGGCTCGGTTTCCTTTTCACAGAGGCCAGGGGGTTGAGGAGGGTGGAGGGCTAGACACATTTTTGAAGTGAGTGACATATGTTTAAATGTCAAGGTGGTCTTACTGAATCGCTAAGCACAACCCTTGTACATCGAAACAGAGACTAGGTGGGAAATGTCCTTTTTAGTTAGAGTTAAGAATTCACATCTTTTAATATTCTTGAACCCAGAGATGACATAGTCCTTCATTTGGAGGGGGAGCTGAATGCTGAAGATTAAATTTTGTTGCCAGTATATGCTAAGGCTCCTTTGAAAGTCTCTCCACATGTGAATAGTGAATAAAACATGGTTTTTAACAGGTACTGCTGAAAGTGTGAAACTCGAGGAGGTAAACTTTCTCCCCTCCCTGCTCGGCTCTGTCCACACAGAGGTTGACATTGAGTGTTGGCACAGTAATGATGAGCAGAGCCACAACTGCAGCTGCTGTATGGGCTGAATGTAAGGAGGATGAGTATTCATCTTACCTCTTAAAAGAACAGAAAATTCTGCAGCCCGAGGTGAGCCCAAACCCCTTCATTGTTTGCTTTAGCAGCTTGCATGAGTTAGGAAACGTTCAGCATCTTGATAATAGGGCTTGATACAAAGGACTTCAACATCATGGTTGAAATTTTTTAGAGCGTCAGCACCGCAGTCATTCCCAAATCGAAACAGTCAGTCGGCCTCGAAGAAGGGAGGTGGTTTCAGAGCTGGGCATACATCCTGGAGGAGTCCTGACTGGGAAAAGAGTCACACACATGGTCATCTCTTCCCCATCCTTTGCCCTGGGGCCCACCAGAAGGGAAGTCGTGTGCTCAAACTGAATGCAAGTCTGTGTTCAGATGTTTCTTCAAACCCCTGGTGCAGATGACTGGGGAACTGAGGTCAGGAGCATGCCTCTACACATTTCAGCAGGTAAAAGGTGGAGACCCTAAAAGTTAGTAGGTTGTTTTGGAAAATGGCTGGCTTAAATGTAACCTTTATTACGTCTCCAGATCCCTTTTAAAATGAACAGAAGAATTCCTGCCATCAATGTGGATGCAGGTTTGAACCCCTCCAGCAGACATTATGTCTGTTTTTAATGAATCCATTATTTGGAGTTATTGTATATGAATTTCATGCTCATATGGAACTAGTCGTACCAGTTGGAGTAAGAAATGGTGCCGGCAGCCCTGGTTCAAGGTTCAGTGCCCAGTAGTCCCTATCAATCTCAGACCTGATTTGTCCTGAGAAGATATTGCCAATTATGTCATGGTAGCTGGAGGTAGATAGATATCTCCTTGGGAGGTAAAAAAAAATGGCCACCATCATTTTGACTTGTCATCTAAATTGAATTTGAACTCAGCCCTCTAGAGAAACACGTCCACTGCATTAAACAACTGGAGGAATTAATGCTCTCATCGATCCTGCTCGTCATTACAGATGTGTGCATTCGCATCTGCATCCGACTTCTCCATTTTAGGGAATCCAACTGTGGCCCTGGAGGGGCAGAGCGTGCTGGTCTCTCCAGCTGTGCAAAGCAAGGCCAGCCCCGCTGCTGGTCTCTCAGTGCCTCTGGGCTCATACTGATGGGAATAAGTGGAAGCAGAGGTTGGGTGACCGATGAGATGCAGAGGCAATTTCTCCTTATTATCTTCAGTGTCTCCTTTAAAATGCAAGTAGAAAGAGGAAAATGAAAACAGCAGTGTCAGTTAATGTTGATGAACAAGTTTGAAATTTAAGTTTGTGTTATAAAATACATATCAGCAAATTTATGGTTTGGTATACATTTGCGTGAAACAAAGTTTCCAAGAAGAGTACCTATAATATGGAAATATTTCCTGTCTATCAGACGATAGCTGCATGTTTTGCAGGGGCCACAGCTATAGCATAGTGAAAACTACAGCCAAATATTCATTGATTGCATCTGGACTTCCCCACTCGGACACTCTGATATAAAGGCCCTTAATTGATTTTTTTATATTTATTTTCTTTTCTAGAAAGTTTGGTTGAAGATCATTTGAAGACAGAGGAATAAACGCACAAAATTTATATGGATATGTGAAAGATTTAGCTGCTAACGACTGCTTTTTTTCTCTTTCATTTTGTTTCTCTTATACAGAATAGCAGATTTTTTTTTAAAGAGGATTAAAGTAGACATTGATTAAAATGTATGAAAAAACTTGTTCCAGAAAACTGAGAGCAACCTTTTTACTATATCAGTTTATACACACAAATTGACTTTCTGACTGATAAGGAGGGCAGGAGGCAGATGAGCAGGGAGGAAGGAACAGCATCCTAGAAGTGATGACAAAAGGTGCTGGAAGGATCCCAGATTATCAGCACAATGTAGGAAGGGGGTGGAGGACAGCATGCAAATGTCCTTTCCTGCTCGCAGCTTGTGTGAGGGCCCTGATAGATGTGGGGAATGAGGCTAAGGAAACATAATACTGACAAGCTGTAAAAGGGGGAGGTAGGTCATCAGAAAAGCCCAGGAGACTGAGGGAGAGAGACCGTATCGTTTAAGTCCATCTTAAAACTGGTTAAATTGTTTATTCCTGTTCTTTCTCCTTATTAGATTATTTCAGATCTTCACTCTGAGGCTGCAAAACTTACTTTGAACGTTCAGGGAAAATCTGTTCAGAGGCTATTTTCTAATCCACCTTGAATTACAGCTAAGAAATTAAATCAACCTCCAAACCTCCTATAGCCTTCTCTTCCCTCACCATGCACTTCTCACTGAGGAAGTGGCAAGGCAAACATAGTGTTGTCTGTTAATAAAATGCACATAGATAAAAGACATAAAATTAACATATCACAAGATTATAAAATCGCAAATTCTATTCAGTCTTCTGTTCCAGTAGCCTCCCTGTCAGTTATTAATTTGACCTTTGCAAATACTCTTTGCAGTACGTCACATGGTTATAAATCAGCAATGCCTTCAAAACTGCACACAAATCTCCAAAATATAGTGTAAATTCTTATAGTCTAAAGTCAAGCATTCAACCACTGGTAATGCAATTTAAAGTGTGTTGGTCTCTGCAGGCTTACAGAGCACAGTTTTGCCTAAGGTTGCATGGCAAGCGGGGAGTGCAGCTGGAGCAGGACCCCGTTTACATGGACCCGTAAGTTCCCTGAATCTGGAGACACCTTCTCTCTTCTTGCCCCACGCTGCCATGTTCTCTTTCATTCCCGATTTATAACCTCAGGCTTGTCTGAGGTAACATTTGTAAATTTTAGGCCTTTAAAACTGGAAGTGAAAAAAAGAGGGAGGGCACGTTTTGAGGAATTGTGTAGCTCACAGTTTCTAGACTTTCCTATCCACAAGATGGACCACTAATATTTTAGCTAAAAGAATAACTGGCAGAAGTAAGATCTGCTCTTCTTTATCACCCAGCCATGCAGAAAGAGGAAAAAAACTCCACCTGCTAGTAGTTTATGCCGTCTACTACCTGCTAGGCCATAAGGAAGCCCTGCAAACATGGACCCGTGGGTGTTACTCATGGCTCTGCAGGTGAGTTCAGTCCAGGGGGGATACAGGCAGAAGTGATGCTCACTTGGCACGACTGTGCTGAAAAGCCGTGATATGGAGTGGGTGACCCCTGTGTTTGTCAAAACAGAGGCAAAACTGCAGTCTCCGTTCCTTGCAATCTAATGGCAACTAGTATGTGAACACCATCAGTTTAACCATGCGCCGCCTCTCAGGCGGGCCACCGTAATGACACGGGATGGACTCTCAACCTGCAGCAGGGACAAGGCAGTATGTTCCTGGGAAAACCTCAGGGAAAAGCGAACCGTTTAACAAGCAGCTTGTTAAGCCCCGGTAAATCGATCCCATTCCAGCACCTGCCCTTAGCGCTGCCCTCACACAGCCCTTTTTTCGGCACAAGAAAAGGCTCCGCCGGGTCCCCGTGATCCACACAATGGGTGCACAAGGCTTGCAAGTCACTCCCAGTGTATGCGGCAACTGTTTTTTGCGTTTTGCCTAAATCTGAGGACCAGGGGTATTTAGGCACCTGAGACTGTAGATCGGCATCTTCAGGCCCCTCTCCAGATCTGCCCCGAAACCCACCTGCCTTGATGCTGTTACCGATTTTCCAAACCAGGGACCCCTTTCCCAGAGCATTAGCCCATTCATCTTCCTTTAAAAAACGTTGCAGAGCAGTCAACAGCTCCACGAGGAACTGTTGACATCGCTAATGTTTACGGATTAGAAAATGCTAGTTCCGTGCAAATTATACTTAATTACTGTTGTAGGATAATAATTATTTTTCATTAATAGAGTCCTAAATCTTTGAAAGCCTTAAATACTGTATATCTCATTATGTTACACAGTACAAAACCAGTGAAACCCTTTCATTAATTCATTAATGATTAGTTGGAAAAGCAATGTGACAGATTATTATACATGCTACCAAGTACTATTAATACAGTGATACACACAGCTTAATTTAGAACTTTAATATTAGACTTTTAGTTCTTCAACCATGGAAATTGAGTAGAAAATGACTATGAAGATAAATTTTCATTTGATATTTTTTCTTCAACCGCATTTTCTGCCATGTAGTCATTCTATTTTTTATGATTCAAACAATAAGGTAAAAAAAATCTTTAACATGGAGGAGTACTTTTTTTTTTTTTTAAAGCTAGGTATCATTTAGTTAATTGACCTCCATTCAGGCAAAATGTCAAAATCGGCAGTGTTGTACCTTTTGAAACTGGTGAACCCTCTCTCAACCCAGTTGAGAGATCAGGCAGAACCGCTTAAGCAACTAAATCAAGCCTTTACTTCTGGCCTTCTACAGCCTCCTGGTGCACAAGTGCCAGGAAAATCAGGTTAAAGTATTCATGAAAGGAGGTTAAAAACATCACCTTATCAGAGGGAGAAAGAGAGAGCGAGAGAGAGCATGAGTCTTGGTCTCTCCACGCCTTTGTCACTAGCGGAGGCAAGGGGTTATACCTGGCATTTAATGGGCGCTAATACAGCAATCTGGGATAGGTCAGACAAATAGCACCCTAAAAGCTTCTTTATCACCCCGGTAACTTTGCCCTGCAGACCTATACCTCGGGCCCAGAGAGCTGCTTGTTTGGGTAGGAAAGCTGGGACCCCGCGCTGGGTGGTGAGCGCTCCCTCAGCTGAGCTCTCCTCGGTCACCCCCATGTGCACGACCAAACCGTTCAGGTCATTGGGTCTAATTGAACCATATTATGAATTGTAGATGACTGAAGAAAAAAGATGCACGCATTTCTGCCTGAATGCACTCTTGTGGTAAACCAAGCCAAGATTAAATGCACATGCATTGTTGCTTTATTTTCATGAACTCTGCATAAAATATGGAGGCCACCCATAAGAGGAAATGTCTTTAAATGAAGGTTCTGGAAATGTCTGTTGGCAAAGAAGATGTTTTGCAGGACATCCTGCAGTAACTTCTGTTTGGCGGGGAGAACTTCTTTTCTACTCCTAAAATGGAAGGAGAAATATACAGATCGACTCCTCTGCTTAAATAGAGTATTATGGGAAAAGGAATTGGGCAACCTTGGAGGATACCAGGCATTTTCTTCCTTTCCTATCCCTGCATTGTGTTGGGGGTCTTTGGTGATTGCAGTTATACCTACTGAGTTGTACCTACCTACACTTAATAGGGAGCTTC
The DNA here is from genome assembly GCA_028565335.1 of Limnodromus scolopaceus. Taxonomy (NCBI): domain Eukaryota; kingdom Metazoa; phylum Chordata; class Aves; order Charadriiformes; family Scolopacidae; genus Limnodromus; species Limnodromus scolopaceus. The sequence continues at coordinate 156,474,767 of JAOXNO010000001.1, forward strand.
AACTTCCCGGGGAAACTTTGTCAGATTATAGGCTTTCTGTTCCACAAGACAGTCCAACCTTTTGAAATGTGCTTTGATGACACTGCAGTATAAAGTCATGGACTATTATTACACCTGTGGTGACCAAAAAATTAAAATACTTTTAAAACATATTGTAACAATTTATTCAAAGCTTTTCAAATATCCCATTCAAATTTTTAATGTTAAATTGTAATACAGGAAAGTACTGGAAAAAATGAAATCAGAACCTGGTGGCTTAAACAAGTTGAAGTCAAAGTTTTGACTTTCACATAGAAAACACTGTTGATGTTACGTGCCTGCAAAAATTTTGAAATTTCATTGAGTCTACTGTCCAACGGAAGGGTCTTCCATCAGAAATGTTTTGTATTCATGAAGTTATTCAGAGCAAGCAGTTTCACATGCCCTAATGAGCTGTATGTGAAGACAGAAGACATGCACTTAACCAACAAACAATGTTTTTTTCCCCACCCCATACTCAACAGAATGCAAAATAAATTCCATTATTTGCTTCATTTGCGTCTTTTGGGGACATTAATATATGGTAAACATTACTGGTGCTGTACATTGACATCTGTCTGTGGAAGAGGGACTCAGAAGTTAGTCTTACCACAGGGTGTAAATTATCTCTGACCTTCTGAAAAGAGAGTCCCAGACTGCGGCTGGGAACACCAGGAGTGGGGATGTCCCTGCAGGCCAGTCAGTCTTTGAGAATCTTTTTTAATGCTCATTGTAAATCCTGAAGATGTACAGAAAACTTCAGTTCCTGTGATGCTTTATAAACCACAGGAATATATTTAGCACATTAATAAAGAGGGAAAAAAAAGCCAAACAAACCCTAGGAACAATCCAGTTCCTGTCATCTCTCTTGATTTTTCACTTAGTAGACTTCTTTATGGATTAAAAAACTTTTTTTCTTCTTCTTCTTGTAAAGAGTGTTCATTGAAGCTTGGCCAATAGATGGTATCACCCTTTCCAAAGTCTATGCTATGGGAGGCCTATGGAAGCATATCTGCTCAAGGCATTCATGCAAATTATTACTTACTGCCCTATATGCTCATAAATTAATAGCTTCTCTGTGGATGAAAAACAGAAATTAGACAACCATTAAGGTTGAACAATGTATAAAGAATATTAAATATTAATATATGAAATGAAAAAATATTGCAAGAGATATGAATAGATATGCCAGGAGCATAACAAGCCAAACCTAGGAATGTAAATAATAAAAACATGTTTTCAGCTAGATATTCTGGATGGTTTAGTATTCAAATTAAAGTTTGTTTTCCCATTCAATAAAAACAAAACAAAAAGTATTTACCGTTGTTGCCTTATTTGCATCAGAGTTCATTTTCCTCCTGTGAACAGAAACACATCTTTAAGCGGAGGCGAATCAGGATGGAAAGGCCACTTTCTCAGAGGTGTGTTTTTCAAGGTGCATTTCAGTGAGGTGTGGATGGCAGCTCTGCAAGTTCAAGAGCAAGAATACCCTTTACAATTTCAAGTGTTATTTGAATGAATAATTGCGAAGCTAGCTTGTGCATTTTAATGACTTGTGTCGGCAGCAGCTATAAGATTGAAATGGAAATCGGGTGAAGAGTTTACTTAATAGTAGGATAAGGTTGCCTGTTGCTAAAGTACTGCGGCTGACTGCGTGTGTCACTTGTCTCTGGCAATGATGACTCTCGTTAGAGCCCCATCGGAGCTACAGAACCTATCATTTCACATGGTGCAGCAGCCGTAAACAATCGTGTTAAAAGGACCTGATTTCTTTGTGGATCCAAGTCCATTTTTTTTTGAATCCATTACACGCTGGCCAGCTTCAGCTTACTCCTGCTAATTCTGAATTAAACACTACCGTTCTGTGTCCCCGTGAGAATTATTGCAAAGGCGTTCTGTGTGGATTTTGACCTTGACCGCAGGTTGCTTCAGCCAGACCAGCCCTTGATTCAGCCTCCTGTTAGGTCCTTAGGAGTGACAAGCACACCAATTACAAATACACATTTAGTGAAACATTGGATGAAGCCTGCCCTTGCTCCCATAGGCTCAATTTTATAGACTTTCATTTAGCCATAATCACGTTCATTTCCAAGAGCTCAGGCCGGACTGTCTCACAGGGTACTTTCCAAGAATTCCAGATCCAGCCTTGCCTAAGAACCTCACTTTTAAATTGTGTACATATAATTGTATGGGCTTCGTTTTAGTGAGGGTGTTGAATCTGGGCTGTTTCCATGCTGTGGGCTGTTCTGTGGGATTCATAGGAATGAGCAAACAGTAAGAAGTAATCTGGTATATTTGGAGTAGGCAGAAATTGTTTCTCAGGATAAAAACAGTCTAATGAACATAGATATCTGAGGATTTCTGATTTAGATACTTGGTTTAATCAACACACACACTCAGATGCACACACACACACAGAGCACACCCTGGCTCAGAAAATGATTAATTGCTAAAGCTTTTGATTAATATCTATCAAGGAAAAATCCCAACATGCATCTTAGGAAGGAAAGCTCTCGGTTCTGCCTGCAGTTTGAAAAAATCTGAATCCTGACTACTTTTCAATGCTGGTAGGAAAAAATGTTTCAAAATGACTGCTGTATTTTTAAAAAACACGATTAGCACACAAGGAAGGATACCAAGACTTCTAAAGGCACATGAGAGTAAAGTTGAGCTGCCATAGTGCTTGGGGCTCTATCAACGTCGAGAAAATCCAAAATAACATTGCACAACTGTACTATCAGGCATAAGGTCAATCAGGTTCAGCTCCAAAGGAGGTGGCATCTGTTACCTACCTCATGTTTTAGTAAATAGTCTGGTTTTTATGTGACAAGTGCAAACACAGATACAAATTAATGGGAAAAGAAAAGCCCCAATTGTCCATTTGTGTCACATTGCAAACTGCTGGGTGAAAAACAGCCCAGCATCATTTAATCATTCTGTTTTCCCTTTCCTTTTTCACTCATTACATTCATTACTGGTCACAAAAGACTGCTCACAAAACAGCTAGTGATTTTAATTTAATGCATCCTTTCTAAAACCTGCAGGGAAATTAAAGGAGGGAGCAACCTGGAGAGGACTGGGGAGCGGGAGGGGGAAATGGGGCTTGGCACATCTGAAGCTTTAAATGCTAATAGTCAAACATTTCCCAAATAGATCTGAGCTGACCCTAAACACATTGGGAGGGCTTAACTCATTAGTTTGCAAATTGAGTCAAATTGACACAAGGAGTTTCCTTGCAGTGCCTTTAAATCTCTGATGGAGGCTGGCGAGTGACCTCTCAATCTGACAGGCCAACAGTTGCCAAACCATCTCAATATCACAAAATCCAATAAAACAAACTATGGATCACCAGGGGCTGATGCACGGATTTTTTTTTCGCCACATTATGCAAAAGGTTGTTGTCCCCACCTCCACCTAAATTTACAGGCATCAAAAGGGATAAAGAACAGCAGTAACCAGCAAATCTAATCAGGAGAGGGTGAAATCTTTGGTAAGCATGACAATATTTGGTTGGGGCTGTAGAAAGCCCATGGAGCACAGCTCACCCTGGGGGGCACTGCAAACGGCCATTATGGGGGGCTTTGCTGGTAGATTTACTCGTCCAATCCTGATCTGCTGAAGTCAATGGAAAAGCTCCCACTGACACTAGCAGGGTGAGAAGAGGGGAATATGCACCATGACCGAGGCCGAAAGGGACACTGCTAGCATGAGCATGACTTGGGACAGGGTGCAGCTCACTGTAGCTGGAGGAATGGGATTTATCTCTCGAACAAGGTGTTCACACCGGGGTGTCTGCCCAGGAACAGGGTATCTACGCTGTTGGAGCCTGGGGAGCTATTGCTCTGCTCAGATAGAGGTGCCTGCCTCCCCCTGAAATCCCTCGAGCCCCTCTGACCAGATCTCCAGCAGCAGCCTTGGCACCCAGTTCACCCCAGGCTCCTGCACTCTCATTTGCTTCAACCCAGACATCCTGGGTGGCACAAAACATCTTTCTGCTTTGCCAACCCCCTCTGTGAGCTGTGTGCCTCCTCTTGTAGAAAAAGGTGCTGCAATCACTACCCTCCTGTTTCTGGCTAGAAACAATGTGGGAAGAAAAGCCCTGCTCCCACAGAGAAGCTCCACAAGACCTTGATGTCTCCACTATCTACCACTGCGAAAAGCTCTCGGTGGCTGAATTTGATGGCAAGTTGTCAAGGATGCATCATAACAAAAGTGCAAGACTTCTTAGTTTTCAGAAACAATATCACAGTGACGTGGGGAAGGGTGGGGGAGGAAGCAAAACAGATCACAAAAGTCTGAAAGGGCTGTTTAAATATGAGTTGAAAGCAGATTTGTCCGAAGCATACAGAGTAAAAGTCCTCCAATCCACTACTGCATGCCTCTTCCTTAGGATGCAGTCCAAAGTCTATTGGTCTTGACTTGACTTCCAAGTTACTTGCCTTGGAAATTGGTCTCAGTGCTTATTTTTCTCCTTTTCATATTCAAAGTGTGGTTCTGCTGTTTTACTCCAGGCTTTCCAAAAGATTTCATCTGTATTCTCACACCTTCTACTCCCTTCTGCCAGAAATGTGTCTGCTGTGATGCCCTAGTCAAGTAACTCATGAGTTACCAGTTAAATGCTCACTTGTAACCATAATCATGGAATGAAGACAAACAGCCTTGGGACACCAATTAAGTGATGCAGTTCTTTTGATAGACCATGTCCTAAAGTACAGCCTGTTGGAGACAATAGGTAAAAATACGTCCTTCAGAAATATTCCTCTGCATCCTAGCACTAAGGGTATGGATTTGGGAACTCATTACTGCTGGCTAGCTAAAGTGTGAATGTGCCTCAGAGCTTGCTTGCTTTAATTGCTCCTCTCCCCACAGCAAATTTGCCCTCTCTAGGCTGGCTGCTTACCCCTCATTTACTTGCTGAGGAGGAAACTCTCCCGCATGCACCCCACGGTGAGAACTGGTGCACTGGCAGCTATTGCAGGGCAGGTGACTTACATGAAGTTTACACCTTCTCCTCCCTCAGTAATTTGTTTGTGTGACCGTCCCATAAACCTGGACAACTAATTTAGCAGCAAAAACAGGGGCAGTGAGTTAGGTCTAATAGAGGGCTTCAGCACTGCCATGCCTAATACCTGCCCAGAATGGAGACCAGGAGTCCAAAATCTCACCTCAGTGTCACCACCGTATCCAAAAGCAGGTACCAAGGTTGATGTCCTGTTGGTAGCTCAGTATTGCCTTGTTGAGTGACTGCGAATCATTCCTTCGGTGCTGTAGCATGAACTATATCCTCTTAAGCTTGACTGTTTACCCAACTGAATTATTCTGCAACGCAACCTGTTTTGTTATCCTGGCTGGAGTTCCTGTTTCCTCATAAAAAAAAATAGTTGCGATAAATAACTGGACACAACTTGCCTTTTTGAGGGGGGTAGGAGGAAGGGAGGGAAGGCCATAGGAAATGAGATGTTGAGTCTGCTCTGCCTCATCGTTTATTTGCTCTCCTTTGCCTTTTACTAATGGGTGTTATATTTCCCTTTATTCTCCTTTTATTTTTGTTGTGTTGGAGAACCTCTTTTGGTCGCCTCTTATGTCCCTTGCTAATTGAAATGCATTTTGTGTCCTAGATTTTTGATTTTATCTCTGTCATATAACCCTCAGTTTGGTGGCAGAATTTTAACAAGGGGGTTTCCAAGAGGCTTTGCAGCTTCTCCTACCAGCCAGCAAACCATTGTGTTGTAAACACATCCAGGGCTGCCTGACAATTGTGGGTTATTGTGTTCCTCACACTAATTACCCTCTATAGGGAGAGAGTGTGCAGAAACATTGTGAAAAACCTTGTCTCCTCTTCCTCCAGCTTTTTGTTCCATTCTCACATCCTCAGCGTCCAGCTTTTCGCAGCAGCTCCTCAGCATCTCAGGCGTTGCGGGGTCTTTTTTGTCTGCCTCCTCTTTTTACAATGAATGCAGCGCCTGTTTTCTTAACCCCCCTTCCCTGCTGAAACACCTGGGGCCTCCTCTCATACTTGTTGCTCTCATACTTGTTGCTCTTTTCTGCTCTGTTTCTACTGCTCCAGTGCCCGTCTTGTAAAACAGCACCTGGTATAAACACACCATTTCAGGTGTGGTCTCACGCTTTTCCAGCTGCTGCCAGGCAAGAACTTTATTTCCAAGTCCAAAACTGCTCAGCTCTCGTCTTGGATCGTGTTCAACGGAGCAGCAGCTCCGTCGGGATCCTCATCCTGATCATCCGAGAAAAATCCTCTTGTCTGTGCAAACAGTCTCAGTCACCATTTGCTGCAACAAGGTGCCTTCCGTGCACGCTTAGTTCTATTTGCCTTTTTAGACTCTTTTCGGCATTTTCGGATAAGAACTGTTCACCCGGTCTTTCTGCAATAGCATCCCTCGCATTGGGGCTGCTGCTGTAAAATAGAATAATGGCTGTTAATCTGCTGAGTGCCTGAACTAGAAGAATTGCCTTGCTTGCATGGCTGAGAGCAGCTCTCTCGCTGTTTGAAAACCCACTTCTCCACATGGATAAAATGAAACCTTCGGGAAGAAGCTTTTCTATGAGCTTTTAAAATTTTCGACCTCTGAGATAAACCAAGGGCCCAGCCCTGAACTCTCTTTTTGAGATAACCCCGCATGAATTTGACAAAAGAATAACCCCTACCAAGGACACCAAATGAAACCCCATCTAGTTCTTAACGTCTGCTTCAGCCCCCCCGGGAGCATTGCCCGGTCTCCTGGTACAGCGATGTGCCCAAGTCATGGCCCGGTGCCATCCCCGGCCAGACCCAGTCATTTCTCCCCATCCTACTCTCCTCCTTTCCCCCTCCCCAGTCCAGGGAAGGGTCTTCACAGCACCCACTGCCACGAAGGCCCACTGCAGCTAGGGTGAGTGGATGCCTGGAGCCTTTATTTAAAGCAGGATGTACATGAATGCCCCCACTGCAGAGGATGTTTTGGGCTCCCTAGCCCAGATTGCAGGGTTTGGGAGCCTGGGGGTTTGCCTGCTGCCGTGCTGGAGAGAGATGAACTTCATCAAGACTCCGAGTTCACTTTGGTTCACAACCGTTATTATCTTCACCAGACGAAGTGTCCTGCTGAGGTAAAATACCCTGCTGTACGGTGTCAGGGATACCTGATTTTTAGTTGGTTTTACATCCAGGAGAATGGAAAGTGTGAATATAACACGCAAGAACAGCTCCTGTATTTCTTTGTTTGCGGCAGGTATTTTAAAGTCAACAAAACTTTAAAAAAAAAATATCTGTACACATTTAACATCTGTTATCTCTTTTCTAATCCTTTAAATCCCGTAATTTACTCCAAAGTTGTTTAAATTGTTATCAACCTCTTTTGAGGGCTCTACATCTTAATCACAACTATATGACAAATATTTGATGATATAGTATGTATTTGGCAAATACTTAGGACTCAAATGATAATACCAAAATAGAGGTTTCATATGATTACAGAGACTAAGGGATTAGAAATTAGATTTAAATGGGTCCAAGGGGCAAATTCAAAGACTTCAAACATCTTTTTAAAAACAAGATGCCATGGTTTGAAAAAAAGATTTCTAAAATGAATTTGCCGATGATCTCTCCTCCAGAAAAATTCTATCACTTCATCAAGCTTATTTATTTATTTAAACTGCCTTTGAAGCTCTTTTATTTCAAGGAAGAAAAAAAAAAATTAGTTCAACTGCATACATTACACAAGGGGAAAAAATAACACCCATGTAAAACCTCAGTCGGAACTTTCTCTTTTTCTGTTTCATGAGGAGCAGACATTTCCCCTGAGCTGCTTTTGAGTTTTGTGGTACATCGACCCTCCAGGTACCTCCTTCTGAGAGGGAATGAAGCACTGAGAAATGACGCATAATGACAAGGTGGGGGGTTTGATCTCCAGAGTGAGGCAGTGAGCTTGAGGAGCATCTGGTGGAGCATCCACACGGCGGCTGGCTCTTGGCAGCGGCTAATCCCTGCAGAGGTCCAGTGCTCAGTGTGGTTGCCCGCACACAGACGGGCAGTGCCATCCAAAGTGTTTGGCACGTCCAACGTGTCCTCACAGGGTTGGCTGGTATGTGGGACCTCAGGAAGAGCTGTGACCTGGTGTAGCCTTGGTTGGCCAGCTGGTGCCAGGTTAGAGTTATGGACTGGACCTGCCCTTTGGCAGGGCTCACCAGGCTAAAGCTGCTGTGACTGTATCACTGCCATTTCCAGAGCTGCTCTTCCTGGAGCTGGCTTGAGCACCCCTGCACCATGCTGAAGGATGCACTAAGGACTCCCCGAATCAGGGAATCGCTGTCTCAGGCTAGCATATTTCCTCCTCATCTCCCTTTTTTCCAGGATGAGATAAGGTTGGTTCTGAACTTGTGGGATGCTCATTATCTCCAAGAGCTGTTGAGCGCCTTTCGGATCGGGTTCTGCAACAGTTTTAAGCTTCCATTCACTTTTTTTTTTTTTTTTTAATCCCAACATTAGATTTCGGCTAGTTTTGTGCCTGGAGCTACCTTGCTGGGGGTTCAGATGAGCACTGGTGCCAGAAGAAGGGAGGGGAAAGGAATGTACAGCCCAGGGTGGGGAGGGAGGGTGGATCACCTTGTCCTGAGCTACCCTGCAGTAGCACCCTCTGAGGACGAGGGGCGCAAAACATCCTCCAGAAAATCTTCAGCATTATGGGTACTGGAGAGGAAAGGCACAAGTTTTTCTTATTATTATTTGTTTTATTTTGTTTATGACACCGATCCTCAAAGCAGGTCCATAACCAAACATAGCACGCTGTGATGCAGGCTCCACTGCTCCTCTCCTACAAAGGATCCCGGTTAGGGAGAAAGTGCCAGGAAAACCTGCAGAGACATGGAGGCAGAGAACACCGCTGCTTTATTCCTTCAGGAGGAGTGTTAGCGGCTGAACAGGAGGCAAACCCCATGTCTTCAGGACCCTGTGGACAGGATGCAATGGGAGGTAGGAGGCCGAGACAGGAGCACTAGTGCTGGAGACGCTAACCGTGCAGGTGATGTGCTGGATCTCAGCACTGATGCCCACTCTTCCTCCTAGCTGCCCGTTTCACTCTGTCGCCATTAGCCCCCAAATAGTATCAGTGAGCGACCCTCATGGATCCCATGGAAATCCTTCAGAGGGGGTGGGGGGAATTCCAAGGAGAGGGATTCCTAATCCCTCTATTAGAGCATGTCTAATTAGGGGGCAGTACAGTACATTTTCAGGTGGATTTCTGCTTGGACTGGGACTACCGGCAGGTATGGCCTGTGCCCTTGACCCATCTCTTCCTACCATGCCTTTTTCCACCCCAAAAGCCTGGTAATGTGGTCCTCACTTGAGGAGATTTACATACTGGGTGACTACTACCAGCTAGGACTTTTAGTGGGTTTTTTTCTATCCTTTTCTGCTTTGATCTCCTTGCACAAAACCTTGAAATGGAGAGTCATCATACAATACCAAGAACACAAGAAGTACCACTGCCTGTAGATGAAATAGCACTTAGTACAACAGTCATCTGAAGGAGTGTATTTAAATTACATTTTATCAGCATTGAAACTTCTGTCTTACGAAAGGGGAAAACCAGTCTTTGCTGGGTGTGTGCTCTGAATGGGAAAGTCAGGAGTCTATGGATTCAAGAGGCCCTTTTGTTAATGCTTTGACTGATGCTTAGAATAATTTAAAAAAAGAAAAATCTCGCAAGCACAAGACAGGCTTTGGCTTTCATGCCTGCTCACACATCTTCCATCGTCTCCAAACAAATTCAGCTCAGGTGTCTTGGGCTACTTTAAACTTCAGAGGCAAAGTTTAAGAAACAACCTGAATTCCAAAGAGTTTGTGTTGTCAGCTACAAGAGTAAAAAAAATGTTATCGGCTGTTTAAGCACTGCTGACTAATGTATATTCAAAAGCAAATCAACGCAGTCGCACCCACTCTTCAAGCATCAAGGAAACCAGATGAGACCAGTGTCTCAGAGATATGGTGTCAAAAGACATTTTCTTTTCTAGACAGTGGATGGAAGGGGAGAATCGCATTAAAATGTAATGTTTGTCAATGGCAGTGATAAAAAAAGAAAACTTCCCCGGCCATTGCTGGCTGCCGCATGCAGCAATCTGAATACATTGGTAATGTGAGGGACTGATTAGTCCTGTAAGGCTGCCTACAGGTTAGCAGGCCTCATTTCAAATCTCTGACAGCAATATGTGTCGTTTCATGCTTCATCCTCATTCCCCATGTTCAACACAAACCGGGGTCACTCTATATATGGAAATCACTGTCTTCAGGGCAAAAAAATTAAAAAAGGTGAGATTGCCGCTTTAACCTCACTGGCCTCAGAAAATATGTTTTAGTCTGATACATTATACTAGTAGGAATTATTTATCAAGAAGATACAAGCTCGATATTTCAGAAATAATGAGATGTTCTGGTTTTGCAGCTGAAATTTTATGGTCCAGAGAGCATCAGCTATGAATCCAGAGAATGAAGTAAACTCGCAATGAATGATACACAGCATGCAGCTGAAGTAAAATGGCTGTGCAAAGGGTAATATGAAAGTTATAACACAGTGCAAAGCTCACTATGTCTAAAGTGCCTTTGTTGCCGGAGACAGATGTTCCGAAGGCAGCGCAGGCACGAGATGCTCGCAGCGTTTACTGAGGGAAGTTTTGCCCGGGAAAGGAATTGCCCGATGAGAAACTTCAGCCGGTAACCCTCAAATCCTGCAGCTTATAAGAACCTACTGAAGAATTCAGATAATTTGACAGCAGAAATGCAACGTTCGAGTACTGGTGTGGAGAGATTAGTTAGGCTGCAGCAAAGGCTAGAGGCTGTCTCCCAGTGTGGGGTGGATATTCACTCATTCCTTCATTTTGCTAGAACAAAAGCAGGTGTATGAATTTGTAAGTGTCATTTTACACCACTGTTTCCTAGCAAATGTCTGTCATTTGAACAGCAAGGGAGCCATGTCTGAGCTCAATATACTTTTGTCTGACTTTGTTTAGTTTGCTTTCTTGTCTGATCAAACAAGCTGAGCGAGGAACTTCCATTTGGTCTTTTATTAGTCTTGGGTTAGGGTTCAGCAGAAGTATTTAAATGTCAGACAGAATCGGTTACTGCATTAATACTGCAGTCCAAAGTAATTAATTTGTTTGACATGGCTTGCGAGGATTATGAACTCCAGGTGATCTAATGCGGACAGGAGCACAGCCATGGGGCGCCACGGTCAGTCCTTGCAGCTCCTCACAACCCAACAAGGCCAATGTGCAGGTGCTTTGTAGCTACCACAGGTAGCTCAGACCAGCCCCTGGGGTCAGACCAGGGACTCAGCCCCTGGGAGTGCCATAGATTCCTGTCCTGGCATCACCCAGCCCTCTCCCACGCTCCCTTCCCTTTCTACCGGCAAGGGGTTGGGTGGCAGTCTATGATCTCCTTTTTAGCATTTTGCCACCTATAAAATTTAAAAAAAAAAAAGAACCATAACGTTTCATAGGATGAGACCTGCCTCTGCTCAAGTCAGTTTTTAACTGACAGTGCTGGGGAGCTAGTCTGAAAAATGAGAAGGGATGTACCAAAACCTAGGATCATTGCAATCTGCAGCCCAGTGACCTTAGAAAGAAACACAGTGGGTGGCTCCTCTCTTTCTTTTCCCATTTCAGGCTGCGCGAGATAATTTCCAAGCAGCTCTTGGCTGCAGGAAAAGGCTGTTACTTCCCCTGGAGATGGGGGAATAAGTCTGTCTCTGAGTACCTGGGACCTTCTGAGCCCCCAGCAGTTTTGGGCTACTGAGTCTGCGCTGCATGTGCTGGTGAACACCCGGGAGCAGAGCTTCCCATGCAGCACATCCCCCTCCCAGGGGTAGGGTTTACCCCATGGACCTCCAGGTAAGATTCATCACAGGTATCTGGGGAGAGAATGGTGAAGACAGGGTGGAGGATGGTGAGCATCAAGGCTGCCTAAACTCCACACTTCATCTAGATTACTATCACCAGCCACCAAAAAGAGAAAGTTCAGTAAGAGCAAACTAACTAAGAAAGGAACAATAAATCAAATATTCTGTGTTGTTTGAGCTGCAAAAGGTGTTCAGTCTGACAATTTTAACTCGTCTAACCCTTCAGGAAGATTCCTTTTTGCTGACACAGGACAGGCCCACAATACAATGCTGACAAGGAGCAAGTACTCAGTCATGTAGAAGCAATGGTGTCACTTTGGGCACCATGAAGTGTCCCAGCTGGCCTCCAGCTGTGTCTCCAGAAGAGTGTGGGTCTCTAGTCTTGTGCTATCTCCTCCAGTCCATGCAGAAAGGTGGGATACCCAGTGTATTTCACAGCCACCAAATCCCTCACCCGAGAAAATGTGTCTGCTATGGCTAACCTTCCTATATTTTCAGGCCTTTTTATTCAACATAAATATTTAGCAGCTCTGAAGTCCATGCAAGGATCTTAAGACTGCACACAACAGGCCCAGGCCAATGTAAATGTGATGTGATATTTTCAGCTGTCTAGTTACGGTCCACGTCCTGCACTGATCTGTGTTAGTGCTACAGCTGCCCGTATCCAGGCCATTCTCACGTGCGCTCCCAGCCTCTGGCATCCATTTCTCTACTCCTGTCTTTGGACCCACTCAAAATCTACAGTGCCTCCAACCCAGGTTCCTCCTCACAGAACCCTGGAAATCAGAGCAGTCAGGTCTGGAGGCACAGAGGCAGCTTGCCTAAGAAGGTACAGAGTGCTGTGGCTGGGACCTTTCAAAAACAGAGACCTTTTTTAAGTTTAGTTGCACCACATGTCACCAGAGGAACACAGCTCCTCAGAGCCGTTCTGGAAGATCTTCTCATCTCGGACTGAGAGATACTGATGAATAATGAGAAAGAGCATAGCTTAGTCTAAAGTCAAATTATTCTAACGTACAATTCAAAGTGGCTTCGTGTAACTTAATCCAGGGTAAAACAGATCAAGAAAGGCATCTCCACTTTGTTTCCACTGTCAATACTCTCATAGCAAGCAGCAATGTAAATCTTAGGTGACTGCTGAAACTCTAAGTCTGTAAGGTGGGTTCAGGACATACTTTTGAATACCAATTAGGAAGAGTCTGCATCTCTTCTCACTCAATGGCTACAAAGACCTCTGCTTATCTCATTTAAATTAATGGGTTGAGTAGCAAGCCAATATCATTCAACACAGGGTAGTTTTTCAGAGAGGACAAGCCACTGTAGGCCTCTGAATCATGGCAATGCGCAGAATCACCCACCAGCTCTGGAAAGAAGTTTTGTTACTGCTCTGGCTTTCACACCAATGACCTCTTTGAAGAACAGACATTCTTCTCAAAGAAGGGTTTCAGGTCTGTGGATGACTTGGGCCTGAAAGACCTGGCAAAAAGTAGACTAACACGATGATAATAAAGCATTTGTTGTCCTGAACCTGCTTCTGGATGTCTTATTTCTAAACGTGTATCCTCAGTGCAGAGGTGGGACCGCTTCCTGAGTAAACTGCTGTAAATTGGGCACTCAGTCTCTACATCACCTGTGATTGTATATACAGCTGGGATGCTGGGAGTGCAAGGAAGGAACTGAGATTAAGTATTCCAAATGGGTATCTCTGTTTCAGATTTACCTGAGCTCATTTTAAGCACCCAACAGTTCACCCAAGTCAGGAATCCAAATGCTGGTGGCTTTTTTACGCAGTCCAAGTTGAGGAGGGGAGGCTTCCGGAGAGGAGATTCAACCTGTTTAGCATCCTAGCGTGGCTGTCTCCACTTGGTGGGTGACCTTTAGGTGATGCGAGTGCGGGTCCCCTCCTCTGCGCAGCCTGACAGTGACTGACTTTCCGTCACTGACCGCGGCTCGGCCTGTTTGCTTTGCCAGAGCACTCTGCTCGTTGTTCAAACCCATCCGGCACCGGGCGATGCCAAGATGGCACCACCTGTAAGTATGAATGGAGCAACCACGCTGCTCTGAAAAGAGATTGCTTAGTATTACGGTCACATGCTTGTCCAGCTACAGTCAACGGTGATGTTCTTACTGCTGGTAAGTATGTTGGGATTTGGCCCTAATAGTTGGCAGAAACAAGCAAAAAGTTGATTTTGACACTGAAAGAAGAAAAAGCAAAAGTAAAAGCATGTACAAGATCCTGGCAAGGGAAGGAAAAAAGAAGAGTTCATCTAAAGGTGACTAAAGGCTGTTTCAGAGCTCTTGGTTGTTCTTTGGGTCAGACTTGTGTGTTAGTTAATATATGACTGATTTTCCTTCTTCTTTACATTTTCTTCTTATTTTGAGTCCAGATGCTGTGCAACATTTCTGCACAAAAAAATGCACTTGTGAAATGCTGATTTTCTGCAATTAGTTTCTGATTTTTCAAATTTGTCCTTCACTCCAAGGCTTTTGAGACTCCATCAAGCAGCATTTTTGAGAGACTATGGGAAAAAAAAAATCCTTACAAAACAAAAACAGTATTTTCAGAATTCCACTCTACTGCTTTCAGACTATTTCCATCAACCCTCTTATTCATTTTGATTTATTTCCATCCATAAGCAGACTAACGCTTTTCTATGCTTTTATTGTTCTTCAAGAATAGGCCTTCTATTGGAGAAAAATAATGTCTCTACGACCACCACTTTGCTCAATGCAGATCTTCATTAATCTGCAGCCACAGTACAGGCTTTTAGCAGCAAGCACTTTTGATGGGAATTGAATTTGATACTGCATTATGGTTGTAGGGCTTCTCACAATAGACTGTGTTCTTTTCTGTGTCTGTGCACAATCAGAGAGACCCAATTAAATAATTTGGTGCAATAATGGAGAACAAAAGAGTATGAGGGCTTAAAGTGAGGGCTTCAGCATTTGTATTCTCCCTTTTCTGTATCATGTTAATTAATTTGCCTGAAAACCAAAAGAAAGAACATAATGTGAAAAGCATAGCTCATCTACAACATGGAGGCACTTTAAATGCAGATACCATACCAAATCAACATGTAACAAAAGAACATTCTTTGCATTTCCATAAGAAAAAAAATAAAATAAAGTTGCCAGCTAATGTTGAGTGGTCCTGGCTGTGGCCACTGGAAATAACACTAGCTATTTGGGGGGGAAAAAAACAAGTATTAAGGACGGGGTAATACTTTGTGCTCCTGTGATAACATCTACAAATAAATACAGTTTTGAAGCCTAATTGGTGGGTGGAAAATTATTGGACTGAACAGAGATCTCAATCTTTCTGTGCCTTTAACTTTTTTTTTTTTTTTTAATTTTCTGGGCTAAATTCTAGTCTATTCTTCCCATAAAATAGCTTAAAGCAGACACTTGCAGAGAAGTCCAGCCCCTGCTCCTCTGTTCGGTTTAGAAACTCCAACAGTACTGCAGTGGGCACTAGGGCAGCCTCTGCTCCACCGTCACTGCAGTCTGTGGCTGAGTTTATCCAGCAGAAAAGATCCATTTACCCCCTACTGAAATAAATGCTGTGTCCCAGCGGTCATGCAGTCCTTGCTCGCTCCTCGGAGCCTGCAAGTTGAGTTTAGCGAGCTGAGATTATTTGCAGCTCAGATGAGAGGAGCTGCGCTACGCTCTGCAGTGCTACCATCTCCTCCCTAGTCCTCACCTGCAAAGGTGAGCTTTCTAAAAGGGACCCCTGAGATCTGTAAAACTGGCAGTTACCCATTTTTCCTGTAATAAATTATTTAAGCTATTAATTGTTTGAAGTCCTAAAAGATGTAAACCCAAGGGTTATTCTGTTGTCTCTTGTTCATTAACAAGTTGGAAAAGAGTATTTGCAGAGCCGTGAACCGATCGCTTTCATTATTCTTACCTGTTAAATACTACTTTAGGGATATCAGGGTGAACAATTTACCTAAAGGTTATGAATCTTATTTCACAGTATGTTAATAAAAAGCATCACATCTGGGTACAAATATGATTACAAATTGGGACTTCAGTCCGGTTTAGAAATTTACACAACTATGTCTTTTTAAAACAGAAAGATGATAGATGTCTTAGCTAGCAATAACTAGCTTCTTTCTAGCTGGAAAAGCTAGAAAGCTTCTCAGCATCAGCCCTGTTGTATCCCCCCACCTCCACAGAAAGCCGTTTAGTTTTGGGTTCGAGCTATACAGCAGCTTTGTGACTGCAGCTGTCAGGCTACCTGCATATCACACATCCTATTAAAAGTACTGAAAATGATCATCACATCACCTCTCATCAAGGTGTATTACATACCTTGGCTGCTACGGTGCCGTGCTTCCCAGCAGAGATGTCTTTTTATATCAACATTCCTCCTGAATATTACTTGTGTTGACAAGTTACTAGAATGAAATCTGGGTGGGAGGATCTGGAGGTATCACAAATGGCTAAGATATTTGTGGCTTGTAATCATTGCAATTATCTGTGCATTTCCAAACAACTTTTTTTTTTTTTTTTTTTTAGAAGCTAGGGGTCTTATCTTCCTCCCACCTCCTTAAACTTATTAAATATATCACAACAATGGTGTGCTGCTTTGGTAATCGCCATTCGTCCTTGAGATCAACTTTTCCAGGAACCACCACCAGCAGCAGTCCTGGATCAACTACAGCACAGGAGGCTGCAGCCCTGCTTATCAGCCTATTTGGTGATACGTGTGAGCGATCATGACAAGTGCTGTTCATTTCGGTAGGTCTTCAGACCATAATTAAAATATATGAGGCTTACAGTTGTTATGTTTCTACTTCCAGCGCGGGGACATGAAAACAGAATGTCCTCCTTGGATCTTAGTAAGTTACTTCTGATCCAACATTGGGGGAAAAAAAAAAAAAGAAAAAAGAAAAAAAAAGGCAGGCATTTCTTCATATTCTCAGTTAATTCAGTCTAAAAGTGTCACACTTATTCAGCAGCAGTTAAAATAGGCTGTGATGAGAGCATGACAATTTCCAGCTAAACTAGAGGATAATTAGAAATGCCCCGTAGCAGGCAAGTCAGTGCTTCAATTTATTTGCTGTTTATTACCAAGTCCCTGCCCCTTGGGTGTAATGACTGTAAAGCAGCACCTGCAGCTTCCCAGTGTTTGATTTAGTGCTGTAAATGGTGCTCAGAGAGTAGATTAAGCTGGAATGTGATCAAACCTTATTTGCAATCCGATTATACAAACTGCTCCTTGCACTGACCAGATTGAAGTAATTTCCCTATAGAAACGTTACACTCACTTTGGTGTAAAAATGATTAACATTTGCTGACTGTAGGTCAGCCTTTCACTTCCAGTGTAATTCTTTATCAGGCAGGATGCCCATCTTTTTTCTTGTGTTTGCCACGTTTGTGTACCGCGCCGTATTTAACCAATGGATATAATCAACCCCCTTTTTTTTCGGGTCTTGTTGATGAATGATTGTAATAAATAAGCACTCCAGCATAAGCAGATTAAACCATTTTTTCCCCCCTGTTTGATTGTTCAGCAGTATTGACATGCTTAATGATCTAACAGAGCACGGCTACAGAATGAAGGAATTTCCATATTTTACTGAAAACGGCTATTGAGGTATTTATAAACAAACAGCCAGTACACACGTGGTGCTTTAACTTCAGAGCGCTGGGTAGGATTGCTGGGCACCCACATCAATCCGAGAACTAACCTACATTTCTTTCAAAAAGTGCCTAAATACTCCCTGCCACTACTAATCCTTTCACTCTTAAATAATCAGTGACATAAGGCTTCTTGGTTCCCAGTAGCCTTTTTTTTTTTTTTTTTTTTTTTTTTGACGGTATCAGGAATTCTGGATGTGAAAACTGTTTCTCAGACAATTAGCCTCTGGTAATGAAATGCAACCAAATATATTCTGCACACTGAAAGCAACCACTTGGCTCTCCACATATTTCTGTGACAATCAAAGAAATATTTTAGCCTGAAATGCATTATCAAGCCTGACTCAAATACCAGCAATAACATGTTTTGTTGTATAACATTTTAAAGCTGATTTTCTACAGCCGTTTCAGCTGTAACCCTTTAGAGACCACGGTCCTGAAGGTTCGCAGATCACCACGTCCCCACGCCCAGCCTCCGTGGCTGATCTCTGGGAGAACACGGCTCCTGCCCTGGTCAACGGCCTTCGGAAGGAGATCCCTAAGGTGCTTTGCGATATGCAGGCACCGTCCCGGAATCCCCAAATACGCTGTGCAACCTTCTGCTGCCAGAGGGACACGCTCACCTGCCACCAGCCAGCCATTCCCTCCCACCCGGCTCCCGTGCGGAGGCTGTGCTGAGGCAGCACCCCGTCTGTCCCTGCACAGCTCGGAGGGGCCAGGCGCGGGTCCCTCTGGCATAGATATCTTCTGGCTGCTTTTTATGACACCTGAAAGATTAGAATTAAGCCATGCCAAAAATGTCTATTTCACTTCAGCGTTTTTAAGCTTCCTGTACAACAGGCGTCGAGGAAATTAGCATCTGCAAGACAGCGGGCTGAATTACAGGTTTATTTTTGTGCCTTTAATTTTACTCCCTGACTGGAAAAAGAGAAAATTGGGTCCTGATGGATCTCTTTGTCAAAGTCAATTTTACCCCAATCCCACTGGAAAGAAGCGAGATCCTTCCACCCGTTGCAGAGGGCATCGGACCAGCCCTTTACCCGGCGCACAGGAGGCTCTTTTCCCACCTTGTTTTCTGAAGATCTCAGCGATCACCTGTAAGAGAAGGCAAGAGCTGAGTTTCATGAGGACAACTGGTCGCGGCAGAACGATATCTGTAGTGCTGCTTTTCTTTGGTTTCACAGCAGGAACCGGCTTTCCTTTGGACAGGGCCGCAGACGGGCGATGGCAGGAGCACGTGGCAGAGGCGTGTGGGGAGGGGATGCTGCACCCAGCACTTGGGTCATAAATACGGCTCCTCCTCGTAAAGCTGAGGAGGAGCACTTGGATGGCCCCCGACACGAAATGGCATTGCTCAGTGTTTCACAAATGAAGCGACTTTTCCTCCTGGCTCTGTGCGATGTCGAAAAAGAAATCAGGAGGAGCTGCTCTTGCACACTTACTGGGGGGAAACCCGGAGACCCTGTGGCACCTCCGTTCCCCGAGTCTTACTGAACGGGGCGGGTGACGGCAGTGTTAAGCTTGTCCAGATGGAAAGCAGGACACCGAGGTGACAGGGCTCTTCTGCAGAGCAGCACGACGGGGCCAGGATCAGGATAAGCAGGAGACAGCTGGGTGCTTAAGTGCCTGTAGCAACAACGCGGAGCTACGTGGCGTACAGGTTCTTGTAGCTCAAATAGATTGGAAAAAGGTATTTTAAGAGACTCCTGCAGACCATTTGTAGGTTGAATGACTCCCTAAGCATAGGAGACACATTTTTCTGCTCTTGCTGTTCCTTTATCTTAATTCTTTCTCTGAACTTTTATTTCTGTTAATAAAATGATATTGCTCATGGTTTTGTTTTTTTTTTTTTTATTGTGATGCAAACACCGTTTTGAGTTAATATTGGTGGGAAGTTTAGGCTGGCTTTGAAAATGGTCATGCTGGGAGCTGTTTCATGTCAATAGGAATTTGTATGTCTGTGTGGGGATGGGAACTAAGAGTCCAAGCATCTGGAGCCCACAGCCTTCGCTCAGGGAAAATGGGACTTCTGTTTCGGAGGGAGCAGCTCTGAAAAAGTATCTCAGAAATTGTCCCTGACTCTGACAGGAAAAGTGGTTGGGTTTTTTTGGTGTTTTTTTAAGTGCGAAAAGGAAAAGGTAGGCCATCCTTGGGAATGCTAGGTTTTTTTAAGTTTATTTATTATGGAAAAAATCTTGCTCTCAAGTAGCTTGGCAACCCAGACTCCCAGGCTACATTTTCCTGTTGTGTTTTTTCCCCTGTCGTGCCGGCTGTCTCCCGACATCCCGCTCTCGCCGTCATTTTCTGCCTGTTCTGTCTTTATTTACTTAGGCCAGCAGAAGAGATTTTTGCAGTGCTCACAACGATCCCCAGGGCCCGGCTACGGCCGAGGAAAAGCTTGTCTTTAATTTGTACCTACCCTTCTGAAGGGGGGGGGTGGTGTGTGTCGGGAAAGCCCCCGGAGGTTGTGCTGATGGGAGGGAGCTGCTTTTCCCAGGGGACTGCCTCTTCCATTACCCTCTCCCGCTCTCCGGCAGCCGGCGAGGGTGGAAAGGGATGCGACAGCCTAACAGCCCAGCCCCTGCAATGATTTCACATAAGGTGATGGTCTGTTGTTTCTTCGTCGGGGAGTGGAATACGCCGAGCTGTGCGTTGAACAGGGTGGCTGTTTGTACGCCGGCTGTCCTGATGTCTGTGGCCGTTATCTCGCCGCTGCCTCTGGTTTTTCCAAGCTAATCGGAGGTTGCCCGGTGTTGACAGTGGAGCATAGCCTGAGCGCTGAGGTATTTAAATACTTCAGATAAATGAAGACAAATGTCCCGGTGAAGGTTTTCAGGTGTGGCTGGAGGCTGAGGAGACATGGGATCGGACTGGGGATGTGCTAGTCTTCTATCTTGCAAAAATTCGCCCCACCTGAAACTATTCACATCAGGCACCTTGAAACTAATTTGGCAGACCAAACTAAACCTTCCTTTGAGAAATTAAAAGCTCGTAGTAGTTAGATTACCACGAGCACCGCTAAGCTTTACTGTCCCTGATGGGACTCCCACTCCCCTGCCCGTTGTGATGGCATGGCCAGTCATGGGGTCCCTGAAGCACCCCACTCCTCGTCCCCCCTTGTGGGGCAGCTCCCCTCCTCCTGTGCCCTGGCAGTGAGCTCAGGGTGCCCCGGGCTGAGCCAAAACAGGGTGATGCCTGAGGGTCCCAGAGGACCCTGTCTTATGGGTGCTCTCAGGGCCTTGACACCAGCAACACCTCACACAGCACTTCTGCTGGTGGTGGACCGTGATTTCACATCCTCTGCTGTGAGGTTTTGGTGTCTGAATCTGCTGCTTGAGGACAATTAGGGAGTGCAGGTAAGGACAAAACCATATGGGCTCACATGTGCAGACCTGCCTACAAAACCTCTGCTGTTTCAGACCAGCCGTGCTTCCCCAGGGTGGTCCCCAGCAGCTCCCAAGCCGTGCTGTACATTTCGGGATGCACAAAATGCAGAGCGGTTCGCATGATGTGAAGGCGGACGGTGGGCAGTGCCAATCTCATTTTTGATTCTTGTTTAAGCCAAGACCTGGACCCAGATGGCCAGAGTTTCAGAATGATAATTAAAATGAATATCATGTACATTGGAAATATACTCTGTGTGTTTTACATGCATTGAGATCAACGTTATTTGACTGAGAAGGTCACCGGCTGTGTTTTAACACTTCTCCTCTCTCTTCTAGCCAACATTTTGGATGCTCATAGCTATAAATGGCCATGGCTGATGAGTAGTCACCTGATCCCATGACAAAAATTAAAGCACTTTAGTCCAGTGTAGTGGCAGCGTCACAGCTGCTGAGAACTCAAATGTTGTCGGTCAAACTCCAGGTCTTGCTGCAATCCCTCTGTGTCACTCCTGACTCATATAAATGAGCAGTTTTGTATCAGTCCCCTTCATTACTGCTACTCTTGGTTGAGTCCAAGTGCTGGTTGAGAGGTGGTTATCAGTTGCTAATAAAGTATTTGGAGTTGCAGCCTGATACAAATTAATTGCAGAGGAATCTGTAGAGGTTTGGTCTCCCAGCAAAGTCCAAGGGGAGCACCAAAAGAATGAAAAGCCACCTCACAGTTCAACACTAGGCCAGAGAATCTGTCTCTCTGCATCTCCTCATAGCTTTATACACTAGAACCTCTCTTACCCTCCTATGGAAAAAGCAGGAATGCATCAGCAGTCTTGGGAAGTTGTTTGCTTTTGCTATGCTTTCCTCTGAATCCAGGACTGAACTTTCCAGGTCAGTGAGCCCCAGGACCTAGAGGAAGAGGAAACACCTGCCCTGGGGTGCAGATGATCCTTCGAGGAAGGTTGACGTACTTCTTCCTCACCTTCCTCCCTTCTTCCTGGGGTGGGCCTAGGCTGCTACACACAGCCAGCAGTGCAAAACGCAGAAAAAAAATTAATCTTAAAGGAAATCAATTATTGTAGAAGTGACATTAGCGCAGCACCAACAGGAGCTAATTGTTGGCCTCATTAGGCAACATCATTAATACTCAGGACGACTGGGATATCCTGCAAAACAAAACGGGTGGCTTGGTGCAGAAGTCTGTTGAAAAACGCAATAGAAAATGCAACAGCGGGAGCTGTGGGGATCACTCACAAGAATTTCTGTTGCCAGCATAGATATCCCTGCTTGGAAGCAAGTGAGGAGGGGAAAGACTTGGGTATGTCAGATGGTCAGAGCTTCACAACTGAGCTGCCAGCTGTGAAGCAGCCAAGAAAAAAGCAGAAAGAAAAAAAAAAAAAGCCCAAAAAGCCAAGAAAAAAGCTCAAAGGCACCAGCCAAGGTATTGCCAGTAAATGCAGGGTAATACTAAAGCCAGAACAGTAAAAAAGCAAAGAAAGAGGTGCCAAATGGGGACAAAAAAGCCCATGGTGCTGCAGCTGCTGCCATCACGGCCATGCAGACAGAGGCTGCTGGTCACCTGGACTGTGGGCAGAGGGGCTGGCGAGAGGGGGGCACCACCGGGCAGGAAAGAATGCAGAGCAGGGCTCCTTGGACGACTGGGAAAACAGAGATCCTCTTTTAAAAGAAGATATTACAAGTGCTTGCCGTGCTCGGCCCAACGAAACAAAGCTGAGGCGGGATGTAGCTGCCCTCTCTACGTGCATCAGGGGGGTAAAGCACAGGGCGGGAGAAAAGCGGTTTAAAGGACAACGTTGGCACAAGAATATGTGGGGTTGAGCTTGTCCTTGCTAAGTTTCATGTAAAAGTCAAAGGATTCTGACAGTTGTGAAGTTCTGGAATAGCAATCGGATGCGGAAAAAATGACCCACTTCTTAAGAAGGAGCTGAATATTTCAATGAAATGTGAGGTGATGCTTGTGGCAGATGAAGTTCGTGTCCCCCTGTTTTCCAGGATAAACACAAGGATAACTGCTGCATAACTAAGGGACCCTCACACACAGAGTGGGAGGCTTTGCAGCTCCTTCTTGCCCTCCTGGAAACACGCTAGTCCACACACATGCTGGCAAGCGCCTGGTGTGGGTGACAGTAGGTGCCCAGCAGAGGACAGGTGGGACACGATACTCCCCAAGTGTTATCCTCCAGCTAGAGGCAAAGCCTGAAAGGGACAGTGGAGTTTCTTAGATTGCTTGGCTTTTTCATGTTTTGGGGTTTTTTTTCAGCAAGGTGGTCTCTGGGCAGTAACTGCAACGGGGAGGCTTAAGTAAAGCTGTGTGCAGTAACGTGGACTTCCACACTGTAACTTCAAGAGAAGCAACCAACATGAGTTATGCTTCCGAGTACTAGAAAGCCTCCATAACCGAGGTAGACACAAACTGCAGCCTTACAGATGCTTCCACTACCTAACTATTCTCCTGGGCTGCCAAAGTCCTGTCCCAGCACGCGCGGCGCATAACTGGGGAAGCACGGACTGGGAACAGCCTGTTCTTCCGATGTTCCCAAGTGGTAGTCAGCAATCTGGAGGCGCTTCCCAGGATGACACAGTGTTAACGAGCTCAGAGTGAAAGACAGGTGGTACTGTCGTAAATAAAGAAAATAAGAAAAGGTGGAGCACAAGATTAATTTCTAGTAGCTACAATGCTAAATTATTACTTGCCCAGCCCATTTGAGCTTTTAAACGGGAGTTAAAATCGTTTTGCTCTAACACTTCAAAAAAAAATGCACCTTTTGGCCTCATCTAGGCAAGTTTATAGAGACTAATGCAATCCCCGTCCTGATGAGTTCACAGGATAAGAAACTGCTGTTAAAACCAGCTAATTATTATGAATATCATCTGCAAATTTCTCAATAGCATTAATGCATGTTGTCTGATGTCTAACCTAGTGCACTCAGAGATGTCACTCAAGCCTGTAAAGACCCCACCACAAGTCCAGCCTTAAATGGATTTTAATGTGATCTCAATATGGTTTCAGTAATCGTCATGTGTGTTTTCCCCATCAGAACACTGCAATGGCTTCATGGTGGACAAGACATAGAGTATCATATCCATCCCCAGAAAGGGGTGACCCCTGAGCAGCAAGTTGGGTGGTAGCAAGCCAGTGCCAGCCTTTGTACTACCCAGTAGAAGACTATCTTGCTGCAGATTTTGGAATGTGAAGCATTTCATGGGTTTCAGCAAAAATTTTTAGAGTTGTCCATGCTATTGCTCTCCTTTCTCAATTTGATCTTGCTTCCTATTGGAATTCTCATTCTCAATGGCCACCCCAGTACTGGGCAGAGCAAGTGGCTACTCTTCTCCATCAACATCCAGGATGCAGCACAAGGACACTGAAGATTTTCAGTGTGACATAGTGTTTGTGGGTGCTTCATAGGAATGGATTTTCATGACACACTTGAGGGAGGGGAGGGATAGAAGCACTATCTGGTAAGAGACACAGTGATGTGTGTGGAAGAATACAATAAAGGGACTAGCAAGGCTGGTACTGCTGGGATGAAGCGCATGAAGAGGAACATGGAAGGGGGATAAAAAGCTTGAGATACAAAAAGGTTGGCATAAAAAGTTTCCACTTGGTTTTGTTAGAAACTGGGTCAAAGGAACAGACTTAGTGAAGGGCATGAAATGATCTGTCCAAGGAGAGGGCTTTTTTTTTTTTTTAAACAGCAGCAGTGCTTGGATATAACTGGAGGGATCTAACGTAGGTGTCAAAGAAATTAGCAAAGATTTTAAGACTGTGGATAAATACCTTGGCTATTGGAAGGAATCTTAAGTGCATTGTTGAGAAGAGAAACAACTGAGCAGGAAGACAGTGCAGGTACGGCAGGAGGCAGAGAAGGAAAAGGGGAGGATGTCTCCCTGGCTCTGTGTCCGAATAAAGAAACAGAGGGGGATATTTTCAACCAAAAGGGAGCAAATAGTGTAGTGGAAAAAAGATCAAATGCAGGAGTTGATCATGTTAACTATGAGCTGCTGTGCAATGCAGGGTAGTGTTTCAATCGAGTAGGGAAGTGCAGGGGACTGGAAAGAGAAAAGGTCCTCGTGTCCTTACTGGTGGCTGAATCCATGGAAATGGAGAGCATCTCTCAGCATGAGATCCTCAGGGTTTAGTAAGGAATCTTGTAGAAACCAGTGACTGCACTGACTGAAGGTGGGATTCAGCTGCCTAAATTTAGGCAATTGGACTAGCCTCCATTCAGCTGCCTCTCCCAGTATCCGGTAGTCCTAGTCCTATCTGCCAACACTGTGAAGATATCTTGGATACTCAACATCAGGCTCAAAGGACATTGGACATTTATGTCTATGCGGTGACATCTCAGTCATGGTCTCCCTTGACCACAGTGAAGATCTGAAACACCCGGCTTTCATTAGACATCAACACTGTAGACTTCTAAATTTGGACATCTGTCATCTGGAGCTGAATTTCACTTTAGATAGTTGTAGTTAATTGAGATGAAAGGAGCTATCAGGGCTACTTTCTATATGTAGAATTGTAAAGATGACTGCCTTCAAATCTTCTTTAAAAATGTGAAATTGGATGAAAAAGGATAAATGCGTTCAATTTTTTTTTTGAGAAAAACAGAGACCAGTTTGGGATTGGATTGATGTTTGGCCAACCTGTTCTCTTTCATCTCTAACTCATAATATTGTTATCTGAAACCAACTATAATGTATGCCTTTTCAAATCCTGATTTATGAATTTCATGGTTTGAAGCAAGTATGACAACTCTGGCATGTACACATAAGTGAGATACTGTAAGACGTGCAGTCTTTGGGGCTATTTGTTAGAGGTTGTTGATTTCAGTGCAATTCCTATTTGATAGGTGTCTAGAGTATAAATGTTAAGTGGCAATTTGATTGTTTTATCTCTTCTGGTGAACTGGTTCAGGTCGTCTGACCTTTCACTGCCTATGATGAAGACAGCTGACTGAATCTAGATAGGGACACATCTTCTTGCCCTCTCATGTCACAGATATGCTCTGTCCCATTACAAGTGACAGAAAAAGGCAGCGCCCAAAGTACCTTCCAGTGATCAGATACAGTCTCTAGATATTCGCAATGCCACGGCTTACTGCAGAACATCGCTGTCTGCTTACTCACATACCTGAGCACTGTCAACACTATGCATCATCCATTGGCATTTCCTTGTTTCTCCTATAAATTGCCTAAATTCTTGCAAGCAAGAGCAAGAAAAAGCAAGAGGGAAATAAAACATGGACAACAAGAACAAGGAAGGTGATAAGAAATACAGGAATATAGGGCAGGTAGGGACCTGTCATTCAGTTCAATCATCTGCTGTTGCAAGCACAGAGGCCACAAAATCTATTAAATAAGCTCACAGAGGTCCATCTCAAGTGCTATTAGCATTTTACTCATTCTCTTCCAAATAAAAGGTTAATCCAAACCCTCTGCCTTCTGACAGCACAGAAACCTTTTTCCCAGGGAAAGTTCACCCGTGGCCAGTTTATTTGTTCTTTTGCCAACATTCTCTTTAAGTGAAGCAACTCTGCTCTGTAAATATGTCAGAGGGGTAAACATCAACAGTGGAGATCAATCACATCTCATTATAAGCAGTTAATGAAGGCAGTCTCTTCTAGATCCTCCCAGGAGAACAGATTCACTTTTCCTACTGAGGATTCTCTGATGGTATGAGATTGATTTTTTATGATCACTATGCTTAAAACTGTACATCCAAAATGAGGTGTTTACTAAAGTCTTGTACAGTGGTACAGATACTTCCCCCCACCCCAACTGCCGGAAATACCTTGGCTTATTCAACATTGGAAGTGGGTGACTTGGAATCAGCATCCGCATCCAACCTAAAGATCTAGAAAAGCTGTAGCTTGAATCATCTGCAACCCTTTCTTTACAGGGTTCTCCTACAGAAGTGGGATTTGCAAGCGTGGCTGCTGTAGAAGCTCTTTCTTTGCCATATTTTACCTGTCTTCCTCCTGGATGTGCCTCCATTAGCAGGTCCCATGAAGAACCCATAATTTAGCTGAAGGGAATTTGCATAAAATCTAGTGAAGTGCCAACTATGAAGGCAGACGAGACTTGTTATGAAACGTGTCACACCTGCTGTATCATCAACAAATGTTTCTGAAACTGAAGAGTCATCTGCTTTACACCATGTGAAAGTCAGGACAACTTACAAGAAAAGCTGGTGTCTTATTAAAGACCTATAAATGTTATAGATAAATTTGCTGTCCTTACTCTGATTTCCTCACTCCACATTTTTGACTCAGCTTATTAATTATTAAAAAATGGAGGCAGCCCTTCTTATAAGTGGAAGTTTGAATAGCATCTCTTTTCTTAAGTGCAGTCCTGTCATTTCACACCTCCTCAGTGAGTGACCCTTAAAACTCTAACGAAAATCCTGAATATATATAGAGACAGGCCATGGACTTGAGGTACAGTCAAAGCATAGTTACAGAAATCCATTATGCAAAGAGGCAATTTCTGTCTTTTTTTGCTTCTCAGTAGCAGCATCTTGAACTAAAAGTGAAAAATAATCCAGCTAAAAATATAGATAGTTCAGCGAAAAAAGAGGGTAGTGCAACTACCTATTGTAATAAAATACATCTTGCGGACATTGGTCGTTCAAAATTAAAGACTGGATGAAATATGCCCATATCTTTTTTCTGTATCAAGAGGCACACATTTTTTTCATTTACAAGTGTGTGGAGTGGCAACAAAACAAACCTCTCACCTTTTACTCTCGTTGGTGGGGCTGTCCTGAGTAATACTGCATTCTCCTGGGCTCCATAGCTGAAGTTAGGTTGCTAAAGGACTTTACAGAAATACATTTGGGAAAATAGCTAGATTTTGTCAAGATGGACATACAGTAAAGACTTTAATGTCCTTAAGGATCACTATCCTCAGTAAAATAGAAACTTAGGAAAATTCTGACTAAAAGACATAACTTGGGCTAGCAAAAACTATAACGCTGCTGTTCACAAAGCTAAAATTGGTGTCTCACTATCTTGCGACCTGTCCTCCATAATACCAGGATTGTTTTCTCCTCATCTCAGCTGATATCTCGTCAAAGAGAAGTGGGGTGAATGGGCAACCTAGTTTTTTATTAAGATGGTGTGTACCAAATGAAATGGAATTTCCTCGCTGAATAATGAGCATAAGGGAATGTGTTAGAACATACTTACAAATAGCTGCAGGTCACCTTTAATTTGGGCATATACAGACTTTTCACGCTCCTTTTTATAACTGTAAAATTTTCCTGACATAACTTATTTGTACTGAAAACACGAGAGAAATACAATGGCATATAGCTGGCCTGGCTCTTAGTGAAATATATATAAAAAAGCAAAGTAAAATTCCCATCACTGATCATATAACTGGCTGCACACCTTGATCAGAAAAAAAACTTGACAAAAATCCATCACAGCGGTGCAAATATCCTAAGTGCATTATCACACACAGGTGTCATTGGGCTCCATGGGCTTCCGTGGGCATTAAAAACACATTCCCCCAGGGGTATGAACTTTACATTCCAAATGGTCAACATGTTTGCCCTGTGACACTTTATTAGTAAATATCTGAGCACCTCCATATACCTTACGAAATTCCAGCTCCTTTGTGGTTTGCCTCCACAGCTAACCTCTAAAAAGGTACAATAGATTATATTTCTTGTAGGTATTCATTATTCATATTTATCCCTTTCCAAAACCCAGAACACTTAGCACGGTAACAGACAAACCAAAATCATCACACTGGACTTGCCCCAAGCTTCACCCTGTCCAGCAGCACATCCCCGACAACAGCAGGCACTCAGACCCCCAAAGACACGTGTGCAAATCCCCAGTGGGAAAATACGGAATAAAATCCCTTGCATTAAGTCTCGTTCCCTCCTTTAACAGTTAGAGATTGGCTTAAGCCCCAAAGCATGACATTTAAGTTAACTAAGTACTGAAAAAAAAGTGGAAGTGCAAGCTCTGGATGCTCTTTGTATTTCTTGGAGAAGACCCATCACACAGACACATGGAGTTGGCCGATCGCAGGGCCACTCATACAAGAGAAGGTCCATGGGCTCAGGATCAGCTTCGACATTAGTGTTTTGGATATATAGAGCAGGACCCAGGCCAGTGTTCAAGCAAGGGGGACAGACGGCCAGCTCTGCTCTGCCTCTGTGCGCGTGTGCGTGTGAAAGTGCCTCTGTTTAGGGGGTGTGTTGTAAGTGTTAATTAATGCAGCTGACCAACCATTTAAGGAGGCATAAGTGAGGGAAGAGAGAGATTTATTAGTATGTACATATTCAAATCCCTTCTCTCGGTTAGATTTATAATCAGAAGTGCCTGGACAGCTACTGTGGTTCCATTCATCTATGTGAGGTATTTACAGTATATTTACAGCAGCCATTTATAGTTCATGAGCTTTTTTTCTTTGCAAACTTTAATTTAATAACTCCTAATATCCTCAGTCGCTTTCACACACAGTGTGCTTACTGAACTAAAGCCTTCTATTTCCTTCTGAATAGAAACCGCTCCTGCCCAGACCTTGTGCAGCTAGGGATTTGAGTGCAGTAGACAATTTCAAAGACTGCTCTTTCTATTTAACAATCAGTGCATTAGGCTAAAATATTCACACAGATGCACTAGCAATTGAAAGGGTGTGCGGTGTAGTGACAAGGTCCTTCTGTTACCTGGAACTGTAGAATGATGAATGAGCATTAGTGGAATATTCTTTTGGCCTTTAGGTTTACCTTGATCTTCTCACAGAATGCAAATTGACATTATACCCACATTTCTATAGTATTTATTACTGTGGTCATGATGTGAGGGCTTTTTTCAATATGAATAGTGTAAAAGGGGAAACATATTACTGCAAAGAGGCATTATTGTGCTGGGAATGTATAAACAGCTGAGAAGAATGGAGCGACATGCTCATAATGGAAACTGAAAGCTCTTCATTTTGTCCTGATTGTCTACCCTTCCTTTTTAAACAACCTTCCTTTTTCCTAGCTATCAATACAAAGTTCTTTTTGGTAAAATGAAGTGCATTCATGCTGCCTGAAAGAAGCTTTTAAAGTTGATCTGTGCCCACACAAAAGGGAGGCAGTGTTTGAGCACATCAAGTTGAGGAAGCAAACTTGGTCAATGTTCATTACTCATGGCTTGACACTCTGAGCCTCCATATCATTTTGTAAAGAATCAGATAAACTTTCCTCGTGATAAACAACTGAAATAATTTTTCTTAGCTGTCAAGTCCTTTTCTCCTATTTCCAGCCTGTTCTCACACTCTTCCCAGCTCGTAAAAGCAACCGAGCACAGCTCTTTGGACTGATAAATGGGCTCCTTTCAATTGGTGGCAGGCTTCAGGAAAAAGAGATAATCCTGGATAATGTGGACACAGTTTTCATTTCATGTCACCCAATTAAACTGCAATTATCCGGAGTGCAACAGCAGAAAAACTGGAAAGAATGGTCGGAGAATGAGGAGCCCTGGCTCCCTGGGACTCTTTATACTACACACATTAGCCTAGATTTGTTCTATTCTGATAATAAAGTGCCAGTCTAAGCACTTAGCAGCACACAGTGAGAGACAGACCAGCTGCAACCTGTAGCTCAGAATGAAATACTATTGCAAGTGCGCTGGGAAATATCAGTTCGATCCAGAGTAACTTTCCGGGAGATTATTTGCATCGGGGATCCAAAGCCCTGTGCCGCGGTTAATTACATCCAGAGCAATATGGTCAGGAGGGGTTCTGAACAATGCGGCGGGGCTCAGATTACAGGTAAAACAAGGACAAAAAAAGCGCCTTTTCTTAACATGACTCACAGTAGCACTGCAAGCCAAAATAAAGCAGATATCAACCATTTTATTATGAAGGCGAACTGCACGAACATATCTTATCTCTTCAGCATTTTGGCTGAGATCTAGGGCAGGATGAATTTAATATGTTAATATGTCTTATTAAGTTACCGCTCTTGCAGTAAAATAAACTGGATAATCTAACAGATCTGTTTTATCTCTAATTACCATGATCCTGGTAAACTGCAATTAAATAAACAGATGGAGTTTTTAAGCTTGTGGCTTGGTGCATGGGAACATTTTAGTAATTGAAATGCATGTATTTCTTCTTATTATTATTGCTTTATTTCATTTACCTAGTACTGTGAGTGCACGGTGGCTGTGCTGTAGGCACGGGCTGGAAGTACGACGATGACATCTAAAGTGTCTCCTACAACTAAAAAGCTTTGTTCCTGGAAGACCCTGCTCTTTGCCCTCAACTTTTTTTATTCAATTTACTCCTTCATGAAGGACCAGGCAGGGCTACCCCAGGCTGTGAGACAAGTTAAGCAATTTGGACTACGTTCCCTTTCCTGAGAGGTAAGATGGGCTTTTGGGTGTTACATTACAAGGCATTATGAACATGGAAAGAGTCACTTTTGCTCAGTGTCCCTTCACACACTGGGAAGGAGCAGCAAAATGAAGAACCCCTGTCCTCAGTAGCAACACCTGAGGGTGCATCCAGGTTGCCCTACCAGGTGGTATGTGTTAGCCAAGTCCCATACCTGGGCCAGCAGGCTTGGTGCAGGTCATCAGATGCATCTGCCCTATACATCAGTGCAAAGGGGACAGTCAAGCAACAGGAACTCCTAGACCCAGGGCTCTCCACCACGACCATGGGAGACTCTTAGGTATCGTTTAAGCCTTCATCAGGCACCAGCCTTCGTGTTTTTGTGTAACTTAATATCAAATGATAAACTATTTTTGCAATATTTTTTGCTAGCAAGTCATGTAACAGAAAAGCGTGTGACACTTTTGCAGGATAGACAAAGGAAAATCTAAAACTGCGTAGTGATGAAGCCTATGAGTCCCGAATGAAGCACAGCTAGTTCATAAGCAGGTAGTTAGTTTTCAAACTGGAAATATTCTGTTTCACTCAAAATTTTCAGTTTGGCACTGTATCCAGGTATTTATCAAATGGAAAACTGCATTTCCCCATCCCACCTGGGAAAACCCCAGGTGGAGAAAGATTTGGATTCTTCAGAGATGTTAATAAAATTGGGATTTCCCTGTTTCCAAAATAATACCATGCCTCCCACGCTCTTTATTCCATCCCTTCGCATTCCTACCTGAAGCGGGTTCTGGGCTGCTTTGAAGATTGCTTTTCTGTTTAAAACTTGAAAGCTACCTTGTTCCTCATGGAGCCTATTTAAATAGCAAAAAGCTGCACCTTCATGTGATCAGGAGCTGCAGAGTGGAAAGAGGGGCTGTGGCAGGGGGTAGGGGCGCTTACACCCGCAGCTGGTGTTAACCGGGCTCAATTCCTCTGCAAAAAGGGAGGGATTTATACCAAGAAAGGTACACATTTTAAAGTGTAGCAACTTTCTTTTAACCATTTGCTGGTCTCAAGGAGCCTGTAAACAGCTGTCCTGCAAAGAAGGGCAGTCAAAAGAGTCCCAACTGGTAGTTTACTGGCAGCAACAGAGGTAGCATGACTTTACAGAGTAAATGTGTTTTCCTTTTGGAAGTTCCCTCTCGGGGCTGAGGTCGGTTCACCAGTGATTTGCTACTCTGAGAAGCTGAATTAGAAGCTGACACCCTTTTCCAAAGCCAATCCTAATACTTCAAAGATGAGCAGGACTGAAGAGGCAAGGGGAACCTACAGGAGGTGCCAAAGACTGATATGCATACATAGGTAAAGAACGGTAATCGTATTTGATTTAGGGAACAAAGGTTGGGCAACAAAGCAAAATAAATCAATTCCTGATGGTTTTAGAAAGAAGAAGGTCAAGTGCTTGAGCAATATTAATCACTTGTCATGCCTGAGATCTGTCCTGATGAGAATGTGAAGACATTGATCTTACTAAGTGACATTTATCTGTGTAAAAACAGAAATTAGGTCCTGTGTATAACATGGGACAGTGCATTAGTGTGTTAGCAGAGTCCACGGAGTATATTAACATCAGGCACTAATAGCATATAGTGCAGTGTAATGGAGAATGATGTTGCATAGTCTCGTTACACTGATTATGTCAGGCAGTGTGTGCACGTTAGGAGAAGGTCCCTTCCCCAGCAGATCTGCAGTCCAAATAGGGGAGGGAGACAAAATCCTGCACAACACCTTGACCTGCTGGGCACAGAACCTGGGCTTTCCAGCTCTTAGCTCAGTTACCTCCCAGGAACTAGAGAGTGCTGGGTAGGAGATCTGCATATCAGTCACATAACCGTTTTATCATCTATTTTCTTATCTTAGAAATACAACAAGAATGTAAGAATATCCAAGCCAGATGCTGACTTCATTTACAGCTAGGGAGAAAAGGGGAGTCACACCTTCATAAAGGTCTCTATTTCCTCATTTCTTTCTCCAAAGAGAAATGCTATCGTGTACTAATCTTCAGGAGAGGTTACTAGATGGGGTTTGTAAATCCCTTAAAAAATATATGTATACTATACAAATGTATATATATGATGCTGTAAAACATCATTGCGAATGATTTTTCATTCCGGTGTGGAAAAGGCAGTGTGACGCATTGTAAGAGATTGGATTTTAAAGGACTGTAATCTCCATGCGATCCTTCTCTCCATTTCTACCAACTTGCAACTTGTTAGGAAGAAGCAGAAGCTCTGGGATGGCTGCAATTTACCTCGTGGTCTGCCGTGCCCTATAAAGTTGTTCTGGGAGGAGAAATACTAACTCCTGAGGATGCTGCTTTACCGAAATATCGACGTGTACTTTTCATAAGAGCTTCGATAGCTGATGGCATTTTCCTTGGCTACCAGCAGTCATTGTTTCCCTCAGAAAGAAGCAGTGTCAGATAATTTCACCCCCTGCTTTCTCTTTGGTTGCACGGTGGCCAGAAACAGGAATTAGAGACCCCCAAACCAAGCGGAGGCCAGGGCTCTGAATGGAGTAGCTCTGTCTGAATCTCATGCTAATGAGATCAGGAAGGGAGGAAATGTTGAACTCCAACCCTGGGCTGCCAAGCAGCTCGCCCCAGCCTCTGCGGAGGGCAGAGCCAGCTGGGGGCAGGGAGGCTCCCGAGGTACCGGGAAGGAGGGATAAGGATGCTACTCAGCTGGCAGGAAAGGGAGCAAGAGTTTTGCCTTATCTTAATAGCTCCTTTTGTTCAGGAGTCACAGTAGCGGCCCTTATTTGCAAACTTGAATAAGTATAATGCGCTCTGAGCTCTTGCACAGGTGCTAGGCACTACTGGGTTTTCTCCGTGCCTGTACAGTGACTGCTTTTTTTTTTTTGCTTTTTTTTTTTTTCCTTTTTTTTTTTTTCCAGGGCTGCAGGAAGGAACTGGAAAGACTCATCGAGACAAAAGTGCTGGCTGCACATTTGGGCAAAGTGCTGACTGGCTTTTGTTGCTGTGTACGTGGTGCCATCCCTGAGCCCGGCGATGATGACCTAGAAGGTGATCTGACAATGAATGTTTCTTTTGGAGAATGTGTCAACTATTGTAGAAGCTCGCACATTCGTAATGAGACTAACTGGTTCCAGCGGATAATTGCCTGGCAGTCTCTCTTGATAGCTGGGTAGATAAACAGTGTATTTTCTCCCCTTCCTTCCAAAAGGGCGGAAAAGAGGGCCTTGAGCATCTGCAGGAACGAAGTAAAACAAGAGTAAATCATAGGGAGCTTAAGAAAAGTAGACACACTGTTGTTGAGCCATTTTTCTGAGAAGTTACACCCAGAGAGGAGCTGTCTTACTGAGTTTTAATGGGTTTATACCACCTCAGTGCAACTTTGCTGACTTGCGTTCTTCGAGAATCTGGCATTGGACTGTTTCAGTCTTCAGTAAAGGTCGCCTGCCAAATGTGATGTTTTCTTTCTCTTTTTTTTTTTCCTTTTTTTTTTTTTCCCTCCAGTCGTGGTTTACAGCTTGCCCAAGTCCACAAGAGGAGGTGATTGATGTTGCCATATGGTGGCTATTGGACGTAATACTGTCCAGTTTGTGGATAACATCCTTTTCTTCTTAAAGCTCTGCTGCCCTCCAAGTTCAGTAGATGCTGAGGGACCGTAAAAACTGAATAGGCTGAATATCTGAGAATGAAGAGAGACTTATGAAATGCCTGTAAAGTACTTACCTCTTCAAATGGGTTAAGATCATATTACATGCTTGTGGATTAACAGTTTGAGGAACCTTAGAGCATATGGCTTTGTAATGTACAGCTGCTTCTACATAGGCTTTTTTTTTCTGTCTCTGTGTTAACCTCTGCTGTAACTTAAGAGATGGAGCAGGACGAAGTTAATTAGCCCACTATTAGAATACTTGAAACTAAGTCTACCATCAT
This sequence comes from Limnodromus scolopaceus, assembly GCA_028565335.1. Lineage (NCBI taxonomy): Eukaryota > Metazoa > Chordata > Aves > Charadriiformes > Scolopacidae > Limnodromus > Limnodromus scolopaceus. The sequence goes on from JAOXNO010000001.1 coordinate 156,510,007, forward strand.
ACATGGATATATTCCCTCTTGTTAAGATTTCTAGAAAGCTCGAAAGATGTTTGGGGCAAAAGAAATCCTCAGTGTTTATGAGCACATCTTTTTCCCATAAATAAGGGAGAAGGATCCAGTATACCCTTATGTCTATTGCTGTCTTCTTTGCTGTGACTAGTAACCTTCTTCTGGTGTAAGGTGTTTCTCTCTTCGTGCATCAGGCTGTCATCATCACAATTTTCACACATTTCCACCGTGGTAAATTCAGATACGCTTGATTAGTATCGAGCACTTGTTGTGCTGCAAACACATACATAAATGTATTTGCTGATGTTACCCACTATGGATTATACATATTTTACTTAACTATTTTAAGTTATACCATTACTCTGTGCTCATAATATAGATTATTGACAGACCCTTTTTTTGTTGTTGTTTTTTTTTTCTGCTCTGGAACCATTAACAAAAACTTCATTTCCATTAAATTTTGTTCCATCAGATTTTTCTTCTTGAAAAAATGTCAACAAGCTAACAATTTTCTTATTAGAGAAACCAGAAAGCCAAATCTATTTCCTCATTCTTAATGTAAATGTGGGAGGTAATATAGTGATTCATAACTTTTCCTAACCAAGTTGTAATATTTAGTTGCAAGAAAAGTAACCAAAAAACAACTTCGTTAAGGAAAAGTATCTGGGGAGAGTGGGAGATATTTTTCCCATTTTCTTTGCAAGAAAGATGAGAATGTAAGGTACTCAGCCAAATGACCCATGGTGGTTTTAGTCTGTAGCTTATCATTTTAAACTCTCTCAGGAGCTGGAAGACAAAATTCAATTTTCTTTCCTGCTTAAAGATTTGAGCCAACGCTTTTCACAAGGATGACTCAGTACTTCTATTTATAAACTATGGAGTAGGTTTCTTACTCTCTCCCATAGATCCCTTCCTCAAAATGATTTAAATAATTATTTGGGCCAGATATGGATCTCCAGTAACCTCTCTTCATTTGGACTGAGAGGCACTGTGTGTGGGATCTCCCTTCCAGCTCCTACCACAGTTACTCAACTGGAAAACAGCTTAACCCATCATCGAGCGTGCAAGTAAGGAGGTCTCTATGATGGATGAATTAGTGGGGATCTGGGAATCAAAAAATCAATTACTTTTACAGCCTTAATTAGGATCCTGTTATGATGCGGGAACCTAGAGGACTGTCTACCGGTGGATGTTATGTGCATCTGACCATGCAGACCCAGAGACCATGATGCAGCATGGACCACGGAGACTTAATGGTGGCCCAGCAAAGCATCCATCCTGCCCGTTACCTGACGTCTGTCTGCACCAGTGCCGTGGGCAGCAGCAGCTGCAGGATGCTCTGCACAAAGCTGTGGTATATACGGGAATGAATGGTAACTAGGGTTGCTGCTGCTGTTTTTATTTTGGCTAGTTGGCAGGCGTCTCGCTATTCTTTAGCTTTTGAATTAGGATGATGTAAGAGGCCCAGGCGCTATGCTAAACACTCTGCTACAAGGTTTATCGGAAAAGGCTGTCGGTCTTGAGAGAGTCACCCAGAATTGCAGAGAATTAGGAACAAATTTCGTGGGTAGTCAACGAGTTCATGGGCTGAACTTACGGGTTGGTTCCTAATCCCTAATCCTCCATGACTCCGAGCGACTGGCTTTCTTTAGGCAGAAAGGATCTGCCTATATCTGCGGGAAGGCAACTGGCCATCTACTTTGTGCACACACATTCACACCCCTGGAAGCCATGTAACGCACACTCGCAGCCACGCACAACCTTCCTCTCCGGGATGCCTCTCCCAGGAGCCTCTAGCGCCCGTTGTTAAATCCATATGCTTGAGCTGTCAGGCAGATGCATCACCCTCGTGTGACCCTGGCTATTTGTAAAGCAGGAGGAGGAAGCTTGTTTGGGTGAGTGTATCGGAAACAGAAGAGCTCAAGTGCTGGTTGTTATTAACATACCGCGCTGAAAACACGCACTGCCTCAGCCTTAAGCCCTCCAAGATACCAGGTCTGTCACGGTGGTTGATAACTCCCTTTCTCTGAGGTCATTCCCCAGGTCTCACGCTGACTTCCTGCATGACTTCAGTTGTTAAGTGTCTGCATCACTTCCTAAAACAGTTTTCGGGAGCTTTTGAAAATATAAAACTTGATAACTCATGCAGGGCCAAATTCAAAGCGCCTGAAGGTCAATGAAAATCTTCCTACCACCACGCGTCGCTGAGACAGGAGTGGTCCCTCCCCCAGTTCAGGGGCCTCACCTCCTAGTCCTGAGGATGGCTCTAATTAGCTTGTGCCACATCACCTAGCCTCAACCTGCATCCTCCTTTGGCCCAGCCTCGCCAGACCACTGCTTAATTTTGTTTGTCCTGGACTTCCAGTTGTTTCATGTGCTGGCCGTCAGCTCCTCTCCCCTATCGCTCGCCTGCCGGTGTGCAGGGCTGTGCGCCGCAGATGGAGCTCCTCGGGAGATTAATGATGTGCTGAACAATGGGTTGCAGTTGATACCCTCTTGAACTCTGACACCTGACACTGGGCACCTTCAGCTGTAAGAGTCAAGGGTTGAGCGAGTAGGCAAATTCTGGATAGATACTGATTTCCCTTGAAGTATCTGTGGATAATAACACTTCTTTTGACGTACTTGCCACAGGTAGCTTTGCTTTTAGTGTTTTTCACATAAATGCTGGAGAAAATGGTGTTTTTATGGTTATAAAACTCTTAGAAAAAGTATTTTGAACACTGTCAGTCTATGCCTCTGGCCTCTCTTTCCTAGAGGCGGGAGAAGAACCAGGTAATTAAAATATTCGTATAACAGTTTGTGGCAAGTCAAGCTGAAAACACAGACAAAAGCACTGGTTTAAGTTTATCTTTTCTCAAGGGCTCCCCACGCCAGCGTGTCAAGCGCCCTGCTTGGCGGGACATGCGTCAGAGTAGTCATCGACGCCCCGAGACAGAGAGGCTCAAGACGTTCGCCCCGCTCAAGTGGCGGCATCGTGTGTTTTCCCTCCCTCTCCCCCCTCTCCCCTGGCTGGCCCTCCCCGTTCGGCAGCCCGTTGCCCTTTCGTGACATGAACCCCGGCGGCGGGGAAGGCGCTGGGTATTGTTAGCCCTGCTCCCTACCGTAGATTGGCAGCCAGGAGTGCCGGGGGAATGACAGGTCCCATAATGCACCCTCATCGCCAAGATGGAGAGCGTCACCTCTGTAACATTCCCAGCTTTCATTAGCCTGAATGCAATTGTGCTAGGTTTAATTTTTGGAGTGTTTGCAGTTTTTCCAGCAAATAGCTGTTTGAACACAGTGTCCCCATTATATCACCACAGTCAAAGAGAGGAAAGATAAAGGCATTGTGCAAAGTTTCTGTGGCTTTGCAGACAAGGATTTATGTACTGGAGAACTCTCATCTGGCAGTCAATTTGCCTTTGTCTTTCAAAGTAGTGGAAGTATCAAGGGAGTATGCCCGAGAGTTTTATTTGCTATTTACCAGATTACTGAAGTATTGGGCATCTTTAGATCTGTTGTGAAGAAAAATGCTTTCAAAACGCTTTGGCAAACTTCTGCTGAGGCTGAGGGGAGAGGCGAGTGAAACCCTTGAAATGTTGCCCTTTGAACTGCTAGAGGGGTGCATGATTGAGGAAAGGACTTGAGACTGTACAGTCTCATGAGTTTGAAATGCGACTTTGTCATAAGGGTCTGTCCAGCAGAGAGAAAAAAGGAAAAATGCCTCCGCCACTATCTGCTTTAGAGGAGTAACCATGTTAGTGAAAACAGTCCTCTGGAAAATTATAGTCCCTGCTTAGCGTATAAAAGCATAAACCGAGTTTTAAAAAATTCAACAGTTTTTGAACAGGCAAGGGTGAGATTCAGTTATAGCTCCACTTAGTTTACAGCTCAGCTTACAACAAGCAAGAAGTACTGCGGTTAATGGGATCGGTCCTGGCTAGCATTTGCCTCCTCAATCTTTCCCTAATATTTGGTTCTGACTGACACAGCTAAAATTGTAGTGAAGGCAGAGCCTGTAAGACCAGGTTTTATTGTCCGAAAGCAGAACTGAATGGTATTCATCCGACACTCCAGAAGGTGGGTGAGAGCCGAGGGGAAAGCTGCTTACAAAAATGCGTAATTTAGCATTAAAATCAACTACTGTACTGGAGAGCCTGCATTATAAATACCTTGGCCACTATAGATGATCCTGGGATTTGTGGAATGGTTAGCTTTGCTAACATGATAATTAGCTCAAATAAGTCATAAAACAAACTGATCCACACGATGTTGCAGAAACAAATCAGAACAGAATCTGTTGAGGAAAAAAAGGCCTTTATACCGGAATAAAATATGACCCACTGATTTAGGGTTATCAATAGGGACCAGTAAATACACTGGAATGTCTAACTAGCTTGAAACCCTACCAGTGCCTGAAGCCAACATTTACAAAGTTCCAAAAAAAATACCTACCTGAATGCCTGGCACCCATAAAGTTCTTGTAATTTCTGATTCCAGGTAAAATATTATGTGAAAGGCCACTTCTGTGGCTAGCCTTAATAAATCCAAGAGCTGTGAGGTATCTCCTTAAAACAATGCTTGTCTCCCATGGAAGATGTGAGACCACCCTTCTGCTGGGTTTTCGTTATCTCCTGCCAGGGAGAGTTCCCTGGCCTATTCTTACACAGGTGCAGGTGGTGTCTGTGTTCGTTTCTGAAGAGCTGGTTTCTGGCCAGACTGCTTAGCGAGCTTCAGGCCCCACTCCACAGTGCAGAACACGACCCCTTTTAATATATAGTTTAAAAGATTTTTCTTTGCCCAAATGGGCCCTCCTTAGTGTAATGTGAACCTTTCTCTTCCTAGTGCCAGCAAGGAAAAGCTCAATGTCCTGCTCTAGAAAAGGGCAATGGTCCTGTTGGGAAGAGAACCTTTTTTGATCCACCCCAGGCTCCATTTCAGCAAGACATGAAACAGACGCCATGAAGACATGCCAAAGGCCACTATTGTGCCAGTGCCACCATTATTCCGGTCATATACAAGGTGCTGATGGTTGTTTCTATTGGCCTGAGAGATCCTTTCTTCTGGGAAAGGAATAGATGGGAGGACATCGACCCCATCTACTATCGTACCTTTTCCTGATGTGGCTGGGGGAGTTGTGTTATGGCACACAGAGTCTTTTTGACTGGATCAGCACAGCAGTCACTGATACAAGCTACAAGCACCTGCAAAACATGAGCAGAAGGTCTAAAAGGGACAAGGAAATGAACCAAGCCTTTTGTTTAAGGTGCTGGTCTGAGGCTCAGGAGATATGAGAGATCTGTTCCTGCCTGGATGACAGATCTTCATAGCTGATTTAGCCTCAGCATTACACCACCTCTCTGTAGGTCTTTCCCTGTCTTCTGCTCATGTTGCCCTTTCGTTTTCTCTGTTTAGGATATATGTGGCACGGGGCACCGATTACGTCTCTCTCAGTGGTTGTAGAGGGCTTGGCGCTGTGGTAGATCACTCTGGACACTCCCAGGAACAGCAAATAATAAAAACAACTGCGCTAGGTTATTTGGCATGTGATTTTGAGGAGAGAGACATGTAATAGAGATTCTAAAAATGCCTCATCTCCTTCTTTACAAACTCTGCAGTATCACTGGTAACAACTGTCTTCTTCCAGAGAGCACCCTCGCTTCTCCTCAGCACTGCACTCTCAGGACATTCTCGTAATAATGACAATGATTTTTCACTGCTTTGAAAGAAAATGCAATTATTGTCCTATTTTTGTGTATTTTGGACTAAAAATTTTAACAATCCATCATCAGGGCTGAGCTGCATCTTTGGTGTAAGGTAATCAATACTATAGAATTCTCCTCTCCCCTGGGCCTTGGTTGCCCACATCTCTGCCTGGAAAATGTGGTGCTTTGGCAAAATTAAACTGAGGATTTATAGTATAGACATGTTTACAAAAACCTAGATCTGTATCTGATGCTAAACCTGTATTTCTCATTCCAAAACTTCATAATAAAAATCATTAAATTAATCTGTTATAAATAACTGGGTTGAAAACTACTTGACTTTGGCTACAATACAAGGAAAGGTATTTCAGGGAACTTATATATATATGTAGCCATACATATATGCATGTGTCATGAATATATAAAAAGTGCTTTCTGTGATGGATTCATAAATGCAAGGAATATTACACAGATGGAGAGGCTGATTTATTCTTTCTGGAGCAACTTTAAGGCAGTCTGGATTTCCTCTCCTCTTCTGTTTAGAAACAATGCCAACTAAAGAGGTTCAAGAAGATCCATCATAAAATTCAGCTATTGATCTGTCTCCTCTCTGGACTTGACCCAGGTTGAACATATCTTACACAATTCAATCATTTTAAGACCTTGCACCCTGGTGCATGCAAATGGATGTTCCCTATGTCAGCCCCATAAGTGAACAGAGCACAAGGCTTATGCTTAACTTTCAGCATGTGTGTAAGTGCTTTGCTGAATAAGGCTTTGCCCAAGCATGTGCATTTCTGAACCAAGGGCTCAGTCTCTTCTAGCTAGTGGACCTTTAGATAAAAGCAATAGAAACAACAGAGGCCTCCCTTGCCTCTTCCCCAAGACCTCAAAAAAGCCCCTATTATGTAGGAAAGAATAAGCTTTATTTCATCAGAGTCAAAAGCTGTGTTTGTGAGAGAATGTGTAACGTGTGCCCATGGCACTAAGCACGCAGTGATGTCAGAGCCCTGGGCACTGGGCTCTGGGCTTGGACCTTTGTAAGATCAAACCTCGCATATGGGGAGATGACTAAGTATGGAACTAGTGTATTTGTGACTTGCTCTTGATTTATGGTGATTCATGGTGCACAGTTGTGAATCTTCACAGTTTCTACAGTCTTTTCCCCAAACCCTTCTTTGTTTTTTTTGATTATTTTTGTTTTGATGTTAGCTTTTGTTATTTGTTTTTTGTCTCAGGTACAGCTTTTCGGGACATACATACACTGTCCTCTTAACTATTTATCATAGAATCATACAATCATCTAGGTTGGAAGGGACCTTCAAGATCATCTAGTCCAACTGTCAACCTAACTCTGACAAAAAAACCATCACTAAACCATGTCCCCCAGCACCATGTCAACCATTTTGAACACCTCCAGGGATGGTGGCTCAACCACTTCCCTGGGCAGCCCATCCCAATGCTTGATAACCCTTTCAGTGTAAAAATTTTTCTTAATATCCAACCTCAACCTCCCCTGGCACAACTTGAGGCCATTTCCTCTAGTCCTGTCGCCTGTGACTTGGGAGAAGAGACCGACCCCCGCCTCTCTACAGCCTCCTTTCAGGTAGTTGTAGAGAGCAATAAGGTC
>JAOXNO010000001.1:156517432-156555544 GCA_028565335.1 Limnodromus scolopaceus
TCTGTAACTTGGGAGAAGAGACCGACCCCCGCCTCTCTACAGCCTCCTTTCAGGTAGTTGTAGAGAGCGATAAGGTCCCCCCTCAGCCTCCTTTTCTTTAGGCTGAACAACCCCAGCTCCCTCAGCCTCTCCTCATAAGACTTGTGCTCCAGACCCCTCACGAGCTTCGTTGCCCTTCTCTGGACCAAATGGTACATTTGGTGTACCACAACCCATGTCTGGGCCAGTTTCCCCAACAGGGGGGTCTGGTGCTGCTGCAAACAGCAGGTACCAACATTGTGCTGTGGATTACTTGATACTGCTAGTCACTCTCCCAGTCAACAATGACGAAGGGTCTGATGTCCAAGGCCTGATGCTAATGTGAGCCCTTGGTGTGTCTGCAGAGGGCCGATGGAGCCAGGAGTGCAGCTGCAAGCAGAGCCCTTTTGGGGTTAAGGCCAGGTGGGATGGGGCTTTGAGAAACCTGGTCCACTGGAGGGTGTCCCTGCGCATGGTAGGGGCATTGGAACTAGAAGGTCTTTAAGGTCCCTTCCAACTCTAGCTGTTCCATGATTCCAATTTTGCACGGGTTAGGCCACAGAAATACAAGTGCAGCTGCAGAGCACGTCTGGGGGAGTCAGAAAGTTACACTTCCTTCCCTGCTTTTCCGTGAATCTGGAGAGGGAGCACAAACTGGCTCCTCTGTTTCCACAGAGCGCTTTTCTGATCTCACAAAGCCAAAGCCATGCTTAGCAAGGGGGAATGAGCCAGACCTATTTCCATCTGGAAAAATCACTGTCCTGCTCTCCATGCAGAGGAGGAAGCGAGGGGGAACTATCCATCTGCTCCTCACAATTAGCTCACCCTAATAAACATGCAATATGGAGGCCTGACCTACAAACTTCTCAGGGTCCTTTGCAGCAGTCAGCAAGCAGGAAAAGACACATGTCCTGCTGCTGAGATCCTGAGGAGCTTTGCCTTGGGAGAGAAGGAGGATGAACATGCTACCTCTTGGGCTTGCCTTCCTCGAAAGGAGAAATATGTGGTGCTAGTTGGGGGAGCAGCCAGATCTGGAGGACCATATGCTGGTTTTGGCTCACTGAAGAAAGCCAGCATCTGGTTCGTCTCTGTTTCAAAGTTAAAATTTCTTAAATGGAGCCAAATATTTAAATAATATTAATAATTTTATTTCCTGAATATTAACTACGGTATAGAGTGAAATGACTGCTGTACCTGCAATAAAGGGCTTTTAGGGCTGGTGAGCTGCTCAGTCTCTCTGTCAGCGTTTACACAGTCGTGCAAGCCAACTATTCACTGCATGGCACACGATTTCAACTACGCTTAATTAAAAGTACTGCTTTTAAAAGAGCAATAGGTTTGGGGATATTTTTTAGTAGCTGCCATAATAATCTCTGTACTAAAATGCAGAGTGCTAAAAAGTAATAAAAATGTATGAAATGCATACAAACTCAATAAAAAGTTAGTTAAAAATTCACAACAGAGTATGTCATTGTGTCAGGATGCACACAAACACTGTGCAGAACTATTTTGAGGGGGGGGGGAGAAAAAAACTCTAACATACTTTGTGGAGCCAATACTCAATGCCAATTTCCACTCATTATCTGGCATTCTCTTTTTTTTAAGTGGGTGGGAGCTTTTGTGCAACCTTTTCAGGCTTCTCTCGCGTTGGTGAACACCCTAAGTTTCAAGCTATCTGAATTTCTCCGAAGGGTGTGGTGTGTGTGTAATATTTGGAAGGTGAATAGAAGGCCCAGTGGGATGCTGGTGTTTATCTCACAGAGGGCATCTCAGGCAATCATCTCCTCCAGAACGTTTTCAAGAGCCCCTTTCACTCTGCGGTGCCAGAGCGGTGTGGTTAGCCTAAGTGATCCTGATAATGAGAGCAGATCTCAAAGCAGTTTACCTCAGAACAAGGAAGTTTTGTGATTTTCCCATTTACAAATGAGAAACTGAGATGCACACAGGTCAGGGCATAAATGTTTAAATACGGATTTATTAAATAAAGATTCAGTGGTCAGGTTGATTACTTTCAGACTTTACATCATGTGTAGGGACAGTCTGACACAGGCCTTTCACCCCCGCAGAGACCATCCTAAGCACAGGGCCATTGGTGGCAGTGACAGGAGATGGAGGAGGAAAATTTCTACCAGGTTTGCTTCCAAAGAGGATTGTCCTGCATGAAGGCCCCAGCTTCAGAAATAATGTCCTATGGCAGAAGCACATAGGGAGGCAGGTGTCTTCTTGAGTCTCCTTCTCTGGAGACATTCAAAACCCCCCTGGACATGTTCCTGTGCAAGCTGCTGTAGTTGGACCTGCTTTGGCAGGGGGGTTGGACTAGATGATCTCCAGAGGTCCCTTCCAACCCCATATCATCCTGTGATTCTGTGTCTTCTCTGGCTGAGAAGAAGTGGCCTTGCAGAACGCCAGCTGTTCCATACCTTTCTCCCCCAAATTTGCCACTGACTAGCTCTGGCAAACGCTCTTCCCAATTTTCTGGCTTCTCTGACTCCCATTCATGGAGTCCTTGTTCTCCCTATGTATTATTACACAGTCAACTCCCAATTACCCGTGGGTGGTTTATCCAGGTGGCTGATAAACCACGGGTGTTGGGATGCAGAGCCAATTCAGATCTAGCCAACCTTATTAACCCTTATGTAGCGTTGCTGGGATTCAGGAAAGGAGCAGTCACCTCTGTAGCAGGAAGAGCCCAACCTGTGATACCTGGCCTCACTTTAGGCACCTACCTTTGCAAATCCCATGCGAGTTGCCCAAGGCTGCAGAGCAAATCAGTGTCACTGCCTTCATTCAGGGCTCCTGCCCCAGGGCCCAGGTAATACGAGTGAGAATCTCCCACACTACCTGGAAACTCCATGGGGCTCCCCATAGCGTGCACTGGCACAGGATTCAGCTGGATTCAGTTGCTGTTATTGTTGCTACACTATGAATGTGATTTGAGAAATTTAGGGGGGAAAAAAAAGTATTTTTAACTCCCATTTGTTCTCTGTTTTCCCATTTCCTATATTTTATTTCTCTTTGAAGGACAGGAAACCTGCATCGATCCTAAAGCAAAATACCAATTTAAAATATCAGACTCAGACATGCAGGCCAGAGCAGATGCTGACTACTCATAGAGCAATTGCATCTGGATACATTTAATATTATGTCCTCACATTTTTACGCTCAGTTTTTACGCTTGTCAGCAGATTACTTATTTCCCAAATGTGGTATTTCTGGATTGGACCTGACAGTTGTGGCACAGTGCATGAAATCTACTTTGGGAGTACGGGATGCGCAAGCCATGTGACCCATGAGCTAGCCTCATGGGGTGATATAAGGAGAAAAAAATATGCACAAAATGCAGATCTTTCACATTACATAGCCAGGGAAAGCATAGGTCTGTTTTTATCAATGAGTCTCTGGGCTGCTTTCTGCCTGGATGGCTTAGAAATTTCCTATTTCATCTCGGTGCCCAACGGTGACCTCAGTGTTTTCAAGAAGAACAGAACAAATAGCTGATAGAAAAAAGAGTTAAAGTAGCCTTACTGAACAAATAAATTGGCAAGTGTATCTAATAATTGCATGGGTTCAGCATTTTTCTGCGATAAATGAGTAAACTTTAAATGTATCTCTGAGATGTACTATCACAGGCATTGCCATGGGCAAGTTTTATCCAATGATGAAACAGCAAGGCCTTGTGAGATAAAGATGATAGAAGGGGTACTATCAGGTGGCAGCTGGGTAATTACAACTCTCTATTTGGGCTCTGTAGTGATGCTGCATGTGATAAGTGGAGAATAATGAAGAAAAAGGAGTAGTGATAATACAGGAGCTAAATGGTAGAAAATAGCCTATCATAGCCCACAGCCCTCTGAGTGCCTATGGGGACTTTGAACTATCTTCTTCAGTTTTCAACCACAGAAAAAATACTCTCTCTTTCTTCTTCCTTTGCTAAATTTATGTCTGGTGGGACAAAAGGGAAAACTGAAAGGAAATCAAGGGTATGTGAAGAGAATATGACCTTTGCAAATAACGCTGAAGGTCACTGTGTAATTATTCTAAAATAAAAGTATCCTGTAATCTTGTCTGTACCCACAAAAGATGTAAGACCATTTTTTAATGTGATTCTGAACAATTTTGTTGGGGATCACGGTTTATGAAAGGTCAGCTAAAGTATTTCTAATTATATCTTGTCTAGCTTTTTGCTCAGAAGAACACAAATGCCATTTGTTATGATAGAGTCAAATTGATTAAAGCAAGAGACCGTCAAAAGACAAACTCATCACACGTAAACAAAAATACTATGTCCTGAGTGAAGACTGGCTTTTGTAGCTTTTAACCAAAACACAGGAGGGAAAACTACCCTGCAGCGGGTCACTGAAACTTTAACCCCAATTTGTTTCTTTTTATTTTTTCCCTACAGATAGTAATACCTACTATAGCTCCTGGTGAGCCTGGCGCAGCTTGCCAGCTAACTGGGTGACTGTCTCAGGTTGGTTTTTTTACTCCCCTGGGTAAGATAATAGTTCCACGACACTTCTCTGCCTTGGGAGTCTGGTATCTAAATGCCAGTTACACTGGATGTGATACAGGGCGGGTGCGCACATGTATGCATTCATACGTGGAGGCACTGCACAATTTTTACTACTTAGCTAAACAGCTAGAGCAAGAAGTGTGCTGTGCATCATATGTTCGTGTCTTTTTTCTTCTTAGGACACCAACTCTGCATTACCACAGGCCTGATGCAACGGGGCGCCTCACGTCGCAGAAGGCGAGGTTGCGTCAGCCGGGATGCAGAGCGAGTCTCTTAGGAACAGAGAGATTCAAAAAGAGACATTTCTTGGTAAAGCAAATGGTGATGTTTATTGATCTAGACATTAGTGAACCCACTAGTGAAACCAAGGAAATTTTATATAGTGCCTGGATCTGGAAAGCTTGTAGCTTGTTTGTAAAACCCAAAAAATCCTACTTAGTCTTAGGGGAAAAAAATGAACTGAACTCTCGTTCTCATCATGACAGAACCTGACTGGAAGTATGACAAAAGCATTTATGCGTTACAGAAATGAATGGCACGTAATAAAATATTTACAACTGAACAGAATGGTTCTTTATAGGCTGAAATGCCACAACCGAATAAATAAGGAAATTCACATACACATAAAAAAATTTTATAAAGTATCTACATGATTGTAATGCTTTCTATTATATGATTAAATTATAATGTCTGTTCCAAACTTTTAAAAATTCACATCATACGTTTGGTGAGGCACCAAGATGACTCATACCAAGTCCAATCCTTCCTCTGATTTAAGATAAAGGTCCTGGTAAAAAATAGATATATATCACAAATCAGAAGTTCACGGTGGAAAGAATTATTAGGCCATCTCAGTCAGCAAGTGTAGTTTCTCATTATTGACTGACTTCTACTCCCCTGGAGTAATGCAGTTTTGTAATTGACCCACGAGGCCTTATTTATGTACAGGCCAGTTAGTGCTTTGGCCATGTAGGTGAAATACAACTTTGATCGTATGGCTCTACAGTGGTACCCAAATGGTGAGATTCCCTAGGACAGGATTCCTCTCACCTACCTTTACGCATCTAAAAATTAGACATCTCGGTCTGAGTTAGCCACCCTGCTGCTTTTTTTTCAGTCAACGGGAAGAAACTGGCACCTTCAAAAAGCAAATTATACGACCTGTGTCAGACATCCACCTTAAGGAGGGATCAATCACCTTCTGGAAATATCTATTTCTCCTGACTGAATACAGAGACAGCCTGGAGCGACTGGCTTAGACATTTAACTTTTGGATGACCAAAGACAGGTAAAACAGATTGCATCCTGACTTTAAGGGAGATTTGTGTTCAGTGTGATCAAGACAGGTCTCTATATTTGGGCATTTCTCACATTTTAAATCATGCTAAGTGCTTCCCAAACCACAGTGATGAATAACCTTATTGTCGTTCATCCCCATCAGTCTGGCTTGCATTTCACTCATCTTTGGCTACACAAAGCTTACATAGAGCTTTTCAGGTAGCTGTGATGACTTAGGCAGCCCCCTGCTCCTTCTCCTAAACCCCATCCTCTGTCAGTCATTTCACAGAATCACAGAATGATAGAATAGTTTGAGTTGGAAGAGATCTTAAAGATCATCTAGTTCCAGCCCCCTCCTGCAATAAGCAGAGACATCTTCAACTAGATCAGGTTGCTCAGAGCCTCATCCAACCTGACCTTGAATGTTTTCAGGGATGGAGCGTCTACCACCTCTCTGGGCAACTTGTGCCAGTGTTTTACAACCCTCATTGTAAAAAAATTCTTTCTTATATATAGTCTAAATCTACCCTCTTTCAGTTTAAAACCATTAACCCTTGTTCTATCATAACAGGCCCTGCTAGAAAGTTTGTCCCCCTCTTATAAGCCCCCTTTAAGTACTGAAAGACCACAATAAGGTCTACCCAGAGCCTTCTGTTCTCCAGGCTAAACAAGCCAAGTCTCAGCCTGTCCTCATAGGAGAGGTGTTCCAGCCCTCTTTTTTTTGGCCCTCCTCCAAGAGGCCCATGTATTTCCTTTGTCCATGTTTTTCCTTTCCATTTGTGTGATCAGATAGAGAAGCAGACCAGGACACTGACCTGGCTGAAAAGTGACCAGGGGAAAAAAAGTTGTGGCTCAAATGACCACACAAACAACTACATTGGAAAAATGGAAGAAATATCAGAAAAACAGCATCAAAGCTAGAGACTGCTTCCAGGCAGCCTCCACTATACACCTTTCCTTTCTGTCATCCACTTTTTTGGACTCAACACTAAAATCCTTATGAAGGCTTAACTTTCTTGCCTGTATTCCTGTAGTTTTCTCCTCATCACCCCACCCACACCACTCTTCCTCTACTGTTTACCCAAAAAACACGGTCCCTCGGGATGGTCTCCCTCACCCTACTCCCTCTTTAAGCAACCTACTTTATTTGGGGGGGCAGCAGAAAATGCCTAAGAAAGAATCAAGGACTGTTTGCCAGTCCTATAGCTCAGACAGATGTTTGTTGGCAGGGTCCATCATTTCCCCAGAGACTGAAGATCCACGACTTTTTCCTCATTTGTGGTGGCAGCGTAATGACTGTCCCTGCACTCTATCTGGGCATTTTGGTCTGCTCTCCTATTTCCCTTCAGTGGGAAGACCAAGCCCTCAGTTCATAAACAAGTATGTCAGCAAAGCTGAGGGAGCAAGCAGTGTCTGGGAGGGGAGAGAGGAATTGGAAGTCCTTAAATGGACATACTGACTGAAGAAAATATACTGTCCACTTCTGAAAATCCAGGGCTTTAAAGGAAAAACTGCCCCACAGATTGAAGCTTGCATTGGTTAGGAAAATTATTGAATTTTGGATAACCAGTTTCAAGGCTTAACATCAAATTGGCCCCCAACATTTCTTGCTGAAATGGTATACAGAGCAAAACTCGGCACTTTCTTGACCTAGCAAGAAATTAGCCTTTTAGCTCAAATCAAGACTGCATTTTCAAAGTGGATTTCCTGTTTGTCCTCACTTGTTGGGGTTTGGTTCCACTTGGTTCACATCACATCTTGGCAAGCATCAGCTGGATTCCTATTTGGTGAACCTAACCCAGAAGACATGTTCCAAAAGTGCACATACAGTGCTCCCACTGCTTATAGGCATCCAGTTCCTTGGCCTGGGCTGCAGCTAGTCCAGATTCACCCTCTCTGAAATACACAGCGTGGATCTGGGACCCTCAGCATCAACTGGTTTACCCTATCAATCTGCTCCTACTGGTCCAAATGACTTTGCCAATTGAGATGAATCCTATAAATTACCTAACGTGATAAAAATAATTTCTCTCTATTTCGTATTTGCCCTCCTCCCCAGACCTTGAAGCAAAGTCAGAAACCAACTGTTGCTTTTGCATAATGAAACTGAAACCAGCCTTTGAGGCAGATGACCAAGACCAAGTAACAAGTTTTAGCTTTGCCGGCCTGGCATAGTCCCCATCAAAAATCAGGACTTTTCCCCTGGTTGTTTGCAGTCTTAGATTATACTCTCATTCATTGCTTTCTAGCACCTGAGCCCATAAAATGTACATCCATTATACAACACTTTTACACCTGCATATAGCTGTTTATAGATATGAAATTCTACGCTTATAGCCTTGCTCCATACTGCTTCCCGATTTCTTATTTTCTTACCAGTCTCCTTTTACCTCCTGAAATTACAAGGCCTATACCAGGGAAACGAAGTCAGACATTTTCATAATTTTTAAGTGTATTCATAAAGGCAGGGAATAATCTGTTCTCCGTGTCCCTGGCAGATAGGACAAGAATTGATGAGCTTAAATTTCTGCAAAAGGGATTTAGGATAGTCATTAGGAAAAACTTTCTAGTTAAACCTTGGAATAGATTGCCTAGGGAGGCTGTAGGATGTCTATCACTGGTGTTTTTTTCAAGAACAGGTTAGACAAGTGTCTGTCAGGAATGTCATAGGTATAGTTTATCTTGCCTTGAGGGGGCGTAGGGAGTCAATGACCTCTCAAAGTCCCTTCCAGCCTTTCTTTCCTGTGATCTTCCAAGGTATTCTGAATGCCTTATTTATCTCTATCAGTACATCTCAGTATTTCTAACACAATGTTTATCCATGACTGAGATTTGAAAATTCATAATCCTCTGAGACCACAGATCACTGAGCTGTGTCTTGTTTATCCATTGATGCTTGACACTACTGCAAACACTGGTGATCAACTATGGGCTCTGGCTGGAATGCTGCCTATCATATTTTGCCCTATTCCAAATTCTCCCGATAAAGTGTCATCTGTATTTGTAAATCTGACATACCATTGAACCTGGATTTCAAGTGTTCGTCAAGACGAAAAACCTGCTGATAACACCATTAAGACCAACTAACTTACTTACACCACCAAGTTTTGCGACCTTCTTTTTGGTCAACAGATAATACTTTATCGGCCAGTGGCTCTCTAACACAGACTCATGTAAAATATCAAAACATATTTTTCTTTTAAAAGCTTAAGTGCACTGGGTGACATATTGCATCCACGAGAATCAGACTAACGTAGCACTGCAGACAGAACAGTGATTGTTAACAACATAAACCCCTGAAATGTGGGAAAAAGTCCTGGAAAGGATTGGGTTTGTATGCTGGTGGTGTGTTGTGCTATGGTGGTCTTTTATGTATTTCTAGGTGTTGATGTACCAGGCTATTTCCTTCCTGTTTCTCTCTCCTTCCCATTTTCTTCCTGGCTACAGTTCCTTACCAGACTATTCAGTCTTACCTTCTGTAACACCCAAGTTCATGCCCATGAACTTCACAGCAGTCTTGTTTGGGAGACAGGGAAAGCTGCCCAAAGCCACCTGTTGAGAACGCAGCCCTCCACTGGAAATACAGAGATACGTGGCACTTAGGAGTTTCTGTCCTGCACAGCCCTAACTGAGCAGTTAACCAAAAAAACACCATCCTCGTCTTGTGTCCAGCTCTGACACCTGACTGAATTTGAGGGTTTCTTCCAAGTCAAAATTTCTGGTTATGCTGTGCCATGTGATAGAGTAGGACTCAATGAGGAGGGCTGCTCTCCACATCTCTGAGAGATATCTCCTATCTTGTTTGAAAGCTGATATACCCTCCAACTCTGCTGAAGCTATTTTAGTTAAGCTACAACAACTCAATTGGCTAAATCCTTACTAGTGATATGTGGTTAGAGATCACCCAGAGCTGATACTGGCACTGTGGATCTTATCCTTAAAAAACTTTAAGATCTTTATTATTTTCTCAGAAATGTCAGTGAAAAACATAATAATAGCGAAGGATGGGCAGGGACTGATTTGTCAGCAATGACATCAATTCAAATGCGCATCAAAACACAGTGGCCTGACAGAGATAAATGACAAAAAACCAGCTCTCCCACAAAAATTCTCATTCTTGCTGCACAACAGGTGATTATTTCACTTAATCAAATTTTCAATTAAGCTGCGTTACAGTGTCAGGAAGACACAAAGTCGTTTAACAGACAGTAGTTAGAATGAGCTGAACTGATGCTGACAGGATTTCCCAAACTCAGGAAATTCTCACATAAAGGGCATAACGAGAAAGAAATCAGGTGGCTTTAGAAGGACCCAATCTATAAATTTTTTTCTGGATTTGAAATCTTGATCTGAAATCAGCACGATACTGGCTGCTTTTGCAATGCACACATTTTACGCACTTACAAATGTGTAAGCAAATGTGTCTACAAATAGGTAGAGCTTCAGTAATCGCTATCTAGAAATGGATTCCCTTTATTATGTTAGGATACAAATCTGAGGAACCTAGGGTTTTTCTCAGAAATGTTGCTCTGTGTTGGACAGAATAGAATAGGGGTGTCCATGCCATTCTACAGTAAAGGCTACTTGAATTATATGTACTTTTGATGAGTAGACATGAAAGCAAATGGACTGCCTCTCAAAACACTTGCTTTCCAATTCCTGCCCTGCAGGAGATATTCAGTCCATGAACAATTATTCAGAGAGCAATTCAGGTTTCTAAACATAGAGTCATTTTAGGTGGCCCGTTTGGTACATTGCCCAGCCTCCAGCTCCACCCCGGCAGACTGTGTGCCTCCTCCAGGTCCTGCCTGCATTTGCCAGCCCCGTGAGGATGTTTTGGATACCTTCAGATGTTTTCAGTGGCAGTAGGTGCTTACATTTAGGCTCTTGAACTGCACCCTCGATTTGTATGTGCTCCAGTTTCCTGTCTGTAAAATGATAAAATAAGTCTTGCTTTCTCCCAGCCTCAGTCTGTGCCAGCGTTTGTGGAGCTGACACCAACGTTCGGAGGTCCAAGAATGCCAAAGACTTTTCCAGTGTAAAAACTTCACGAATTCAGTTGAAGTCTGTGCACAGAACTTGTCACAAGATCCTTCCAGGAAGCAACTGCCTGCCTGTTTGCTTATTGTGGACAGCTAATTCCCTTCCCTGAAGCATCTTTCACAGCTTGATCGTGGGGTACAAGGTCTGGCCCTGCACCCTGCCAATCCCTGCTGACATCTCATGTAGAGAAGAGGCAAACTCTCCAGAGGGAGGGCTTTCCCCTACTACATGTACACACAGGGGTGCTTGCAGCAGGCTATGACCTTGGCTAGAGCCTCTCCTCATTCATAGAATCATAGAATTGTGTAGGTTGGAAGGAACCTTTAAGATCATTTAGTCCAACCATCAACCTAACTCTGATAAAAAAACATCACTAAACCACGTCACTAAACACTATGCCAACCCGTCTTTTAAATACCTCCAGGGGTGGTGCCTCAACCACTTCCCTGGGCAGCCCATTCCAATGCTTAATAACCCTTTCAGTGTAAAAATTTTTCCTAATACTGTACCAGCTTCCACTCATTAATTACACATTTAAGGTAGCTGTGTAGAATAGCACTATTTGCCGATAATATAAAGCTATTCTCTGCTTGAGATCCAAACAAATAGAAAATTCTTCTAAGAGTCTATTTTCTCGTTCTGTAAAGAATTTCAATAAGGTATCTTTCATTTTAAAAAGTCAATCTTCTCCTTATTTAAAGGCATTAAGTAGTCCTTCATTCTGGTGGCTGCTTTTCAGATGCTTCAGGCTCTCTGATCATCAGAGATCAAGAATATCACCAACTGTCCTTCTTTGGAGCTGGGATTTGTAACAGCCCATGGTAAATGCCCTGGAACAGAAAATATTCTACAGATAATTTAACTGCACCAAATTATTTTGGAAAGTGTTTATTTAAGAGGACTCTGCACTTCAGTGATACACTTATTGATTTGATATAAAGAGAAAGCATTAATTTTCTGGTTGTATTATTTTATCATGTTAGCTTTCTATTGAATTTTACTTTTTGTTGCATGGGGAATTTGTTCTCAAAACAAATGTATTAGGTACTCAATTTGAATCGGTTTTATTGGATTTCTGATTGTGTTTTTCCCTCCAGCTGAATTCCGTTTGATACATCTATCCTTTTGATTTAAATATTTCCCTGTGTAGGAACTGACCGCTAGGAATGCCTATAGCATCAGGATACCATTTTTAAACATTTCCCGAGTAATCAGTTTAATCCCTGTAGGACTCTGGCAAGAAAGTGCATATGCCTCCAGACCTGATTTGTCACCATTTTGGATATTTACCATTTCTTGGGCAAGCTGGGATGGAGGGGGGCCAAAAGCCAACCTAACTATCGTGAAATCGAGGAGACGCCCCCAAGGCCCACCACTCTGTCCTGCTCAGTGGTCTCAGATCAGTGACCTCCCATCAATGGGAGTTCAGAAAGAGTTTCAAACCCTCTACTTTACACTTACCAGTAAAATGAGTAAAACACAGCCAACAAAGCAGCCAACCCTGGCTGGTGGCAGCGGAGGCTGCTGAGAGGAGTCTCAGTTCCAACCAGTGCTGCTGGGATCCTGGGAACAAACCTGAAAATCACAGGCTTCCAGATGACTTTGAACTAAGAAGCAGCAAAGCTATGAATAACTGTGGGAAAAGTAAGACAGATTACCGGTGGAAGGATACATATTGTACAAAGTTACTGCTTGGTCATAGTGCCACAGCCATTTTCCTCCTGAAATTGAGATCTCAAGCACTGAAATATCAAGGAATTTCTAAATGGTTTTGTTTCTTTTAGTACTTTGTCTTTGGAGAGATCCTCCAGCTCAAAGTGTGAGAAATACTACAGCAAATGGCACCAGCCACTCATCTCCTGACAGTAGGCACTGGGTAATTTAGGCCTTATCTGAAGTTACTGAAGGCAAGAATATGACTCAGCTATACATACATGTGTTTCAATCACTTCTCTAATTACAAAGTAGATAATCTCTGACTGTTAGTATTCTCAGGGGAAAAGTTAATTTACCTGCCAATCAGTTTGTAGATTGACTTTCCAGCTTTGTCATGAATTTATCCTGAGGAATACCTCTACTACGCCATGGCATAAAAATGTTTAACGTTCACAACACCATTGTCGAGTGAACCTCTCCACTCCACAGTGAATGTATTGCATTAGGCTCATATGGTAGCTTTAATAATATATTGCGTCTATGTATTCTCTGGTTCCCATCTCCATAGTGCTGGTACATGTACTGTATGTACAGAGCAGCCCAGGTTGCATCTTTTCCTCCTGCACGTGTAGTCATAATAACTGAGCTGTGAATAGGCTCCGGTTGAGGTCATTAGGGGTGAGATAATCTCCAGGACTTTCTCACTTGCAGGCCTGGATGGAGAAAGGAGTCTTGAACCATGGGTTATGTATGGTCATGTTGAACACGGCTTGAGTATTCATCCGGCTTTTTACTGAAGACAGAGACTTCTGCAGTTTTGCAATACATTACCTGATCTTGTAAATATGTATGTAGATGTTCCCAAGCAAAACTTCCTTATTAATAAGTCTTAACTAGGAATTAAACATAACTAGGAATTACTCTATGAGAAGTCTCCAGACACTGGGCATCTAAATGTATTTATTTAGCTAACTGCTAAGAATTTTTAAAATATCATTAGTGTCACCACTGCTTTCAGCTGAGCTGTGCTAAGTACATGATGGGGCAGGCTAGATAAGCAGCAGAAATATGAAATGAATACATACAGATGAATTTGTGCTCACAAACAGAAGCAAAATTTCCCCTTCAATGTCAGCACTGGCTCTTGTGAGCAAACAGTCCTGAATGTGGAGTTTGTTCAAAATCAGAGCCTCTTAGTGCTTTAGTGTCCTTCCCATTTTAGTCAATGGGAATAAGAATTTCCTTAAGGGGACCAGGGATATTCTGAGGGATGATTGGTCAAAGTTTACGGGGAGCTAGAACACATACAGTGTTTACAGAACTAATGACATTTACAGCATAGTACGTGTATGGAGTTTGAAGTGTGCTTGTGCAGCTACTTAGGAGGATAGCAAGGGAAGAACCTGCACAGATGTGACCTGATACAGGAGATGGGAATTCAGAGATGATGGAGAAACCTACAGTCAAACACAGCAAATTCTGGTCCTGAGAAATACACGCTCACAGGAACTGTCTGAAAATGACAAACCTGGGTCCCTAGATTTAGACATTTAAATCTACTTGTGTGCATTTAGATTCCACTGCCAAAACGGACTATTAGATCATAAAATTTGATCTGCAGTATATTAAAGCTATTACTTCATCACCCAATTAATTCTGTATGGAGCCCAATAACTTCTGTTTGATGAAAGGATAATTTGTGTTTGACTAATGCATAACTTCTAGCAGAATATCTGGTCTTGATCTGACAATAGCTGGAGACAGAAAATCTATTGCATGGTTGTTAGTTTGAATGGTTAATCCCACTCACTGTTAGAAAAAAAAAAAAAGGGTATCTGACTTCTGTCCTGGACTGACTTAGCTTCAGTTTGCAACCACAGTTTCGTTCTCTACTAAATTCCAGACCAATCCAGTGCTCAGTGTTTTCTCCCAGGAAAGGGATTGATGTGCTCTAATCAAATGCCTTCTCAATTTTCTTCCTTTTAAAATAAATTTTAAAAGATCATTTTTTTCCAGTTCTTAAATCACTTACTGCATTTTTTTCATCACATTCTCAATTTTTTCACTGGTTTTTGAAAAAATACCACAACTGAACCCCATATCCTAGTTGTTGTCTTGACAAAACAACATATGCAAGTGCTATCACCCCTCTACTCCTATCCATTACTTCTATGTTTGTGCAGCCAGGATGTGTCCCTTGTGGCAGAGCATTGCATCGGGAGGGCTTGTTGAATTCCTAGTCTGCTAAGACCACGCTTTGTCGGATATGATTGGCTATTAATTTTTCTGTTTGGATTATAGTTAGCAAATCAAAAGAAGCAGAGCCTTTTCCTGAGGTGTTTGCTTTCTTGTTCTGGGCCTGACCATTGTGCTTCCTTGGTCTTCCAACAGCCTACAGTATGCCAAGGGCCTTCCTATACCTGCTCTGTCCTATATTGCCACTCAACAATCCAAACGTTTGGATTTTCCTTGTTAATGCCATTCCTAGCTACTGTACAGCTCTCCATGGCTAAAGATTTTCTACTGTACCTAGGAGGACTTCCTGCTTCCCAGGCTTGGGAATTTCTCCTGGATGCACCCTGGCTGGGCATCATGTGAGCCTACACTCAGACCGGTACTCTCCTACTGCCATCCCTCTGGTTTCTGCCCCAAGAGATGGACTGTCCAGGATGGAGCCACTCTATGCTGAGTCTGTGCAAGCCCCTGATCCTAAAGAGCACACCAGAAGGCAATGATAGCTGTCGTCTGTCCAGGTTGCCCCAACATGTGTAACTTAGAAAGCAGTAAGTCTTCAAAAGAAGATGTCCACTACATAATAAACCCTTTTTTAAAAAACAATAAAAACAATATCTAGTCTTGGAAGTCACAGTGAAGAGAGAGAGGAGGCAAGAGTAAAACAGAGGACTGAATACGGCATTGAATCATGTGAGGCTTACAAGTCAGCAAAGACAAAATGTGTGAACTAGAAGGTGGCAGCTGCAATCCATACCAGGAGTAACAAACTATTGATAAGCCAGAGACAGGAATTATACGAGGAACAGAGACCACTGTTAGCCAAGGAGAGATGTGAGAGAAGCTAAAGGGAAGAATTATATTTGTTCTGAGGAGGGAGAACATAAACAATCAAACATACGAAGATTTCTGGCAGTAGAGGCTGGGAACAGAGACAACAGTCTGACCATACGGACTGTTCCCACTGTTCTCATCTTACACCAGTGAATCCTTAGGGAGAGAGCCTTTATACCTCCTGCAGTTTCAGAAAACTCTGCATCCACCTCTAAACCCTATGGCTCAGGTAGTAGCTTTGCTCTAATAGATCCACAAAACAAAAAGTAGTGGCCATCTCAAGGGCTTTTTATATTGGGAAGTTGAATTGGCAGCTGATGCCAGTCAGAGCTTTACTGGTCCCTCATACACTCCTAAACTCAGTGTTAAGGAGAACTTAAGGCAACTCCAAGGAAATATCATATTTGACAACTGAATTTATTTTTCTTAACTATCACTGGTGTTACAGAAAAATGGGTGCTGTATTGTGTGTGTAGCTTATGTAGACAGTGAAGCAGGTCAATATTTGACTCTCACACTGGTCAGTGTAGACAAGCAATTTAAGTACTCCACTGAGAGAGAAAGATGGTGAAAGCCCAAAATCACTGTCGAAGACAGTAGGTCCCTGGGAGAATCATAGAATCATAGAATGATAGAATGGTTGGAGTTGGAAGGGACCTTAAAGATCATCAAGTTCCAACGCCCCGGTCACGGGCAGAGACACCTCCCACTAGACCTCTCATTCAGCAAAATAGTAACATTTTAGAAGCTCACAAAAGCTTGAGATACTGGTCAAATGCCAGGAATCACATGTTAAGCAGGTTAAAGAATGGACTGGCTCACCAGCTGCAAGGTGAATGAATGCAGAAGGTTTCATTTTGGATCGATGAGCTCCAAAGTGGGCTAAAGCTTGCTGGTGAGGGAGCACCAACACACCAGCTTGCCTTCCTAGTGCCAGGAGCAGCTGATGCTCAGCCTCAGCAGAGGGAAAGCAAGGGATCCTTGCCTGCATCAGTAACAGAACTTTTTGTCGCTTTGTTTTGTTTTCTAAAAACCCGAGTTGTAATAGTATCCCCGAACTACCAGATGATTGTCGAAAGTTTAAGATATATACAATTTGTCTCCTTGGAGTACTTCACAATATTAGCTTTAGGTTTCAGAGTGTTGAGAGTTAAATTACTCATCACAAACAAAAGAACTACTGCAGGATAGGTGTTGATAATAATGCCTGATAGCTGTGCATAATGTTTTGATTGGCAGAAGGTAGTCTGACTACTACAGGAAGCAATTGGCCAGAGGATCTTGTTGAGGCATAAAGAGTCAAAAAGCAAAAATTGTACACGAGAGAAAAATTTGCAAAAACAAATGTGGAGCTCTGGTTACTAATTCCCTACCAAATAAAAGAGAGTTTTTTCCTTCCTGGTCAATCTGTCTCCAATGCAATGTGAAGAGAAATATGAGACTCTGAAGGCAAAGATGGATGTTTGTATGCAAAACAGTGGTGCTTTAAGAAGTTTTTGCCCTACGGTCATCAGAAGGTAAATGAGAATTTATGCTGGTGACCAACTTCTCATTAAGGAAAAATGTGAAATAAACCATGGATACAGGACAGAGTGGAAGAGATAGAAATTGTAATAGCACTCAAGGAAATGTACTCAATGCCAAACCAAAAAAAAAAAAAAAAAAAGCCAAACCATTATGTCCTTAGTCTGATCACAAAGGCACTGACATGGCACGATTAGTGGGACAAGGAACCAGGACAACCAGCATTTCATGGAAAGTATTGTCTAGCAGACAAGGAAGTTCCCATCAGAAGAGAAGTTGAAAAAGGCCCTTCTCCTGTCTTCATTCAGCTCCTGGTCTGAAGTTCCCTCTCCCTTAAAGTCTGGACCAAAAGGAGAGCTGGATATTCTGTTCTATTTGGGGATCAGTGGTTATAGAAGAAAACATATGAGACACTTTGCTATGTAGGGAGCCAAGAGAATTAAAGAAATATGCATAACATGGCTGTTTCCTACTGTCAACAAGGGGAGAAATTCTGTGAGAGAGGGCTGATGCCAAACATTTTTCAACGCTTGATATGTCAGCAAGGTTCTGGCAGGTGTCCTTAGGAAAACAGAGCACTCGTCTGAGCATGTTCCATACCCCCTTGGGAAACACTGTTTTCTCAGGCTGTGTGAAGCACTCGGCGTATTTTCACTAGAAAATACAACTTTTTTTTTCATAGTAGATAGACCCCTGAGATTTACCCATTGAAGGTCCTGATGTGAAAAAAACCAACGAGCCAAACAACCAAACCCCAACAACAACAACAACAACAAAAACCCACTAACAATGAGAGAACACAGCTTTAATGGGCTGAGAAGCTTTAGAGAAAATCAGGGCTTCTGTGCTAAACTTACGTGAAGCATAGACTCTGTGGAAGGGAAATTACCTACTGCAGCTAGTCAGAGTACAGCACAGTGTGGCACAGGTGTCACATCTCCTCTGGCAGGAGAGAGAGGGACGCAAGGACTGGACTGTGAAGGGACCACCTATGTGGTGTGGGTGTGTGACCGGCACCTAGGAGCAATAGTGTGCAAAGACAGGCAAGGTATATAGGATACAAATCATTGTAAAGAGAAATTGAAAGAGTTAAATGAATCCATGTTCTGCAGTCAAGACTTCTGAGGGTCAGCTCAAACTAAGTGGTCTCCAGACACTTTCAAGAAGGTCTGGGCACAGGTCTCCTGGACCATCATAGCCAAGATTGGGGTTTACACATCCCGCGTGTTAACAAGTGGAGTGCTAATATACTCAAGAAGAGCAGGAGGAGCATCAGACTTCAAGTGTGGGTGTTAAAAAGTTTCAGGGTTTTATTTCTGGGAGGCCAAGGTTAGCCGAAATTACCATAAACCAAGTTTTGCCACTGCCAAAAGGACCTGTCAACTTTCCCACCTCCGCCCATAAGAACAGAGAGATTATTTTTCCAGCTACAAGTGGAAATCACTAATTGAATTGTATCATTTGCAAATTAAATATAAATGAAGAGATATTTGATGTTTCAGCCACAATCCTGATGGCATCTGAGAAAAAGGCAGGAGAGGAAAGTCCACGTTAGATCACATGCTTGACAACTTGTATTTTTACTCAGAAAACCCCAGAATGTTTTGGGTTTAGTTGACAGATTATTAATGAATCTTAATTAATTACATGAATTAATTAAGACCAGCAACACAGTCCCAACCCTTATTATCAGTATAAGAAAGACCTCTAAGAACTGCCAAAACTTAGTGGTCATGAATACAAGGAATTTGCAGGGAAGTTCACGTTTAGACATGCAACTGCTAGTCCCACCTACCCCAAACCTAACAGACATCTAATAATAGCACATTTCATTAAAGAAATAAAATCATGGGATCCTACTCTAATCTGTATTTTGGACTGTTAGGCACCAAGATAGCACCAAGAGAAGCCGAGGCTGCCTTCCGGGAACACCTGAAGTTAGTAGAAAATTTAAAATGAAAGTGTGGGCATGGTTAGAAAACAACAGCAGGGTACACATCTGATTGTGGCTATAGAAGGAGAAAAATGGAACAAAAAGAGTCAGTCAAGTTCTCAGTCCTGAGACCTCTTAGTGCCCTTTGTGAGAATAACAGTGCAATTATTTATGCTCAAACTCACTGTGTTGAGCCCTGAAGTCAAAACAGGTATCTCAGTGTTGATGGAAGGCAGAGACATTGCAGGGTGCTGAATTGCCCATTTTTCCCAGAGAAGTCCAAAACTGGAAACAGCCACATCATCTTGAGATTTCTGATTCCTAAAAGTAAAAAGTTTGGGACAAATGAACTTTCCATTGGCCAGTAACACAAGGAAGACTGCAGGGATGTCACAGAGACTCACATTATGGGCTGATTAAGACATTTGTCATACTTATTTTGGATTCTGATGTTTATTGCTAATTTCTGATGGCTTTATGCTTAATTGGGAAAGGAAAATGAAGGCGTTGTATCTCCAGGAAGGTACAGTAGGAGCTGGTTGAAGCTGGTTGTTACGTCCTTCAGTGATTCACATTGTGTGAGGTTGCTCAAGATATTGAGTGCAGCAGATTTCTGTCAGATTCTTTGGCTCAGCCATTGCTCAGAAGAGGTACATGCTTCTCCAATAGCAAATCGAAGCAAGATTACGGTTTTCTCTTCTTTAACATAGTCTGGATCAGCTTTGGAGAACTTGCTGCAGAGCACACAAATGGTTTTTCAGCAGAGACAGCACCTTCTCTCTGTTACATTTCTTTTACGGAGAGACTCAGCTCTCCCAAGTCTTCCCATTGCAGCTCTCTCAACAGAAAACTTCTCACGGACTCCTTAGGGATCTTCCTTTCATTTTCTTTAACACTTACATCCGTTCAGGTGGAATTAATTCTGGTTGTATTCTTTCTTCTCTCATTCTACTTCTAGATTAGTTTTGAATGCTCACAGGTTATTAATTATCACAAGCTTGAGCTTTGCCACAGTTACCTCTCTGGCTGCTTTATTTTAGTATTTGATTAATTTTTAAAAACCATTCTTCAAAATGTTTAATGGTCCTTTTTTTGTGTCTTGAATAATACCAGTTTGAGCCTTACCCTTGCCTTCCTTCTCCTTTTGCATCTTAGCTAAGGTTACTTTCTTCACAGTCCCTCATTCAGCGACTGTCAACCTGCATCCTAAGTGAAGACCCAAAAGTTAGGGCCAGTCTAGTCTGCACGTGATGTCCTTGACAGTAATAACAGTGCTGCTGTTTTTACAGTGCCCTGGATGTTTGGTTGTGATATTGAAAGTTCTGGCTCCAAAGCAAGTCTGGGAACAGCAGATCTGCAACCCAGCTCTCCTCTCCAACCCCTGGGCTGCGAAGCAAAGCAAAAGTGGCACCACACACCCCCTCCTACAAGAATCAGCCCTGCCCCGTTGGGCACCTGCTTTCAGGTGGTGTGAGTCACAGAATCACAGAATCACCTAGGTTGGAAGGGACCTTTTAAGATCATCTAGTCCAACCAATGGAAAAAAAAAAGCAAAAAAGCAAAAAAACAAAAAAAAAAAACCAAACAACCAAAGCAAACAAAAACCCCCAAACAAACAAAACCAACCAAACAAAAAAACCAAACCAAACCAAACCAAAACAAAACAAAACAAACCAGCCCCACAGCAGTTCTCAGCAGTTCTCCCCTCTGCCTCCACTGGCTCCAGGAGGAATCCATGGCTGGTTACAGTCTGGAGCCTTCCTTTGACCACAGCCTTTTTTTTTTTTGTTCCCCCCAAAAGAAGAACCTATTCTATAGTTAGAAACTGTTTTTTGAGGAAAAATAACAGAAAATATAGCTTTAGTTAACATCTAAATATTTTTCACAATGTCAGTTGTGATCAGCATTGCTGTGGGAAGATTCACGCCCCTGAAGACTTCACTGCCCTCAATTTCAGACATTTGTACTGGGAACAAGTCTGGTATACTGCACACTGTTACTGCTTTCACAAATAATCTAATAATGATATATACTATCCATGTATTCTCTGGTTCAAAACAGAGAATGAAATCTGAAACACAATGATAGAATTATGAAATTAAATATTGCTGAAATTCAGTCTTTTTCAAAACTGATGTTTGTGCGGCATATCAGAAACATTTGATATCACCCTGAACTGAAACAATAACAAATTCTCAGATGTCAGCATTTCTTGCAAAAATGATATTCCATATCTCAGCAGGTCTTGTCTAACAGGATTTTCTCAGCACTGTTCCCATGGCTTTTCCTCCTTAAAAGATACCATTAATACCTCCACAAAGACATTAACTTATTTTTCTCTCTTTGTTACATTTCTTTTAGCATGTTGTTGTACACCTGTTGACTTAATAATTAGCGTTATTGTGTTGCATATAATGGAATAATCAATGGTGTCTTATTGGAGAATCTGATTCAACCCCTATTCCTTTTGTTTTGTATTGAAGCATCGTTAAAAAATTGCAAAGTCATCTAGTCCATCTAGTCCTGCTTAAAGCATGGCTAACTTCAAAGCTAGATCAAGTTGCTCAGGGCATTACCCAGCAGAGTTTTGAACATCTCTGGATCACCTAGGTCTGTATGATGTGAAAACTTGTAAGAGGCTTGGAGTCAGGACCTGCATCTTCTATTTACAGCACCAGTCCATCCATAGGGCTGTAAAACATGTTGATGTGTGAAGTACACAAGAATGAATAGCCTTTCTGTAAGAAAAAAGTGCTTGCTCTGTCTACTCGCACATGGTTGATATTCAAAAATGGCTGACATCAACCTACAAAAAGTACAAAAATGTACAAATCCACAGCCACCGGGCTGGTTAATACACACACAAAAAAAAGGGGAGAAACACAAAACAACTGTCCTCACCAAACCAGCTTGTTTTTTTCTTGTTCACTCTGTTTATCCCCTAATGTTGAATTCCTTCGGACATCCACCTTTTCCTGCGCCTGCCTTTCAGGCCACAGGGATTTTAGATCAGGGGTCACCTGTAGCTTTCTGCATTCTGCAGCGCTGATTTAAAAAAAAAAAAAAAGCAGTAATAAATATAACTAAAGAATGAGCATCACTATCTCAATAGACACTGTAATTAGCAATAAGCCATTTGTGAGTTAAAAGTTTTTACATTAAGTGAAATGAGAAGAATGAAATTATTATCTCTGTTATTACATTTTCCTTCCATTTCCAGATGTATTCTCTAATGAAATCCTAAACAAGGTGCAGGCATGCACTAGTCTGTCATGCTACTGTTATGTTGCCAAACAGGTAGCATGAATTTCCCTCAGCAAGCTATAAAAAGTGCAGAAGTCAATGAAGCAGGATTTATGGTTAGAGAAAGAGATTACAGAATGAGACTTAAGCACATGCTTAACTGCTTTGCTGAGCTAAGGCCTATATGGGGGCACTGATAACTTTAACATTTGCAAAATCCTTCATGATAGCAAACCACCATTAACCCTAAAATGGTTATATCAAATGACATCATGATGCCAGCAGCTTATTAACAGAGCTTTTATTTTTAATGGAAGTGGAACTGCCTTCGTACTGTATCCTATTTCATATCTCATAAAGGTGTTGGTTTCTATCATTTTGCTCCATAGATAATTTAGACTGATACAAGTATTTTTCATGACAACTTAGTTCTGCAAGATAGTACTGCACTTTTATTCCTAAGGAGTAGGTAAGGAATTTCAAATAATGTGGAAAAAATATATGTAAGAGTTGAAATTACTGTTTTTTTTGAGGACAATAGATGAAATATTAAAAATAATATATTTAATTGGTAATTATTCTCTGGAGAAGCAGATGTCATTATTTTTTTAGATCTGATTTTAGGACAAACTATAGATGCAGTATAGAAGCAGTTTTTCATACCACAGCTGGGTACAGTTATCATAATAAAGCAAGTTAAAGTGGGGAAAGTGGTATAATTACATGCTTGGCTTTGCAGCTCTAGGTTACTGATTCATATCCAGGTCAGATAACTAATAGCAGGAACTCATTCTCAGGAATTATAACTGATTTTGATCCTGTTCAAGACACTTAAATAATAAAAAAGGTGACAGTTTAGTGTTTATTCAATTCTTTAACATTGTAAATTATTGTATATGTTGTAGCTTCAGAATAAATCAGTCCTTTCTTAAAATTGATCTGAAATAACATGTAATAAGAAAGTTTCCAATAGTCTTTATATTTTACTCTTTAATGTGATTATTTTAAATATCTGTGGCCAGACTGTCTCTTGCATCAAGATTCTCTCACATGCAAACTTTCTAATCCTCCCTAATCCTTGAGATGTTCCTCAAACTGGTCTAGTCCTTATGGTGCTGCTTATGAATCTGCAAGACTTCAGATCCCAGCAGTGGTTGGCAGGCAGACTCCAGCCTGCCATGCCCATAGTCCTTTCCTTCCCAAAGCTCACAGATTTAGGCTGGAAACACTTTACCTCCCCACTCGGAGACTCCCAGTTACCTGTGACCAGAGTCCTGGGAAATGGGCCCATTGATCCTCCATGTAATGAAGATCTAGTCATAAAATACTGCCTTTTGAAATAAAAAAAAAAAAAAGGAAATTATTTCATGAATGGGGAACTGCTATTGATTTGCTAGCACAGTCTATGTTGTCTGGATATTTAACAACTCAGTCAAAGCTACTGACATCCCTTGCTTGAGACATGTGAGACAGATTGCTTCCCCAGGGTATCTCCTCCATTAATTTCAGATTTCCTGTGGATTCCTCCAGGTAATGTGCATAAAATCTAATACGTGTACATATATATATACACACACACTCCTTTTCTGGAAGGGCACAAACTTGATCAAAGCACCATTTCACTTTTCTGTCTTTCTGTCTGGTCAACATTTCTTCCAATGCTAAGGACTAAGAAGTGCAAGAAGATGTATGAGATAATCACAGCATGGCTGTGGTGGGAAGGCACCTCTGGAGACTATCTAATCCAACTCCCCTGGTTAAGCAGGATCACTTACAGCAGGTTGCTCATGACTCTATTCAGTCAGGCTTTTAATATCTCCGGAGTTGGAGAGTCAACCTCTCTGAGAAACCTGTTTCAGTGTCTGACCATGCTCACAGTGCAAAAGTCGTATTCTTATGTTTAAATGGATTTCCTGTGTTTCAGTTTGTGCCCGTTGCCTCTCACTGGGCACTACTGCAAAGACCCTGGCTCCATCCTCTTTGAACCTTTTAGGTATATAAACCTTATATATAATACCTTAGTTATATACGCCTTATACATAGATACCTTTAGGTACTTTCATAAGATCCCCCTGAGCCTTCTCTTCTCCAAGCTAAACAGACTGAGCTCTCTGTCTTTCCTCATAGGAGAGATGCTCCAGCCCTTTAATCATTCTTGTGTCCCTTTGCTGGATTCTCTCTGGTATGTCCATGTCTCTCTTTTACTGGGGAGCCCAAAACTGAACACAGGACTCCAGATGTGCTCCACCAGTTCTGAGTAGAGGAAGGATCACCTCCCTCAGCCTGCTGGTGATGTTTGCCTACTAGGATGCTGCATAAGATGCTGGTGGCCTTCTTTGCCACAGGGGCACATTGCTGGTTAATGATCCACTTAGTGTCCACCAGGACCCCCAGGTCCTTTTCTGCAAAGCTGCTTTCCAGTCGGTCAACATTTCAGCCTGTCCCTGGTGCATGGGGCTGTTCCTTCCCAGGTGCAGGACTTTGCACCTCCACTTGTTGAACAGCATGAGGTTGTCACCAGCCCAATTCTCCAGCCTGTCAAGGTTCCTCTGAATGGCAGATATTGGGGTGGTTAAAGGACAAGGCACTACAAAGGCAGTTAGCTTTAGGTGGCCCAATTTGAGCAGGTAGGTTGGATCAGAAGACCTCACCCATCTGCTCATTCTGTGAAATGGGAGTCTAATTCCAGTTATCTGAAGAAGGCATGTCATACACTTCTTCCTGTTCAGGTGGTCTGTAGCAGACACCCACCACAATGAAATTCATCTTGGCCTGCCATGTAATCCTGATTGATAAGCTCCCATATGGCTCATCATCCTTCCCTAGGCAAAGCTCTGTACACTTCTGCTGCTCTCTCAAATAATGGGCAACTCCTTCTCCTTGCCTTCTTGGACTGTCCTTCCCAGAGAGCCCATATCCGTTCATTGCAGCACTTCAGTTCATATGAGCTACCCCACCGTGTCTCTCTGTGACCCCAATGAGGTTGTAGCCCTGCAACTGCAGGGCAACTGCACACAGACCTCTAATTCCTCCTGTTTGTTCTCCATGGTGCACAAGCACTAGAGAGAGGCACCCTGTCACTCTGAGTTCCCACAAAGAATATGAGAGCTTCTCGCTTCCATCATCTCTGATGCTGCTCAGGCTGCTGATCTCCTGCAGCTCCTTTACTTGGCGACACGGACCCTCCACCAGCGCCTACCTCCCAGGGGCAGGGAGGGAGCTCCATCTCCTGCTGCCCCAGCCTCAGCAAGGGGTTCCAGGCACCCTGGCAGCCCCAGAGCCAGGCAGCCTTGTCTTCCTTTGGGAGGTTGGGTTTTCTGATGTGTTGGGGTAGCTGCTCCAGCAGGTGCTGGGGACCATGACGTGGGGGACCACTACTGCAGAGCACCATTTCTGGTCCCATTTCCCACGACCTTCTGCACAACTGGCTGCCCAAACTGCTGTGCCTGCTGGCTGACTCTGTCAACTGTGCTCTCAGATAGGGAGGATGAAGGTTTCTTGAAGAAGCTGAAGAAGATGTTTGGAGCTTTCCATAGGACCAGTGTGGATTGCACGGCCGGAACAACCCTCATGCCCTAGGATTTAAAGCAAAGTAGCTGCACTAAGCCACAACATGAGACCTGTGAACTTGCAGCTGGCTTGGAGGAAGTTCATCAAAGCAGAAAAATGAAGAAACACAGAGAAAGGAAATAACAAGCAGTAGGCCAAGGAGCAGCAATCTGGAGCTGAGGTTTGGAAAGGGATGACTACTACGCTTCAAAGAGACAGCAAGGCAATTTCAAGCCACACTGTTGGTAGAACAAAGCTCCTGCACAAATAAACAAGTGCTGACATTAGTGAATGAAGAGAGCGATTGTAAAAAAGAACCCCAAACAAACCCTGAAACAAATTCCTAACAGCGTCATTCTCACTAGGAAGGTGGCAAGAACTCCCCTTTCTCTCTCAAGCCAGTTCTGCACAACATCTGGACAAGCGATCATATATACCCCTAATGACAATTTGAAGACTGGCACAAAAACAGCAAGGAAAGAGGAGTCGTAAGTGGCAGATCTGAAAGATGCTTTCAAGCATCCAATGGAGTAGTTTTTCCCACAAACCACTTGCCAACATCCTGACACACAAACACCTCTATATTTATATAGTATGTGATTTATATCTTGCCAATTGCAATATACGTCTCTTTAGGGATGGCTTCTATCCATACTGGCACCAGCAAAGAGCTCACAATATTTCTGCTCTTCAGAGATTAAAAAGAAAATAACTATGTGATGTGTCAAAGAGAGGTAACAGAAGCTGGATATATGTCAACAGAAGCCTTTTAGCACTAAAATACAGACAAGGTACCTGATATGCAGATCATTCTGAAATTCATCACTTTTGAAGATAAAGCATGCAATTAGAAGGTTTTTCTTCTCTTTATGGGATGATTTATAACGCTACTTTCCTTAATAAGACATTGTGTAAATGCTTTTTCTTCTTGTGGGATTTTACAGCTAAAGCACTGTGCAGCTAGTACACACCTGTCATTTTCCTCTTTCCTTCATCAGGTTAGTGACCCAACTGCTGTGTGGGTATATTCTGGGTGACAATGCAGAGACAGGGACAGCCTGTGCCTACCACAATGTCATCCAGTTGGACGGAGCCTCACATGTGTGTACAAAAAGGAAATATTCTCCCCATTTCACAGGGAATTAGAGATGGCCAGCATTTTTCTTGCTTTTGTTGGAAAACGCCAACTCATCAAAATCAAACCTATTTTTAGGAAGCGCCTTCAAGAGTCTCTTGATTTGGGGCAGATGTTTGAAAATGCTGGAAGAAATTATTTTAATTTATTAAATTAAATCTCACCGTCTCTTTGTGGACTGTATTCAAAAGGAAAACACATACAGAAAGTCAGGTTACCCAGTAACGCACACTGTGTTTGACTCCAGTGCTATTTAGGGTAACCTGCCCCACATGATTTAAATGCAGTCCGTCCTTTTGAAGCTGGGCCACTTTCCAGCAGGAATGCAGGAGTCATGGGAGTGGGTGGGAATACTAGCGAGGAGACTAACAGCTCTCGCTCTGAGTGCTCTGGATATGTATTCTGCTTTCTAAAGATACTTGCTACAGATACGATCTATTCCGCTACTTTGCAAAAACTGGGGGCTAGTTTCACACCTTCCTTCTCCTGTGTAGAAAACAACCAGAACTGAGAAAATTACAAGATTCATGTAGAGAAACCCCAAATACAGCATCGCTCTGTGGCTTCATGGTTATGAGCCTCATGAGGGATGGACTGATAGGGGAGATCCTTGGCTTTTGTTCCTATCAATGGCCATTTATGTATTGTACATTAGACATATGTTGGATAAAATGGGAAGGTGCAAAGACCAAAATCGCTGTTTTCCCTCTACTAGAGCCAAGTTCAGGTCCTGACCACTAACTTGCACAGCAATGTGCAAGCTCTTTGTCCTTTCCAGCCCAGGGAATCCTGGATTCTTCCCTGCCACAGCCTGAAAGCTCCCTGCCAACAAGGTGCTGCCACCTTATTGCCCACCTTTTTTGCTAACCCTCCTAGATCCCGCTTCAGGGGGAGTCCAAGGAAAGTCAGCAAGGATTTCCAGTGCTCCAAGCAACAGATCAAACAAGCAGGAGTTACACATTTATAAGCAAGGGAGTCTGGTCACGGCAGCAGCTACCACTGCATTTTGCAATGAGCCTTGTGTGACCT
The DNA here is from genome assembly GCA_028565335.1 of Limnodromus scolopaceus. Taxonomy (NCBI): domain Eukaryota; kingdom Metazoa; phylum Chordata; class Aves; order Charadriiformes; family Scolopacidae; genus Limnodromus; species Limnodromus scolopaceus. The sequence continues at coordinate 156,545,420 of JAOXNO010000001.1, forward strand.
CTTTTTTGTGCATTTTGGGCACTTGGGAAGTCAGTGGGGTACCCAGGCTGGCCTAAGGCGGTTATGAACATTAGTTTAGCAGAGCTTTTCGCAATAGCAATTTCAGACTTAAAGCCTAAGTTTTACCTGAGTCATATTTTATGTTCTGGAGTCCCTTTGGGGATATGGCTCACGAGCCCAAGGCAGCCAGCGCTGCGCTCTGGGATCTTTGGTTCTCCTGTAGAGGACACAGCTCGCTCTTTCTGCGCTGTCACGCAAAGTCACCGTCCAGCCTGGTGAAGCTCCATACAACTGCCATCATCCAGAAGAGCAATACCCAGCACTTTGTGTTTTCCAAGTGCCCTAGAAATGCTTTAGAGTAACTAATTGTGTGTATAAGCTGTGGATTACCTGTAAGACACTCTGTGACTTCAGCAACAGTGAGGGTATCACTGTCACACAAGGACAGGTTTACTTCATGGTCCCCTTTCCTCCTATCACCCCCTGTCTTTGCTCTCCCTACAGCCAACTTCTTCTGCCTCTCCTGTCTTTTCTATCTGAGGTTAGGTGAGGGTAAAGCTTTTCTGAGACTTCTTTCAAAGCGCCAGTATTTTTTAGGGTTTCAGACTCCATAGACGAATACACAAATTGAAATATGAACTGTGAGAATAATTATTATAATAGGACTTGGTGAATAATTTTTCATTAGACTGGCAGTTCTGAAAATCCTAGAGAAAAGTTTGTTTGACTCACAGTAAAATGGTTGTTGCCATTTTCAGGTTTTATTTACATTAAGAATATAATTAAAATACAGATTGAAAACATCTTTTTAGAAAATGCTAAATGAAACAGTGATTTTAACAGACGTGTTTAGTTTTTTTAATTGAAAAAGATTTGCTGAAAACTGTAATATTGCAAAGAATTTCAGCTGACTTAAATCAGCATTTTTGGTGAAATGAAGTTGCAATTGGATTTTTGCCCGTGTTTATGAATTTCCCTACAGAACTAAATGAACACTCTTTATCATCACAGTTTATCGTGAGGAAACTAAACAGAAAGATCTAAGCAGTGTTTCTTGCTGAAGAGAGGACAGTCTTAGAGCGAGGACTGCATTTCAAGGAACCTTTGGGCTCTGATGGATGGTATTTAGCAATGGTGCCAGCAGTTTGCCCGCACCTCTGCTTGTGGTTTCCATCTACCGAGCGGACACTGAAACCGACTCTACTTCAGCTTGACACAGCAGGATGAGCATCCATCGGTTAGACTTTATGTTAAAACATCAGTCTTGAAACTGCCAAAAGTGAGAAGCCAACACATGTTCACTTCAGCCATCTCCCTGCTCCATATGTGATGACTTCTAGCAGAGGAAAATGGCAGGGTTGGAAGGGATGTTACAGGTTTAAAAGCCTCAGTAAGAATTCTTCTGCCAGTGCCCTTGTCTTACAAACCACGCTTCTTTATCTCTACATGATCAAGAATTACGTTGACTTTTCCAGGACTGCTGAGCCAAAAAAAAAAAAAAAAAAAGCAAACGTAATTTCACCACTTAGGAAAGTTAATGATGTAAATCAAAACCAAGAAGTGCCCCTTCAAAACTCAGTTTCCTGAAGCTTGTAAAGAAAAAAATGAAAAAATGGAGCCAGATATCCTAAATAGAGCAAAAGAAACCAGAGATAGCCAACAACTTCCCCAAGCAGAGAAGAAATTTTTCATTGGGGTAAAGCTTGGTGAGCTGGTCCCTGATCCACAACTTCTTCGTGACACAGGTAGACATAACACAGAATCTCAGCCTTCCACTTTTGTAGGTCATCAGGAGACAAAAGGATTTCAACAAATGTTGCACATACATGTGTGTGTGTGCACCCTATTGGACACTATTAATATATCATTACTTAGTATAACTGATAAGGTACATTTCCCAAGACCTCTCTAAAGTTCTTCTGGTTAACATGCATAATGAAGGTCTGTATTACTTCTGTAGAGCTTCTAGATTAATCTAACGTACTGATTGTCATTAACAGAAAATACACTCTGCAGTGACTTACATGTATGACAAAATTAACACAAAAGATTCTCCCCCCAACATATTAGCAAATGTTTTCCTGTCAGTTAACAAAAACCCATATATAACCCAAATATTTTCTGCACCTGTGTTCCATGAAGTTTGTATTTGATGGATTTGGTTTTGAATGAAAAAAAGATGCTTATATAGTCTAGTAAAATATATTCATGGGTACAAACTTCTGTGTCGTACAAATTTGAAATCTGTTATGTACCCTCATCCAATGAATATTGTTGCTGGAACCTGAAGATGTAAAGAACTCATGTGTAAAAAGAACTGCAGATGAGAAAAATAAAAATCATATGCATTATAAAAAATGTTAATAGATAAATAGCAGCTGAGTATGCACAGACTGAATACTTACACTCCCAATTTAGTGTGAGTAATGTATGTTAAAATAAAAATTCTATCTAGTAGCCCTTTTTATATAGAATTTACATTCCATATGTACATTTATGTGCGTAAATGCAGTCTGCATGGTTGTGTGTGTGTGCACGTGCATTCGCACACATCGCATATTCTGTTAAAATGTTGTTCCCTAGCATAAACCCACCTCAGTGGCTTGAAGCCTCAGAATGAAGAAAGGACCCCATGATACATACAAAGCCCACGTGTTCTGTTCTTATTCCTCTTTCCTGCTGGACTCCTTCAGGCGCTCACCTGGCGGTGCCGATCCGCACCGTGCCCACCTACAAAGCACCTGCCGATGCTGCACGCAGGCAGCAGGGTTCCTCTAGACCTCAGCTCTGTAAATATTCGGGTTTGGGATTGCAGCACCGCGGGCTTTTGCACAGCATAGAAGTAACAAAAATTGAGCGCTTCATCAAAGGTGACAAGCAATGTGGTGAGGGCGACTGGTCCTACCCTGTCCCCGAGGGACCAACTCCGCCAGCTCTGCGGCCTTAGAGACAAAACTGGGAAAATATTCCTATTTCCAGTGGCCTTCTCTGGAGGAGGTGGGTCGGTACGACGCTCCAGGAATTGGCTTCTTTCGGGACTGCGGTTCGGAGCGCCGCCCGCCCGCACGCGAGTCTCATGCCATTCCGTGTACAGCGTGGCTGCCAAATTTTGATCTTCCCTAAGTTGCAGAACAAGAACATCTTCTTCCTATTTCTACATTTCTGGCCCGGTTGAAGTAGAAGGATTTCACATTCGTGTCGTGCTGCGTTCACACCCCGACCTGTAATCAAAAGTCTGAATGCTGCAGAAAAGCCACGGGACAAAAACACTCCACAGCTGCCAAGTGCATAAACACAAGAGCGGTTCCAACAGCATATTTTTTAAATGTTTCATAAAAATGAAATTAAAAAAAAAAAAAAAAAAAACCAACCCCAAACCAAACGTTATTCATTAACACCTGGAGTAAGATTTCACGGTACGTTATTATATTCTGAAGTAGTTACCACTTTGTTACTGATCCGGGTTGGTGAAACAGCACTCCAGCCCTGATTCCCTGGGCTTAGGTAACCGAGCGGTGAGTGGAAACCTGCGAGTCCCCTATTCAGTTTGGTAAACACGGGCTTGTCTGTCACTTCTCATTGTTCCTCTTCAAAGTACAGTCGCCACCTTATCTGGCAACGGCTTTCTTGAAGAGTGCTGCTCATGTGAAATAATCTTTCACCGCCGAGGCCAGCATTTCCCTAGCACAAGAAGAAACATTTATCTTGCTGTTAATGGTTAATTAATTTTGAAAATGTATATTACAACACAATAAAAAAAAAAAAAAAAAAAAAAAAGCCAGGCTGGACAATGGAAAAAAATGTCCCTTCCTCAAATTGACTCCTATTTAGTTCTTCCAATGTCATCCAAAACACAGATAACTTTTCTTTCATGAATTGTTCTCCTGAATGATTTATACATGTTGTGTTATCTGAGGCCCTTTCCAGATCCCCTTGTGGTTTCAGCCAGCCATCAGCTGCATAATTGTTAATTTTAACACTATAAAAGGTTCTGATGCCGAGGAGATAAAGCGTCGGAGGAAGAATTAATTGAAATGTATCTTCCAATCACACTGGTTCCCTACTTCCAGTTCCACAAAAATTATACATTGGATTTGAGGTTAAAATAAATTTACATTTGTGCTACCCATAAAGCTTTCGGACTAGTAGAAAATAGATAAGTTAATTGTTTCTAAAACCCATAAAGGGTTTACCCTGAGAATAATTCAGGGCAGTCTCCTGTTCATAGCCCACAGCACCGTGAGCAGCCGGATAGAGGATTCTTCCCAAGCTACTGCAGACATAATTGGTCAGGAGATATGTGACAGGAGTCTTTTACAACAGCAGGTGATAGACTGACAGAAAAGGAGCTCAAGCTCCACCAATATTTAATCTGGATATTAAACACTCTATGCTTCCTAGAGCTACTAATACTTTTTTTTTTTTTCCCCCAATGTTTACGCTCTGCCTGTATGCTTCAAGTGAAGTATTATGAGGTAAAGCTACCAGGTTTTGATTCTTTCATTTACATTTTTATTATAATTATATAGATACGTGCAAAACGTGCAAAATTAGTTTTAAGGGCTATTTGGAGGGAACACAGTTGGGGCAAATTGATTCAGAGGTCATGGGATTCGTACCTCATTTACGGTTAGATAACTGTAAAAGGCCATCCTCGTTTAACTGAGGACCCCAAAATAGGCTAAGAATACTGGCTAGATCCCCGTTCAACCTTTGTTTGAACGCTAGTGGTGTTAACAAATGTCTTTTGCCAGATTCTTTAGAAACTGGTTTTCGCTGTGTACTATGTATGTTTTCTGGGTGCAGAGGAGAGTAAAAAGAAGCAACAGGGTCTGATGCTTTACTTTTTCACCTTCTGTTCACAAGGGGAGTGGGAAGCTGTATCAGAGCACCAGCTTCTCATCTGTAAAAACCCCAGTTCAGACCCTGCACATGGAAAAAATTGTGGAGGTTTCATCTCAGAACTCAGCAAATGTTTGTCCACACAATAAAGACACCACATTTCTGCCGTAAGGAGATACAGTGTGAAAACAGCAACAAACTGAGATGAAGGGGGACTGGGAAAAGCTGGGAGGGAAAGCTTGCACAGCACCTGCCCACACTGTACTTGGATTTAGTCCATTTTGTGAGTCCTACTTTCACAAATACCAAATTCAACAAATACAGTGTAAGAGAAGACGGGTATTAGAATCTGCTTTATGCTACGACGCATTATCACTTGAAGAACATTTTATTGCTTAGTAAAATGCTCAATATTTTCCCTCACTATTATGCCTCTCTCAGAAAATAGTAGCATGTTAGTTGTTTCAAGTCACAGAGAAAATGCAAGGATTATACATCTATAATTTTAGGGCACAAAGGCACACAGTCCCAAAGCAAACAAAGGTGCCAACTGAGCTGAGAACATACTTAGATATTACACAGCATATTGTATTAAGAACATAAAAGCATCATCAAAAGCTCTCCTCAGCAAAGCCCAAGTATACAGGGCATACAGGGCCAGAAATGGGCAAAGTTTAGTCATTACGATTCGTGGAAAATAATTCCCATTTCTCAACAATCCGTGTCCTTAATTGCATTTTCTGTATAAGCTGAATGTAGGTAGGTAGAACTGTAGGCAGAATTACAATGCAGCAACAGAGCACCAATGACTTTCTAAGCCTGGGATATTGGGTATTTAATTTTGCTTTTAAATCCATACTGTGGCGGGCACTTATGCAGACAATAGAAAAGGAGATATGTCCCAATCAGTTTATAAGATAGTACAAAGAAAACGCATAATAGAGCAACCAGATATATATAAATAGAATAATACAAAGAAATCTAATCTACTGCAAAGCCATAATTCAATCCTTCTGCAACACAAGTGCAAAGCTAAACTGGCTTATGAATAGCACAAGAATCCACATAGCCAGAACTATATAACCTATGTCAAATCAAAAAACTTGAATTATTGTTTATCACTGTTATTTCTTTTTAATAATAAATTTTTTTAAAAAAGGGAAAATATCTAATGACTGTGTCAGGAAATAAGCATTATTAAATTCTAATTTTGTACTGAGCACATACAAGAAATGATAAGGTTTCTGTGCTCTCTTTCCACCCTCCCTTTCTCCCTCCTCCTTATCCCTTTCTTTTTTTCTCTGTATGTTTATGTGTTCATGTTAGAGGCGGGGAGAAATGAATATTGAACATGGGAGACAAATTCCAGCCTGGCTTACATCTTGTGCAATTCTCCTGATTTCAGGTCAGTAGGGATTTCTCTCATACCTTGTGACCCGAACAATTAATTGAAGTTCAGGGTCCTGTGAGGTGTTTTTCTTTTCTTTAGAAAGAGAAATTTCAAATGGAATCAGATCTCTCTGATAAAACCTATTTATTTACAAGGACTTCATGAAGTCCCTGTTCCCCGAGCAGGGGAAGATTCAAGTACTCAACTCGAAGACTTCCTTTCTAGATTTTTTTTTTTTTTTCTGGTGACCACAGTCTTATTATTTTGTTCAGGCTCTATCTCATCTCTCTGTATTTATTCCCGTGGAGCTTTTCTTTCCCTCCTCCACAGGCACACACAGGCCTGCGTACACATCCTGCTCCATTAAAAACAATAGTCAGCCAAACCCCTCTCCTACACCGTTCAGCCTGCGCAGCCTTATGCATGTGCTGTGGTTTTGAACAGTAACGTATGCTTTTGTTTGGGGTGGAGGTCGCTATTATTTCATAAAGCAGCTTAACTGTTTCTTACAGCTGCGTTAAAAGAAGGTAGTGGTTACGCCCGTAGCTTCAATGACATTTCACCCAACCCACAACACAGGGAACCTAACTCGGGATAGGGTATAGCCTAAGATGGGAGAGACAAATGAGCGCCGTCAGAGATGCAGAACGAGTCTTTTTACATAATTGACATAGTAGATGACAATTAGTCTGAAGAGCTAAACACTGTTCAACATAAATAAAGACCATCGTCGGCAAACTGCTTTGGAGACCATTGATAGAAATGTTACCTGACGGTGCGCTCCATCTCTCTGGAGCAGTTGATGGAGTGCTCTCCCTCAGCCACCGGTCATTGCTCCACGGCTGGTGCAAGAAGCAGACACTGGGATGATTAACGTGTTGAGCCACAGCTGAAAGAGCCAGGAAGGACAGCTGTAACTTCAATCTAGAATAAATGCATGTGCTTTGTCTACCTGGGAACAGTTACGAAAAGCGTCTTCAGTGATCAGAGGCTGTAAGATTAATGCACATAAATTACAGTGCATTAAACCCTCACGTGGACGCCTTCACTCAATTTCTAGAAGAAACTCCTGTAGAGTTGCACAATGAAGTTGAAGGATTAAGTAGCAGTGAAATCAAGCCATTTTACTTCTAAACAGGAGCACCTGTGTGCAAGTTTTAGAAACCTCAACTTTGTATCCTTGCTTACACTACCTTAATGTCCTAGGTGAACACTTAGCTTTTTTTTTTTTCTTTTTCCCTGATTTGTTGAAAGGCTGCATTCAAGATCAAAGTGATTTCTTCATGGACACAAATATGTATTACGGACAGGTTTATCTTGTTGAGGTGGAGAACCTATTTCAATAGTCTGTCCTTGAAAGCTAATGCTTCCAGTTCGGTTTTGGGTGCCACTGATAAAGATTGTAATGCAGCTTACATATCTGTGCTTCTTAAATTTGTTGTCATAACTATCGAGGCAAATGATCTTGGAGCACTGTTTGTGGTTTCATCAATGTTAGAGACAATGAGACAAATTGTCAACTAAGATAAACAAATGCGGTGCCAGGGATTTCTCCACAGAAATTTGCCAGCTCAGTAGGGAACTGGTCCAATCTTCGGACACGTAGGCTATTAGTGAAACCCTCAATGGTTAAGATATATGAAGCTGTACCAATTTTCCTGCAATAGCTTTCAGTGCTGTGGATAAGTGTGTTCCTCTCTGCTGGGCTTATTTAATTCTGGAAAGGTGTCTAGGAGAGTCAGGAGGAGCCGGAAACTCAGAATTGCTCATGGATCAGAGGCCTTTGAAGAGCCTGAGGAACCCATGGGGTGAGGGGTGTGGGAAGCCGAGTATCATGAGTTTGGGTGTGACTACAATGCAACCAGGAGCCTGGAGCTTTGGAGAGCTGTTTGTGAGGAGGGTGAGGAATGACATTAGGAGATCTTCACCCCCCTCGTTCCCATCTGTTCCTGCAAATCTAGTCTCGAAACCAGCCGGTCCCCAGAGTCTTGTGAGCTAGCAGAGTGAGAGTGCAAGGAGCAAGGCAGAGGAACCTCTTTGGACCTCTTACCTGTGCCACCACTGCCCCTGCTGGCTAGTGACACTACTGCAGTGGAAACTTTCCTGCCAGTCTGCTGGGTGAGAGGAACTCTGGTTAGGGATGGGATGGACATAGAAGTTATACATGGATCTTCCTTCTTCATTTCCGGAGGTAAAAGGCAAGCTTCAGGCTCCATTCATGCCTTGTTGATGCTCCAGGCCAGATCCCATTGACTGAGGAGGCCTGTTACAGGCTGCTCTGTAATGGCCTTACACATTGATAATCACTGATAAACCAGCTTCAAACACCTTTCTCCAATACTTCGTTTTCATAAGCAAACATAGCATACAAACAAACTGCCAGTGAAGACGGGCCTATGCCAAATCCATCTGATTTTGAAATACTATGTGTTGGCTGCCGAGCCAAAAAAAAAAAAAGGAAGGCTTAATTCCTCCCACCACAGCAGCTGTGAAATTGTGATCAGCAGGACTGCTGAGGATGGTGAACAGCTTTGTGAGCTGGTGGTAGTGTTTCTGTCTCAAAGGAGAATTTAACTTCTTGATACCTTTAACTCTGGTCCAGCATTACCCTTCTCTAAGAGGGCTCCTTGTTTGAATTTCAGTAACTAGCACATAGAATGAGGTTCCACGAGTGGGTTGTGCTGATCTCAGACTGTGATGATGATGATGATACAGAAGGTCCCATCTTTCTCTTTGCCTTCATCTTTCCAGTGCCTCCCGTTCACCGGCGTTAGCCGTCAAATGGGCATTTGTGTGGTTGGTGAAAGCTACTGTTTTCTTTCTTTTTGGGATGGTTGGTTTTTAGCTGGATCAGCCCACTTAGCTGGCCACAGCTTTCAGTGCCTGTGCAGAGCAGGAGGAGTTCTTGGAAGGCTCTTGAAATGTGTGTGGGTCCTCAAGCTGTAGTATGGGCATCCTTCAGGGATATCTTAGATCATTCTCTGCCAGTGATGGTTTTTTGGAAAAAAACGGGCTTTCGGTTTCAATCTCGGTGCTGCTATATCTAGACACTGAGGTTAGAAACACTTGCAGTGACATCAGGCGGCATTGCAGTGTGTCTCGTATGTGCTATCCTTACCTTCTGTCAGAAACCTCACCGGTGCAGAGGGTGGCTGTCCAGTTTAATGAGGGGCTTGGGTGGAGTGCTTGTGTGTTCAGACCGGTATTGGACTCAGTTCCAGGCTTCAGTAGGAAATACTCATTTTAGTGGGCGCGTTGGAGGCAATTGTTCCTGGTTAACTCAGGGACAGCCGCTCTCTTTGTACTGAAGAGCCTGGAGAAGATACTGTCTAAAAATCCTACGGGTAGGTTGGAAGCAGGCCTATTCAGTGAGGCGTCCTCACCAATATCGCTTTGAAATTTCCTTTGTTATTTACCTCCCCCCTCCTACCTGCCAGCAGTCAGATTTGTTGGTCCTTGCATAACTCGGCAAGGCTTGTTTTTGCAGGCTTTTTCTGGATGAAAAGAAGGAACGACAGCGGAGCGCCGTGGAGAGGTCCTCACTGAGGGGTGCGAGGTGAGATGGGGAAAGAGGATGAATTCCTGCCGCGATGTTTTGTCCGACCCGTGAAGTTTGTCCAGCCAGCCACAGCCTGGGACCGGCTCTGTATTTGAATTAGACCAATTTAAATAAATAATCATTAAAGAACAACAATCACCTGAGCCCTGATTCCCAATGCAGAAATGAGTTTGTTATCTGCACAGAACTATCTGGTTGGGTTGTTTGTGTCAGCTGAATATAATACCTGGCGAGTTCACACCCAGCTATTTACATCTCTATGCTAAGATCCAGGAGCATGTAAACTACAGAGAAATCATGCTTAAATTAACTATGCTTAGCTTCCTCAACAGAG
>JAOXNO010000001.1:156586978-156599053 GCA_028565335.1 Limnodromus scolopaceus
CTCCTTCTCCTTCTCCTTCTCCTTCTCCTTCTCCTTCTCCTTCTCCTTCTCCTTCTCCTTCTCCTTCTCCTTCTCTTTTCCTTCCCCAGCCCCTGGAAAGGAAGCGTGGGCTGGTGGTCCCCATCGAGGAACCTGCCCCAGACGTCGAGGAGGGGTGTAAGGTCCTCACCATTGCCATCCAGCTTCATGGAGTTGACCTGAATCAACTCCTGAAACCGCCTCTGAAGACGCTGCGCGGCGTTTCCTTCCTCTGGCACACGCAACAGCCACGACTTGGTGGGGGGGAGTGAGGGGTGTAAGTAGTGAGGGCACTTGCTTGGGATAACCGCATGCTCGATAGGGAAGAAGAGACTTTTCAGATAACTTCAAGGTTAATGTAAGACTTAGCTGCAAAATCTAGACTTTGAATAATACATGAGTTGTGACGATTCCAGCGGGATACGGTGCCCGGAAAGCGATGTTTTCCCCCCTCGCTCCAGCCCTATCATACTATTTTCATCTCCAGAAGAGAAGCCCGAGATTTGCTGCTCCCCCCCAACAAAGAAACGTGCCATCGCACGATGTGACAAAGTCACTGGCAGCAGCGCGATCCATATATACACGCCGCTGCGCGTTTTGGTCTCCGGTAACAGACCTCAGAGATAAGAAATCGAAGCTCACAGTCTACACCTTGCAAACTCAGTGGTGGAAAACTCTCCTTGTTTTGATTTTTTTCCTTTTTCTTTGAAGGTGGTCGGCTCTTCTGGGAAACGCAGAGCTGTTCCCCCCTTGCAGAAATACATGGGGCTGGTGGCAGCTCCCAGCTCCTCTCCTGTCATTGAATAAAGGATTCGTGCTTTCTCCATTTGTCAGTTCCGGGGTCGCTCGGGCCATCGACAGAGTGCCAGCACAGCTTACTGCCTTGGAGGGATGGAGACCAGTGTCTGAGCTCGTCCATTGTCCCCACAAAGATAGGAAGGAAGGAAAAATCAAATGTATTCAAATTTTTCTTGAGGAGAAGCAGCAACAATCCTCATGTGCCGATGACGCTTCCCTTTGCATTTAAACAGGAGAAAAGTGAAGGCATGAGAGAAATTAAGACAGTCTTGAGAAGAGCTTTATTTTGGACAGCAAAGGTTCATCTCACAGACTTCTCTGAAACAGGTCTGCCAACTACTAGGCATGTAGTAACCAAAACCAGAGGCAGCAGGATGAAACCAAGATGTACAGAGGGCAACCAAGTCTCATGTGCCATGTTAACTCTTAAAACAGTGGGGTAGAAGTAGGGTCTCCATGCTGTGACAGCAGAACTCTTGCCCCTCTGCAACAAGAGACGTGTGAGGGACATCTAGGCAGTGACCCCCCCTTCAGTCAGGGCCAGTTTGCGGGAGCTTCCACAGGCTCCATACGCCAGTGAAATCCTGCAATCCATCACCTCCGTGCCACACCACTGTTTCAAAAAGGCATTGATTGTTTTCTAACAACTCAGAGAGTTGTTAGAAATAAATATTCTGCTCTTCATGCTTCGCGACTCCGGGTCTGCACCTTCGTTACTACACCAAGACCAGTGTTCTGAGAGTCTTAGTCCCTACTGAAACCAACTGGAAGAGCTACAGTTGGCCAGGGCAGGGGTCACAGAATCACAGAATGATATGGGGTTGGAAGAGACCTCTGGAGATCATCTAGTCCAACCCCCCTGACAAAGGAGGTCCACCTAGAGCAGGTTGCACAAGAATGTGTCCAGGTGGTTTCTGAATGTCTCCAGAGAAGGAGACTCCACCACCTCTCTGGGCAGCCTGTTCCAGTGCTCTGACACCCTCAAAATGAAGCAGTTCCTCCTCATATTTAGATGGAACTTCTTATGTTCAAGTTTATGCCCATTTCCTCTTGTCCTGTCAAATGGATGGCACTATGTGAGACTTCTGTCATTTGAAGTTGCTGTTATTTCAATCGAATTCACCACCACACGACCTGGCTTTGCGCTGGAGGAACAGACGCAGATCGAGGTGCTCTGCGCTGAAGAGGCAGCTGCACCCATGTGCGTGGAGGAACTTTCAAGAACCAAAGTGTCTCTACAGAGGGGTGACCAGCTCATGGTACCAAACACACATTTGCAAAACTGTTGCTCTTACCGGAGACCTGGAGGTCACATATAGAGCCCCACGCACTCCAAGGGGACGCATCAGTGATGGAGGGACAGGTGCTCCCTCTCCTCCTGCCACTTTCCTAACGGAAATAACAGATGGCCGTGACGACTCTCAGTTTAAGGCGTAGTACTACCCCGTCCCTCACCACGTGGAGGGTCAACGCTAAGTTACTCTAGGGAGTTTGTCACCACTCGCTTGGTCTTCCAGGAGTCAGTGGAACCTTCCTTCTCTTGGCATGAAGGCTAGAGATGGGCAGCTACCAGGGAAGCGCTGGATGTGACTGCATGGCCTCCAAGGGTAACGAGGAAGGCACAGAGAAAATCAAATATCCATAGCTCTAGATGGTTAAATAGTTTAAAACTGTTGATACCGCTCACCTTTATATCTTCCACAACATAGACAGTATCTAAATTTTATCCTTTCCCCAAACTCCTCCTGATTTCCTGGCCTGCTATTACCTCCCAGCAATTTCAGTGCCTTCATACGAAAAAGAGGCAACAGCAACCCCCTCGCTGTGACCTGCTCGTGTTTTACACACCAAACTCATCACCCTGCCTCGCTTCCGCACAGTATTATCTGCATGTATACATGGAAATCCCTGACCCGGCTGGATGCTGTGTAGTCTGTCGCAGGGGTACGTATCCGAGCCCTGGGTAGCATTTGCCATATGCAGCCCAGGGAACCTTCCATATGGTTTCGGAGAAGTGGTTACAGCACACGTGCACCAGGCACTTTTCAAAGTAAAACAGATCTGTTCGTTTTTATTTTCAAAATACCAAAGCAGTAAAATCATGTAATTGAGTAATCACTTGCCAAATTTCCTTTTTTAATCTAATCTATTTTGAGTTACATCAGAGCCAAAATGCAAATTAAACTGGTAAGGTTCCAAGGGTTTCATTTTTTTTCTTTTTTTTTTTTTCCCTTTTAGAAAACACAATTTAAGGTACTCATAAGTAAGGAAATTTTAAAAACCATTTGTTTTGTATGCTGTAAACTTTGGAAAACAAGTTTCAGCCTGAAGTAAATTTTCATAGGTAATAGGTTAAATAGAAGTCTTATGTAAATTTTGATCTCTTCTTAACAACCCCAGTGTTCATTTTATAAAATTTGATAATAATGCCATTGTTCTAAAAGAGTCTCAAAGGGTCAGAAACTAGGCAAAAAAAAAAATAATCCACTCTTACCAAGGCACACGTAGAGTCTTTCAGCTCTAAGTACTGTATCAAAAATGGAGATATTCCTGAGATTGCTCATTTTGCACTGATTTTTTTTTTTGGGGGGTGGGGGGGGAGTGTTGTTGCAGCAGCGTTAAAAGCCAAACTCACTCGCCAGCTTGGGCAAACTCCTCAGTGCTTGACCACGAGGCCAGACAGATCCTCGCCATCCCACCCACAGCCTCACCGAGTCACACATCTCAGGGGACCGAGGAGCCGACAGGTACGAGTAGCCCTCCCAGAGCACCCGCTGGGGGAAACCTTCGCTTTTCGGGTTGCAGTTGCTCAGATGAAGCCTCTCCTGCCCACGGGCAGACCTTGTGCAAAGCCGGCCCGTGTGTGACCTCGCCGGCTGCCTTCTCCCACAGCGCTGCCCTCTCTTGAAAACAACCGGCACCAGCTCCAGTCGTGGCTGTTTTCCTGGCGCTCATCTTTTACTCCCCCTTCAAAAGTCAAACTTCCTCAAACCAGGGTCCGCTCGTGATGGTTCCCATCCCCTTCTGCAAGGCTGCGAAGGCACAACTGACCCTCTTCCATTTTAAAAGACTTTAAAGCAGTCAGAGGGTTTTCCTCTTGTTGGAAAAAGCCCACCCTGATGCTGCTGTTGAGAGCCGTTACGGGAAGGGTCGGGCCAATCCTCAGCGCACAGGAGAGTACGGGAGGGAGAGATGGAGCAGTTACAAGGCTGATGGTTTGCAAAAGACTGGCCGCCCTTGCAGCTGCCCTTCTAAAGGGGACCTTGCCCCTCTTCGACGTGCTTTTTCCACCCCGTCCCCAGCAGCGCCACCGGTACTCATCAAATCCCACCGACCTGGCTCAGTGAGCTCAAACCACTGAGAACTAATTTGCTTTTTTCTTCTTCTGCTGCTGCTGCTAAAGGCTGAGTTTCCCACCAGTTTAACTCTTCACCTCACTTAAACTGCCAGGTGACGGCCAGCGTCAAGAGCAGCGCGGGGTCAGGGGCACAGGGACACTCTGGTTTTTTTGGGCAGCTAGCAGTTAGCTGCGATGTCAACCCGCACCCTCAGGTCTCTGATGGCCCGGGAGACTAAAGACACGGTAGAGAGGGCAAAGGAGAGACAGGAAAAGCGTGAAATCAAACCAGACCAAGGATAAAGAGAATACGCATACGAGATGCAAAGCAGGGGCTGGACTGCGAGTGTTGATCGTGGGAACAGATGGAGAGATAGCGAGAGAAATGACACCCATTACACTCAAAATCATATGTGTGAGAGCGGGGGGAGAGGGGAGGGCAGAGAGCGAGTGCAGGGGGAGAGAGGGAATTCGCAAGACAAGAAGATTTGCAGAAAATAATGGCTTAAAAAGAACTGGAATCAGAACTCACTGTTGACTGGAAAAAAAATCCAGTTTAGTTATATCAATGTCGTTAGAAAGGAACGATCCTTTGAAAAACAGCTTAATACTTTGTCTTTTAATATCTGACATTTGGAAGGATCACCTGCTCTCTGTACGCTGCACAGTCACACAAAAAGCGCTAAAAGACATAGGGTAACATCAGCTTTGGGCAGCCAAATAAACATTTATTGTATCAACTAGAGGCATAACATCGCGCAGATTAAACTAGAGCCAAATCAAATAAAATATTCTTCCAGTTCTGTAGAGGACGGAGATGCAAACAAAAAGATTTTGATACTTCCATGGCTCTCCATCGGCGCAGGAACCAGAAAGGAATATTCATTAGATCTGACTATAAATGTTTGTCTCGTGTGGGAGGTCTTCATATAGTAATATGTATTAGAAACTTGATATTTTTCCAATCAAGCCTTTCCACTTGCATTTACATATATTTAATTGTAAATATTCATTTTCCTACCTGAAGCACTTTAAATAAACATACAATAAACACATTCTACACAGAAGGGGAGCAAAGAGCTTAGGGGACTTGTGGCCAGCCCTAGAACTGCTCCAGCCTCCACAAGGCTGGTCGGGGACAACGCAAGACAGAGCGTGTGGGGGGTCTCATAGACCCAGTGGGTGATCTCACCCTCATTTCTCCTGAACTGGGATCCTCCCCTCCAACCAATAAATCATAATTGACGCAAACTGGCATCTCTGCCAGCAGAAAAGGTGACAGCTGGCAAGGAGATGCCCTCTCACACGTAGAAGCGGATTTCTTCAGAGACAACCGACGTCAGTTTGCAGTCGAGTCAACATACCCTTTTCTGAGCACCGAAAGGCACGGGCAGTATAATCGGTATACCCCGTAACGGCAGTTTTATCTGAAACAGAACCACGTAACACGCACAGACTCTCAAGCGAGATGTGGTCAGTTGCCCTCAACTAAAGAGTGCCGGTCACCTGGTCAGCAGCGGCAGCGCTGCCTTTGGGGGGACACGCTTCAGCCAGGGGGCTGGGAGCCTGGAGCTGCCCTAGCTCTCCCTCAGAATTCCCCAGGGATTCAGCAAGCACCAACCCACACCACGCACACACCAGGGCTAGGGGTGCTCCTACCCAAGGTGTGCTTTTGTCCACTGCTGTCACCTCATGCATAGCTGACGCAGGATGCCTTGTGAGCTTCTCAGACTTATGCAAGAGCCCCAGCTTGTGACAGAAAATGTCTTTTTTTTTTTTTGTGACAGAAAGCACGTTTTAGAAAAAGTTTTCCAGTGAGGAGGCACTGATTGAAGACAACTGAAAGAAGGCTGGAAGCTATTCTTTCAAGATGAGGTTATGAAACCAAATTGATAAAATGGGTTACTGTGTGAATAAGGATGAAAAAAGCAAGGTCTTATCAGCCGGTCTCACAGAAGATGTAAGTTAGGAGGAGACAGGCTTTCCCATACTCAAACCACTCTTCGGGCATGACCCAGAGGCAGTAAGCTTCAAGCCAGAGTACAGGTAAGTATGAAGCTTTGTAAATCAGTCACACTTGAAGACTCCCCCCAAAGCTATCCTGTACCAAATTTACTGACATCTTGAATATTAATTCAGTCGTACTGACCTACTGCTACAGTACACATTAATGATTTAGTAACATAAAATTGGTGAGTGTTGGTTATGAAAGATGCTAATAGAACCTGGGCAGAAAGGCGGGTCCTTTGTACCCCTTACCATGAGAAAGTGATATTTAATTGCTACAGTTACATTAATGGCAAAATTAAAATTTTGTTTTCAAATCGTTGGATTGAATACCAAACTAAGAGAGGACAGTGTTACCTCTTGATCTATGGGGCAATCCGGAAAAGATTAAGAGATGACATTTTATGCTTCATATTTACACTCAGATTAACTATGAATTAATTTTATGAATTGTTGTAGGCTATATTTATAAGGTGAAATTAAGGTACCATTTACCTTATTACTGACCGAGGAACTACAGGAAGTGAGAAAATACTTCTGGAGAATAAAACCAATAGAGTGCCTCTTCTGAAAGTCACATACAGGTTTCTCTGCACAGATCAAAGCTTTTATCATGACAGATCATAAATTATAAAGTAGTTCTTGTGTCTATCAGAAAATTCTATTTTGCGTGTGAATTCCATGTCTTATACAAGGGGACAGATAGAACTCTTCTACTGCATTATTGGAGACTTATCAAAAACAGGATGCTTTTTTCTTGAGAAGATGAAAAGTAGAGAGATAAGCAGGGAACTAAAGACTGAAGTTTTAACCAATAATATTTTTGTGTGGTTATCAGAGGAATGTAATAATTAATCTTTTAATCATTCCGAAGATTGTGTGAAATCATAATATCTCATCTTTTCCAGCCTCAACCTGCCATTCTTGATCTGAATTACAAACAATAAGAAAGGAGATGATTTAATGAGCAACTTTGTCATGTTGCCATTTTGCCTTAGTCAAAGGCAAATGTCTAGTTTTGCCTCTAAACTCAAATGTAATAGACTTATCTTTCAACCATGCTCCCAACTGAGGCAAACATGAGAAAAGTTAGGGCCAGTTTAAAGCTAGAACCCCGGTGTCTTCACATTTTCATAGAGACATAATTAAATAGACACTGTTAAGAAGAAACAAACATTCATTTACTAGAAAATAAAATCCACTTTGTGGAGAAACACACGTGTGAAAGCAAGTCTAAAATTTGACAAATACTAAACTAAATCCAAAAAGAACTATTTCAGTCACAATGGCAATAGGTATGTTCGTATTATGAATGAAAAAAACCAATGTCAGCATGATTTAATCACACTCAATAAATAGGCACTTCAATAAAGTATATATTTACACTGGCTTTCTCAATGCTAGGGCATCGCAAAGTAGTATGGCTTTATTACAATGGATGGAAGATGGCAACTACTTAGAACCCAGTGCCAACATGGATTATAACAAATCCAGTGAGTATTTTGTTTTTCAATTATTCATAGAAAATTTAATCCTGATTAAGTATCCTTGGGCAGGAATTCATGGGTAGTTGATGACTGAAACCAACATTTATTTGAAATGCTTCTGTTAATTTAATCTGTGTATATGGCTTAATTATGATTGAATCCTCAATGTAACAGAAATGAATTATATCAGGATTAAAATTCTAGTACCACATCACCCATTCCATTTTCTTTGCCTTTTTTTTTTTTTATTTGAAAGATGCAAGCCTGCTGTTTTAATTACCTTTATGTTGCTATGTCTTCTAAGCCTCAAATACTGTTTAGACCTTCATTACTGGATGAAATTTTTAGTTACGTTTATTTAAAAAAAAAAAAAAAGCAGATATAAACCATATTTTCATTCCCATTAAAATTTTAACCAGTATGAACATTAGTTGCAAAAAAAAAAAAAAAAGGCTTTTGTTTTACACCAGTAACAAAGGAAAGTTTCTTGCAGTCAGTTGTGAACATTTTACATGTGTTTACTAGAGGACTCTCCCTCTTTTATTTCCCCTTCTTTTATACTTATACATAAAATGCATTTTCTCTAAAGCATGAAAATAAAAGAACTTGTATTCATCGTTACACATCACACCGATTTCACAACTGGCCCATTTCAGGCTTGTTTGAGCTTGTAGATGTTTTAAGAACTGCACTTTGTAAGACTTTCAAACCTAGTATTGATATAAAGTAAGGACATTTTTCTGTGTCTTTGAACGGGAGAGAAAAGATTCATTGTACTTTTCTGTGATACAGCTCAGCATCACATGCTACATATAAACAGTGTTTATAAGATTATTCAAATTATGCATTTTTCCACTCCCTGATGCTTTTAACAGATTAATCCAGGGACCTTGTCAGACCGAAGGTCTGCGAAGTGCTCTGATGCTATCACTCAGTTTTCCAGTGAAACCAATGTATCACGTACCTGTGACAAAAATACCTGTGTATTTAAGTCATTATTGCACATTCATTACATAATGTATTCTTCCTAAACATCTCAGAAGTGATGTCGATTTTTATGTCCAGAGGATACTGTTAGTGGCAATGTCACTGATGACAGTGAAGATACTTCCCAATATAGACTATGAGATAGAAAGAGTCTGTAGAGGATAACCATGGAGATGCATTGACAGAGGATAACACCCATGGTAATAATCTAGAGAGAAGAAAAAAAAAAGAAAAAATGAAAAAACCCCACAAAACAACAAACCAAACGCAAACCACCACCACCAACCCACAATAAATTTCTACCAGCATACTGTGTAAGTGCTTGAGGTTTAACTTTAAACCTTTTAATACTGCTGCAGTTACAAAAGATTTGAACATGAATCTCTAGTCCAGGATTCAGACTCTCACACCTGGGTGTTTTTAAATCAGTAGATAGCCCTGGGCAAGTCATAGAACCCTTCTGGCAGTCTCTGTTCTGGGGAATTTTAGACTTGCAATTCACCACCCATGCAGTTTCACAAGCAGAAGTGATGTTTAGATATTCTATTCTTAAAACAAACAGGGGGGGTGTGGTGGTGGGGAAGCTTGGAAACACTTTGCACCATAGCACAATCATGGAGCTGCGAGGATAGTGATTTATCGGTCTCACTTAGCCAGATCTCTTTTCAGTACAAGTCTCTTCATCTGTAAAAGATGTGTAAGGCAGTGTTTATCGAACGCATAAAGTTAACTACTGTTTCTGAGAAAGCAAAAGTCTAAGTTTATGAACAGAGAGTCTTTTGAAATCCATGCTTTTCTTAAATAACTATGGTATTTATTGATCATGCAGTTCTTTATTGAAGTGCATTTAAAGAAGGAAACACAGCTAAAGTATCATAAAGTAGGAACTGCAGCTGCACAAAATGGTTAAACTTGCTTAAATGCAAGAGCAGAGCTACTGTACTCTTCCTTCAGTAAGCTTGAAATCTCAAAATATCACAAAAATTTCCTTTACTGATCCTATCTCTAGAGAATGTCCTCCTGCCCTGATGATGTTTTCATCAAGTAAAACCTAAAAAGTCTCTTCATTAGTAGCACCAGAGGAGTCTTCCTTTTAAAATAAAAAAAATTAAAAAAAAAAATCAAACATAGTATTTATTTACTAGATATTTTTAGTGGAACCTTTTTCTTTCCCTTACATAGCCTCTACAGAAATAAAAGCTCAATTTTTGAGAATATCTGCATACAAAGAAAATCAGCAAACTCAACCCTGGAATGAGGTAGTCAATCACCTGAGTAGTGTACTTAAACTGAACATGGCAGGCTCCACACCTAGTTCTCTAGTTCCCAATACATTTAAGCAACAGAGAAACCCAACGACTCCATCCTTGTTTTTAACTTTTGAGAGCTTACAAACCAAACGATGTATTTGGAAAGATTTCCTAATCTAAAGAATATAGTTCAGCTACAGGTTCCCTGACCTATTTAGCCACATAAAGCTTTTAATGGATGAAGACTAAAAAAGCAAACAACAACAAAAAAAATCCACTGATTTATCTTTCTACCAGCTTTGTTAAAAGAATCCCCAAGGTGTTTTTAATTAAAAAACAAACAAGCAAACAATAAAACAAAACACCCCCTCCACATTTTCCTTTGACTTAACAATCTCCCCCTCTCCCCCCCTTAACCTAGAAATGATTACCCTTAGATGATTCAAACCCTGTATGCCTTTGTAAAATATGACTCACATTAGCATCAATGAGAGCTGTGTGACTAAGACTTCTCAAGTTGCTTTGGGGTCATAAGATTAACAGCCTAAGAGCATGAGTTTGCTAACAAACACTGAACATGAAGAACAACTACTATTCAAATTCCATCTCTTTTATCTTGCCTGTACATACCTTTTCTCTTTGATATTCTCTGAATATTACAGCAATGGTTGCAAGACATGGGTGGCACAAAAACCAGAGAATGCAGGCCTAAAAGAGAAGATGAGTATAAGTTATAAAATGACTACATGCCAGCTTAGAAGAAAGAGATGACAGTTAGAGGAACTGCATTTACATTTCTGTCTATTTTATGAACCCATTGTTTAATTTTCAATCAACAGAATGAAAACCACACAATGAAAGGTGGGATTTCTGTTTAAAAAGAGCTCTATACTTCTTGTCAAATTAAAATGACTACTCACAGTATGATGACAGGGTGCAATTTAATCAAATCAGACAGTTAAATATCAACTTTCTTATGGAGGAAAAGAGAGTAGTGCTTCAGTCAACTGCATGCCACAATTATATTTGCAGCAGAAGGAAGCAGTTCCCCTGATGGAACCCATACTTTGGCAAAGGTGATATAGAACTCTCTTTTCAGCGTGCTTCTCTCCACGGTGATGATCTGGTAAAGACCAGCAGCCAGCGACAAAGCCAGGCAAACTCTGAGGCCAATAAGCAGTCCACTTGCTAAACCATGGTGTGAATGGTAGCTGTGGTGATTCGTATCTTCAAGCTGCTCCCAAATTAACAAAACACTCTGGAAAAGAACACAAACAGCAAAGTACATTTTGAGTAAACAAGGTTAACACTAAACCTCAATTAATCTTCCCATCACAGATTACATTATCCACACAATGTTCAAGCTCTGCTTGTTGGAGACCACCTTGTTATACAAAAAAAAAAAATCCCCTAACCTGATCTGCTTTTTGGCACCACCTATCACTCCATGTGAAACTGGGAGGAATGAAGTCTCCCTTCTTGCATTCCGTAACTTTTAGAAAGTTTTACAAGTTAAAGTTTCTTCTAATTTGGATAGAAGGAATGTGGCAACTTGGCATACGATCCAAAATAATCACCTAGTTAAACAGTCTACTAAGGCCTACTAAGCAGGAAGCCCACTAAAATGATTCCACAGAGCTACAGGGAGGTGTCTCCTTCCACTTGGGATCCACAACCTGTAAAGCTTGTTTCAAAAGCAGGCGACTACGCCTTTTCTTTCAAAATCCTAACAGGATTCACTTTTCTTTTCAAAGATGGGGAAGTAAGAGGGTGGTGCTGCTGCCCCTTTTATACAATAGCCTAAAGGCTCAAGCATTCACCCAAGTTGAACTTGGATCTCCCACAATTCCCCTCTTTGCCTAAAGGATATCCAACTCACATCTCCCACCTCCTTGGAGAGTGCCCCAGCTGCCAGGCTATAGGCTGTTCTTGGGTGGGCCACTCTCCACCCCTTCTATTGAAGCTGTGCCATTGTGGAGAAAAGAATTCAACATCAGCTAGGTCAGAAGCTGCAAGCGAGCCAGACTCTGCAAGCAACCGGCTTGGAAGTCTCCTAGGGTCTCAGAAAGGGCACATCACAGGTTCCAAATGCTGTTCCAACATCTGGACACACGCTCCAGCCAACAGGTAACTACACGAAAGACAGCAATCCTCCTTAGCTCTCAGCACTGTACCCATTTGCTGCAGAATC
>JAOXNO010000001.1:156599153-156618669 GCA_028565335.1 Limnodromus scolopaceus
GAAAGAATATTGATAGATTCTCAAGGAAAAACAGGTTAAGAAGTACCTAGTTTCCGAATCTTTGCTGGGTACAAGGCAGACGCCTACTTGTTGCATAAAAAAATAGGTCTTGCTGAAGAATACCTTTTTAAGACTTTGGGAATGCTAACGTTATAAATTAGAATACACATAAAGTTGAGACTCTCCCAGCATCTTGTAGCAGCTGAATGGCATTTTAAGAACTTAATATGCACTGGAATCCAGTCCACCTACTGCACAGATCTAACTTGCACTTTGGTTTCAGGTGCCTAATGAAGCAGGCTTTCTGAAGAAAGGTAGGCAAATTTGATTTATATGAGTGAGGTAGCTCTAAAGGCCTTCAGAAGCAGACACTGTATGACTCAATTTAGAAATCTAAATTAGTCAGATTCCTTTCTGAACACATTCAAAGGTTCTCTCACTACATTAACTACATAAACACAAAAAGGTTACTGATAATTAACCTAGAAAAAAAAGTGCAATCCACCTGTGCCTTCCAAAGGTGGGTGTCCTTGAGTCTCATCAGTCGAGACAGGATCATTTTCACTTAGAATATCCTCAGAGAGTACTCTTGCGCTTTTCCGCTCCCTTACCTAGGCCATGACACAGCAAGCATGACTGCTACCATTTCAGTCAGTCCTCAACTACCCGGATGGAAAATGGAAGGATGGGAGAGGGACAGACGTGAAGCATGCACATCTTGAACATCACTGATTATTTGTAAACAATCTGACCAACAGGCTTCAATGTTCACACCATAACACTATTTCTGAGTAACACCAAGCAAACGCCTTCAAATGATCTAATTACTTGACTGAGAATTCTGTCAAGGAGTAAGACTGAAATAAGACTAAATGGCTCCTGAAACCCTGAGATACAGCACAGTGTTTGCTGTTGTGTCTACAGCATTAGTTTTGGCATGAAACTGATGAATTCCTATCACAGAAGTTATTTCAGTCCAGGTAGAACATGATAAGGTGTTCTACCAGTTATAGAATCACTGCAGTCTTGTACAAAGCATTTTGCCTTGTGATATTTACACTTAGGAGTAGCCAAAGTATTTAACTTCCCTGGACTGGACATACAATGTCTGAGAAAATAAAAAAACCTCAACCACCTCCTATGTATAGAATCTTCCTGACTAAAGCGTGCATCTGGGTGGAAGAAATACAGGCTGATGGAGAGAGAACTGTGACACCGTTCTACAAAGAAACTTCAGGTAGACCCAGGGACAGCTTAAACTTAAAGAACAGAGCTCACGAGGGTTTGGATTTTCCTTAACTTACAGCAACAGTAAGAGCAGTGAAGGAAGCCGCTTTCATGAGAAGATGACAAAGAGCTAGAGTAAAGGAATCATTAGAACAAAGTCCAAATCCTTATGGGAAAATAGTGTCTGACAGCAGGGTATGCTCTAGACTAGCCCTTTAAAGAGTGTAAACAACAGAGGAATCAGTTGATCAAAGACTGTGTGTAGTGACAGCAATGTGAGATCACAGAAGTCCAGCTTCCTTCAGTTTCACTAGATTATTAAAAAATAAGCAGAAGGCAGAGGCATTAGAGGCAGAGATGGAACTGTCAGTGCAACAGACTGGAAGCCTGGACAAGGTGAACATGTGTCATTGCTCTTATTACGAGCTGGGACTGTTCTCACTCAGCAGAGAAAAGAAGGATCCTATAAAAGAGAAGTCTGTGCTATGGAGTGTTTCTAGGTTACAACAGATTAGGCAATCTGTTCTCAATGAGGGAAGAGCTTTCACAGACAAGAATGATCTTTAAGTCAAGATCTCTTTGGCTGGCTGTGCCTGAGAAATTATGGTCAATAAGCCCCGAAGTTCCTTACCTTGACCACAGAAATACACGTATCAGCTCGCTTAGTTGCAGTATCAGGAACAAGCTGAAAAAACACCCAGACACCAACCTGCTGAAATGGGCATCAGAGCCATTTTTTTTGTTGGCAGTGAGCAGAACTATGAGCTCTAAAAAGAAATCGAGGGAAAACCTAAATGTTATCCAGAAGAACAACTCTGCTTAGGCTTTAGACAAAAGAACTGGATGAGCTAGGTAACTTAGAGCTGACTCACACTAGCTATGTTCAACATTAAAGTCACAACTGTTTCCTCCTAAAGTAAAGGAGAATGACCATCTCCTTGGTTTACATCATGCACTGCTCAAAATGCCTGACTTCACCTGCACGTACTTCCAACATATCTTAGTTCACAGTGGAATCATGGAATGGTACGGGTTGGCAAGGACCTTTGGAGATCATCTAGTCCAACCTTCCTGCCAAAGCAGGTTCCCCTAGAGCAGGCTCGACAGGAACGCATCCAGGCAGGTTTTGAGTATCTCCAGAGAAGGAGACTCCAGCAGTACTGGACATCAACCACTGTCCAGTACTGGTCTTACTCTTAAAATGCTAGAAGAATGTTTGCCATGGACATCATCCTGATGTTCCAGAAATACAAGTTGAACCTCAACATCCATACAATGAAGAACCAGCTGCTCTTCTTTTTTCACATGAGGAAACAATTATGGTAGAATCCCTCCTTCCCTTTGCTACGCCAACACTGACTTTATGGTAAGCCAAGATAACATATCAATCTCCAGTAAAGACACATTCTCATGGGACAGATCATCTCTGAGAGGTAAGGCAAAGGGGGAAGCAAAAGGGAAATTAAAAGTAGCAGCAAGGCAAATTGGATTAACTAGCTGCTTCTAACCATATCCAGTATTTGGATATCTGATGGCATGCCAATAAAGTAAAAAATGGTTTGTATCTAAGGTCAGAGGTAGAGCTGATTCTGAGCACACCTTTGGGGCGTACCTAAGAACCCCTGTGAAGCATGACGTCTAATGCAGTAAGAATCTATGTCATTTTGATGAGGTTCAAAGTGCTTCGCTATCTTTCTAGAATCGTTGCTTCCACTCTGATCAGCCCTGAAAGCTGAAACTGCTCAGGTCTATGTGATGGCAAAGGCCTGCCGTCAAGAAAGTTTTGAATGAGGTTTGTGTGTCAGCAGTGGAGAGTGGAATCTTTAATGAACACAGAGCAGCCTGGGAATCTTTTGTTCTGAGGCTGAAATAAAGAACAAGTTAAGGCAAAGGGAGATGCCGAATGGCAGACATGTCCCTCCTTTGAGATGCTACCTCTTTGCAGCCGCAAAGACCACAAGAGATTTGCTGACTAGGAGGCTGCGTCCACCCTACACTGATGGTAACCTGTAAACTCAGCCTGGGAAATTGCTGGTGTTTCTGAAAGAACAAAAAGAAAGAATCCATAGCATCAGTACAAAGATGAGAAAAAACCCTGAAAATTTGCTGAGTAATTTGAACTAGTAGCAGGCAAACAGGGTCAGACAGTTTGCCAGTCAAAACTGCAGTTAAGTTGAAGAACAACATGTTTTCCCAGACTGTCCACTTGCTTGACTTCCCTGACGACGAGACGAAGACGGGGAAATGTAGAATGTCAATAAAACTACATGGTTCTATCTCTATCTGCTGTGTTAGGGTAATGCATGTGGTCTCCAGCACCCTTCACAGCAAGTCCTCAGAACAACTCCGATTATCCACGTAAGTCTGTCCAATCTCTGGCATAGGAGGAAAATGGCTCTCCTATAACAATCTCTGGGAAAGAACACAACAGAAAGGTTATTCTAGGCTTCTAATAATTGAAAGTGCTCAACGACTGCCCCATTACTGCAGATCTAACATCCATATCAGTCTAGACAGACCAGCGAACAACAGACTAATCCAAAGAATGAAGAACCATTGATAGAGATGATGTGGTCTGGATCCTGCTTCCCTGAGCTCAACATCCACATTTTATATTAAGGAGAAGAAATCTGGAAGAAGGTGCATTTTGCATGTACTGAACAACAAGATGGAAACCATCCTCTCCAGAAGTAAACTTTTGCTGGAGACAGTAGGTCCTGAGATGGGGATGCAAAACCACTCAGGCAATGATATACTCTGATATCCATATTCTGTTCCTACAAGACCCCTGCCAAACCTTGACATTCCCAACAGTACCAGGAGGAGAGATGTGGTAGATTTGTGCCTTCGTGGTGAAAAGTAAGACAGCCAACTTTGTGCCAACGCTCCAGTGGTGCTCAAAGAGCCAACACAAATGTGTAATGGACCAGTACTGGGGGAAGCAGCGTATATATAATACCTACCCCAATTTCTACCACAACAACAACAACAAAAGAAACCCTGATGATACTGTGTCCTTTCTATGTATAGTAAAAAGGAAACAAACAAAAAACTTTCCAGTCTCAAGTGACAGAGTACTAACACACCCATATGTATGTACAAGTGGAAAGGTATGAATAAAATTAAATACTTTTAGAAGTCTTCTTTACTACCAGTATGTAAAATTTCTGCTGCTAGATGGGTGTCAAAGTAAGGTGGAATTAACCTGTCTTTAAATTTCAACAGTCCCATTGACCTTAATAGCCTTTGGTTTATATTCTTAATTAGCAAGAAATGTCAGCTCCCAGCTACTCCTAATGTTTTAGCAGTCCACTTACTTAGTTTGGAAGCAGCACTAATTACAGATACTACTCAAATGGCAGAAAATTTTCACTGTAATCTCTTCCTCATTACTGTCTCCAGTTTCTCCCTGCTCCTCTCTTTCTCAATGGCTTTCAGATTCTCTTGTCTTTATGTTGTGATTTAAAAAAATTTGTTTACAAAAGGCACCACCAGGGTTGGATGATCTCCATTATAATTTACTTTTAACTTACGGGTTTACTTGACTTTCTAATTTATACTAATGGAAAATATTTGAATGAAATTGTGTCAGACCATTTGTATATTTGCAAGACCAATCCTGCATATGAATCTTTCAAAAATTCCCTTATATTGATTGAAAAGACCATTAGACATCCTATTTGAGTGGTTCTAAGAGAAAAGCACTGAGGATTTCAAATTTTATTGGTGACAGAAAGAATTTCTCACAGCATTTTTTTCTCATCTTTCCTTCTCATGCTGCTTGTTGTCACCCCCCACAATGTAGTTCACAACCCCTCAGTTGTACTTATTACAACTATTTATAGGACCACATTATAAATCGGATCAGTAAAATGACTGTGCTAGAATATCTTTTTTTTTCCCCCCTCCAATCTAGATCATGTCATTGATCTGGTTTACAGTACAGTGCTACAAACAATTGGCACAACCAGGAATTTGGAAAACTGTGGGAACTTCTTAAGTGGTTTTACTGCTGAACAAAAACATACTGTGGAGCTACACCTTAAATTGTTGAAGTAAAGAGAAGGTGTTGTTACCCATTAGACATACTGGGTGCACATTATGCTGTGGGTTTTTTTTTTTTTTCCAGTCTTGATACTCCCTCCCTCATAAAATATTGAAATTAGTTGATTCACGGTTCTGTCATACTTAATAGCAGCTGTATATTTCAGTATAAGAATGAATATAAAATACAAACCTGTGTAACAACAACTACCACAGCAATGCCAGTAGATGTTGGAGTGGAATCCCACTGAAGAGGTCTGCCCTGAGATTTCTTCATTCTGCCTATCGTCCAACCCATACACAGACTCAACAATAAATACAGCATTTGTATCTGTGAGATTATGTCACACACTATTGAAAACAAAAGAAAAAGAAATACAGTCACAATAAAAATATTTTTCTAAAGAAAAAAATGTATCTATTTCTATATACACCTACAGATGAAAGATGGACGGGTACACCTCTGTGCCACCTTTAGTCCTAATTTCGATGATAGTTTGACTAGCTGAGGTTGCTTTGCCACAAAAATCTGGGTATTTTGGGTAGTTTCCAGTGACCAAACAGATTACTATCAGATTTCCTCTAGTTATGCTGCAGTTCTGCAACAACACGGGCACAGTGCCACATCCTTCCAAATCCCACTCTTGTGTCAAAGAAGTCTGGGCTGAGGAGTCTGTCTGCATAAATAGATTTACAAATGCTAAAGAACTAAAATCATATGTATGGTAATCACACTGCAAATATGAAACACAGTGAAATGAACTCCTTTCTTTGCCCTGAAAAACTTTTGTTCAAAAATCAGATAGTTGCATTGTACTTTAAATTAACTGCACTTTGTCTTAAGGATGCAGTAGCTTGCAAGAGAAAGCACAAGTATTTAGGACAAATTCCACTCTCAGATACTTAAAGGGGAAAACATAATTAATAACCTTAGCACAAACTTCATTTGGAGCAACAACTTGTCTGTATTTCATTTTATTAAATGCAAACTACTTTTGCCTCATTTTGTTATGTCCATTGCCCCCCCCCCCCAGTTTGGGAACAATTAACACACACTCCATAAAGTTACATTCTTAATCAGCGTCTCAAACCTATGTTTGAAGCTGTATCTGAATAAAGAAAACTTCAAGCTAGAATATATTAAAGCCTTTACTTGTTAGCCTGGCTGAAGTACTACTGACAGTAGAAAGAACTGAGGATTTCTTTTTTGGGTGCTTGTTAGCTTTAGACTACAGCAATTTTTCAGTTGGTGTTTGGATTTGAGAGTAAACTGGGTCATTGTACTGGGATTGCAGGGACATACAAGAAAGATTGATTCTTATACTATGTAAATTGCAAATTCAGTTCAGAAACTAGAGATTGGGCACTACACACAACAACACTTTCTTTTTCACTTGATTAATATTTTAGTTCAATTAAATTTGCTCCTTATTTGCAATTTTCACTTACAGTATAAGGTACAAGAAAAGCAAACTTCTGTTTTTATACAACTGGACTGTATTATAAAAGATAATTGTACTTCCACATTTACTAAAAATATTGGCACAGAAAACGTTGCCGCTGTACAGAGATTAATATCACACAAGGGAAGTGTGTAAAATGAAGATCAGCTACAGAATTTCCCTGACACTCAGTAATATTAGCAAAATACGGATATAAACCAGACTTCAACATCTTATTCCTGGGATATATTTGGTATTCTCACAGTTTATACTTTAAAATGCTTCTAAATTTATTCCGATACCTTTGCTGTTTAAAAACTGTCAAGAGCTTTTAGTAAATACAAACTTGCTCATTCTTCAATAAAATGAATTGCCACTCATTTTGGGCAAAATGATCTTGGAATTATTTTACAATGCTAGCTATGGAGACATAGTGCTCACTAGGAAAAATTGTTATGTGAACCCAAAGCACACCAAACCAGTGTCACAAATCCAACCTAGAGAAATGACTGAACAAATCTGGAAGTTCTAGAGAGCTTTTTATTTTCTGTCACTCCTTAAGATAACTTGCTCTGTAAGTTATAGCCAGACATCATCTCTCAATCACATCTTGGATATAGATATTGCTCTGCTTCAGTGTGGCAAAAATTCAAGTAGGTTCCCAGACAAAATGGCATAAGACAAAAATTCAGTACTGGCTTTAATCTTTGACATCTCATACACCTTCCCAGAAAGTAAGAAGGTTGAGAGAAATTTCTAAAATTACAATAATCCCACAATATCCAGGGTCAGTGTAAAGCTACATGCCACTGAGCTGATACTATATTTATCTGATTTCATCACAACTCACTTTTTTTTTTGGCTGTTCAACAAGCATAGTAATATTATTTGACTTTTTGAATTTCTCTTATCAAAATTTAAAAGAGTACTATTTGTGATGCTTTTGATTACAGCATTATTTCTATAATTTATGTGATTAACTTAGGCGATAAATTATACTACGGGTCAGGTCTTTATACATGGTTAAGATTAAATGACGGTAGGAAAAGAATAATTTCTTGGTATAGTATCTGAACAGGTTTCTAGAAAGAAATTCTGGCCCCACAGCAGTCAACAGAAATTTTACCATCTACTTTTAAGTCAGATTTCTGTTGTGATATAGATAAAATGGTAGCACCTTCCATCTTCAAACTATACTACTTGCCATCAGCCATTCTTCAGAACTGTAACAGACACTGAAGCTTTCTACATTTCTGTTACCTGTGCTCTTTTATTGTTTTGGGAACCACAAACCTTAAAAACAGTAGGAAAAGAAAACTCTCTGAGCTGAATTTCTTAAATTCGGTTATTGATTAAAAAAAATTTTATTCTTAAGAACCTTTGCTTTAAGCAAATAAAAGTGGACTCTTCACTACAATACATGCACAGACAATCTAATGTGTAGCTGCTCTCTGAAGTTCTGGCTGGGCAGTTAACACTGGGTTTTTCACTCAGGATTTATGACTACCTCCATATTCTCTATTTAATTTCACTTCAGGAGACAAGAGGGAAAGTTTAATAATACAGTCGCTGGAGAGGCTGCAAGGAGCTGCTAACTCAAACCGTTAAAACAAGAAAGAGGCAATTACTGTGGTGCCAAGTGCCATCAAGAGGCTGTTAATTCCAACTGCAAGCTTCTAAATGAATTCTAGGAAAGGAAATCTTTTTCTACATAGGCTGTTACTCTCCAATGCTATCTCACTACCATAGTACTACTTTCTTGGTGTGCTTCAAGTCAATGAAAAGGCAATATATTTGCTTAGAATGAACTCCACAATGCTTCAAACATGAACTGCTGAAAAAAAAAAAACCTGCAACAAAAGTGTTTAGCCCTGAAGAATCCAGCAAGAGTAAGTTAGTGCATTTTGGGAAGGGATTTTACAGGAAATTCAGTTGCAGTGAGAACTCGGAATACCTATGTAGAGTGGAGAAAAATGCTTTGTTAACATCAATTCTTTACATAAGCATTTTTTTGCATCACTCTAATCATATCACTTGTTCTGTAAAACATGCAACTGTTGAATTATAATTGATGTTAAATTTGCTAGTGAAATGACACACACCATAAAATGCGATTAAGTTTCCTAAAAAGCTTCTCTACTCTAAATCATGCAAACTCTGCAAAACTCTTCAATGTATTGAAACATTTACTCATGTGGCAGACATGTATTTAAGTGTTTGTAGGAAGGAACCTTCAGACAAGAAAATCCTTTGAAAAAATCCTAAACAGCATCACAGTTGTATAACTTAAAATACAGTTATTGTAAACATCTAGAATAAAACTTGTTTTTCAGAAGAGCAACTTCTAGCATTTTATATGAAAAAAATCCAATTATATGGTTCAAGATCATAATACAGTCTAACAACCGCATTCGCTAACATATTATACAGATTAACACGTAGGAGTATGTAAGAAACAGTAGACAAGTATACTCACATTCTGCCAGACTTCCCATAAAAGGTACTCCTATTCCATCTTTAGAATAGCTGATAAAAGAATAAGAAGACGGTATTTTAAAGTGAGTTAGTCTTAAATGTGTGTTTTCTATTAAATGTACACTTAGGTAATGATGTAGTTCTAAAATGTCTGTCCTATGTTTTGTCACAATCAACACAGGAAAGATGACATACTGATCTTTATAACACAATGTTCTTCAGGTCTTAAGACTGAAAGCAAAAATAAGCAAAGATACCTTGAGAAATGCAGGTAGTTGGCAAAAGCTGAACCAGCCTGCAACAGTAATGCAATCGTCAACACCTTTAATACAGTATGCATAGGTCCACGCTTCTTAATTGTTTGCCATAGGGACTGTGCATATATGCAAGCAGTTACGAAGTACGCTAGGACAAGCAGGAAAAAGAATTCATGTAATCCTGGGGGGGAAAAAAAAAAAAAAAGCAGCTTAGTTTTTATAAAGAAACATTGCTATTCGGTAAATAACTCAAAGTATGTTCTTATATATAAACACTGGGAAATACTTAGGAACTGTCACCCAAAAGTGGTAGTACACACAGAATAAGTGATTCCTAACTTATTTTATCCAAGAAAGCCAGAGAGTTTTTTTTCAGAGAGCTGATTATTTGATCTGACAAAGTATTCTTTATTCAACAATACCTTTTCTGAGTGTAGCAGAGATTCTGTACAAAGACAAAAAGCTTTGTGGTAATTACTGAAATAGCGTAAAATGGCATACAGTTTCTTGATAAACAGAAAATAACCGTAGCCCATTTGATCAGTCAGAAACATATTCAAAGGACTAATTTTTAGCCTTTTTTTTTTTGATTCAATTTTTAAAGGTGCAATCTGACATGGGAGAAACTCAGAACAGACTTCTGTTGAGCCTATTTCACCACTGGGTGTCACTGTTCTTCCACATAAAGTAGTTACTCCCAAGAAGCACAGTTGTCCAAGACAGAAAACTTTTAGATAAATCAAAATGGAAGGAAAAATAGCACACAGAAGAATAAGTTCTTCAAGTGGATTTTTTTGCACCTATCTGAAAAAATGCCCAAAGTTTTTGACATTATTTACAAAACAGAAGTCCTCTAATTTTCAGTCATGCAGTAGCCTGGTAAAAGGCTTCCCCACCTGCATCCTGGAAATATTTTCCAGGAGCTTTGGCACCCATATGAGCACCCAAAGGGTCAAAGGCAGCAAGCTATAAGCAAAAACAGGTAAAAAGACGTTTCTCACAGAAAACTTATGTTTTCCTTCTCCAGCCTTCCTTGAAATCAAATGGTGGCCACAGAATCAGATTCTGACCAATGTTCTTCCTCCAGCAGCAAGACAACTCTGCTAAAAACTTCCAGTCAGCTCCAACCAGAGATTAGAACCAGAGCAGTTATACACATTTCAGTATCTAAGTTGAAAAACGTTAGAACTGGATGAGTTCTGAACAGTTGCTAGTACTATAATTCCTCTGGCTAAAATGAATCATTTTGGACTTACACCAGTGAAATACAAGAAAAAGAGCATAAGGTAATAAAGACTCTTGAAAAAAATTTCAAGGCCACTCTGCTTCTCTTGTATACCTATACAAAAGTATGATTTATGTATGACAAAAATACGCTTTTCAGATCAAATCTCTTATTCTTTCTTTCACTCTTTATCTTTCTGCTTTAAAAGACACGCACTGAAGTTGGCAAGAATTCTGTAGATAAGTTATTTCTCACCATGATGAACGGGTCCCAAACTCTTTAGGAAAATGAACTAGCTTTTAATAAGCACTAAATGTTTAGGATAGAAAGTTCCTTCCAACAAAAGACAGATTGCGGATGACTGGCTTGAGACCAAAAGGACTGAAGAGAAAGTTGCACTGAAATACAGCTATAAAAGACAAGTGTAACTTTCAACCTGTCTTTTTTAAGTCTCCTGACTTTCAAGTAACCTAGAGTTGACAGAGAAAAATAAAACATATGTACCTTAATTTGAAATACCTAACTTCAAAGATCTTCAAAATGCTGTCTAACTGGTCAGCTGCCCTTAGAAATCCTATATTCCACTGGTACCATGCCTTACATAAAAAAAGCCCCTACCATATAAAATGATAAGAGATTACTTGTCAGCGATCAGAAGCCAGGCCTCCTCCTCCTCCCTCAAGGCAAACACCTTAATGACAAGGTTACAGTTTCAAGTTCTTTCCTATACTTTCCTTACAGTCCATTTAATTTTGAGATCTTCTGTGTCAGGCCACAACTTTAGTTACTAAAGCGAACGATGACCAGAACCATCTGTAACTACGTAGTTTTCAGTCGCCTCAATGAAAAGATCCATTCCTCAAGAAATGAAGCTGGATCTTCTCTCTGAAACCCTTATGTTCTAATCTGCATGCCTCTAAGGAAAAATGACAAACATTATTCCCCGAAGATAGATTAAAAAAAAAAAAAAGGCAAAAAAGAAAAAAAGAGAGCTATGAAATCATCCTCCATTCTTTGACCAGGCATGTAACTTCAGGACTCATGGCAGTGATGCAGATTTTAAATCTGAATGAACAGAGCCATTCCTGTGCAACTGTGGAAGACGTGGCACATACAGCCCACCCTGTGAAAATGCTACATCTGCTTTTTGAGAATAAGTAAATTAACTTGTAATTCACTTCTGCATACAAAATTCACCAAATAACAACTGCCAACTAAGTTTGTAGACTAAGAAGCACAGGTAAGAAGTTAAATAGACAGATAAATCAGTTTATAAGCCTTGAAAAATAGATGATTAACAGAGCTACTTTCTTACAGATTCTGCTAAATGTTTCAGTGAATGTTTTCTTTCCTCTGTAACTTCTTGAGACCAAGAATGACAGCAGGCCATATGAGTGTGAGCATAGCTATCAGGCTCATTCTGGGTATGTAGGTTAAATCTGTATATGAAGGCAGACTAAGCCTATGGGCTCTTCCCTTTGAACAGATCCAGGTTAGTGATGCATTGCTGAAGCCTTCCAGAGCAAAGCACTGCAATGAAGCATACATTAGGTTGGTTTGGAATGGCCAAAGCATAGAATTTTACATAGATGTTTCTTTAGCTGCTGTCTTGAATCACTTCTAGAAGATTTTTTTTGCATGTTTAAAGATTTAAAATCGCATTTCTTAAACAAAACCACATTAGAACTGAAAAATATCTAATCTGTGGCCTGTGTCTAAGATACTTAGAAAGACCTAAACATTGAACTGAAATTGTATTGGCAAAAACGTTTTATCATGCATGTACTTGTGTTGCACAGAATCAAAATTTACACGGCTGAGGAATTTCATGAATTCATTAAAATCAGGGATTAAATTCACAGTCAAGTGGAAGCTTACGATTTCAACATAGGAAAAATACCCATCAGCAAAGATGTTAACACTAACTTTCCTCGTGTATCTATACTTCCAATTAGACAAGTTTTGGAAAGTCAGTCTACAGAAAGGGAAGAATTTTTCTGTAATGCCAGAAAATAAATTAAAGTTTACTCTCCACAAAAAAGTAGAATACAAAATATGAGACTGCTATCTATTCCCTGTACTTTTCCAAGCATAGCAAATACTGATTTTTTTTGCATGATCAGATCCTTAACTTAAAAATCTAATTTTAAGAAAAAAAATCTTACCAGATTCCCCTGCGCTAAAGTGATCTAATGGATTCCCTTCTGCATCTGGGTTTAGTAAGATCATTTCAAACTGAATATCCTCGGATTCAGAATAATTCTCCTCGCAGGTAAACTTGTCTACATAAAACACATACCATGTTTCCGGATAAGGAATCTGTGAGACTGTCAGATTTTGCTCTGTGTGGTTCACAGTCACTTTGGAAAAAAAAACAGACAAACAAAAATATGAGTAAATACTTAATTAGTTTGTTTTCAGACAACTCATCTTTGAATGAAGATAAAATTTAAATCCACAACATCATATACAAGTTATATACTACACACAGTATGAAACAGTCTTTGCTTTGAAAGCTAGTCATAACACCAGAGACCAGACTTCCAACTTCATCTTTTGTTTCAAGTAGGCACAGGCAAGGGTTGGTGAGGATATGCAGCACATGCTATTCCTCAGCTTTTGGGTTTGCTGAGAGGGCTCCCTTCTGCCAGAAGCCAGTAACTGCAAACTGTGTCTCCTATGCTTAGCACATTTCTTTCCTCTAGTACAGCACTGACAGGACCAGCTATTCGGTATTAGCCAACAGATACTTCTTCAGTATGAAAAATACCTTTGCGAAATTTATTCTACTCTGTTTTCAAAGATTTTTAGACCAAACAGGAACAGCCACATGTGAGCTTGGTAAACAGCGTTCGTGCTTTAAAGGTACAATTTCGCACAATTTACAGCATCTTCCCCAAATCATAATAGACTGAATTTCAACTTACAGCTTTGGGCTTAGACCATCATCCAAGGAAATGGCATATTTCAAATCAGATTACATTTAAAACCCACTATGTAAAAGACTGATGCTTCATCTGCTCACTGATCTTACCCCTATTTTTCCCCAAAAGCACAATCTCTCCAAAATAAACATTTGCTGTGGCTCCGTATGTTTGGGTGAAAGTGCAAGAATTCTAAGTACTGTTACACTGATTATTGAACTCAAGTGCTAATCAGCTCAACCATAAAAGAAAGCCATCTCTGCAGAAGAAATAATATAATTACTAAACTGTAGATTAATTCACCTTAATAGTTTAAGATGACAATGGTTAAGGATAAGGAAAAAGAAAAAAAATCATTTAAAAATCCACAAAACAAGCTATTTCTGTTTTTTATGGGAAGGGTCTTTCTAAATGAAAAAGCTGCAAACATACATACAAAACAATCCTTAGCAAACTCATTATCCCTAAATATTTTGTAGACAAAATTTAGAACGGATTTCTGACTTGAAGCCTATCTGTGAAAAATGTTTATGCAATTTAAATAAACTTGTTTCTACTTCCAGGAGTTATTTTCTGTTCTCTGATGGAATGAACTGACCAACATTAGGATCCAGGAATAAACATATGACATGTTTCTTCGCAGCAATTGTCATGAAGTACAAATTTGGACGACACACAAACAAGAACAGTGTTCTAAACATGAGCAATTTGTCTTGTGTAGCTAATGGTAAGCACACATTCCACTCTAGAGCTACGTATCTTATCAATCAAATATACAAAGTGAAACAGCTCCCTTAAAAATACCCAAGATGATTTCACATGGTGCTTAATCAAACAAAAAACAAACTGCAACTGACACAGTGGCTTTACTCTCCATCTCGACTCTCAGCTGAGTTCGGACACAGCGTCATTTGCACCAAGACTAACAATCACACCAAGCTCATTTAATCATGTTTTCTATCAAATCTACAAACTAACTCACAGGAAATGAAGAAAGATAAAATAAAAATGCAATTGATTTTGCCCAAGATCAGCAAACAGATCCAACTCACCCTGTAGTCATATGATTCCTAAACACAGTAGAAAACAGCAAGTACAGTGTTGGGACAGACAGGAGTGACGGACCAACTGCTAGTCATTTCAGCAGCACTTCATGTTCAGCTCAGATGAAGTGTAAGGGAACTACATCCTTAGAAGTGACATCTGTATAAAGTTTCATTATGACAATGTTCCAGGAGATCAATTGGTTACTCTAGGGATTCTGTCCACGCAGAGGAAACGTATTCAAAAAAAGAAGCTGTATTCACTGAAGATATATTTGAATGCAGTTTCTAATATTAATTTAATTTCTTAATGGAAAATTTATGGTTTTAGTGGGCCTTGTAATATTACAATCAATAAATGGTGCAAAAATTATTTCAGTGTGCTTGTCTTCCAATTTCATAATTGAATGATTCAGTGTTTTACTGTTCTTTTCACTTTAGATGGATATTCGAGTTGTTTTATCCTGATTAGCTTATCTTTGAGATTAGCTCATCTTTGATGCTGTATTAAAAACTTTCTAATGTGTTTTGTACATCAAAATGTGACAGGTTTGTGCTACCATGACAATGACAGTATCTTATATCTTTGTTTTCTCATATTTGAAAAACGTTATTTCCATGGAATTGGAGAACAGGAGCCTCCTGATAAATGAGAAGCGTTCCTCCATAAACACGAAAACAAGTTAACCTGTATATTCTGTATCAATATAGCTATCACCTCAAGTATTAAAAACATTTGAATGGGAGATTCAGTGATGAATATCAAATTACAAAATTAAAAGGTGAAAGAACATTAAATGATAATGGAGGCAAGTTATAAAAGTAAGGCAGCATAACCCAGATTAATTTTTGCAGATGACCTTACAGACCCTGGGGCGGGGCGGGGAAGGGGAAAGGGAGAAGGGGGAAGCTAATGATTATGAGGTTGTAAAAGAAAAAAAAAGAAGAAAAAAAGAACAGAGAAAAAAGGTTTTCAGGTACAAAGTTACTCTTGTACCGTGTACTTGGACTACATACTCCCACCTTGCAAGCATTCACTTCAGAAGTTTAGAGGTAACTGCAGTAGGTTGCGTCAGTTCACCTCTAATTGTTTTTTTTTTTTCCCCCCGATTCCACTGCAGTAAAAATCACAACTCAAACTGTCCATTTGACTGTCTCAAACATTTACATTTTCTAAATTCTTCAGTTTCATCTTACTACAGTATTCTTTGTAAATTCTTTCACATACTGCACATATTTTTTTATGGAAAAGTTTGAGATTAAAAAAACCCCAAAAACCAAAAAACTTTTACTCCAAGCAGAGTTAAAGAAAACCTCTGCACTGAATGAGTAAATGAAAACTTCAGCCAAACACGTATCCTTTCTGAGTTGTGTACAAGTGAGAGCATGAGACTGGAACTAGTCATAAAGTTTGGCTGTTCGTATTAAAGTCATTATTTGTCAAGGATTGTTCATTTTCCAGCAGTACACTAAATTATAACTCACAAAGTCTTCTGAAGTGATGCAAACAAAGTAATTACATTTCCTTGTAATCATTTTTAATTACAGAAGGTCAAAGTTCTGCTTTTATTTAAGTTGATGCAAAGTCCAAATTCACTGAAATAAATATTCTAAATATACAGGTAAAACTTAATTTGTAAAGAAAAAAAGTAGTAACTCACTTGTCAGCTGAGCTTTAGAGAACTTCTCTGTACAGCTGTGATCTTGGATACTGTTCTGCAGCTTCTGCCATTCCTGAGCTTGAAACAGGTGAAGTCTAGCCTCTTTTGTCACAGCTACTGCTATGTTCTTGATTCTGACACACAGAACAGCATGGTCACCTTAATATTTGAAAAATAAAATCAACTACTCTGCCTTGACGTCAGTTACAAACAAAA
This sequence comes from Limnodromus scolopaceus, assembly GCA_028565335.1. Lineage (NCBI taxonomy): Eukaryota > Metazoa > Chordata > Aves > Charadriiformes > Scolopacidae > Limnodromus > Limnodromus scolopaceus. Next base: position 156,615,668 of record JAOXNO010000001.1, read on the forward strand.
AGCTAACGTGGCATAGATTTTTGATAAGTAGGAGCACTAAAGCTTCACTTTATTTCTTAAACTTTTACCACTACTTTCCATAAAATCTTTACACTCTTTCATAAACAATTTCTATACAACTCATTAACATCATACTGCATGCACAGTTCTCTATGATGGTACCTAAACAAACCTTCACCATAACCTAAAAGCCATGAATCTGTGCTACTACAAACAGCCTTCTCTCCTCTCCTTTTTTTAAAAAGGCTTCCAGACAAGTCTTTTGTTCCTTCCTCTCACCCCAAACTTTATTTTTCCAAGTTCAAGGAAAGACAGTGCCTCAATCAGTCTCAATAGCTGCTTCAAAATCTACTATTTTATGATCTTTGTAGCACAATTATGAGCATTATAGGGTAGCTCTTGAGTTTAATACCAGAGGAACTTATGGAAATGGACATTAATGTTGTAGACTTATTATAAGAGCCAAAAGACTTAGTTACAGATGACAGATGTCAGGCTGATACAAAGAAAAATCAAACTTCAAAAGTGTTCTCTAATGTGTCAGTTTACCTATAGGCTGCATCTTGACATAAGAGAAATATTTTAGCCATTTTAGAACTAGCTCATTTGACACAATTTATCTTGTCTGGGTAATTCGACAATGTTCAAACTTATTTTGATAAATTCTTTGATTATATAGTGCCACAGACTTCTTCAACATAACAGTGTCCTAAACTAAAAGACAGGATTTAACAGAAAGGAAAAAAATCAATCAGTATTGCAAAAAGTACAAATTAATTCAAAATTTAGCAAGCTTTGTATGTTTTTTAAATTGTCAGTGCAATCTTCTTTCCCACCTAACCTAGGCACCAGCTGGATGCGAGTCAACAGACTACTACCAGCTTCAAATAAGCTTTGCCATGAAGGTTTTTCTGTTCAGAGATAGCTGCAAGACAGTGGTCCTGCAATAAAACCTCAAGAAAGTGATGTCCTGGGATCTGTAAAATGTTATATGGAGCACAGTTTACTAAAGTTGCTCATAAAAGATTCTGAAAAATTAACACAAGGTTCTAAAAAAAGCCCACGTGGCTTCACTAAGACCCAAAATACATACAGCGGTGGGTATTCATGTAGAAAGAGGAATATTTGTAAGGAAATATGCACTATCAACTTGTAGAATTATATCTGAACCCCAGCCCACTCATCTTGAATCTTAACTTTCTTTTCTCAGATTTCACCAGCACACTTTTTTCCTTTAGATCTATTTAGAGCACTTCCACAATTATGTTCTAGGACAGTGATAATTAACTGCTTTCAATTCACTCCACAAGCTATCCCCACCCTATCTATCGTGTCTCTCAGCGCTAGAAGGTCACATTCCAACTTTTCTTGGCTTATGTCACATTTTCCTTCATCCCATTAGGTTTTTTTTCTCACAAACAGTTTTGTTTTCCTCTCACACTACTCCGCCAGTCTGGGAGGAAGCCTGACTATTATCTTCATGGTTGTCTTCCAAAGCATTCCACAGATCTCTTCTACCATGAAGCTGAGAAAGAAAATAGTCTAAGCGACCAAAATGCTGAGCAGACAGGAAAAGTATGCTAACCAGCACTGCCTCGTTGTATATGGCACTCCCCATACTTGCTTATCACTCCTTTTACAAAGTAAAACTTCTATAGCAAGGAGAGTCATTTCCAACCTGTATTTCTGTAGTGGCCATTCTAACAGGATTTTAGCCCATTGCTACGTCTCTTAATTAACAGTTCAGGAATTATTATTAACAAGGAGTTAATAACACAGGAAAGAAAAGCCACCGGGAATAATAAGGTGAGAATTTACACTCCGAGGCACGGCGACACTAAAACCGCCCAGTAATGCACAACAGACAAGTACAATGCTAAGCATCGTTCTCATTCGGTGCAGTTCTAGGAGGGAAGGAGAGACACAAGTGAAAGTTAAAGTGCCTCTGCTCTCCCGGACACTCCCGCCACGTCAGGCTGCGGGACACAGCGCCGAGAACCCACAACAGCGCTCCGCCGCTCCCTGATACAAATTCCGACGCCCTTAATGCCGCTACCACCTCCTCTTCCCACCGCCGTGCCGCACCCCCGCCTCACTCCGCCGGGGTCCTGCTTCTGGCCGAGCCTCTCACCCGCCCCGGCTCCTGACCGCCTCAGACCTGTCGCATATCCCCAGCGGAGGGAGAAGAGCTGCTGGGCTGTCCCCGCTACCCGCCGCCACCGCTGCTCCCCTCAGGCCGCCGCCCTAACGCCCTCCCCGCCCCTCCCTAAGGCGCCCCACCGCCGGAGGGGGCCGGCGCGGCCTTTCGCCTTGCCCTCGGGCACCCACCGTGGAACTGGAACCGCGCCACGGGCCGCCAGGGCTCCAGCCAGGCGGCGGCGCTGGCGAAGCCGCCCCGCAGCGTCTTGCCGCCGGCGCCCCCCCAGCCGGCAGCGCAGAGCAGCCACAGCAGCCGCCACCTCATCCTCCAGTCCCCCCCGCCAGCAGCGAACACCGTTACCGGCCACTAACCGCCACCCCCCTAGAACAACTCCCGTGATCACGTGACACACACCCCTTCCCCCCCACCCCCGGGTTACAAGCAGGCGCGGGAGGGCAGGGGCGGAGAGAGAGCCAATGGGGAGCCGCTCGCGAGGCAGCGCACTCCCACCCCGGGGGGCGGGGCCTCGACAGCTGGCCCCGCCCCCTGCCACCGCGTCCCGCTCCCCAGCGCGACGACGTGTCCGTTGCTGGGTTCGGCCGTAAGTTGAGATCCCGGCGTCGTCAAAGGCGGCGGTCGCCGTTGATGGCAGAGCGTGAAGCCTTGGCCTCTTCAAACGGCGTTCCCGCGCCGCCTGCTTCAGAGGCGACGAGCCCCGTTGCTCGGGCGCGAGAGGAGCGGGGAAAGCGTTTCTTTCTTCGTGCAGGCTCTTGCCCGGTGAGACCCCCGGAGAGAACTACGGCTTCCGTCCTGTGCTGCGCGTGCGCAGCCGTGCGAGTTATCCCCCCCCCCCCCCTTCCCC
>JAOXNO010000001.1:156618769-156630172 GCA_028565335.1 Limnodromus scolopaceus
CTTCCCCCCCCCACCTCCCCCGCCGCCGTAAAGCGCGGACGATGTCGGGGCTGCCGAGCCCTGTGGAGCTGCCGGTCTTCGAGAAGCGGCTGCTGGTGACGGGCGGCGCGGGGTTCATGTGAGTGGTGGCTGCGGCGACCCGAGCCCGACCCTCGTCTCCCCACCGAGCCGGGCGGGGGACCGCTCTCCCCCTTCCTGGGGGCGCGGGTGAGGCGGGTGGGGGAAGCAGGCCGGGGCAGGGGGGGCATCCTTTAGGCCTGTCCCTGGCCGGGGTCCCTCCGGCGCAGGCTGCGGTGGACGCAGCTGTTTCTGCAGGACCGAGTTCGCCTTGGATGCTGCTTGTGTCGTGGGCTTTGAGGTGGTGAGTGCTGGGGAGCACGTAGGGCTGCTGCCCAGCTGCCCTCCGGCCGCGGCCAGCGAGAAGGTACTCGGTGAAGGAGGGACCTCCTAGCGCTGACGGTGGGAGTCGGTGCTCAGCCTCAGCTGGGGTGGGATAGGGGGTGGCTGTGCTCTGAGCCAGCTGCCGTTTCTCATCTCCGCTCCCCGGTGCTGTGGGCTGTGCTCGAGGCAGAGGAAGTTCAGGGCCATCGGAAGCCTGAGTCTGTCAGCATGCTGAGTCTGAAGCTGTGAGGGGGCTAGATTTCTGTGTGCACCCCTCAGCTGGGGGGGACTGAAGACAGTGCGATTGAGCGCACCCTCAGCAAGACGATCTTAAAGATCCCTTCTAATGTAAATAATTTTATGATTCGAAGTTTACCGATGACGCCAAGCTGTGTGGTGCGGTTGACATGCTGAAGGGAAGGGATGCCATCCAGAGGGACCTGGACAGGCTTGAGAGGCGGGCTCATGGCAACCTCATGAATTTCAACAAGGCCAAGTGCAAGGTCCTGCATGTGGGTTGGGGCAATTGCAAGAATAAATACAGGTGGGGTGGAAAATGGATTGAGAGCAGCCCTAAGGAGGACTTAGGGGTGTTGGTTGATGAGAAACTCAACATGAGCTGGCAATGTGCACTTCCAGCCCAGAAAGCCAACAGTATCCTGGGCCACATCAGAAGAAGCGTGGCCAGCTGGTCGAGGGAGGTGATTCTGCCCCTCCGCTTTCGTGAGACTTTACCTAGAGTACTGCCTCCAGCTCTGGGAGCACAAGACATGGACCTTTTGGAGCAAGTCCAGAGGAGGGCCACAAAAATGATCAGAGAACTGGAGCACCTCTCCTATGGAGGCAGCCTGAGAGAGTTGAGATTCCCCAGAGCCTTCTCTTCTCCAGGCTGAACAGACCTTGTAGCAGCTTTCCAGTGTCTAAAGGGGGCATACAAGAAAGCTGGCAAGGGACCTTTTACAATGGCATGTACTGATAGGAGGAGAGGTAATGGCTTCAAAGTGGAAGAGGGCAGATTTAGATTAGGTATCAGGAAGAAATTTTTCACCATGAGGGTGGTGAGACACTGGAACAGGTTGCCCAGAGAAGTTGTGGATGCCACATCCCTGGAAGTGTTCAAGACCAGGTTGGATGGGTCTTTGAGCAGCCTTGTCTAGTGGGAGGTGGCCCTGCTCATGGCAGGGGTGTTGGAACTAGATGATCTTCAAGGTCCCTTCCAGCCTGAACAGTTCTATGCTTCTATGTTAGTAAGCCCTACTAAACCTGAAGTTTCAGGGCGAGCTTCTTATACACAAGACTGCACCAAAAAGAAATGCCACCTGATATTCAGGCTGTCATTTCTTGTTACACCTAGCAGCAGTGTTGGGAGAGTTGAGTTGACTCTCAGTACTGTGGATTAGGAGAGTTGAATGTTTAGTACTCCCTCATACCTAATGTATAAACTGAGAAGTGTAAAAGTATTTTAGAATGGCAATTGAATGTAGCATATAACAGTTCATTGCATTTTTTTTTTAGGTGGCTGTGAGCAGTGGTGCGTTCTTTTGTTGTAGCATGAACTTTTAATCTGATTTTTAGTTTCTTAACTAAGCAGTTATGGGTATTATCAGTAGAATAATGTTGACATATCTTAAAATATATCTGGGAATTCCCCTTTTGCCTGTCTTGAGTACAGCCCTCTCTTTCCCTAAAGCCTTTTGATATCGCTAAACTTACTTGTAATTTGTCATCTTGATGTTACCTTAAAGCTAACTATGTAACTGTAAAATATGTTTTTCTTCTATCCCGCAGTGCTTCACATGTAGTTGTCTCTCTTGTGAAAAACTATCCAAACTATCTGATTATAAATTTAGATAAGGTAAGTAGCTTGTTTTCTTTATTGATATGGAAACTGTTTTAGGTTGGTTTTAATGGAATCTATAATATGCTGAAGTTTGTATGGATTATTGTTATTTAATAATTTTTTGTTTGGCTACCCATTTGTACCTGTGTAAAAAAAATAATAAAAATCAACTGCTGTTCATGTGCTCACCACAAAGAATTATTTGAAAAAAAACCAAAAAACCAAAAAACACCAAAACAACAAAAAATGGAGGAAGCTTTTGAAGTTCTAAACTTCTGTTTAAAAATTTTTGCAGTTTTGTGTTTTTAAAGCTTCATCATGTCTGCTTGCAAAATAGCTTTTCATTTGAAAGAAGTTTTTACATTGTCCTCAAACTTTCTAGTGATGTGTTTGTGGCTGAGTTAGCTTATTTACTTTCATGAAGCCTACTTAATGATAGTGTGTGTGTATTTCTCTTTAGCTCGACTACTGTGCAAGCTTGAAGAATCTTGAAACTGTCTCTGAGAAGGAAAACTACAAGTTTATCCAGGTGATAAAGCCTTCTCTTCTAGGAAACTTGTCTTTTTACTGACTTTTATGCATTCTTATCAAGGTAATGTGGTCTCCAGAGTTCCCCAAACTGGAACCCACTGCTTTCATTTATGGTAAAGTGAAATGACTTCTACTAATCCGTTGTCAAGAATGAGTCTGTGTATGCAAGATGACAAAGCGTGTGGCAGTCACATGGGCATAACAGCATTCACTTTATCTGTTTACCTTATTAGTAGACTTCATATTTCGCCCACAGAAGTCTATGAGAATATGTAGTATGTTCTGTGTCTTATTTGAAGTAGTCTTTTGAAAGTTGTTATATTTTATTGTATCGTAAAGGTACAGAATTGGTAAAAGCCTGATTATGGAGATGAGTGGTTTTAGAGATGATTGACCTTTGATAGGTGGTACAGACAGGATGGACGCAGATTCAGCTCCTCCATGCTGCTGTGATGCCATCTGAGATTTTGCACCTTCAAACACTGTCACTTGTTATGTTCTGTGGTTTGCAACGCACTCTTTCTTGTTATGTTAGCACCAGGCATCAGGCTACATTCTTGCTTTTGCTGCTGTTGATGCTGTGTAGTTTGTAGTTGTTTTGGAACAGGGTCTCATGGGAACATTCAAGGCATGTCTTTCCTTTTTAAAAAATTGCCAATCAATTTAGTTTGCCGTTTCCATGGTTTTATCTTCAGACAAGAGAAGGATTTTGATTTATTGTTCAGATAAACTTTCTGACTGCTGGATTTTTATGCTGAAGTTCTTCCCCTCTATGAAAGTCAATACTGATGCTGGTCTCTCTGTCTAGCTGGGCTACGCAAGGCTGCAGGACATCAGGGAAATGCATATAGTTAAATTTTCCAAAATAGCAACCTTGAGGCAGCTTTGTCTGAGGTAGTAGATGTAAGTTAAACATACCTCTCAGATTCAGGCAAGACTGGGAATTGAACTCGTCCTATTTGGTGACCCCTATGGCTTTTTACATCTTTGTGACCCTGTCTCTTTATTTCAGTAAGTGATTACCTCTGAACTGTTGGGATAAAAGTTGCATGAGGGGGAAGGGGATGTCTACTAAGCAAATGTAGGCAGTTTCCGCATACCCAAAACTTGGTGGTTTTTCCTAATGATTTCAGCAGTTTCCAGTATGTAATATGAAACATATGGATGCTATAGAAAAGCCTCCTATAGTTACTTAGATATATATTTACATTTAATTGTGGGGGAAAGCATGAAGTTCTAGAAGGCATCCTGTAAACAGCCAGATCCCTGTGTGAAGCAGAGGGATAGTAACACTGAACCTATACTACTTCTGAACTGGAGTAGCAATATATTCTCACATAACTTACGCCACTATAATTCACTCCAACTTTTCAGTTGTTGGTTGTTTTTTGTTTTGTTTTGTAGGATTTTGGTGTGTGTGTGTTTTTTCTTTTTATTTTTGGAAGGAAGGTTGATCAGAGCTTATATGCAGCTGGTATGCAGCTAAGCAGTTTACACTGGTAGGAAAAGAAGCACAGGAAAAATTACACTATGACGGACAAGCCTTAGAGTTAGAACTGTAACACTGTTACTGTCCTTAGGAGAGAGCAGGAAGGATAAAACCTCTAGTGGTACTGTAGAAAAGCAGCCTGTTTTGAAGGTAGAGAAGTAAAAGTTTAGAAAATTTGCATAAGGGGCTGTGTGAAAGGTGTGGTTTTATAACAACTTCCTGTTGTTGCTCAGCACAGATGTATTGAGTTTGAATTTCAGGTTTAAAAAAAGTCAATAACTGTAACCATTTAGTTTAAAATAATGTATGAACCTGAAGTGTATTTACTGGGGCATTTCAGTTGTATTCAGGGATAAGAAATAGGAAAATCAGTTCATCTTTCTCCTGTTTCTTATATACAGTACTTCTTTGGGGCTATCGTTCAGAATTGTTGCTTCAGAACTTCTTAAAACATAGGTGCGTTTAAACTATTTTTAGTTAATTGCTTTGTTATTGAAAATACAAAAATGTTCCTCCCCTTCTTCTCAGGTACTGTTTTGCTTAAGTTAAGCCAACAGATAAATATAAAAAAACTTTTTCTCAGCTTGCATTTACTTTTCAAAGCTGTTGTTGCTTCTGTGTCAAACTAAAGAATGGCTTCTGTGTCAATGCCTGACTATTTTCTAAATATGTCAATTTAAAAATAGAGCAATTACCAGAACAAACAACAAAAACTAAAATCCTTGCAAGACATCTAACATCTGTTTTGATAGAAGTGGAAATCCACTTCAACTTTCATAATGCCACTAGGTGTCACTGACAGACTAGCCAGGCTCCAACTTTCTTATTTGCCGTGGGAACATGTCATTTCAACCTCAGCAACCTACACAGTATACTTTTGGTGTGTGTATTTTGGGGGTGATTCTGTTTCTAACGTAAAATAGTAACATAAATTGTGAAATCAGCCTCAACGAAACTTTTGCTCAGAATGTGTGCAATTTATATCTGGTCTTATTTTAAACATAGCATCGATAAGTTGCCTGAAATGCAGTTGCTAGTGCTATTTGTATCCCATTCTTCCTCTGTAATGGTTTGTTATGTGATGCTTGATAAAAATGAAAGCTTACTATTTCCTGTTTTCTGTCAAAAATAATTTGTTAATGATTTTTTTTTTCTATTTAGGGAGATATTTGTGAACCTGATTTTATAAAACAGCTCTTCGAAACAGAGAAAATAGATATAGTCCTTCATTTTGCAGCCCAAACACATGTAGGTAAGCATTGTTGCATATTTTGCTATATTTTCCATGAATATACTTTTTTGAAATACATACTGATTATACTGATATTGTTGTCTTTTTCCTTCATACAAAACAAGGATACAGTTTGTCTCTACAAACTACCTGATTCACTGTCTAGTGGCCTTTTTAACTTAAAGGGGTTCACAGCCTTCATTTAAAAAGTGCTTTGTCTGACTGTTGTCTGTTTTCATTGCACATAAATGGTAATGCCTTTTATTTTTTCTTTTGGTGCATCAGAGTTTTAAATTATATCTAGACACACAGGCGACTGACAGTGTACTGGTGGAATCATGAAGACAATGGAGAAAGAATTTGTATATAGCCCTAAGTTTTTTTCCCTGATTGGTTCCAGTCTTGCAGGAAAAAACACAGTGTGGAAGCTGAAGGATTAGGCCTAGCTCCCTTCAGAATCCTGCCTGGAATCTAAAGAGAATGAATTACACTTAAAGGTGCCTATTTCAGGTTACCACTCTTCAGTAACACTGTTAAGGAGAACTATCCCTACTGTATTCCTTTCTTCACGAGAAGAAATCCTCAAATTGTTCTCCAGGAAAGTACTTCTCAAAATAGTCAGATTTGATATGCATAACGTCATTAGGTCAGTGGGACAATTCTAAGAATTAAAACAGGTGCTAGTTAATTAACAGTAATAGGTATATAATACTGCATCTTACAACTGTCGTTGAATGATACTTTTCTTAGTGAGCTTGACCCTTGCTAGTGGTGGTGGGGAAATAGTTATGCTGCCACTCAAGTAAAATTAGATCATGCTGTTTCAAATGGAACCATCCATGGCCAACAAGCTCCCGATTCTAGCCTCTTGTTGAGAGCAAGGATTTTGTCTTCAAGTAAGTGTAGAAAATGTCTTCATTTAATTTATTCACCTTGCTATCTGACAATCAAAGAGCTAGTGATAAAGTCCCAGTCTATATTGCAGCCTCTAATATTGCGGTTCAATAGGAAGACTAAATGTAATTAGAATTGTTGGAATTTCTTTTTTATGTAGATCTTTCATTTTGGCACGCCCTGGAATTCACCTATGTGAATGTCTATGGCACTAATGTGCTGGTTGCTGCTGCGCATGAAGCCAATGTGGAGAAGTTTGTCTATGTCAGTACAGATGAGGTATATGGAGGTAGCACTGATGAGGTGAGTTTGAAAGTGCAGGGAGGGGTTTTTTTTTTCAGCTTTACTTGCCTTTAATGTGGAAGAAAAAAAAAGAATCTAACTTTCCATGGTCTCCATGGTCTTTCCACTGTCAATACTCCTCAGAGATAGTATCAAAGGAATGTATTATACAAATCTTGCCTTGGAGCACTTGTGAAACTTCAGTAATGTACACAGTATGTTGTTCTTTTATTTTAATTTTATTTTTTTTTAATTTTTCCTGGTCTGCCTTGACTATAAATTTGACAGGCAGGAAACTGTTTTATACTCTAGATAAAATACTAAGAGAACTGCTAGTAGGTTAATTGGCAGTAGGTACTGACAATTTGAACAGGGAACGGTTCCTGTATTACCGGAAGAAATATGCAGATGTTTCTTATTGTTCTATGGAATTGTTTTTGATTCTTGCTGATTTATGCCTGACCTTAATTCAGGAAATGTAATTTAACTCAGTAAAAAGGCAAACGATGCATGCTTATCTTTCCTTGGCTGTTATTTACACCTTTAGAGTCTTGTGCCATAATCCATGACAATACTACTCTATTTCAGAACAATTGTGTGCATTTTCTTGTTCTTGCAATGTCTTTATTAGTTCCTTCAACACAACTTCAATTTGTAGGTTTTTATGATACCCAAGGATGTTGTTTTCCTGCATGTAGACTAGTGGTTTGGCTGAGACAACTTCAAGTGAGCTGCTTCTGCCTCTGGGCTGTGAAAAGAGCACTTCCATTTAATTGGTTCTTTGTTCTCTTTGTGAATCACAGTAGAAGTTCTTGAAGAGATTTTTTTTTTTTTTTGGAGGGGGGAGGGGGGAATGTCAAAAAGTAAATTCAGGTCAATTAATTTTAGAGGCAAAGGTCAGAAAAGATCAGTGAGCCTTTTAATCACGTATTAAGGTGATTGTTAAGAGCTGCATCTGAGGCAGTGTAGAATTCCTCCTTTCTTTGGTTCGTTATTGTATTTCCCCCCCCTTCCTCCTCTCGCAAGTGAGAAGCAGATGGAAGTGGCAGGATAGCCATGAAGCTACCTCTTCTGGAACAGGTCAGAATTGTTGAAACCTTGCTTTGGAGGGCTTTTCTACTGTTCTTCTAGAAATAAAGTTTATAGAAAAGGGAGAATGGACCCCTTTATTTAGGACTGAAAGGTTAATTTGCTAGCTCTGGTGCAATGGCACTCTGAGTCAATAGGACCCTGAAAAAGATTGAACCTCCCTATGGTTACAGTACAAGATCAAATCTAAGGACTTGCTACCATGAGGTGCTCTGCTAGAACTATAAAAACTGTCTTTTATTATTGGTCTTCTTCTGTAAGTGGAAGGGTGACTTTCTCAGATAGGTGTGCTTGGATATTTAGGGATTTTTATTTTGGTTGCAACTGTAGCTTTTGTGACTAACAAGGCAAAAGAAATTGAGTAATGCAAATTTTTTCTTTTCATTTCAGGAATTTGATGAATCCTCACCAAAACGTCCAACAAATCCCTATGCCTCCTCTAAAGCAGCTGCAGAGTGTTTTGTTCAGTCTTACTGGGAAAGGTACCAAGTAAGTTGATGCAAGCTTCAAAAACTCTGAAGCCCATGCTTAAGTGTCTATATTACATATATAGAGTATAAAAGAAAAAATAGGTACTAGTCCACACAGTACTACCTCTTTCCTGATTGCCAATCTTGTAGGTTGGATGTGTCGGAGACTGTCCACCCCTTATAGGTGGAGATACACTGCAAGACAGTGGGGAGAGGTCAAATGTGTTAAATTTTTTTGAAAATCTGAACTGTAATTTCTAAAAATGTTCTTTGATAAAATGGTGAAAGAGAACACTAGCCGTTTAAAAAGCAGTGTTAAGCTTGAAGGTAATCTGCTTATAGAGAAGTAGAATATGCAAAGTTCAAATTGTATTAAGACTAAGCTTATAGTGAAAGCCAAAAAAAAAAAAAGGGAAAAAATCCTATTACTCATGTTTGTTTAAGCAAAAAATATTTAAAATTTTGAATACTTCAGGTTTGCTCTTGCAAATGTTGTTTTTGATGTAAAACTGACTTGAATGAGATGTTAAAGTCTGTGAAACATTTTCTCGGAATAAGTAGTAGTAAGGCAGTCTTCAGTCAACCAGATATGTGTATGTAACATCCTATGGTCGTTCTGTAGCAAGACTGAGAGATTACAAACATTTGTCACTTGTGGTGCTTCTAGCAGACTGAGAGGGCTGGAGGTCCTTGCCTGTTTGACGGAAGTACGGATAGTTTAATTCATTAATGTTTGTAAGGTCTTGCAAGTTTTTGAGTAAGCACTGTGGGTGTGTCAGTTTATTATTTATTGGTCAGTAGCAAGCCTACAGATTTTTACTGGCATATATTTTCATATGTAATCACATGCATGTTTAATGCTCTTCAGTTCCCTGTTGTTATCACACGGAGCAGTAACGTTTATGGACCACACCAGTATCCAGAAAAAGTAAGTTAAACCCGTGCTTTACCCTGAACTTCAGTATGCCATAATTTAGGGTTGTAGTGATGTTACTTTTTTCTCGTAAGAATGGGCTGACTTGTGAAAAAAGCACTGTCTTACAAGTATGTTTGTCCACGCTCACCTGTGGTTATATATTTTAATCTCACACTAACATGTCTTACCGTCAACACAGTGAACACATGTGTTTTGGTTATCAGTAAAGCATCAATTAGAGATTTCTATTTATTTACATGAATTTTACTACAATGCCTTTGTTTTGTAATTTTTTTTTAGTTTTCAAAGGATATTTAACTACCCTCTGTCCAGCAGGGTTCCTCTACAAATTATATTTACTTGCATGTTGTATGCTGTAGCTAGGAATATTTAATAACTAAGGTAAATATTTAAAACGGTAAACTGTGAGAGAGCAATGTGTCTGGTATAGAAAGAGATGTTCCAGCCTGTAGAGAAAATAGGTAAGGTAAAGCTGTAACAATCAGATACATGGTGAGAAATAGCATCAAAGTGACTTATTCTTTGCATGTCCACACATACCTTGCAGGGGAACTATTTAACATGATTATTAGTGAGAGGGAGTTGCCTTTGTAGGCAATACCATGATCTGCTGTGCTAATAAATGAAATGATGGAATGATAGTGATAATCATACGTACTCTTTGGAGTTAGGAGCTTGTGCGAAATGCAGCTGTATTTTTCAGTTCTAGTGAGGTATTTTTAAATCTGAATTGCTTTTTATATATTGGGTTTTGTTTTTTTTTTTTTTTTCAAATAAATTCATTTTTCCCTACATTATTTCAGGTGGATAAGCAAGGGTTTTTAAAATGTTTTTCACTGATCTGTGACTTGGGAAACATCTGGCTACAGGTTGTATGATGTTGAGAGTCTGTTCAGGGGATGTATCACTGTTTACTTGCTTTCAGCTTATATATATTGTTCCTCAAGTATCCACTTTTAGTTACTGCTAAGAGCACAATATTAGGCTATATGGATTTTTAGTTTAGATCTTTAATATGGATCTTTAGCTCCTATGTTTAGAGTAGTAAGTTAACAAAGCTAAAAGAATCGGAATAGCTTTCTAATGGTTTCAGTTTAAAAACTTTAATAGCAGGGCCAACTGTTCTGAAGTTTCTGGGACACTATGAATGGATCTAAGCTTATAGCTGAACATAATACTGTAAATCTTTATGCTGCAGGCTAGTGGCTTGTAAATACTGTTTTGTAATGGTTGACCAGAAAGATAAGCTTTACAACACAACAGAGGCATCTACTCTGCAAAAAAACCAAACAACCCAAATCCTTGCAGTTTCTAGGCTTGATACATTCTTTGATTAGACTTAAGAAAACTTGAAAGTTTTTAAAGGGTCTTATCAAAACACTTAATAATACTTACTGGTGAAGCCCCATGTTCTTTGCAGAAAATCAGCTTCTAAAATAGCAGAGTAATTTTTTTTTGTGTGTGTTCAATTCCTTAGGTTATTCCAAAGTTTATATCTTTGTTGCAACAGAACAGAAAATGGTATGTAATTTGCTTTTTTGTTTATGATACTTATGTAATAAAGCTGTAATTACACCTATAAATAAGTGGCATAGTTTATACAACGATAATTTCATAACTAAGCTGTGAATTGCTTATTTTAATAATAGGTTTTCCCTAAACTAAAGGATTATTTGCATGTCAGCTACTTAAGGTACCAGCAAAGCTGCTTAAAACACAGTCTAATAAATTGAATGCTTCTATTTAAGGATTAACAAAAATTTCTTGCCTTTTCCTGGTTTTAAGCTGTATTCATGGTTCTGGACTTCAAAGAAGGAATTTCCTTTATGCAACTGATGTGGTAGAAGCATTCCTTACTGTCCTGAAGGAGGGGAAGCCAGGTGAAATTTATAACATTGGAACTAACTTTGAGATGTCCATTGTCCAGCTTGCTAAGGAGTTAATCCATTTGGTGAGTAAACAGCTGTGATGCTTTTCTTTACCAGTCATTGCACCTATGAACAATTCCACTATAAGCCTTTTGTAGCTCTGAGAGAGCTTAGGTTTGTGGTGGGTCTTGGGAGATAATTGAAGCAGAACAACATGCTACCCTTTCTGTGGCAGCTCTACTATGTAAGTTTGTAGTACAGGCTATCGTGCCTTGCACTGCTGCATCATTTACCCTGACTGGGACAAAACTGGCATAATCATAGAATCATAGAATCGTCTAGGTTGGAAGAGACCCTTGGGATCATCGAGTCCAACCATCTACCCTACTCT
>JAOXNO010000001.1:156646808-156657758 GCA_028565335.1 Limnodromus scolopaceus
TTCATCCCACTTTAGATTTTTAAAAGTTCATTGCCTGTCTAAGTTTGAAGTAGTCACTCTCACCTTCTTTTAAGGTTGAGGCAGAGAAATTAGGACAGAGAGAGGTCATCTGACGGAGCCAAGATGCCTGTCTGAAAATAGGATGGGTCGACCTGAGGAGGTGCTGTTTTCCCTTCATAGACTATCAGGGAACCACAGGGTAACTGAGATTTAGTTGTTTTACCTTCCGTATGCCTGTATTGTACCTTATATTCTATGACTGCCTATATATATAGTTAGCCCAGGCTAGAAGCTGATGAAATAACTCTGGAGACAAAGTTGTCTTTGGACAGCCTTTGGGCAGATGGTCACCACAGCAGTGGTGCAGAGGCAGATACAGAAAGGCTCTCAAGTGCTAGATCTCTTTGACATTATTTACACATCTTTTGCCAACTGAAGATGTTGAGATAAGTGGTGTTGCACACTCAGGCTGGTTTCATCTGCCAGTCGGCATCATATTTATCTAAAATATAAGTAGCTTAAGCTTTCATCTGTGTTCCTACATTTTATGGACACTGGAGAAAGTATGCTTGTTTAGGCATAAAGTGACATGGTGCTGAGTCTCATTAGCTGAATGATGATACCACTTTGTCATCTCTGAAAAGATTTCTCAGGCGTGTTAAATGAGGGAACAGGACAGAGGAAAGATTTTACAAAGGAAATGGAAGTGCTCATACATTATGTCTGACAGAAATGAATAAAACTACACTAAGGCAATACCTGCCTTAAAAGTGTGAAAATGTGCCAGCAATTTTTAAATGATGTTTATTTAAGGCTGTGTAAAGATCTCTCAGAACTGATACAGGCATCCGCTGTACTAAAGCAGTGTGGGATTTTAGGACCTTTCTAAACCATTTGTATATATTACATGCTTCAGCTAACACGTGTCCTTGGAGAGGTGAGAAGCAAAGTGCCATCAAATTTGAAGCTTTGGAAGTGGATGTCTTTAAGTGACAGGGATTTCCCATTGCAGTCAGCTCCAGACTTGTGGGAGGTAAGTTCAGTTGGACTGCAAGGTCTAGTGAAGAATCAGTGAGGAATCCAGGTGGGATTCATCTGTCTAAATGTAGACCTCTCATGTGTATTGAGTACCACTGAGCCCTACGCTCCCCTTACAATAAATAAATGGAGAAGGTTAGATCTTTGTGCAAAGCAATTCATCCCCTTCTAATGTGAATACAGAAAACAGGTTGAACGAATTGCAACCTAAAAACGTCTATTTCTCTCCATTAAGAGAGGATTCTATAAAGGAAGCCCTAGGTGACCAGTTAAGTGTAGGTATCTGTAATCAATAGATATCTAACATCAGATGAGATAAATTTCATCCTCTGTGACAAGGAACTCTGTAGGTAAATCCATGAAAAGATTGACGAGTGGAATTCGCGACAAGGTAAGCTCGAGTAATCCAGTGTCCAGATTGATGGGGCACGAGCACAGCAGCCTTGTGGCTGTCAAGGAATCGAAACTCACCCAAGACAGTGAAACTGTCTTTAATTCTGGACGAATTCCTGGCTTCAGTCCTGTGTATTTTCTGTGATACCTGACCAAATTGCTCTTTTCTGAGCTGCTCTTCCGTTCTAACAAAGTAATTATGTTGTAGCGTGTAAATTGGTTTTCAGGGAAAGAAGTCCGCATGTTAGAAGGGAACTGGATAAATAACGTAAATATGAGAAGGTGGGAGCTGATGAGGCTGTTCATATGATGAAGGATTTTGTGCAAGGACAGGATCATGAGACCTCCAGAGCTGCTCTGCGTGCCCAAACGTTGGCCTCATTCTGCCAGCTACAGGACAGGGAGACCAAGGATAAGGTGGTGAAAGGGCAGTGGTTTGCATTGGAGGAAGGAAGAGAGAAGACATGAATGAATAAGAGCCTGTGTAAGAAGAAGAAAGCAGAACGGAATGGGAGGAGAAAGAAGGGAGAAAAGATTCAATGGTGTCTACTTTTAAGGAGGGTGGGAGAGAACAGAGATGAGCAGGTAGAGTAGCAAAGTAAAGAGGAAGAAGATTCCAACATAGGGATAGGAATCAAAATGCCTAAGTAAAAGGATGTTGAAGTTTGAAGAATTATCATCACACTTAGTAGAAATGAAAGCTAATCTTGCATAAAGAAACCTACATGGGTAGTGGATGAACAAATGAGGAAACAGAGCAGCAACTACTCTTTTCTTCTTAGGTCATCCCTTGCTACAATTTATTGACAATTTTGAAATATTAGAGAAACTATTTTTCTGAGATGTACTGCTTTGAGACGTAAGCCTGATAGAACAAAGATTGTTTCTCTAAATGTTGAGTTGGTTTTTTTTCCAGATCTAGTGACTTAACAAGATTTTGTGTAGATCTGGTTGCACTTGGGTGACTCAGAGAGTCAAATAAAAACAAGATCAACAGATGTAAGGGAGCCTTTCTTCCCATGGATTTCTGTTTGGTGGCCATTTTTAGTTTTTAGGAGGAGCTTTTTTTCAAGTGCAAGCTTTTTCTTTGTCAGGTCACTTTAAATGGCTCATTGTGGTGCTCTCTTCTACTTGCAATCTAGCGTATTCTAGGTTTCCTGAATCTCCTAGGAAATTTATACCTTTGAGATCTCTCTCTTCCAGGTGTGTTACTTTTTACTCTCCATTGACTATACCAATCAAGATGTCTATTTGCCATAATGGGAGCTTAATGACACGTAGCTCCTAGATAGATGTATACATGGTAGATGCAATACAAGATAGATGAATACAAGGTAGATGCATAATTCAGTAGTCTTGAATTGACTTCCACCTTGTATAATGAATAGCTTTGCTTCACACATTTTTAAATGAAAGATTTCCATAAGTGTTCAAGTAATATATTCTGGGTGGCAGTGTTGGAAAAACATGCCTTAGATCGTGCTTTTTACTCTATGAAATCTGGAGTGCATAAATTTGCAACAGTTAAAATCAGCAGCCCAAATATTTATCTGTCACTTAAAATAGGAACAAAAAAGTGGATTTGATGTAAGCTTTGGGTAAAGATTAGCACGGGTTCATTTCCATTCAAAACATTTTTATTATGGTCAGTTTCACATCACGCATAAGATAAAGTTGTGTTACGTGATCTTTGCAGCAATGAAAAATGTATTAAGGTGTTGTAATTTGAGTTTCTTGTTAAGTGCTTTTTGTCCAGCCTTGAAATATTGTTTCACAGATGTAGAATCTGTTCTTTCTCAGGTGAGGTTTATGACAATGTAAATACACCGAAGGTAATGTAAGGTGGTTTGACAGAACAAGGAATCAGAGGTATAATATTTCCTTCAAAAGAAAGAAGAAAAATATTCACAACACCCAAATTTCAAGAAGTGGTCATTGCTTTTGGGTGCTCAGCTTGAGGTACCATGGATTCACTTGACCGCTTCGCTTCTTATCACTTGAAAGAAGGTTGTAGAGAGGTGGAGGTCAGTCTCTTCTACCAAGTCACAGGCAATAGGACAAGAGGAAATGGCCTCAAGTTGTGCCAGGGGAGGTTTAGATTGGATACTAGGAAAAATTTTTACACTCAAAGGGTTGTCAAGCTGCCCAAGGAAGTAGTGGAGTCATGATCCCTGGATGTATTTAAAAGATGAATAGACGTTGTGCTTAGAGGTATGGTTTGGTGATGGTTTTTGTCAGTGTTAGGTTGATGGTTGGACTCGATGATCTGAAAGGTCCCTTCCATCCTAGGCAATTCAATTCTATTCTATTCTATTCTATTCTATTCTATTCTATTCTATTCTATTCTATTCTAATGGTGAGGTTGTTTTGTTTTGTTTTTCAATTTGAAAAATCTGTGGAGCAGATGCTTGGGTGTTGCTCATCCTGTCTCTTTTCTTTCCACTTTGATCTTTTTCATGTCTGCAGTTGTCCTTGTAGAATTATCTTTCTTCTTGTTATCTCCAGAATTATCAGCTGCTGTTATGAATTATCATGTGGTTTATTCTTTCTGTTGATTTCCACATAAATTTATATGTAGAATGTTGTATTTTGGCCAAAGTTCTTTCCAAAATTCCAAAGGCTAAATACTTTTCTGGCTTGTTGCTAATCTGTGCTTGAGTACAGTAGAAGGAGCCCAAGAAACAATACTGTCATTGAGAAAAAAAATGCAAACCCACTGCCTACTTACTGCTCAGGAATTCTGTATTACTCGGGTGAGTTGTGTTTTGTGATTTATTTGCCTTTACATTTGAGTATTCTTTTTCTTCATTCCCCCTCTTGCCAAGAAAAAAAAGTGAACGTACTAATCCCAAAGATACATTGGCATCTGTAGGGGTGTATTTGTTTGCCACCCTTTGATGACGGGCTGGAAAGTTTGATATTAGGGGTGAACCTGGGCATGAATCCATTCTACAAAGGAGCTGAAATACTGTATTCTTCTACTTTCAGAGTAAAGCCTAAATACTTTAACTAGTAAATTTAACACAGTTTCAGGTGTGGTAGCCTGACCTGGCAGCTCAGAAGTGTGGACATGGCAGCGCGGTCACAGTTTGGATCAAGAGGGCTTTCATCACTGCTCATGTGCTCAAATGCCTGAAAAGTCTTGCTAGCTGCAGGCAAGCGGTTCTATGAAGTTGTGTCAACACACAGTGCTGTTTAATTTTCAAGAGATAGTAAAACCGCATAGTAAATAAAAAGTCATTTAGCATGCTATTTTGTGAACTGGTATAGTGCTGATATCATGCAGCCATAACAACAGCTCCTTTCTTTAAGTGCAATGGCTGCGGGGAAGCTGCGGGGACTTCTCAACAGTGAGGCACTAAGAAGCAGACAGTGCCTGCCGTTTTCCTGCTGACTAATTGAAAGACAACCATCTTTTTGTCAGTTTGCTTGGTGTCTTCTGCATTGCATGTCATGCAGCGGAGAGTGGCTGCCGATGCCAGCAGGCGTGCAATGGGCACTGACACAGAGACACCAGGGTGCTGGATGTGTCCATCCTTTTCCTTCCCGTCCGGCTGCTCCCCCCCCGGCCAGGGAGGGCACTCCTAAAATGATGAATTAGGGAGGACCAGAGGCTAGCACTACAACTATGCTAGTACTGCATGCTATAGCATGCTCCCAGTTCCGTAAAATTATGTGGTTGTGATGGAGGGATGTAATCATAAGAAAAGCTACTTACGTGCCACTCTTCTACTCACAGTTTTCTTTCCCTGCTCACTAAGTAATCTCCATGTTATTGTCTCTCTGCTATTCCTTTTCTCCGCACTCTAACTTCTCTGAAAACAACACATTTCTCCTTCCTCATGTACATTATAAGCACTTCTTGCCTTACCTTGCCTTGCCTGCCTCAGTACCTCTCCTTTCTCTGTGCTTATTCTTTCTGCCTCATATAGGATCTCCAGTGGCACTAGGTACCTTCCTATGGGTGTCTGGACAGAGCCAGCTTTGATTATAATGGCTGCTTGCACACATATTATATGTATAGACACTTCAGTTCAGGAGTTTAATCAGCTAGCTGAATTCTAGCCATATATTTTCTTTTCTTCTTATTTTTTTTTGTGTGATACTGATAAATGTGTGTTCGCTGTAATTGCTCTCTGGTAACTTTCGTTCAGGACATTGTCTAACCTAGATTCAAAGACTGATCTTTCCCACACCAGAGATTTTGCTCGGGTGCTGAGTAGTATGGGGAGGTGCGTTGTTCAGAGCGTTTTTGAGTTGGTGCCTCCATTTATAACTCCTGAGCTTCTTCAGCACATTTTCCCACCAACTAGTCTTACTTTCTGTCTTTTTCACATGTTGTGTTCAGAGCAGCAGTCAAAAGCCAGTTCCAGGTAAATTCAGTCCTAAGGGAGATGAGTTGAAACCCCTATGTCATATTGCTAATTGGCTTTGTACTTCCAAAAATTAAGTAGAATCATATTTTAGTTTGTCTGGCACAAACTAACTGTAGTTTGTGGTAGTAAACTGGTAGTAACTACCAGTTAGTTAGGTAGTAACTAACAGTTAGTTAGTACCAGTAAAGTAGTTTACTGGTAGTAAATTTTTTATATAAAGATAGGAGAACCTGAAAGCGCTGACAACAGTGTCTGCAGTGTCAGTAAGTTTGCTGCATAGATAATAGACTTTTTGTGCTAGAATGGTGTGCCATGGAAATGTTGAACAGTACAGCCACAGCCAGAGCTGTTTTCACTATACATACTTATAAATATGTCTAAGCAATTTTAGTGTGGAGGGGGGAGGTAGACAAAGCTTTCATTGAAGCAGATGGAGTTGCCAGTTTTAATTCAATATGGTGGAGCTGAACAAATAGCTATTGCTTCAGACATGTCTCATGATTTACCACTACTTTATTTTGATGCATTCATTTTACTCCTCTAGCACATAGGAGCTGCACTGTGGGAAAGAGGTGCTGCATGGGAGCAGCTTTTTAAAAGTAATTTTTGTTGATGTCCTGAACAAAACCACTTGTCTGCATGTCTGGTGTGTGTATTGATCTCACAGACTGTCTGCTGCCAGGTCGGTAATAAATGCTCAGCTGTGACAGTTCTGAAGGTCTAGCAGCCCAACCGGCTCCAAAACAACCTCTGGTGTAATGATGGGGAAAGGATTAGAGAGCAAACAAGGGCCCTTTAAAAACAATTAAATAATTTATTTTGTATGCAAAAAGACTATTAAGAAGGGAACCCTTCTCTGCTTGCCACTCAGGTGTTAACAGTACAAGCACTGGAGCTCTGCAGTCAGCAGATGGAGTCTCCATCCCAAGCTGTTGCTACCAAGTTTATTAATTTTCACTAATGATGCACCTTTGTCCTCTGTGCTTCCAGTTCATTTTCTACTGGTGCTTCGTTAGTGGAAAGTATAATCTTGCAGTGAATGACCTGAAAAGAGAAGGATTTTCCTTTTGTGTTTATCATCTGTTTACAGGTTCTGATTAAAAGAATCAACCTGTTTCTCCAGCCACCTCAGCTAAAACAAGACCATCAATTTCTCAAAGCTCATGAAAGACATGGAGAAATAAACCTGAGGCATTCACCCTCCTGACAAGCTGCCAGAGCCCACAGAACTTGCTCTCACGCTGGAGTCTTTTCTGCTCTTGATGTCATGTGCAAAACACGAGGATTTGTGCCACTCTAATCCCTCTAATGAGAGCTTCTCCCAACCTCTATATAAACCTCGCTCAAAGCCGTGGCTGCTGGGCAGGCACCGCAGAGCCAAAGCGCCCCTCTTTTGAACTGCGCTCAAGGCAATTAGAGACCGGGATTAAGCAAACACCCGACACCGGCATCCTCAGCAGCGAGAGGGATTATCCTGCTCGGCTGGGGCATGGAGCGGCGGCGAGGCCAGGTTGTCCCACCACGGAGATCTCCCTGCTCCGGCCGCTCAGGTCCGGCAGAGAAGCAGAAGCTGCAGCCAGCCGTAATGGGTGCCCTGAGGTGCCTCTTCTGGGCTGGGCTGGGCTACCTGAGCTGCTGCTGTGCCCCCCGGGCGCAGGCACAGTTCCCCCGTGCCTGCATGACAGTGGACGCCCTTCGCTTGAAGCGCTGCTGCCCGGCCCTGGGGACAGAGCCAGACAACATCTGCGGGTCCCTGCAGGGCAGGGGACAGTGTCAGGGGGTGCAGGCGGACACTCAGCCCTGGAGTGGCCCCTACACCCTTCGAAATGTGGATGACCGGGAACGGTGGCCCCTCAAGTTCTTCAACCAGAGCTGTCGGTGCACAGGTGAGAGGGGTGCTGGGGTGAGGAGGTGGGGATGGATGGGTCTGAAGGCCAGAAACATTTGTGGTGGCAAAAGGCATCAAGAAGGCTTCAAGTATTATCAGTTTCCTAAAAATACTGTCACGTTCAAGATACCATCAGCGCTTTTTCTGAGCAACAGAGTTGAAAAAGTGTTTTCTCTCATGCAAACTTTTGGGTTTTCCTCTCTCTCCCTGGAGTTGTCCCTGTAGCCACCCATCACCTTTCTCTGCAGAATTTGGGATGTTTCAGTGCTGCATTCAAACCACTGTCACTGCTATTCATGGCTCAGTGAGCTTGGATCAGTGTGCATTGATCAGAGACTTAGAGATTTATTCCTCTTGGAGTAGTACTTTGCAGCACAATGTACCCTTGGGCACTGAAAAGGGGTAGATGTCTGGCTGCAATATTGCTCAGGATCATTAACCAAGTCTACAACTCACTTTTTGATCCAAAATGAATCGGTACAACCACCAAGGAGGCCATCCTGCCCTTTTTCTCCCCATCTCCAGTCACTCCTTCCCACCTGTAGCTTTACAATGGGCTTCCATGTTCACTTGCTGGTGGCGAAATGGGAGTTGATGTGCTTGAAAGCTGATGTGGCCTAAAGGATCAGGTTTTATTGAGACCAGTTCATGAGTACTGGGGAGGGAAGGAATGGGAAGGTGAGGTCAGGACAGGATAAGGCGCCAGGACTCTTTTTTTCAGCAGCAGCCCTGGTTGAAGGAGGGTTAAAGTGAGCAGGAACCGCAGCCTCAGCCCAGGCTGGGTTGCAGGGCTGGCAGGAGATGCTACCAGCGGTCAAGCAAAGGGCGCATCTCCAGCACTGAAGTCACCTGCTGGGCAGGCTTCAAACGCAGCCCGGGGCTTCATGTTGGAAACAAAGTTGTTTGAATTTTCTAACACAGGGAGAATAGCCTGCTTTCCTTCAACCTGATTCTTCAAACTAGCTGAACTGTTTTGTCTGAAGTATATCTCAGCTCTCACTATCAAAAAAGCCCATATCAATCTGAGAAAGAAGTGCTGCAGAAAATTTCAGCCCACAAGGTTAAGTTTTGCAGTGCTGTTATCAACTGAAGGCAGAGAGGTAAGGACAGATGACTTAAATGGATACATGACATTACTGAAGGTTCTTAAAATAATAACAGCCTTTAGAGCATAAATCAGTTTTTATCTCTTCCTTTCGCTAGATTTCAAATGCTTGTGTAGAGGTACTTTTCCAGACGCTTTACAAAAAAAAAAAAAAAAATTGGATGTAGGGTTTTTTTCATTTTAAAGGTTCTTATATGCCTCCAAAACTAAAGTCAGGTATCACATACAGGCACAGACCCGGAGTCACAAGAGCACTGAAGCACATGGGCATACACCAACATTTACGTAGTCTGAGTAATTAGGTTATCAAAACCTGGGAGTAAATTGAAAAGCAGTAAAGCAGTGTAGACAGACATGGTCTGCATGGACAGAATTAATTTGCTTGTCCCAGTGGAGGTAAGCACCGGTATTGGGTTTCTTTGTGCGTGTATGGTTGGACTCGATGATCTCGGAGGCCCCTTCCAACCATGAAGATTCTGTGAAATTCTATTTGATATTTGCAGGGCTGGGTCCCAAGTTACGTGACCAGAACGTAGTGTCCTGTCATTCAGCCTTACTTCTGCTGAGCCGTCCACTCTCCTCAGCTCTTTAAATCTAGTTTGTCACACTGCGTTTTTATTCCACTTGTGTTGTTCTTCCTCCTTGCAGTCTCTGTTATCTAAATATACCGGCGATAAAACATTAAGGTGGAAGGCATCCTTAAGGATAATTATCAGAAAAATTTCCTGGGCTCTACTCTGCTTGATGCTGCTTGCAAAGGCATTTCTAGGAGAACACTAAGAAGTTCACAATTCCGTGGGATTTGAATTAGATCTGATGCTTTTACAATGTTGGTGATCGTGTGTCTGTGTCTATTAGTATTTTGTTGTATTTTTTTCCACTCTGTTTTATACACTGATTGGCTGTCTGCACACCAGAGTTTTAAGTGGTGTGATGTGTGGTCTTTATTAGGCACTTAGGGCTATGGTACCTATGGTAGGGAACATAAATTAAATATTCTCATTCAAAGGGACATGGAACAGTGCACATCTCTACTCTTGAGGTATCTTATTTTCCAAATGAACGTCAGGTGCAAACTGCTTATTTGAAATGGTTCCTGGCTTGTGCGAACTCCATCCCATACCAAGGCTCATTCTAGCATTTTAAGGTGTTCCAGTGCCATCTTGGTGCTGTTTAATTTATAGTTTAGACACGGTGTAAATGATAAGCTATGGGAACTCCAACTGCCATGCAGCTGATTATATCTGGATAGACAGTGCCTTTTAAATGTGTCACATAGCTGATGGCTGTACTGCAGGAAAGCTGGAGGAGCTGCGCGGAACAGAGGTCAGGATTTTCCCAAGGGGGGATTCTAGAGTTCTTGCAATAAATTAATCCATTTGAGCTTTCTGCTAAACATTTAATAGCTAAGGATAAAAGGAACTCTGAAAATTTGACCATTTGTTGTAGCTGTTAATTGAGGGAAAATGTCTTAAAATCATATCCATCCAGGTCTGGGTGCAGAACATTTCTGGGAGAAAAGAAAAAAAAAAAAGAAGAAAATCCCAAACACAAACAAATATTGATGAGTGGTTATTGTGGGGTCAGATTATTTTTATATTTTTTCTCGAATTAATGTAAATTTTCTAAGGAAAATTAAAAAATAACATTTCCATTTCTAGGCTTTCGGAGATAATATGCATTAATCTTTATTTAAATGGGGACAAATATAACAGAATAAGATTACTACAACAGAAAGATCCAGCTTTACTTCCCACATTTACCACAACGAACTATGTTCAAAAAAGGCAATTGTAAGTCTGTTGTCAGGATGCTGCTTGCTGCATGTTTCAGTCAATGTGTTGCTGGCTGCAAAAATATCACCTCTAGAAAAAAGATGTGGTTATGGCATGAATCATAGAATCATTTAGGTTGGAAAAGACCCTTGGGATCATCAAGTCCAACCATCTACCCTACTCCACAAAGTTCTTCCCTACACCATATGCCCCAACACCACATCTAAACAACCCTTAAACTCATCCAAGGGCAATGACTCAACCACCTCCCTGGGCAGCCTATTCCAGTGTCTGACCTCTCTTTCTGTGAAGAATTTCTTCCTAATGTCCAGTCTAAACCTACCCTGTTGCAGCTTGAATCCATTCCCTCTTGTT
>JAOXNO010000001.1:156665136-156718322 GCA_028565335.1 Limnodromus scolopaceus
CCAAACCATTCTATGATTCTGTGATTCTATGAATCCTTGCTCTCTCACACATCCAGCCGAGGCCTCTTTCATACTACGGGAGAAAAAACAAGCCAGGGAATCATCACCTTCTTCTGACTTGTGCCTCTCTCTGTTTCGTGCTCAGCTTGGATGACTACAACCGCCTGGTCACCCTGTGCAATGGGAGTGATGAAGGACCGCTGCGGCGGCGACCGCCCAGGGGCTCCGGTGAGCAGCTGCCCACCGCAGAGGACATCAGGAGGTGCCTTTCCCTGCCGGAGTTCGACAGCCCCCCCTTTTTCCGAAATTCCAGTTTCAGTTTCAGGTTTGGCTTTCTGCTCCTCCAGAGCCGGCTGGGTCATGGGTTTTCTTTAGGTGTGTGTTTGTCAGCAAAATGTGGTTACTTGATGCTGCTTTTACCTATCACAGGAATGCACTGGAGGGCTTCGATAAACCAGACGGAGCCCTTAACTCGCCGATGCTGAGCCTTCATAATTTGGCTCACTCTTTCTTGAATGGAACCAGCGTTCTCCCTCACGCAGCCGCCAATGATCCCATCTTTGTGGTACGTCTTTTTCCCCCAGAGTGAGTGGCAGTGGCTCACAGAAACTGTCTCACCAAAGATTTGCAAAACAAGTAAAGCGAATTCCCTCAAAATAAGTCCTTTAAATAGAAAAGGAGAATGTTTTTCTCTTTTCTTGAGCATTGCCATGCCTGCATAATGGTCAAATAAAGGTGGAAGAAATCTCAGGGTGATTTGTGAAATATAAAGTAAGTTTCTGGAGAAAAGAGCTGCTATTCCAAGTCATGTTGCCCTGAGTCCTCTCATTAGGTGGTATCTAAATTTAATAGCTTATACCAGACAATTTTACAGCAACAAGATAACAAGTGGAGTTAGTTATTTTTAGATCAGTAGACTGAGTAGATTGTTTCTTTGTTTAAAACTTCACAGGCTAAAAGGAAGCACATGTAATCTCAGGGTCCTTTGGAGAATAGAAATAATGTGATTTCACTGGTGCATTGGTACAGTGCTGCACTGCAATGAGCAGCACAAACAGCAACGTGCAAATGAAAAGCCAACCATTGACTCTGCTTACACATCTTTCTCTCCTAATAAATTCATGCCAATTTATTTTCCTCTTTGTTAGATGAAACCACAGTGATTATATAGAGAAATTCTAACACAATAAATTTATTTCTTAGCTTTATTTTAAGTTTGCGACCTTTTGTTGGAAAAGCTAGCTTAAATATTTATGTAGTGGTTCCCCAGCTTATTATCTTAATAATTCTTGAAGTCCTACATTAATTCCTTTCTTAGTGATGAAATCTTCATTTCACTAGGCTGTAATTTTATATGCAAGATTATTTTCCATGAGATATTTTCTAAGTTTTTTCAAGGGTGGTAATTACAAAACATAAGTACATCAGAAATTAATTTGAACTGCCCCAGGCCTTTGTAACACTTGTCTGAATGCAACTTGCAAACAACCTTCCTGTATTAGGGCTTTATAGACCTGTAGACACACTGGGCAAGACCTGATCAAATCTGTGGGTACCTAGGGCAGTGGAACTGGTGGCACACTATTAAGTGAGTGTGAAGGAATCAAATTTCCCGCAATTTTCCATACCTCTTCAAACACGAGAGAGAGTAAAATCTGTTTTAGATGTATATTCACCTGAATGAGCTCAGTGGGCCCTCACTCTAGTGGATGGACCTGCCCATTCACTGCCGGCTGATACTAAACTGTCTGGAGAAAGAGCTTATTATGAATAAGCAGCAACAAGGACATATACAGCAAAATAAGCCATGCAGGAGATCAATTTGCTTTGTTCTCATGAGCTTTCTTGGTTTCCAGTTCTGTAAATCCCACCGAAATTAGATTACCCTCTTCTCTCTCAATGGTGCTGCCACCTTAGGCAGGAGCGTTTTAAATGCTGTTGCATCCAGGAAGAGCTTAATGAGTGTGCTGCCCATGTCTGGCTTTGTAGGTTCTTCACTCCTTTACTGATGCCATCTTTGATGAGTGGATGAAGCGGTTTAACCCCCCTGGCAACGCCTGGCCCGAGGAGCTGGCCCCCATCGGTCACAACAGACTGTATAACATGGTCCCTTTTTTCCCTCCTGTGACCAACGACGAGCTCTTCCAAACGGCGGAGCAGCTCGGCTACACCTACGCCATTGACCTGCCAGGTACGTCCCAGAGGTGTGCAGGCTCTTCCAGGCCAAGAGACGAGAGCTCACGTTTTCAGCAACACAGGCGTATGGAAAATAAGGCACCTTTCACAAAACGCTTGGGTCTGTTCACCTGCTCGCCAGCGATCACGTGTGGTAGCAGAGGTAGTCAAAACTCACCACGTAAGCCGTGGTGACCACAAGTGTGTGCGTCCGTAGTTTGCTGGGCTGCGAAATGCATCAACTTGAGGAGCTCCAGCATCGACAACGTGCTCCTTTGGGGTTGAGGAGTCTTTGATTTTGGCTCCTGCTCCCAGTGCTGTTCATGCCTGGTACGGGATCCTTCAACCTGCCAGAGGTCAGGTGCTCTGCCAGGGAGCTCGCCTGGCTAACGATGGTCATTAGAAAATACTTGTTTTGCACGGGGCCCCGAATAATGCTGCACCGTGAATCTCATTAGAGATGAACTCCGTTGATCTTTGGATACACTGGAGAGAGGCACCTGGGTGTTCTGTGTTATAAACCCCACAGTTTTGGAGATTTTCCGTGCCCACAGGTGTGATACACCTTAGGGTTTGTCTATTCGTTTGAAATTACCCTTGACACAAATCAGATAAAGAGAAAAAACAAGAAAGCAAAATATTTATGCACAAAATCAAAAGTTTGCAACACGAGTTACAAATGTTTGTAAAAGGCAAAACTGTAAGGAATGCGTGAAAACCATGCTTCAGATGTTTTACCAAAGATTAAATCTGAGCAGTTTCTCTCTCCCCCTCTCTATTGCTTTGAGAGGCAGTAGGTGCTTATCTAACCCATGTGGCCAGAAATTTCTTCTAAATGATTACCATGTATCTGTGGTTTTAATCTGTGGGGACTGTTTAAAGGTCTACAGGCTGCAAAAGATTGAAACCCTTGTCCTCAGGCTGCATTCCTGCAGGGGAGCTCTGACTCCTGGAGGCATGCTTACTGCTTCTGCACTGCTTTTCTCAGGGGTGTCCCAAGACCTTCCCCCGAGAATTTAAGCTTCCCCATTTATGGAGTTTAAGTTTTCCTCCCTTTGGGCTACTGTCCCTGCTTCTGCTTTGGAAAAGCTGCTCCTCCTTGGGCACGAGGTACCCAGAGAGGAAAAAAGGCAGCTTGTGATTCTGCTGCTTCTCTTTATTTCCCACCTAAATAAATTGCTAGCTCACTGTGAAGCAGTGTGTCTGTCCCTGTCTGCATGGTCCGTGTTCAGACAATCCAGTTTTTACATCCAAACCCTTTTTTTTTACCTAAATGTATAAGTTGCTAATTCTAATTCATGTAACCACATTAGAAATCAATGTATGTAATACGTTGCTGGCTCTTACTTGAGAGACAGTAAGGCAGAGAACAATTAATTTGGGACCTTACTGAACTTGGGCATGATTGCCCTCAACTCTTGTTGATAGGGACTGCAGATTGGGTCACACAAATTTTAGTCACTTCTATAGTCAGTGTGATATCTCCTTGAGCCATCTGTCTCATTAAGCCCATGAGTCTAACTAGCTTCTAAATACTTTAAATCCTTTTGAGACGTTTTTGTGAATATTTAGTCAAATGTACTTATTGCCATCTCAGTATATGTAGCATTTTCCAGAACAGGACAGCAGGCGAGTTTTGCTTCTGAAAGCATAAATGAAATCAGAAAATAAAGTTATTCGGCCAAGTGGAGCGGGGTTATTATAAGAATGGGCAATATTATCTTAGGAGACAGAAGTGGATCCCCAGAAGTGGTTCAAAATCAGAAGACGTGATCTGGAGCCAGTTGGCAGAATCACACTAAGTAGTGTTTGCAGTTTAGACTTTGACAATGGGCTGCTTTGTGGTCTATTGGAAAATGTGAGGGTTTTCTGTTGACCAACGTAGCTTGGAAACAGCTATGCTGAAATGTCACTATAGAAAGAATTGCTTAGATAATTCCAAATGTTGGCCAAATTAGGTAAGAGAATGATCTTTTTGTCTTGTAACTGTTAATCTTACCTATTCTCAACACTTTAATTTGTATGAAAGGTTGAAGGTTAAATTCAGCTGTAGAATTCTGTGTCAGGAAACATCTCTGGCTCTGGTATGTATGTTGGTTACATGGTGAATTACCAGCTTCCCCTGTGGGCAGTGGGTCCCTAGGCCACACAAGTAATCATAGTTACCAGGCTATGGGATATTTTCGTTCTTCTATGTGATTTGAAAAGTGAAATTATGTGCTGTCCTCACTTCAGACATTTTGTATTTCCAGGTTCACTGGAAGAAACCCAAATGTGGGCTGTCACAGTTGGATCCACAATTGGAGGAGCAATGATAGCTCTGGCCACGCTTGTTCTGCTGCTTGTACTTTTCCAGCACCGAAGGCAGAGAAGAGGTTTTGAACCGCTGATGAATGTGAGCTTCAGCCCCAAAAAGTACATGGAAGACGTCTAGTGTCATTGCTTTGTTTCTTTGCTGATTCTTGTAGGATATGACCTTGATTGCCCCATTGAGATTTTAGCTGAGAGTTTATCACACGCTCCTTTGGCAGCTAACTACATCATTCTCATTCAGGTTTTCCCATTATCTTGTGAATTGTATTATATGAAGTCTCTGGGTCCATATGTGCAAGGCCCAAGACAGGCCAGACTTTTCTCATTACCAAACATTATCTGGAGTGTGTGACACTTGTAAGACATCCTCTATAGACTTAGATCAAGACAACTAAGAATCCAAATAGAGAAAACCAACTTGAATGACCAAGATAATTTTTCACCTCAATGTATTTTTAATTTCATTTAGCAGCTCTAAGATGTGCTAGAAGTTATTAACTCTACAAATATATTTGAATAAAAAATTATTTTACAATTATCAAACACACTATTTTACAATTATCAATAAATATTCTGAATAACATAGT
The DNA here is from genome assembly GCA_028565335.1 of Limnodromus scolopaceus. Classification (NCBI taxonomy): domain Eukaryota; kingdom Metazoa; phylum Chordata; class Aves; order Charadriiformes; family Scolopacidae; genus Limnodromus; species Limnodromus scolopaceus. The sequence goes on from JAOXNO010000001.1 coordinate 156,670,212, forward strand.
CTTTTTTTAAGGTTCAGAATGTTTCATGCTCTTTGACAAAATACTGTAGGACTCCCCTGGCTACAGTTTATTTCAGAAGCATGATCAATTCCATATGTTATTTCCAATCGAGCTGATGTTAGCATTAGATAAACCTCCAAACTCGTGAATGAGCAGGAGTTCCCCGACAGCTAGGTCAGGGAAAAAAATCTTGTGTTTTACCTCTGCGTTAGGGACCTGTGACAGAAGTTGAAAATGGTGCTTGTCCTCTGGTTTGGCTCTGCTGCACTTTTTCACGAATCTAGACTTAAATTTTGAAAGTCTGGGTCCCAGGACTCAAGGTAACAGGACTACGATAGCTCACATTACCTAGGTCTGCAGGTGGGGGATAAGGTTTGGATGTGGCACTCCCTAGACCCTGTCTTAAACATTCCTTTATACATTCCCTATTTCTTTATTTAGACATAGATTTGGACCAAATTTGGATCTCTCTCCTATGTTATCTTGAGGCAGGGTTTTTACACAGCAAATGAAGTCCTGAACAGATTGTGTCAGTTTTGATGCTTAACATATAACATTAATGGAACACTCAGATTTTGTATTTTGTAAGGTCCCAAGTCTTAGAAAAACTCTGCTTATGTAACCTTGAATAAAAAATTCCAGTTAATAACAATTTCTGATATTTCTTCTACGCCTGCTCAATACTAGCCATGTGGACTGGAAAGGAGATCTCAGTAGGTCTTCACATATACTTAGCTTTGAATGTGCATAACTCACAAAACTTACCTCAAAAATGCAGACTTTTTGGGGCAAAGAAAAGTTACAATTTTCTCACCACATGCTCAAATAGCCCTTGCTGCATCAGGTGGACAAAAATCTGCTGCTGTTTCTGCTGTTCTGTGGTGTCTTTAGGGGATCCCAGCATGCTTGTTCCTGGCTCATGCCCAAGATGTCAATAGTTGGAGCACTTTTTGTACAGCCCTAGCTCCCAATTCAAGTTGCCTTTTGGGGTTTTTTACCACGTAGGGACCAGTGTCACTTGGTGCTATGGACAGTAGATGAGGTCTCCAGAGACCTGGCTTGGGCATGTGTCACATCAGTTGGATGCCAATCAGTGTTAGTTTGTAGCTAGGTCTGAAGTCTCCACATGCCTTTCTCAAGGAGGAGATATCAGACACTTTCCAGCAGTTCACACTTCTGTGTGAAGAGTGAGTATTCACACAGAATCATAGCATAATTTGGTTGGAAGGGACAGTCATCTAGTCCAACCCCTCCTGCAGTGAGTCGGGACATCTTCAACGAGATCAGGTTGCTCAGAGCCCCATCCAACCTGACCTTGAATGTTTCCAGGGATGGGGCATCTACCACCTCTCTGGGCAACCTGTGCCAGTGTTTCACCACTCTCATTATAAAAAATGTCTTCCTTGTATCTAGTTTAAATCTACCCTCTTTTAGTTTTAAACCGTTACACCTTGTCCTATTGCAAGAGGCCCTGCTAAAAAGTCTGTCCCCATCTTCCTTATACGCCCCCTTTAAGTACTAAAAAGCCACTGCAAGGTCCCAAGCGCTGCTGTCCCAAGTGTTTGCTTTGCAAGCTGCCCTGGTTATGGGCAAGTGACAGTGACAGTGGAAGAGGAAAGAGAGAGGCAGGAGAGAAATATCAAAAATGTGGCGTAGCAGCTAACTTGTTAGGGTGGGTAGCAGGTGGGTAAAGCGTGGGAAAGTTACTCATTTCACACTTGTAAATTTGGTGGAGAGGTATTTTCCTCTCCAGAAGAAAAGCAATAAGGGCATTAGATTGATACCACGCACACAAAACGTGCTAGGATCAAAGATCCGTGTGTTACTCTCTCCACTCGCTGGCCTTACTTTAATAATTACGGTTGTAAAACTGTGACTGGTCTTAACAGTTCCTGGTGAAAATCTGGCCGTACAGAGAACAGAACCTGCCCTCTTGTGGCTTACTGGAAAATTACCTGGTGACACCAGAAAGCTGTGTTCTCCCTTTTGTTTTTTTTCCACAAGTGCAATCCCGGTCTAGCAACCAAGGAAAGTTGCATCCTTGGTGAAAGGAAGACGTGCAGGTAAACTTTATATGAAATGCTTAAAAAGAAAGGAGGTTGAGCACAGGCACGTTACAAAACAGATGGAGGAAATCCTGTAGCAAGTCTGGTTGTAAATGTTGGTTTTACGTGTTTTAATGTTCCATTCATCCCATACTATAGAAAAGGCGTTTTTCGTTGCTGGTTTATGCAAGTGTTAGTGAATACCTGCCATCTTTTGTTGCATAAATTGTACTGAAGGTATTACTGCTGGGGTGGGATAAAGGGGGACTCTTCTGTCCCATGACAAAAGGCAAAGACTTCCATAGACTCCTAAGCAGAGGGAAACAATGCTGAAAACACACCATCCCCAATCTCCACGGAGCCCAGGACACCTTGGGATTATGCACCTATGAATCAGTGCAAAGTGTGACCTCAGCTGCTGCCCACGGACCACCTCTGCCCATCACTTTTTCCTCTCACATTCATAACTGAGAGGTCATCGAGCCCACCCCAGGGAGGAAGGATGAAGGACAAGCACATCCATCTTTGTGGTCACTTTTTACTCAAGATACTTTCCTGGCAGATGGGAGGTGCACTCCTGAATGACTTCAAGCTGAGACGAGTGTAATCATCACCATCCCTCCCCTTTAAATAATTCCTGCTGAATTGTTGCTTTTTTTCTGATGAAAGGCTCTGAACCACGCAGGACCATGCAACGTGCAACTGCAAATGAAATGTTTAGGCTCTGGAGAGGGAGAAGTGCTCAAAAACATCCCTTTCTCCGTCTTTTTATTAGCTAGACCTATGCAGCTTCCAGCTCTGTGTGAAGAGCTTTTGTGTGGATTATCTTTCTGAGGAGTTTAATTCTCTCTAGTCACTAGTTAATTGCTCTCTCAGTTGGCTGTGCTGGATCTGTGAGCAGCTAATGCCTCTTTCTGAGTCATCCAGTGGGTCAGGTGCCTAATTTTTTGACTCTGTAGTAAGCTGGTGACAGCCACATCATCTCTGTCAGTCATCGCCTATGCCTTTGTGCAAATGGTTGTCATGAAATTTCTTTGAAGGAACTAGTCAGGACTTCTTTTCTGAATTAAACTAAATCTTGTTGCTGGCTGCTTAGCTGAATGCTTGAAAAGGAATCGGTTCTGATTCTGTCCCTGATTTGGGAAAGAAGCAATGCAAAACAGCTACATCTTATGGCTATTATTGTAAAATTGGAAAATACAGTGCTATTACTGACCTTCTGCTTCTATTAACTGCTTGCTTTACTCTGCTTTTTGGGAGAGGCGTTGCATGTCTGTGCTTGTGATGGGAAGAAAAGAGAAAGAAGAGAAGCAGATTCAAAGACTATCAGCTAAATTTAGAAGCAAAGATGCACACTTACAGAACCAGGCGTGTAGGTTGAGGGCAACCAGGAAGGAAACTCGGTTTCCTAAAGTTTGCTGCTTTGGCCCTTTATGCAGTGTATGCAGCCAGATAAGCGCCCTGCATACAGCTGTTGGGTGATAGTCAGGTTATGAACAAGGCTGCATCTATGACCCTGCAGCTGAGACACAGCCATGGGGAGATGTTCATCATCCAGAACTCTTCACTAATAGTAGGCTTTCTGAGACCTGGGTGGCCAGAAGAAATGGCACCAGTGCCGGCCATCTTTTTACACACTAGCTCTCTCTTCTTGTGAGGGGGCGTTCACCTCCTCTCCTAAAGGCTAAAGGACCATGGACATCAAAAGTGACCTCTACACTGGGTTTCAAACTAAGCCAATGTGTAAACCACTGCATTGTATAGATCCCAAATCATGCTCTGATACTAGCAGGGTGCCTTCTGAGGACAAAATATGAGAAACAAGCTCCAGGTATGCACCTAACTGCAGAGTCTGCAGGTCTGCTTCATTTTGCCTGTTCTGATCTTCTTCACCAACCCAGTCTGCACTCATGCTAATGTTACCTTTGCTGTGTGTTCTCCCTTCAAAAGTTCCTGAGGGCACCCTCGTGCAAGGCCAGATGGGATTTGCAGACAGCAACTAAGCTAGTAAATGTCATGATGAGGGTGAGAGACCTGGATCTGGGAGCCAGCTTGAAGAACAGTTAACACTAATAGTACCAAGCTATTCAGTAGAGAGAGAATAAGTGGTCAAGTCTCTTCCCCAGCAGATGATCCCTCTCTGTTCGTCTCTCCTCCCTTTGATGCCTTGCTGTCTCTGGCCTGTCGACAAACCCATGAACCCTGGAGCAACTTCAACATGCAGCATGGAAAGAAAGTGTGGGCTGACTCCAACCATTGCCCTTGGCAGCACTTCCAAGTGCCTGAATAAAAGAGGAAGTCACTTACTCTCCAGCTCAGATGAAGTCTTTTCAACCCTCATCTCTGTCCTCACGCTTTCTTGCAGACTAGATTAAAAAGCTCCTCTTTCAGCACTGTAGTTCTGCCTGTGGTGGGTCTCCTTCTGTGGTTCTTGATTTTCTTCGGTCAGCTGTCTGTTTTGAATATGGTGAATTGCATTATGTGGATTGATGTCTGGGAGACAGGTCCTTAACTATTCAGTGGTGTGGCCACAAAGTCCTCTCTTGCAGCTTCCTTTACTTGGTGATTTCATTGTTGCATCCGAGGCTGCTCCCAGGCCTGTTTCCCTGCCATCCATCTCTGAGGGTTTGGTCCACCAGTCTTTTAGCAGATATTTTCATTTCTTCCTTAGAAGGATGTTTCCTGAGGTTTCACTGTCTTTTAATTTTTTTTTTGTGTGTGTGTTTTGGTTGAAAACGTCTTTCAGCAGCTTCATTTTTATGTGGCGGTACTGTTGCTCAAATATCTGTAACGGTTTCACAATTGCCTCCTCTGCTTGAGTTAACAGAAAAGCTACTAAACACATTAAATGCTTAGAAGCTGTTATTTTCAGGAATAAGGCTGGTGACTGGCTTCTTTCAGGCTGGTTGCCACCAATTTCAACTGGAGCCTGAAGTGCTTATTAAACCTTCTTCGCTGGGTTTCTTTTTTTTCATTTTAACCAGGGACTTTCATACTCCAGCCTGGCTTTTGTCAACAAAGTCTTCCATTTTCTTTCATGCTGCCATGTCCTGCCGTCCCCTGGTCAGCAGCTGCTCAGGATGGGGAGACCTTTCCAAAAGAGCTGCTTCGTTCTGTGTTGCTCCGGTTGGCTGTGCACGGCCAGAGCACGGCGAGGAGAGCTGCTGCGCTCAGCCCTTGCAGGTGCACGTCAGATTTACTGACAGTCCTTAGGACCTGTGTCAAAAGCTGGCTTTGTGGCTAGCAATAGCTGTCCGGCAGGGATGCGAGCAAATGGCTTCATTCAGAGCGGCTCTGGGACTGTTCGGATGCGTGTCACATCCCAAGGCGGCTGCATCTCCTCCCCGAGCCTGGAGACAGCAGCTTCCATGACACGTGGAAAGCCCGCTTCTTCTGCAGATGTGCAGACTTACTTGGTGTGCCAAAGCCTATTGATTTAGAATTCAGCTCAGGGCTTTGAACAATATCACTTGTGAAGGCAAAGCACAATCCGTCCTGAGGAAAGAAAAATCTGGATTTTTAGCAGAAGGAAAAATTATCCTTTCATTCAGGCCAAGTACACTCATTCCTACTTCCATTTGTTTTCCCTCCAACACTTCCCATGGATAATCTTAGGATAAATCTCACAATTTTGCAAAAACAATGAAAGCATTTGTTTTTCCTGTAGAATTTGTTGTTTTTAAATGCAACTTCTCAGCTAAAATATCTGATCAGGGACATGACATATGGAGAGAGAGATCTGAGAGACCTCAGTGTTCATTTACACTATGTTTGTCTGCTGGTAAGAAAGAAATATACCCTGGTGGCTGTGCTAGGACAGAAGAACGGAGAGATAAAAGGTATATGTCTACTTAAGACTGAAAGGGGAGGAAAAAAAGTACTTTTCATTTCAGTCTTGCCTGTACCTAAATTTTTTAGCTTGGTCTGGGGATTGCCTAATCATGTTTTACTGATGTATACTTAATTGTGTTATTCAGACAGAGGAATTTGTGTCAGCTCATCACAACAGCTTGTCTCATGCTCATTTTTGCCTTAGTTGCTGTCAGCCATTCAATATCAGTATAGTTATTATCTGGGAAGCACATCTCTAGTAGCACTGCACAAAATTGCTCCTTCTGTTTTTCTCTAACATTCCACAAGTCATTTCATTTGGATGTAAGGTAAGGGCGGGTTTTACAGAGCAAAGTGAATGGGAATGGGAATTTATTGAACCAAAAAATGTCTACTTGGAGCATTGCCTTTGCCCGGCAAGTTCCAGTAAATTCATTTTGCGGCCAGGGAATGTCAAACTTTTTTCCTTCCATGTTTCATGGAGTGTGTAGCGGAGCAGCTTGCTCTACAATAGAAAGCCCTTAGTCTTCAGTTGTGGCTGTGGCGTGGTTAAGGATCTTTGAAATTGTGTTAGGGAGGGGTCCCTCAAATATTTCAATATTTCATGGTACTGTAACTATACACGCAGCAAAAATTACTGAGTTGGGAAACAAAGTTTTCCAAGCTTCACAACAGTTGAGAAAAGAAACAAAAAAAAAAGCCTATTTGAATTTCTAGCGTGTTTCCATTGCGGTGCCGGAATTTTCCCAGCCGTATGTTTTCTGCTGGGCGGTGCTCAGAGATTTCATCTCTGCTGCTTCCTCTGGAGACTTCACTAGTCTCCTTCCTCTTTTCCACATTGCTTGCCTTTTTCTTTTGGTTATTTCTGCCTTGCTTTACACATATATCTATTTCACCCTCCTCTAACTTATCTATTAATATTCGTAACAGTGGGAGAAGGTGGAATGAGGCTTAAACCTAGCTGTACTTTGAAAAAACACTATGAAATGTGTAGCACAAATAGTTCTCTCATGTATTAACTATTTGTATTTTATGTACTCTCAGTTAAGTACAGTCAGGGTTACAGTTAAAAGATGGAAGTTTTTAACATCTAATGAACAGTTGGAAGGGATGCCATCCAGAGGGACCTGGACAGGCCTGAGAGATGGGCCCATACAAACCTCATGAAGTTCAACCAAGCCAAGTGCAGGATCCTGCACCAGGGACACGGCAATGCCAGACACAAATACAGGTTGGGCAGAGAATGGATTGATAGGAGCCCTGAGAGAAGGACTTGGGGGTGTTGGTGGATGAGAAGTTCAACATGAGCCGGCAATGCACTCTGGCAGCCCAGAGAGCCACTGCATCCTGGGCTGCATCAAAAGAAGCTCAGCCAGCAGGCTGCGGGACGTGAGTCTACCCCTCTACTCTGTGCTCGTGAGACCCCACCTGGAGTACTGTGTCCAGCTTTGCAGTCCTCAACACAGGAAGGACATCAACTTGTTTGAATGGGTCCAGTTGAGGGCCACGAAGATGATCAGAGGGCTGGAGAGCCTCTCCAATGAGGACAGGCTGAGAGAGTTGGGGTTGTTCAGCCTGGAGAAGAGAAGGCTCCGGGGGGACCTTATAGTGGCCTTCCAGTACCTGAAGGGGGCCTACAGGAGAGATGGGGAGGGACTCTTTGTCAGGGAGCATAGCGATAGGACGAGGGGTAATGGTTTTAAATTGAAAGAGGGGAGATTTAGATTAGATACTAGAAAGAAATTTTCTATTGTGAAGGTGGTGAGGCACTGGAACAGGTTGCCCAGGGAAGTTGCCCCATCCCTGGAAGTGTTCAAGGCCAGGCTGGATGGGGCTTTGAGCAACCTGCTCTAGTAGCAGGGCAGCTGGAACTCGGTGATCTTTACAGTCCCTTCCAACTCTAACACTTCTATGATTCCATGAGTTTGTGAGAAGTTTTTGTACTTATATAATTTTATTGATTGATTTGCATTAATTAATGTCTGTGCTGAAACTGAATAAATATATAACTGAAGAAAACCATTAACCAGAAAAAAAAGCCAAGAAAGAGAAACTTCATCCCAAAAACCAAAATCAGAAGTCATACTTGGCATCTTTATCTGTTTCACTTTAGGGACATTTTTACTGATACTCAGCTCAAATTTCTCCTCTTAATTCTATTGCTCTGTGACTCCTGGACTTCTGTTTTCCTCTCCCCTCTCTCCTATACTCATCAAATAATGTGTTTGTGGTAATTACAAGCATCAAAGCTGGATTGTTTTCTTCAAGTCCCTCATATTTTTAGTCCTCTCTCATTGCCCCATCCTGGGCCGTGTGGGTTGCCCAGCCCTGCACTCCCTCCCGTGGGTCAGGCTTGGTCAGGTGAAGCTGATCTCAGAAGCGAGCACCGTCCATCACCCGCAGCTGTACAAAACCAGGCCATCGTCTCTCTGCTTATTAGATAATATCACTCCTCGTGCGGATCCCAATTGCAGGGGAGTTTTCCCTTGCATTTACATTATGTTGCAAATACTTGACACCTGCATATTCTTTATATTCGCTTGGCTGTATCTGATGGCTCTCTGGTATGCCTGAGCTTAGCAATGTATCAGAAAACATTTTCTTAGGCCACATCTTTTTCTGGATTAGTGACAACAGTTGATTTGATTTATTAATGCTTGCCATCTATACTACCCACCCCTTCAAGTGAATGGATATGCATTTCACAGAGGCAAATATGATATTACATTAAATAGTGTATAGAAACAAGAGTGTGCTAATAAATTTAACAAAGCCTCAGAATTTAGTATATCAATATCATTTCAGTGCTTAGGCTGGTTTTCAGATATCATCTCTAAAATGTAAAAGAACAGACCAGAACCTTTACTTGCCATTCAAATAAAAGCATCTGTTGTTTTCAAACAGTTAGCAAGTTATATTTTCACTTTTTAAAATACTTTCTCACATTTCATTCTCCTTGAATTTTATTTGCATTCTGATGAGACAAAAAAATCATAATAGACTTGCAATGTTTCCTACAGTCGTGAAACAAATATCATAAATTTGGCAGAGAAAATGGTCATCATAGTATTTCTAGACTAAAGGGATTCCGTGGTGTTTGAATAGGCATTTGAATTTGGACACTTAACTGAATCAAATCTCTAGCAATTCACATTTTCATTCTGCTCGAGCAGGATTTAAAGCAAGGCACCATCAATTAATATAACCTTGTGGTAGATGCCTGAGAAAAGAATAATAATTAAAAGGAGTTATTAATTGTCAGATTTTCCGTGATTCACAGAAGACTCTATGTACCATTGCAGGTAATGTCTCTTCAGGCAAGGGGCAGAATTTTAAACTGATGCTTCCACTAAGCTCTGCTATGATAAGCAATTGGTTTTTCCTCCTTGTATATCACGAGACATGTACAACAAGGTTCATCTTGTGTGAACAAAGTAAAGAATACTGCAAAACTATTAGAACCTGGAAATCATTCTTCCGAGGCTGAAAACTGCAAAATATTATTTTTTTGTTTGAAAACTCAATGTTTTGGTCCAGAATGGGGAACACAGCAGTCCGCTCTAAGCAAGTGAGTACATTCCCAAACCTGCTCCCAAACAATTTGTTCACGAATCCTGTTTTAAAATGAGCTGGTCTCTCTCAGTTCAGCGACAGATGCTCCCAGAAGGTAGTAGGCTTCATCTGTCTTAAACATGTAGTGTGGGTGCCCAGAGAAAGGTAATAGAATCATAGAATCATAGAATCGTCTGGGTTGGAAGGGACCTTTAAGATCATCTAGTCCAACAACCAACCTAACTCTGATGAAAAAACAAAAGAAACTTTGGGGATACCCAGCGGTGCCATGATTTGGCTCCAGCCCCTGCCCCAGAAACACATAGATTTCTTGCTGCTCTGCACATTTTCCAGCCACACACAGGTATTTCGGGTGCAATACAAGCCATGACTCAACGAGCACCACAAAAGTATTCAGTGCCATTTTAGATACCCTAGAAAATCCAAGGCATAGTGAGTGGGACTAGAAGCTGTAGACACAGGATATACAACAGATCCAGTGGGCAGCCGAACCGAACTCTCCAGTACCCAGAATGGCAATGGTGCCTCTGTTTAGACAACAAAACCCTGCCTCATGGTGAGATTCAGTTTGCCCAAATCTAGGTTTGCACCAGGTTAAGCTCACCCAAATTTAGGAAATTGATTCTGTTTTCTGAAGTTAGGCCTTTAGTTTCATTTGAGGTTCTCGAGACCATTCCACCTGGTTGTCCAGCTGCCAATATGGAAGGATGCAGGGCCTCTGCAGGTCCTGTGTCATGTCTTCTGGCTCTTGGCAGATGTCTTGGCTAGCCTAAGTTGTTTCATGTGATACCAGACAGCAATATCTGAACAATATCTGCAGCTGAACAAGATCCTTCAACTTAGAACTGAATCAACAGAAAAATTTCAAAGAGGCTGTATTGACAGTTTAAAAATCTGGTATGAAATCTTAGTCTTCGCTGCAGGAATTCAAATACGTCAAATTAAAACAGAGAAGCAGACACCTTTAATTTGACAGATCCCACATTTCTTAAAGAAGAAGGATGATTTTCATGTTAAAACTCCTGTATCATGGGCAGTCTTATGTGAAAAAAATATAGTGTTCAACAATTGCAATAAAATGCTACCACTCCATTAGTTCCCAATCAAATTGACTTTAGAACTAATAAGTAAGTCAAAATAACAATGGAGTATCATCGTAAAAAATATCTTATATATAGTCACAGAAAGCTCTCACCTTTTGCAAGAGAATAAGTAAATAAGTTCTGCCTGAAATTTCATCCTTAGATGTCATGACTTTTGACACTTCCACAATGTTCTTCGCTTCTCTGACAGATTTTAAGGGAACATGCCTGGCACATAAATATAGCTGGGAAAAAAATGCTGTAGAATGAACTCCTCATAAATTATTTTAAAGATTCATTTTACCTCATGATTCTGCAGTAGCTGACAATCATGGGATTAGCATTGCTGGCCCGCAGAGAGCACTTTTCATTTTGCAGCCAAGAAACTACAAGACACGAGGCAGGTACTTACTTCAGATATTTATTGTAGTCCATCAGAGAATATCAAATCCCTGTTTTCAAACCACCAATATACATTGCCTTCATGGTGTGAGTGAAGGGCGATGAGAATGAGAAGAACTGATGAACATGATTTAGATTTTTTTAACACATCTTGGATAAAAATGCATTGGACAATTTTAAGTCAGAGCAGTTATAGTTTTATTCTTTATATGGTAAAGCAATCTAACAAAACCAATACCATAAAAATAACTAGAATGAATAAGGCATGTCAAAGTCTTCACTGAGGTGTCAAGTATATATATATACATACAGTACTGAATATTAAGCAACAGTGTAAAAGATCGCCCCACGCTTTAATAGTGTTGTAATTACGAACTAATAAAGTAAGTGTCATCAGTGTTGTTTGAGAGACAGACACTGAAGATATAAGCACAAATTTGAATGGTTAGTGTCAAACTTGTTAGCTATGCTGCTCCTGGTTCTGGAGCCCATGGCAGACTCTCACTAGCTTCAGTGGAAGGAAGACCAGAGAGGCTGGGGAAGGCGTTTCTGATCCTCCATTGCATAGTCCTCAGCGCAAATTCCATTGTCCAGATTGCTCTAACACTTCTAAACTTTGGATTGAAAGAAGTTACATTGGGGATTCCTGATCCATACACCTTGGTAATAGTTACTTCACCATAAATGACTACTTCTGATCACCTGTCTTTAATATTTGGATTAACGGGCTGTGTGCAAACCACCTACCGCGGCACTGTGCATGTCTATAATGGTTTCTAAGCTGAAGACAGTCATGAATTATTCACAGGGCTCATTATACCCTAACACCAGACCAAGGATCCTCTGTGCTGTCAACGGAGAGAAGTAGGAGCAACATATAACACATGCACCTACAGCAGGTGGAGAGCATACGTTTCCCTGTTTCTGTCTGTTGATAGTGCAGACAGTCGAGATCTCACGGCATTGGGTGCCGGATAGTTTGACTCCCTCATTGCTTTCTTGACATTGCATGCCACAGCAGCTGCTGCAACTGGATACCTATAGTAGATGGTCTGCACATGACTTTGTGTGTTGCATCAGTAAGACTTTCCTGACAAGCAGTCTGATATTTTTTAGCTGAGATATTGCACTTTCTGCACAGAGAAATAGTTAGTTGAGGATTCTGTATTCTAATGCTTTACCAGTCCAAATACGGCAAGATTAATATAAAGGTCAATATACCTTCTTGTTTAACTGAGAAAAGCCTCTTTATTTCTCATTATAAAGACAATTGGTAAAACTGTGTTTTCTAACATTTTTAACACCATGTTTGTATGGAGATTTGCCAATAGTTTGCTGTGATTTTGAAAAGAATATCCTTAAGACCTAATAATCAGAATTAAAACTTCACGTAATGATCACAATTTTATGTACTGGTGTCTTAACAAAAGCAAAACTTTGGCTAGCAATCAGTGACAATCAATTAGACTTTCCAACAAGCCATTGCAAATTTAAAATGTGCACATGAATAAACAGTAGAATAACACTATGAGAGAAATAACTTGCCTTACACTGTTATCAATGAAAATACGTATTCATTAATATATGTATGCTATGAAGCAGGGAAACTAACAAGGTACAATTTGTCTGAAAGGCATTATGTGGATAACATTTGCAGGCAAAAGGCAGGGCAAGTAAAATTAATCTTTAAGAATGCTAGTTATTGTCTCAGTCTGTTAGTGAATATTACAATCCTATCCTAACTCTCAAGTGTGCTGTAAGCACTAAAAAAGGATTTTTCAGTAGGCAGCAAAAGAAAGTATTGATTTAGAAAATAAAATGTATGGCCTTTTTCAAATGCCTTTGTCTAGTAACATAATATTGCACCAAGCAAAATTGCCTTGGCTGTGCAGCAAGGTCTTCTAATGCCTATATTTCAGGAAGATGCGTTACAAAAAATGAGTTTAAAAGGAGGTAATTCATTATCTGGTAGTAATTTTAAGGTACATGAAAGAAGCAGACGCAGCACTACAAATATATATATATATGTAAATGACTGTTAATACAACCCTTCCAACAAAATATCCCTGCAGTCAAACTTTTCCTACTAATGGACAGGAACACAGCAGTTTATGGTTTAACTGTTCTGTGATTTCCAAATATCATCTTTAACATCCTTGACATGACAAATTGTGAAAGAAACAAGCTTAAGAAACACAGAATTCATTACAAGTCTTGAGGGAAGAAATGGTATTTACAGTACTGATCAGTGTTTTGTGAAAACCACATTAACTGTTGTGCACTGGACTTAGTAAAGACTCATGGGGAAATGGAAAAGCAATGGGCCAAACAGTACCGTCTGAGATGATTGTCTTGAAAATGTCAAACACTTCCCTTCTTTTTATCCACGGGGAAATCTGAATGCATTTCTACTAATCAAAATTTTGTGGAGGAAAGTGCGTGGAAAGGAAAGAGGTAATGAAAAAGACCCACCGGCCTCAGGGGTAATCCATCGGGTATTGTTGTGTCATGTCATTCTTGGGTGACGAACAGTGTCAGTCTGATTATAAGTCTGTAATTCAGTTAAAGGGGTCAGATGATACCATTAGAAGCAAGAGCCACTTTCCATGGATTATGAATTTCATTTTTAACGCAAACACCAAATAGGATGGCAGTTTTGATGATCAGTATTTCACTCAATTCGTTTTTGAAGAAGACATTTTCATAAATACAGAAAAGTCATCATTTAGCAATTATTGTAGCCTGAAAGGAAGGAGGTGGGGGTTCTGAAAAGCTGAATGAGCTTTTACAAGATTTTTTGTGTTCAGATAAAAAACAAGAAATAATGAAATTCGTATCAGTAAAACCCAAAAATACTGTGAATGAGATACCATCTAGGTTGCTGTTTTTACCTGGATAGTTGTCATCTTTGACATTTTCCTTACTAGTACCTGCAGATGTTGCCAAATAATATCTGCAGACTCACCCTTTTCCACAGTTGTTTCAGAAAATTGCAGCAACACTTACAGAAACACAAGCTACAATCATCTTTAAAGCAGAAGTCTGTGCCTGGGACTCTTCTTGTTAGGTCTGTGTCAAGTATTGTGGTAAATGGAGTCCTTCCAACACTCTTTTATAGCATATGCACTTGAAATTTACTGGCTTGTGGCTGTATTTATGGAGATACATATGCATGTATATGTGTAAATAAATATGTATCAAGGAGAGAGATGCACACTCACAGGTGCTATGTGAGTGTGCCATTCTCAGAAATGCAGAAAGGAAAACAAAGTGGAAGAGCAGGAGACCTAGAAAATCGGACACTGAATGAGTGCTTCACAACTAGGGCTTTTGGTTTCTGCCACATTTCAAGTACCAACCCCCAAAGCAGGCTGGGGAAAGAAAAAGGATTTCCTCATGATGGAGTCCTATGAGATGGTGGGGGATACAGAGGAAGCTGAACTGCATCATTTTCAGCTTTTAAAACATTGATTTCTGACACAACTAGCTATTTTGCAAAAGGTGTGTTAGCAGTTTGTCAGCTTTAGCCTGTGCATATGAACCTTGCTTTTTCTACTGACCTCTTCGAAAATGTGTATTTTCCTCGCATTGATGCAGTAAGCGCTGAGACTGACAACCACCAAGTGCATTAATGATTTAACCCGAAGAGTATCTTTATCGGTGTTCTCACTCTTGAGGCACTGTATTAATCTGTTTTCTGCCTTTCGGTGATGTGCACCTTACTCCTCGCTACCTCTCTGAGCCGGCTTGAGCCCTTCACGCTGCTTTCACCAGCCTTGCAAGGGCATCTGGGATTTCAGGAGAGACCTGTTGGAGCTCCATCCTTTGTGCACGTATGCATTGAAGGCAGTTGTGTTGCTTGTTCATAGCTAGGGAGGTTGACAGCTTCAAATGTCTTATAAGGAAGAATATAAACATAACAGCATTCAGAACAATGAATGCATGCTGGTTGTATGTCTGGTTACATCAGGGTTGGTTTGGCCCAAAAATGAAGTTCTTAGACTACAACTTCCCCAGGTGGGATCCCTCTCCAGGCTCCTCAGTCCAGCACTGGCATGAAGAAGAGGCATTATTGTGCCAACAAGGAGAAGGACAGGAGAGAGTCTGGGTGAAGCCTGGTTCCCCCCAGTCTCACCAGTGGCATCTGCCTCCAGGCACTTAAGTCAGGTGCCTAAACGACAAGCCTTGTCATCCCAGGCTGCCTGTGCAGGGAAGAGAGGTGTGCCCCTTCCCAGATACAGAGGTGCCTGTCTCTTTTGACTAAGTGCAGAGACCTAGAAAGACAACCCTGCTGAGCAACGTGCTCCCTGAAGCACCTAGTGCTATGTGGGATGACCCAAGTTCCTAAGACACAGCTGGTTTTCATGAAGACAGATGGGGTGAGAGGAAAAAGAGTTGTTGGGAAACGATTTCAAGCCTGAGAGAATGTAGGGATTGCCCATCAAGAAGGTCTCAGTGCTATTACCACTGTCACCTCGTCTTGCGTCCAAGCTCTAAGTCTACAAGTGGACCCAAAGTGCATTTACAGCTAATAAAGCAGAGCTTTCATAGTCTGTCTACTGTAGTTAGTAATCATAAGGCTGTGTATGATTGCAGTGGAAAGAAAAGTCTAGTGTTGCATCCGAAGTAATTATTATAAAAGGCTATATACAGCAACAAATTCAATTGCATTAGCCCTACAGAAAGTGATTTAAGGCATTTGACACAAAAAATATTGGGCTCTGTGAAACCTATTTCACAAGCGTATCAAAATGTTTGTATACATTTTTCTATTTCTGTCCATGGTACATTACTTCTCTGAAGTTACAAAGCCATAAAGAATCTTTTCCTTAAAAGTTCAAACTCTGTCTTGCTACACTGCCATATTTATATATATATATATATATATACACACACGTTACCATATGCTGCTAAATACTGCATCTTTGTAAGTAGCATTTAGAGATCAGACAATTTGGGATTTTTCTTTAACTTTCATTTTGGTTGGAACTTACCTAAAACTGAAGCCGTACCATTAGTTTCAGGTGTGATGTATAGACAAGATCTGTAGGTGGGTTTTTTGTGTCACATTAGGCTGAAATATTAAAATCAGATCTGGCAGGCTTAATGCTTAATGAGATTTTTCAACCCAACCACATTTCTGTCTAAAACCAATTTTATTCTAAACTTGACTTGCATTCAAATATCGCCCTTATCAATTCACATTTAACTAGGTTAAATACTAATCTAGAATTACAGCATCAAAACCAGAGCTAACAATTTGCATGCTTTCAAGCAATGTTCATACGTCTGGAGTCATAAAAGTTTAACAAGCAAGTATAAATGTCAATTGATATCCAAATCAAGACATCTGACCTACTTAAACAATGCACTTCCTTTGAATTTGCTAAATGTAACAAAATTGCTATTGGAAATTAAATGTTATTGCTTACCAACAAAACAAAGTAACCCAGGAGGAGTTGGTATATAAATGTCCATCAATTTATGTAGTTTGACATCCTTGAGCATCTGAATGCAAATTGTAAATTTGCATTCAGATTAGGTAAAAGTTGAAAAAAAGCTTCCCAGTATTTTGGAGATGCAAGTGCTCCCTTCTTCTCCCTCAAGTACACTCACATATTCACAAATTGTTTACAAAATATTCTTGCAGCCTCAAACTCAACTAATAGCATAAAGCTGAAATCTGAACTCCTCTGACTTCTCTTTGGGCAGATTTTTAAGAATGATCATCACTCCATAGCTCTTAGAAGCAGATTAAGATTGACCAACTACCCAAAATAAATCTGAATTATCTAAAGACTGAATCAGTACATCTGTAATCATGTTATATGCATATAATGTAATTAACACATAGCCAATGTGGAGGTAAGTCAAATGAAGCCCAGAACGTTAAAATAAAATAAAAGGAAAAAAAAATAATAATCCGACACCAAACCTCAAACCAATCAATTAAAGAACTGATGTGAAATGTTTCTTGGTGGTTACCTGTCCAGCTAATCTTGCTATAGAAAATCCACAAATCCTTTGCCATTGGCCTTGCTGGCTCATCAGCTCAGCAGATGACAGCAAAACACAAACTGTATGCTATAGTTACAAGGAAGAAACAATTGAATGAATGAGCCAAAATGTATTCTACAAGCTTTAATATTACACTAGACTGAAAAAAGAGTTATCAGGATTTTTTTTTTTTGAAATGATAAAGAACATACACCCATCAGAATGCGTTTAGAGTAGAGAACAAAAGCTAAAGGTGGGGTCTAATAAAACTTGGAGAAAACCAAAAAATAAGTGGACCAAATCTCTTTGTTGCTACATCCTCTGTCTGAAAAGAGAAGCATTAAATGCTACCAAAAGCAAAGAGACAGGAGGAAGGGAAACAGAAAATCCAGTGAGCTAAAAATGACTGAAAAGACAGTTCAGCCTGGAGGAGAAAATGGTCAAGGGACACTAGTGACTCAAAGACAGATGGGATGTCTAGCACACAGGAGGAAGAGAGCCACACAGGAAGCTGTAGTTAGAAATGTTTATCATCAGGAAACACAGATTTGCCAATTTTATTTTCATTTTTTTTTAATCCTCTGGAATGCACTGGCTTTGAAAAAACTTTGATTTTGGAAGAATTTTTCAGGCTCATGATCATTTTTCATTTTGAATTTTGGAAGACTTTTAAGGCCCAGGATGATACTTTGGGGTGAGAGGAGCCGGGGAGAAAGAGTACAGCTCACTTGTAACCTGGTGTTTGGGGTACTTAGTGGAATTTGGGAGACCTCCACAAAACCTTGGCTGAATGACTAGAGTTTGAGCTTTCCCTGAAGTCCCCATGAGTGACCTCTTCAGGCCTGAGAAGAAAACTTACTAGGTGTGTAGTGGAATCAAGTCAGTTCTGTGAGAGATGTGAAGAACTTTTGTGCCAAAATACTGTATATTTTTAGGAAAAGGGTCACAGAAATCTGTTTCAGGTAGTAAGTTCTTCCTCACACACTGAAAGATACAGAATTACCCTGGGAACTGAGAAAAGAGAGAGAAACCTTGCAGCAGACTACAGAAACACCACCGACTTGTGGAGCAATGTTTGTTTCTTTGCTATGTAGACAAGTGGATGGTTATAATTAGATTACACAGAAAATTCACAGACGGTAGGTCAAAAGGAAGAGCAGGACAGCAGTGAGGAGCACCACCTGTCCCTCGTGTGATTTTATTGTTAATCCCCCAAGATCATATATCTGCTGGGTCTCACTGAGAAGTTGCTGCTTCCTTCTCCCCTCAGTTGTGTCTCTAACCATCTTGGAAGAACAAACTCCACCATTGGCAGGGACGACTTGCCTGCCCAGGAGGGTCCTTGCTCCAGGTGATCTGCTTGGCAGTTCAGCAGAGCCCTGGAGAGACAGAAAAGCAGCTCCAGGAGTTGAGAGCAGCAGAGCTGTCTGAACGGCTAGCCTCTTATTTTGCAGAAGGAAAATTTCTTTCCAACTTCCTCAACAACTTGGAACTGAAAGCCGTATACTTTACATATTTTTCAAGGAAGACAATCATACTGATTTCTATTTTAGAGGAAGTAGATTTGTCTTCCCTGGAAATTTGGCTTTAAAAAAAAGCCAGAGATACTGACAGATGGTACCCCACTATACCTAAGATAAATGGTTGCCATTCTCTTTTTTGCTAATGATAAATAGATACTCCCTTTCCCTAATACCTCTCAAGAGAAACGGCAACTTCTTTAGGTAACGTAGCTGTTCTTAGTTTAATAAACAAACTACACCACTGGGTGCTGCCTCCTGCTTAAAGCTTTAAGCCTCACAGATTTCCTGGTGCTGGAGTAAAGGCGGAAAAGCAAGAGGAGGTTTTTTTCCAGTGGACCACGAGATAAAAGCCTTTCATGCATGTTACACTGTTAAGTATCAATGCTACATAATTAAAAATGAAGGTGAAATGAGAACTGATTGAAATACTGACCCATTTTCTTGAAATGGTTTGATTTAACCATGTAGACTTTAATCTATGGACAAATTTATGTGACTTTCTTCAACTTCTGGACAGTCCAGAGACCTTGGCTGTGGGGAAGCTGGGCAGAAAGGCTGTGACTGCTTTAAATTTTGGAAATTTACAGGTGAGGATGCTAATGTCACCTCTTCTATGGAGAACATTGCTGTTTTATTGAGAGTCAGAAAGAAATTCAATATGAACAGCTTTCAGAAAAAAGGACTGAGTTAGTATAGACTATTGGAAAATGTTCTGCCTGAATTAATTTGAGAATTAATTAACCATCTCTCTTGCCAGGTGCTAGAAGTTTATTTTTAAAATCAAAGTCCTTGATTCTCCATTAGGTCTCCTATGCTATTTAACAGATGAGAAAATGGTTACTGTTGTATTTTTTATCTTTCATGTACCCCATGGTACTTTAGTCTTTATCATTGTTTCATCAAAGAAGAGTCATAATAATCACACATGTTAATATGATCATCACAGTCTATGTAAGTAGCTGTAACGGAACATTGCCTTGTCCAGTCATCACATGCCCTAATTTTCTTGGAAGTACACATTGCTGTGTCTGTTGTGTTTTGACAACATACTCTCAGCCTTGCATCTAAGTCTTAGCCTTTGACTGTTGGATTTCCCTTTGAAATTAGGATTTTTGCAATTCTATGTGATGTTCCACTGTTGTTAACTCTATTCATTCTCATCCAGCAGGTTTGAAAATTTATCAGTAAATTTAGTAAATATAGTAAATATAGCTTTATGGTCTTTGAAATGGGGATTTCTTCTGAATATCTGAGGCCTGTCCAGACATTCATTTCCATAATGAAATCTGCAGAAACCTGATTTTCCCAGTAGAATCATTCTATAACTTTCTGTATTCAATTGTAATGGATTATCTTTGGAGGTAAATTAAAAACAAAAACCACAACTTGCATCAGTGCTGTAATTTATTTTTCATGTTGAAGTAATAAAAAAAGTCTTGGTGAATAAGTATGGTTACATTTGATAACGATTCAGGGTTGGTTAGTAAACTGATGGCAACTGCTGCCTGCTGAGACACTGCATGCACAGTCCAACTCCCAAGAACAGCTCTAGCTCACAGCCGTTTTGCATGGAAGCAGCTCAAACCGGGTCACACAGCAGTGGGAATGCACAGCTGTAGTCATCCTTCCTAAAAATCATGCAGAAAATCATGGGATGATTTGCACGAGTGAGACTCGTATTTTGGAAGCTTTCCACGGACAGAGCTCTGTGATGCCTCTTAGAGAATTGGGATAGATCAGCCCTTACCAGATTCCTTACAGGTTCCTCTGCTCTTCCTCTTCAGGAGGAAATATCTACCCTCTCTTTTCAATTATTTTGGATTGTCTTTTTTTGAAAAGCCTAAGCTTAGCCATCGCTCAAGTAGTCTGCACTGCAGTTGCAGTAGTGTGTACTGAGTCATCACTAGAAAAATCTGCAGTACAGCAAACACCAAAAATCTGGGGACAATGTAAAATCAGTTTAGTTAATATTAAAATGGAAAACCTCACAAGGGTCTACAGCACCGGTTATATTATTCATTGCATCTAATTTTTAAGAGCCTCCCCTGTGAAAGGACATAAAATGGCAATAACTTCTGGATTGCAGAGCACAAAGGTTTTACAAAATCAAAGGATTTTTTCTTCGGACTTAGGTCCTCTTTCTTTAACAGGTAATTGTCTTCTTTATCATTTCTTACTTTACCAGCTGCCAACAGAAGAGAAATATTTAAATTGTGGCACACCAAAAATTACCTTAGAAGAAGAATTATTGGACATAAAGGATGTGCAAATGGAAGCATTGGAAATTATGTAGATTCTCACATTTATGAACAAAAATGCTCTTTCTTTTCTTTCCTTCATTCCCAATTTCATTTGCTCTGTACATTTAATAGCTCTCTTAATCTCCGAAAAATGCAGTGTATGAAGAGACTATTCAATCTTTAGGGACTATTAAAGAAATGTATGCCTAATACTTCATGCAAAGGCATCTCCATCTCCTGACAAGGTATCACCATGCATAGTAGGAAAATAAGAGGAGAAATAATATGGAAGACATAAACTTCTGGTAGAACTCACACAAGACAACCACATTTTGGCAAAGATTAGTCTGGTTTGATGTTTCACCAACATTTCATAATATCCAGTCCGAGCAGAGCAGGGACCCTCCTGCGTGAGAACAGCCTTAAGCAAATCCCCTAGTTCTTAGGCATACCTCTTACTCCTTGCCTATGAATCCATGGAGGTCTGAATGTAGCTGAAAGCACTCTAGGCAACCGATTTGGTTGCACCAGCTGAAAACAGTCATCAGGTCACCTAAAGGTGGGACGAGGTTGACACAAAGACTCCAGGAGTCCATCAGCTCCTTAACCAGCACTGTGGAGAGGGTAAAACAGGGACCTTGCCTCAGAGGGCTTGGACTTCATTACCTGTCAATAAGCTTTCAGACCCAGAATAATCAGCTGGAAACAGCATCAGTTACCACTGAATAAATGCATGACAGGAAAAATCAAAACAACACTCAGCTTGTCCTAAAACAAGGTTTCTTAGGAGGAGGACCATAAACAGTGTGTGTATATGGGTAGAAAGAGATGGACCGGGGAGAGTTTTAAAAGCTTCTAGCATATACAAGTTGAGGAAAAAAAAAACCCCAAAGAAAAGGTCCTCTGCTTTGTACCTGCTGTACCAGGGTCAACAGAAAAAGCCTGTGAAAATTGGCTTGAACTGTGCTGTTTAACTTCCTGAAGGCATTAAATGCTGAATCACAAGATCTGTTCTAGAGTGAGCTGTCAGAGCAGCAGGAAGCACTGCTACGGCTGGTGTCAGACATGTGTGATCTGAAAACCTTACCAGCATCTTCTGCACACTGGGCCCAGGAGAATAGATCATTATACTTTGAAGTAAACAAAAAAAAAAAAAAAGAAGTGGAATACAAGTGGCTCAAAACCTATGCCTTTTGTTATTAGACATACTACATAGATAGTTTGTAAGTACTTTTTGGTAAAAGTGCCTAAATATACTTTATCTTAACGTGCTGTGTGTTTTCTACTTTAATTTCATGCCTAAATCGATACCTAATTATAATTTGACAAGAAAAAGAGATTGCAATGGATATGATCTACCTGCTCTGCCGTTAAATCGTAATGTGGTTGGCCAGCTTTGCAGTGTTTCCACAATTTGTCTATACCGTTTCCAGAGTCACCGTATGAATCAGGAAATAAATTTCTGGTGAATCATTTCAACACTGCGCAGAATTGTCCCAGAAGCCCTTTGTCTGTGGCTGATGGAAGAGGGAAGGTTTTGATGTCTAATTGTTGATGTTCGTTTGTCCAGGATTTAAACAGCTTCCATCTTTGGTCTTACGACCAGATGCAAATTAGGGAAACTTTATCCAGGACCATGGTCATTTAGGCAATGATTATTAAAGCAACGTATCCTTGAAGAATCTGAGAGTACAATTGCCATCGCAAATAACATCCGTGTCCTTCTCTGGGCCTATCACACAAACTCACATGCCCCCCACAAATACACACATATGAGAGAGGTTTTCTCCCCCACCCTGCAAACCTGTTAAGAAATGGACAACTGGATATGTAAAAAATTATCTTCTTTGATTTTCGTGCTCACCAGTCATTAAAGGATTACTTTTCAGAGCAGCACAAAAAAAGAAGAGCTGGTTGACCAAACATTTTTTTTTCTTACAAAGAAGTGTCAACCCTGAGCTTGTAATTAAGAAGTTAAAATCTGTGATTTATATATATTTATATATATAAAAATAGATGATCATACTAAGACTAAAAAAGTGAAAGAAATCTCCATGTCAGTACTATATATTTGCTTGTTCTGAAATTTTTGTAGAAGAAATCCTTGTGATACTGAAATTAACTGATATGAAAGATGTAGTTATATATGAAACACGCTATTGATTCGGTCGCTGTTAGTCCATTAGAGAATTGCCGCCTTGGTAGGATAATGAACATAGTAGCAGAAAGTCCTAATAGATGTCAGAACAGTGACAAAAGGAAAGAGATTATATCACAAGAGATTATTTTCTCTCCAAACCCTTGAGGGGAGATTTGTCAGGACCGTTGTTTAGCATTACCACCATGGCTGACGGTGAGCTAAGTGGAAATCTATGCCAATTGTATAACATGGATAAATACTAAAAGAAGCTAGGTGAAATCGTGCTACTACTCAATTTTTTACTGGGCATTAAAATTTAAATCCTAAACAACTGTAACATGATATTCTGAAGCTAGCGGAGTTACTATCATACTAAAAGATAAACTTATTTTTCAGCTTCTCTACGTTCATACCAATCTGATGTGGTTGGCAGATGGAGTGCGTGACATTCACCATTGAGACGTACTTTTGTGTTGGAAAAAAAATAATCCAGACTTCCTCCCTATAGCAATGATCATTTTCATGACCTGAATCATCCTACAGAAGTTCCTAAAGGAAACCTGGCTGTCAGTGAAGAACGGTTGCATTTTTTTTTGTGTGTTCCTTTCTTGTCTTTTTTTTTTTTTTGACATTCTGTTGAAATGCAGCAGCCTTGAGTCAGGCCTGATTCAGAAAGAAAACTGTTTTCTTGGTTTCTCCCCCTTTTCTTTTTTCTCATTAGGGAAAACACACACTGTAAGATCCTTTTACTTTTGCAGCATAAAAGGAAATGAAGCTTAGAAAGTCTCCTGTAATAAAGGTTTGAGAAAGAATTCTCTCAAGAGTGGATATCGTCTTCAGAGATATCTGAAAAAAGGAAGCAGTTCAGTCTGGCACCTGGTACTCTTTGGGAAAACAAAAAAGGGAAGCAGGTTGCAGTACTGCTCTCTTCTCATAGAAAACGGCAAGTGTTTGTGGCATGGTCCATTGTCCAAGATTATAAGAAAAGAAGCATATCGAGTGTTTCTGTAGCTAAAACACAGTTTCTCCGACCAGATCCGGGATTATCTCCACTGTCTCTGCAGTACGAGACTGACGAAGACGACAA
Organism: Limnodromus scolopaceus; assembly: GCA_028565335.1. Classification (NCBI taxonomy): domain Eukaryota; kingdom Metazoa; phylum Chordata; class Aves; order Charadriiformes; family Scolopacidae; genus Limnodromus; species Limnodromus scolopaceus. The sequence continues at coordinate 156,694,132 of JAOXNO010000001.1, forward strand.
GCAATGTCTGCAGTGACCAGCCAGGCTGCGTGGCTGAAGCCTCCACCTCCCTCCTGTCGGAGTCGACCGGTGGCGCTTCGGTGGTGATGAAGTCGAACTCAGTGGGACAGATGTCATCTGTGCAGCCGCTTCCACTGCCCGAGCCACTGGTTTCATCACCTGGCACAAGCGAGTGAGAGAAACAACATGAGGGCCATGTGTTACAGTGTTTGTCCCTTTTCTCTGTTCCCATTCCACCCAGCACTGTGGTGGGCATGAACACTTTGGGAATGGGAAAGTGTTGGTGGTGCTAACTTTCATTCAGTAAAACGTCCAAGTGAAAGCCACTGTGATTTAATCAGGTGCTTAAATGCCTTTCTGAAAAAGGTGTAGACTGCTGGCATTATGGAAAGCCCTCAGCATCTTGATGCATTTGACATGAAGAAAAGCAAGAGAAGCAAAAGAAATAAATATATAACTGGAATTTCATTGGACAGAAAAAGCCTCATTTTTATGTTGTCAGTAGCAGAGAATACAAAAAACAAGGAAGGCCATTCCAATGGAACCGATTTATAAACATGTTCCAAAAATATACTTATTTAATGAGAGTTAATGGTTTCTTACTTGTATCCTGGAAGTTGACATCATTTCCATTATATGCGTTCTTCAGTTTGTTAGTCATGACACGTAAGGCCATGATCTGCTGTCGAATGAATGTGTCTGGCCTTGTGATGTCTACATCTACTTCTGGGTTGTTGATCTGGTTAGTCAAGCCATCGTTCATAATCTCAGGCAAGTATCTATACAGCAGGATAAATGATTAGTTTAAATGCAATAAGTTTCAGAAACAAAAGACTGGACAGTAAATGCTTTGCTAAGCAATTTGACACTGATAACAATTACACAGTTCCTAAACAGCTCCGGTGAATCCATTTGAAGTATATGGTTTTTAATTTGCAGACTCTAAAGGCTTCTTTTAGTAGTGCAGCAGCATGGAGAGCAGGAAGGATTTAAGCTCTCCAACGCCCTAACTCTCCATGTACTCCCCAGCAAGTGAAGAGGTTCACCAGCCAGCAGTAAGTCACCGTATGTTCAGATCCTCTACTGATATGAGTGGTTGCACACTAAATTAAGCATCTAACAGTGCATTCTTCTGCTTTTATTTCTTTCTGCTTAAAAATTACGGACTCTTTTGTTTTATGTATGGTGTATTTTTTGTCCTAAGATAGTTTAGAAGGCTATCTTGAGGCATTGTGGCTCTCCTTGTTTAAAGGAAGCACTTGATTCATTTTCTTCTCCAGCTCTTCCTTACATTCCTTTTTTGACCTCCGTGAACAACATCTCTAGCCTATCTGACATCCAGGCCCATAAATGGCATTATGAGTTCACCAGGCTCTGATATTCTCTTTGATTTGGTCCTTATTTCTTACAAACAGGCTATGCATATATCTTCCACTTGCTTTGTGCGTAGCATGTTTAAAGTATGGCACCTCCTATCCATCCACACATCTGGATTTTTTGTTCAGGCTCTTATAATTTCTTGATTACTGCAGCATTCCCTTCTCTGACCTTGGCAAATGCAGTCTGAGGCTGCTCACAGACAGCAAGCGTGCTTTTGCAGGTATCTCTCCCCTGAAAAAAAAATCAGTCCATGCCTCCAATCACCCTACAGTAGAAGTCTTTATCATCTTTTGTTCAAAATGCACACTTTGTCCCCTGCTGCTCTTTGTCCTCATGAAACTTTCCTGATAGGCATCTGCAAAGCTACCTTTTTTCCTTCTTTGAATCTCTGTTAAAAATTGTCTGTGTGTTTTGCAGCTGCTAGGCTGATAAAGGACTGGTATCATTTCTCTGTGCTGACATGGTATCCCAAGAAAATAGTGCATTGCCGCCTCCCTGTTCTCCCTCATCTGCCTTTATTTACCTACTATCTTTGTCTCATATTTAAACTGCAAGGGACTTGGGGCAAATCTATGCTTTATTCACGTTCTTTATCATGATATGATCTATTTTGTAATTAGTTTGCATGCCAGGCTATTCTACCGATGTTTGTGGGACTCTTTATGTGGGTATGTGCTCAGGCAGTAATGACAGCACTGTCTAGCTTACTAATGGCAAACTTTCGTGATGCCTGGTACTGAATGTAGTTTAAGAGTATTTTACTCCACTCTCTTTTGTGCCAGCCCAATTCTCTACCAATACTCAAATCTGATGCTGGTGCAAATGTTATGTTCATATCGGTCTCGAAAAGAAATATATCCCTTAAAAATAAATGTGAAAGGAAAGGAGAAGAAAGGACTTTCTCTGTTGAAGTCATGGTTAAGGTACTGCTTCTGCAGGTTCAGAAAATGATGACTGCTTTGCTGCACCAGGGAAGGTTTTAGTGTCATCGTAACAGGTACTTGCTTTGCAAGATGAGACTCATTTGTCATCAGTGGCCTTTGAAAGCTTACATGAGAATAATCCTGGGGGAGTGTGAGCATATAAGAACAAAACATGACTGCCAAGAAATACCTGGCCTCAAACTGTGTGTCCTGTTGTTTCACTAGTACCATAACAAGAAATAACAATGCTGTAGGGATCCCATCCAGACTCCTGTGGTACAGGCTTAACTATGGTGAGAATAGAGAGCCACTTCCCCTAGTACAGAGGACCACAGACCTCAGTGTTATGAATCACTAAAGATAGCAATTGCAAATAATTCTGCAGAGCTGCCTGGAGGCAGCAGGATGGAGACCTTGGCACACAGGGAAGCTCTGGGCTGCGAAGGAACAGCACCTCCATCTGTCACATGTCTCTACAAATGAAAGAGCTGCTGTAGATAAATTACTCAGCCTAGAAGTAAATCAGCGATTTCAAGGTGCAGTTGATTAAAAAAAGTAAGACTGTAAGAATTGCCCCTGCTGGCTCTGAGAGGATGTCCATCTTGCCTGGTATCTTGTTCATGACAATGGCCATAGCTGTTAGCAGCTCAAAGTGATTTGAAATCGCTGCGTGGCGGGTTGCTTCCCTTGTTTATGAAGGGTTATCTGCTCTTTATTGCAAGCCATCCATGAGGAGCTATGGCTAGCTCTGAAGAGCAGTTCACAGGCTTTCTTTGATTTATATTTGATTTCATCTTGTCTTATCGTCAATAATAAAAGAATAATGTACTGACTTCTTACTAAGCTTTTCATATGAAGAGAATATGACTTAGTTTGGAGATTTAAAGCAGTTAGAGAGTGCTCTGGTGTGTGCTTTTTATTGAGGTTCATATTCTGCACTCTGATCAGTGTGGATCTGGTGTCCTTCTTAAGACCATCTAGCTGTCAATGGGCCAGCCCATTCAGTCATAGGAAGTGACTCAGTCGATCTGTCCCATTACCCCTAGTATCTGCCCTGGGATCTGGTGATCCCCAAAGCATTCCTGGCCTGCAGGGGTTAGCTTCTCAGGAGATCAGTCCAGTGCATCTCATCTATATGTGTAAAGGAGCCATACTGGATGTGGGTCACAAGAAATCCATTATCCTATGATTGCCTAAAGGTGAGGTGGATGCTTAAATTCCAGGCAAATGAGCCTCTTGGCTTTTAGGTCATAAACCCAAAAGAATTAAATGGACTGAAGATTCATCTTTAGGTCTATACAGATGCTGAAACTTGTATGTCTAAATGCAAGTGTCTGCTTATGAGCAGAGTCCCACTCTCGCCAGATCTAATCAATACAAGATCTAGTCAAAACTAGTCGGGAGTTTATTCATCAGTGGAGCAGGGACAGCTGTTGGAGTCCCATGTGCCTTTGCCCAGATGACTAGTTCATTAGATATCATCTGCTGGGATTTGGTTGCACAAACATAGACATCTGGTGCCATTTGAATGCTCTTAGTTATTCCTCCTCTTCTCTTTACTAGCCCTGAAAGGTGTGACTTGCACATAGGTCCCGCATTGTATCTACAGGCTTGAGGTGGAGATCTTGTACATCTGGGGCACCTAAAATTATATTGTGTCTTTCTTTAGGTGTCTGAATTGAGTCTTGAGAGCTACTTTAGCCACTGAGGGATAGGCTGCTTGGTGCCCTTCTACTACTCTGGTAAGGTTTGAATATCCCGCAGGTCCAGTGCCTTATTTGCCAGCTCCATAGTCAAGATGTCTTGACTATTCAAACCATCTCATGTAGCAGTGGCTAAGTGGGTTTAGGCAGTTGAAAACTGCCTCATTGACTTCACTGAGAGGATATTAGGGGTCTCTTAACATTGGTGATTTTTAAAATGCTGTAGCAGTTCTTGCCCAGGCTCTGGTCCAGGTGGGAGGTAGTGTCCTGTGTCATATTCATCTCAGACATGCCGGAGAGTCTCAAGTAACACTGCTTTTGGGCAACACAAATGACTCCTTAGTGTCTCACCCACAGGCATCTATGTTTAAATGCATGAATCTACATGTCTGAATGTGAAGCTGGATTCTGCCCTCATTACTGAACTAGTTCACCTGCTTCCTCAGGGAGGAAAAAAAAAGGCAGAAAAACCTATATTGAATGTAAATATCTTTGAATTGTTTTCCCTCCTTGAAAGGACTAGTACAGATATGGGAACACGCAGCCCAAGGTGTTTCATGAGTGACAGCCTCTGAGAGGCAGCCCGGCACATGTTCTGACACAAGCATTTTGATGTGTGGGGGGTAGGGTTAAATCGCACCAAACAGGGAGCCATGCCTTGGGACCACTTTTTGACAGAAGATTTGTTGCTGGCTAGGCAAAGTTGTTGAACACAGCTGCTTTTGCTGCAGTTCTGTAAGTGGAGACACCCCCTGTGAATTTTAAGCTTTGCTGCTGCTTCTGCTCACGTTAATGATCTCTTTGTACGCCTGGCCATTACAAGAACTGCACGCCCATTATAAATGAAAAGAAGAGAAGTGCCAACCTGAATCAGTGTCTGTTCTTTACATTCTTCTAGCCAAAAAAAAAAAAAAAATTAGCTTTCTTAGCCCCCTGAGTACAGACAAGCCGAAGAGTATTGTTTGCTTTCTGCTGTTTGCTCCTTGCTCAGCTATGTCAGGATTTTAGTGTAATTTACATTGTTTTCTAAAATATTAATGCTTTCTGTTCTTCTTAGCCTGTCCACAGTTCTTGCTTGTCTCAGCAGGCACAACAAAGATGTGTTTTGGCACATCATAGCCAAGCACCACAAAATCCATTTAACACCCCCCCCCCTTGTTTTTTTTTTTTTAATATCCAGTTAATGTTCCAAGGTGTCTACTTCCTTTTCAGATCTAAAAAGGTCTGACGAATCTTTCAGGTCGTTTATATAAAGGCTGTGGCTATGGAAAGACAACAAAAAAAAGCAGAAAATCTTCTGGTTTTTAAAAGACATCTGCCTTAAAGGGCAGTGTTCTCTATATTTTGCTGCCGCAGCAGTTGCTTACAGTACGGCTAGAGCATCCCACCTAGGCAGTGCTGGAGCTTTTCCAGGCACACACAATCGTAGGCAGTAGAGTACAAAACACAGCACGGGCGTACCCAAGCTGGGCTGGGGGTAGGCAGTCACATCTGGTCCAGAAAGATAAGTGCAGTGGAAAATTGGCTTGTTTGGCTAACTAGATCACCTCACCTGATTCTGTTTGCTCAGGAGGTAATCCCTATAGGATATTTTCAGGTTTGTTTTTTTTTTTTTTTTTTTTTCCCCCCCTCCATTTTGGAGAAAAACTCGAGGAGACAGAAGGAGAGGGAGAAAATGGCTCACCTGCCATTTTGTTGGAAGGCAGAAGCTGGAAATGTAAACTAGAGACATCAATTACAAATAGCCAATTTTTGCACTTACCAAGAAGTGGTTTAGTCACACTTTTTCTAGTGATGCTAAATGATTATCTTTGCCTACCTCCATGTAAAGGCCGTTCAACTCATTCTCATTGCCAGCCTTGCTGGTTGCTGTTCTCACTTTAGTAAAAAAGTCACTTATTCAAGGGCTAATAACTTGGATTTGGTTTAAATCCTAACACCTGAGTTCCACCATTCCTGGGAGAATTCCTTAATTTCTGAAGAACATCTATTAGTGAAGAGGTTATAAGCTGTTGCTAAGAATTTATCTGCATATAGGGAAGGAGCTAAACTTTTAAAGTTTGGTCTTAATGATCTTTTTTAGATCCTAAATATCTTTAAAAACTCTGTGCATCTGGCAGCAGACATTAATTCTTTAAACAAAAGTTCAAGTTCTTTTGTGACTAAAGATATGATGCGGAGTCCTTTTGGGCATCTTTCTAAAAGGCACTTTGTCTGAAGTAGCTATTATTATTTTTTTAACATGGATTTTTCAGAAAAAGAGATTCATCCACCTAATAAATGGTTTCCCATTTCCACAGCACTTGGTTTCTGCCTCATGTGGCCTGATTAAAACCATTCTTCGTACAGGATCAGCAACAAGCCAAGTGCACCCTTCCAGAATGCCAAATGGATGACTCTGTTACCCCATGATTATTGGCGAATTGGTGACCTTCATTTGGCGACCTTATGTCACTGTATATTAATCATGGTAGCAAAGTTATATCTGGGGAGTGTAATAGCCACAAGTGACCTTGGTGTAATGCCTCTCTCAGGAGAAAGCCTAGCTTTCATTTTCCGTGATCTTGGCTTTGTAACTCTTTTCCCCTGTAAAAACAGCATCGAAAGATAATGTGTAAAATGAAACATGAGGCATAAATATCCATCTGGCAATTCAAAGTTTCTAATTCTTTATAACACCAAAAGATCTGATTAAAAACCAGCAACAACCTCCTTTCCCAAGAGTAGCCAACACCATGTTGTCTTCTTACTTGCAGTATTAATGTCCAGGGTAATAGGAGGTGGCTAAAACTCCTGTTTTCTATAATGGGATGTTGTCATATTCTCTGGAATTCAAAATGCAACTCTTCGTATAGCACAGGGGTGCTTATGATGGGTGACACAGTGAACATAAATAGATGTATGCATATTGACCGGGTTTTGCCACCCGTGTTCTTGTGAACTAGTGTTTGATATCAGGTACTAATCAGTACGAACAAGGAAACATTTATGGCTTTTCTTTATGCTGCAGTAAATGTCCTTGTTCACTAGCCAAGAGGTGATTTTGCATCTAATGCTAGTTATTTCCAATAATATTTTCAATATCATTTGAGATACAAGATTGCCATTTCAGATGGCATTCTATGGTATCTCTCTGATTTATTACTGTTTTCTCCACCTGAAGCATTTATCAAATTCTGTTATTAAGACTATGACTATACATTTTATCTGTGACTGGATATGAAGTAGAAACCGGACATAGGAACAGTGGCTGGGCCTGCTGAAACCGTATTTTCAGGTGATGCTTTGAAGCTGTAGTTCCACATCCAGTGAAATGTCTGTGTTAAATGAATCAAGAAGATTATCAGCAGAGAATAGCTTTCCTCAAAAGCTCCAGAACTTTAATCTCAGAAAGCATCATGAAAATAACCAGGCTTCTCATAAGATGCATACTGCAAAAGCAGGGTGAAAAACTACATTTATAAAATGCACCTCCATAACTCCCAACAAATGTAGAAGTTGTGCCAGACCCTTCAGGAGAGGAGCAGAAGCGAGCTGAGGATTGTTGGCCCGATGTGGTACAAACACTGGCGCTGGTCATGGAAACCAGGAGGGATATTAGCAGATTTTACTGCTCTCTTGTAAAAAGAGCAGCTTATATCTCTTATTAATGCATGCATCCTGATGTGATGCATGGCATCCAGCTGGGAGGCCTGGAAACTCCATTTAACTACTGCAGCACGCTGGTCTGGGGTCATATCTTACAAAGCCCACTGACAAGAAGAGATATAATAGAGGAAGACAAAACCACATTTTTATTTCTGTCTTCACACTGTTTCGTTGTGGTGAGTTCTGTAATAGCCAGACGCTCCTCCTAGCTATCTTTCTCAGGATTCCCAGGGGCTTCCTCTGGATCTGGGGGCTTAGGAGCTGAGCAGTAACTCGCACTTTTGGACAGATTTGTTCATGTGTGTCTCTAGATGGGTTCAATGGAATATCAGCATCCCAAAGAGCCCTCTGCTCTTGTCTGTAAAATGAATTCTTTCAAGCATTATGTAGTAAGGCTGGGAAAGAGAGCATGCGTTCAGTGCAAAACCTCCCCCTGTAAAGCGTGCTTCTTGTAAAAATGGTTAGAAGATGAGGTGGATGCAATCTATCTGTCTATGTATCTGTCCATCCATCCATCCATCCATCCATCCAAAATGGCATTTAGCAGGTTTGTGAGGGTTTTTTTTTTCTTGTTTGTATGCTATTTCTTTTTTGTTTGTTTTGGTTTGGTTTTGGCACATTTTTGTGTTCTGGCTTCATTTGTATCATCAGGTAAAGGGAAAGGAATGAATCCAGTTCCTGAGTGCCAGCGAGTATCACTGCTCTCCAGGTTCGGTGCTCACCAGACACTCAAACCTCTCATCTCCTCCTGTCTCCCCAGTGGCACACGCAGCGGCTACAGACCTGAAACCTGACTGCCCCTGGCGTGGTCCTTGAGCCAATTCCTCTCTCTCTTTCTCAGCAGGGATAATCAGATCCTCTCCTCTGTCAGCTGACGAATCCACACTGGGACCTTTGGAGACACCTGCTCATCTGCCAGCTCCAGCCCTGCCACAGCCAGAGCCAAGCAAACTTCAAAATTAAAACTCACAGAAAACTCATCGCAAACAGGAGCAGATGACCACAGTATCTCTGATGAAGAAACATAAGGTCAAGCTTTCTACACAAGATAAGTAGGAGTGTTACATTTATTTTCTGCTGGCTATTTTTCAGGGTTTTTTTTCTTTTTTTTTTTTTTTTCCAGCAAATAGCCCTAAGCTTTGCCAGCCAATAGCAAATAGAGCTGAAATTCCAATTTCTGTTTCATCCCAGTATGATATCCCGAGAGTGCAATTGCTTCGCAAGCTGTCAGTCCCAACACAGGGATGCTAAATGGAGCTAAAGAGCTCTTTGAAATCTCAGTATAAATTATCCTTCTGGAGCTGAACCAATGAACGTTTTCTGTGTTCACATGCTGACACGCTGCGCGCATTTACCCTGACTCACACTCTGGCTTTAATGGCACCTTGACAATAAGTAACCTCGGCTACAAGCTGCGTGTGGAAAATTACTTGTTCTCCCCATTTCCGTTTCACTCTTACAAACAGTTTTGTGAAATGCCCTCAGTTCTGTGATTGCTTCGGGGCGGGTGGGGATTTGGACCGAGTGTGGTGGAGAGGGGTCCACCTCACCTCGCCTTGGTGTGGCCGTTCCAGCAGTCCTCCTCGATTGACGGACCGGCTGTCACTCGCTCATCCTTGCAGATTGTGTAGGGTAATGTCGACCAGAACTTTTTAGAGAGCTTTAGCTTTTCTTTAATGTCTGTTACCTGATTAAGAGACAACGAGAGGGAAAACAGGTTAAAAACATCAGCCATGCTAGCTGTCGTGTTAAATAATAGGTTGTTCAATTCCATAATGGTGATGGTGGTGAAAGTTAAAAGGGCTGAAGGTGCCAAAACTTAAATTCCTGTATTTATGAGCAAGGCATCGAGCATTTGGGTTTGGAGAGTACAAATAATCAAAGTCACCTTTTTCCACAGGCAAGACATTAATAAAAACGCGTTACATCTTGCTCTGTCTAGTCTCCATTTGTCTAAGTTTTCTAAATATACATCTTTCTAAGCATTAATATGCCCCGCAGTCTGCTGAATGTAAATTCAGTTAAACAGTGTACATCAGACAAAGTGTCTCACCCACCAACTTGGTCTTGCCTTAGATAAATATTATATTTAGAGCTACATGCGCAGGTTCTAAAAAAATCATGCAGTGCCGAGGTGATGTTGAACTGGTTTAAGATACACAGGCTGAATACATTGCAGTACATTTGGGTCTCAGTAACAGCGAGAAGTCTGTGTATACACATGCATGCAGAGACTATATCCATCTTTGCTGTTAGGTGTAGATAAATACCTGCAGCTGGATACAGACTTCAGCTTCAAGAAATCTTGGGACAGTATCAAAACAGTTTCTTTATGTTACAAACTCCTTGGACAAGAACTTAATTTGGCATGATTCAGGCAGCAAGCAGGAACAAACTGAATTTCCAGCATCAGCTTAATAAACAAATGCTCTGGCTAAAATGTTATCAGTTCTTGTTTTGCGTTTGGTTTACTAAAGTGGAAAAATCTACAACACCAGAAGGAAAACACAACAAAGGGCAGACTACAAAGGATGAATGGTGCCACTGTTGTTCTTATGGAAACAGATGCAGCTCGCATTAAGTTGTAACAGAATTTAGGGGAGCTTGTTGAATAGCTTTCAAAGGAAATCGCTGAGCTTTATTCTTTTAAAACCCAAGAAATAAAAGCTCTCCATTCTTCCATTCAGTTTTGAGATTGGCTTTTAGGTTGTTGAGGTACAATATTGTACTTGGCTATTTATCTCTTTTATCTTTTGTTCTGAAGACATGATAGCTCTCCGAGCAAATGGCCCACGCTGCTTTGCAGTGCTTAAACTCTGTGGAATGTAACTATATAAGCCAGGAGATAGAAACAGCCAAGGATGTTATTTCAGAAGCACCGTCTGCATTTTCATCAGTAAGAAAGAAGTAGGACAGTATTTGGCTGCGCGAGCTGTTGATGGTGTTTCTTGTCATGATGGACGCCTTATAAATCTCCTCCCCAGCCCTTGCCAAGCCCTGGTTGCTCTGTTTTCATGTGAGATACTAGCAGCATTTGCAAGCCTTTAAAGTCTCAATAGGGGAGCCCTGTCAGGCCAAAAATTAAATTCCAGTTCACAGACCATGGGCAAGCCTTCAGCAGCAGTGGGGATGGACTCAGGATGCCTACCTTTTCTGATGTCTTTGGTCCATGGGACCAGGGTCTTTGGGTGGACAGTAGTAACACCCCCAAGGTCCCCACTGGTACACCTAACCACCACAAGCAACTCAGTTAAATTGCTTATCGTTCATGGAGAGGTGTGTAAGCTCCTGTTAGGCCACAGCATAGTAAATCAGATAGAGAAATCCTATGGAAAATGTAGGGAAAACAGTTTCTAGGGAGGAGGGTCAATTCATGTAAGCTTGGGGAACATGAAAGCCAAGGGGACAGATTTTCTCATTTATTGCCTGTGCCTGGATAACTACAGAAGCAATCTGATTGATATCGGTGGTGAGTAATTAGTTTTCAGACCAGTAACTTCGATGCTATCTGGAAGTTATTTTAAGCTATTCAAAACTCAGATGTTTAGAGTTATATCCAGATTTCTACTGTAGTCAAATTAGAGCTGGTGCTCTAGGACTTGCAGGCTTCTGTTTTGAACCACAAGTGGGTCAGCACCCACTGGAAAGTGATTTCTCCCCTTGGCCCTTGTAAGGGCTATAATTTGGAGTACAAACCTTGCAATTTCACAGAAGTCAGCAAAAGAAGAGAGCGAGGTTCTCACAGCTCACATGCGGCACACGCTCCCCAGATACACCCTGAGTATCAAAATGAGGGCTCATTCCCCAGTCACTTCTGAAGATATTAAATGGTGTTTACATACTCTATATGTGTTCTGCATCTAGACATCAAATCATTAAATTTCCCAACAATAAGGATTTGTATTTTTTCATTTCAAAAGTGCACCTGGTAAAGTAAGATGGTCTTACTTTACCCAGGATTGTTGGTAAATGACAGCTAATTAAATTTCGCATACATCCCCCCTGAGGTGTCATTCCCATTTTAGAGCCTGGGGGAGAGGGAGACATTTACATAACTCACAAAAAGCAGCAATAGCAAAAAACGACTACAGCCTGGGGAAAGGTTGCCATTTACAGCCCTCTCTAGGTGCCTCCAATTCAGGTGCTTTTTTTATCCCTCTCAGATATTTCCCTTCATAGCTATCCCTCCCTCCCCATTACATCATTTCACCATTGACGTTTAAACACCTTTTGGACTCAGCCTGCAAAGTCTTGCTCTTTTCCGCTGCGTGACCAGACCCCTGTTAACCCTCTCAGGTTTTGGCAGTGGAGTTCACACGTCTACCTAAACAGTTCCTTGAACCTCCACCTGAAGCTGGTTTTCTGGAAGTGCAGTGTGGTTTCTGATGGCCTTGAAAGAGGAATTAGGAATACCAACTGATTCACCTCCTCTTTCAGGGAGTAGCTTGATGGCCAGGTTCACTTCAGCGTGCTGGATGTTCCGGCAGGCAACGACTTGGGAGTATTTTTAATGTAACTTTAAATGCAGAATAGAATTAGGTGATGTAACGCCTGCCATGACATGTAAAACTTTTGCCTGTGAGTTTTGGTGGCTTCAGTTCTGGGATTTCCACAAGCATGACCACAGAAAGTCTCTTATTAGTCCCCATAGTTACACATATTCCTCTGTACATCGTTTTGATCACCACCAGCATCTAAAAAATATGTAACAGATGTACAGTCCCTTGAAAATGAGATAAAAGCCACTAAGGAGTCAGTTAACATTGCTTGCTTGTGATTTACAAAGTCAGACTACTGTATCCCCCTAGTGATCTGTGGCCTTGTAAATGATTCCTTGGTATTTCCTATTCTTTGAATTAAAGATTAACATTCAAGCTCGGTTAGACTTCTGTGGAAACATTTAAACACGAGACATATGCAATTTTGATATTTTACATATTTCCTTTCCACTTTCTCTAGCAGAGATTTATTGGGATTAAGACAGATGGATCTCTGTGGCTGTAGTGTGTTTGGATTTCCCTAGCTCTGTTCCTGATGTAGCCCTGGTATTATATCGAACTACTTTTTTTTCAGTTGCTTTGAAGGTACTAAATTTGTTCTGAATTGAAATACTTTCTCTCTCACAAGAAAAAGAATATAGCAAGAGCCATGCAAAGAGTTATATTTTTAATTTATTAAGCGATATATAGAAATGGATATTAAAGTAGCCTGGCCTCCATCTATAATTGCTGACAGAAGAAAGGCATTACTGTGCAGGTGAGAAAAGTTAAATATTTGCATCATTTCCAAAGAGAAATTCACATCCAGAATTATGGAAATGGTATGGCGACATGCCCTACATTGAGAAATACAGTTCATTTCTGATTTCTGCCACTGGCTTCTTATGTGACCAAGGCAGTCACATACATCATGCAGTTCCTCAGCAGGACTTGGAACCGCACCCGTGAGCTCAGTTCCAGTCCTACCAGCATGGGCTCAGTTATAAGCAGGTAAATAAAGCTGACCAACATTTCTGTCTTCTTTACTCACTTTGCACGCCAAAGTAATGAAGCGAGTTAAAAAGCAAGCCCATCATTTTAGCAAGAATCAGACCTTAGCATTCCTTGTTTTGATTCAGGACATCTGGATAAATTGAAAGACTCACCAGGATAATTCAAAAGAGCGTAGAAAATGTCATGCAAAACTAAAAGGGAAATGACTACATTTTATAAGGCATGACAGATCCCAGAAAGACACTCGCTTGTGAAGTGGGTAGCCAATTGCCCATGGAATCCACTTTGGTTTAATTTCTGATGGAAATGCAATTCTTTGGCAGGGGAATAATGTGCACTTAGGAGCAATGGGGGCCAAAAAGTATTTTTGGGGCCCTAAGAAGCAATGGGGGCCCTAAAATAATTTTTAAAAAGTAAATTTCTTTTTTCATCCTCCTCCCCTGACAAGTCCATCTCATAGTCCTTCCAGATTTACCACTCCTACCAATATGATCCCTGCTCTCACAGATAGAGGAATATCAGAAGATGCTAAAATAGTGTTCAAAGATGGTCGAATGCATCCAGAACTGACCCAGGTTCAATGCAATAAATGAAATAAAATAAAATGGATTCTTGCTTGCGTTAATAACAAATGGTTCTCATTAACCTTATTTTATTCTTCCTGATATTTTTGCATTGCATTCTTTTTCTTGTTTATTCTGCATTTGGGAAGATTTTCCTTTTGAAATGCAAGCAGAATACTCTGCTTGCCTTTCTGCCTATACCTTCTCCCTGGGGATGCTCAGGAACACCTCAATGCAAAGTCCCATTGAGAGTTAAGCCTTTATTCCCTGGAAAAACGTACAAACGTTTCTGGAGGCTCACTGGACATTGCTTCTCTGGTGTACCAGGGTGCTGCTCTGGACGACGTACTGGTGCATACTTGGAAGATGTTTCAAGAGGATGTTTGTTACCAGGTGCTGTAATTTCAGGGACTTCAGTCTGGGTATGTAAAGCGTATCCTGCTGGTGCATTGCACTAACAGAACAGCTGTAGACAGTGAGCAGAAAGAGGGGGTTTTGCCTTAGAAAACAGAAATGGCCATCGCCAGCCACGTTCACGTCTGTGTAGTTTCTTTAGTCACACACTCCTTTGCCCTTTAATTCACAAGCAGCATTTAACTAATGCCACGTCATGCTACCTTATTTCCAGATGAAAAACCAGACAGTTTTCTACTGCCTGCTGCTGGCTTTTCCCTAGGTGTGTCTAACATACCCAGCCACGCACCCAGCACCCTTGCAGTCTTTATTAAAAATGATGTGGTGCTTGTATAATGACAGACAGCTTGACAACAGATTTATGGACATGGCACTCGACCACCTCAGCCACATGCGGGATGGTGAAGAGCATGCCCTTCGGCATGGGCATGGCCAGGTAGGAAGAGTGAACAGATCATCACGACCTGATTTGTGTTATGCCGCGCCAGCAGAAAACTGCGCTGGACTTCCATACATCCATCAGTATTTCTATCCATTAGGGGTTTAATCTGAAAGCATTCTGAGACTAATGGCCAACAATTTGTTTAAAAGGACTAGGTCAGCAAGCGCGTTTTATATACTGTCTGTAACTGGTTGTTATGTTTATCTCCCTGTTCCATGTGGGTGTCACAGTCAGGGCAAGAACCATATGTCAGAAGCAGGTTGGTATAGGACAGCTGCGTATTTCAGTTGACGCACAGTTTTCCTTGGAAACTGGGCTTACTGAAAAGCAGTTAACTCAGACCCCTAAGTTTTAGGGGCTGCCCCTCGAGAAAGATATAACTCCTGTGTGTCCTTTACTACATCTGCCATCTTCATATAGATGTCTCAGAGGCACTAGGCACTTAAGTGTAAGCAACTGAAATGGGCTCCCTCTCTCTTACCCAGGTGTTTGAATTTAGCTGAAGAGGATCTCTCTCTCTCAGAGGTTTTTGTAAGGCGCCTTCATTTCTCCACTGATTAGACATAGGGAGTTTAGGCTCACATTTTTGTTTAGAATAGCTCATCAGGTGGCCAAAATTTCAATGCACTTTAGGTACCTCAGCGAGGGCAACCTGCTTCGACTCGGAACAAGCGAAACAGAACTTCATGTGTTCTATGTGGAGATCTTTTTTTTCCCATACCTTACACATTCCCACGCTTTCTCATAAAACGAATTTAAATGCCAAGCCTCTGCCGAACCCCCACGCCATTATTCTTCAGCCTTTGAAAAAGTGAAGTGCAGGGGGGCACGGATTTGGCCGGGGCTGGAGCATGGCGGCACCCCAGCTGCTGGGGAGCACCCCGGATCGGGGGGTTCCTGGAGATGGCAGTGTTGCTCAGGCTTTGCGCCGCCGCCAGCCCCCCCCCCCGCGATGCACACCCGCAGCCTTTCCCGGAGAATAAGACCGTAGATTGTTCCGCTGAATATAAAACTGACAGCCCTGTTATTTTAAACTCGAAAGTGACAGGCTGTTATTTTAATGAGGTCTGCCAGTGCCAAGGTTAACCAAAGCTTTATTTCCCCTACAAAACGTTAAGGCTGCGGTTCTGAAAAAGGGGGCTGTGAATTTTTACGGTTATTGATACTTTCTCGGCGCAGATAAGTTCTGAGAATTTCACCCAGGCCTTCTTGCGCAACAAATACTTGTTTTTCCACCTCTCTTTTCTTTTTCAAATTTGACTTTGCGACTTTAAATGTTCCGGAGCTCCACCAATAACTGCCTGCTCATGATTCACGTTTCTGCACAGAAAAGCAGATGACAGCTCTTCTAATCAAGAACCGACGCCGAATCCCAGTTATAAAGCACAAATGGGCGCTTGGGTAATTTGTGAAATAAAACAAGCGAGCTAGGCGACTTTCCAAAGCCAGACTTTTCTCACCAGAGTATTTTAAAGTGAAATGAAAGGATTTTTTTTTCTCTCATTGTCTCTAAGGGCTATCCACATCTTTGACAAGAAAAAAGGCCTTTAATAACAGTAAGTAAAAAACGAATATTGGCCCTATTGAATTCTCAGAGTAACAGATATATAATTGTAAAGAGTTAGGGTGGATTCAGCTCCCATACTAATACTCCTACATTATGTATCTACATTCACAGTATAGTCCACAGCGACCCGGCACTGACTCGCTTCAGTTTCTAGCACCATTTGAGATGCCTGCAGTGACCCAGGCAAGTCTCCTATAGGTTTTGAGTTTTTATGTGGCTGCCTGGTGTACTGCCTTGGATGACCTAGTTGCATTTTGTTTCATTCAGCTTTGATCTGAAACAGGCATTTTAAAACAATTCAAGTTGCCTAATGTATGGTATTTTTAAGGAAAATAATTTACAGGTCTTCATGAATGCTGACACGTGCTTGCAGAAGTCTCCTTGCCGCCTGTGGCCTGGCAACGCTTGTGCCACGACGTTGGACACTACCTGGCTCCAGGGGCAGGTGCCATTGCCCACGACTGTCACGGCTCAGAGCTGACAACCCCGTGCTCAAAAATAAGACAAAGAAAGCAAGCCTGTGCTTTATGGCACTATCTTGCTGTGTCTTAACCCTCATCTGAAGACCCTGCCTCCAGCAGTCTCCACAGCTCTGCAGAGAGCTTAACGCTGCCTCACATCATCAAGTGGAGACCTTTTTTAATAAAAACACTGACATTATTGCACACAGGCAGGTGGAGCCTGCCACCAAACTCTTCTCACGTTCCACATTCATTTTGGCTGGGAAGAGAGGAAGGGGAGGAGTCTGTCAAATGGTGGAACAGCCTGGACTAAACTTCTACTCCTTCCCATAAATGTGTACATTTACCCTGGCCCTTGCTCTTGGCTTGATTTGCACAACCAATCCACCCTCCTTAAGTAGCTGTGTCAGGCCAAGTGTGCTAAACTTGGCTCCCCAGTAAATAAAAACATTGCTTTTGGGAAGTGGAAGCTACTGAAAACACCAGTGCCCTGAAATGGAAATGGAAATCTGTAGGAACTTGAAGCAGCTTTCCCTTTTCCTAAAATACTTGGGAGCAGTGCTAAAAAGCTGGTCTATAAATCTTATCCAAGCAAATCCAAAGCACTGGGAGGAATCAGCTTTTTATTGCAGATAAGTACAAAAGTAGCACCAGAAATATGCTGGAATCTTAAAGATAAAATGCCAGAGGCTTTTCTACGACAGGGCTTAGCCATTAAGCACGGATTTTTTGTGAACAGTCCCTCATCTCTCCACGCAAAAATGTTAATAGCTCATGTAAACAGTTACTGATAGAGTATTTCAAGCTTGTACGGGCTGTAATTTGTCCTGGAAATGTTCATCTGGTACCAGTAATCAACTGGCTGTTTTCTTCTCTTAAAACTCAAGGGTTTACAGGGAACTGCATGCGTTATAACAGGCAAGCAGTTCAAGCCTCCCAGCAGCTGTGAGAAGCATATGATTTCTAAGGGTGGCGAGAGCTGGGATACGTCCTTTCACAACTGAGCAAGAAGGGTAATGGTACTTCATACCTGAAGTAGCCTTACATTTAACTTCAGTTCTTCTAGTGGTTCCTTCTTGACATAGCTCCACTGCCTTCCAAACTGAAGAAGCTCTCAGTGGACACTCAAGGCCTTAAAATAACTCAAGATTCAGCAATAAGATGACGGCTACCCTGGCAGCAACTTCTAGGCTTCTGACCTTCCTCTCCCTCAACTACAAGTGGCGCATCCAGCTGTTTGCCCAGAGTAGAGCGAGCCATGGAGAAAAGGCTGTGCTAAGGTGGCCGAAAATGCAGCAAGCAAAGAAATATGAAAAGCCAGAGTATGCAAGTGAGAATTTTGATGAAGGATTCACCTGAAGATTTTGAAATTACTGTATGCTGTCATAAAATATTTCAGATGCCTTCCATACAATATTAAAACTAGTACAGTTTTCCCGATGGACTTCAGGGCTCTTTTGGCATTGTCCATTTTTCAGTGCCCAACTACCTCTTTTTTGAGGGATTTTTACGTGTAAAAACACCCGCTCTTCCGTGACAGGCATTCTTATGCTGCAAAGTGATTAATTAGTTAATTAATCAGACTATTGCACCTTTCTTGGCCCATTAAACCCTAATTTTAAGACTATTGGAAATCTGTTCCCTGTTTTTCCTATGTATACAAATCTCCTTCCCCCCGGGCACGTCTTGTGCAGCTGGGGGCGTAACAAACCCCTGCCTGCCCTCAGCCCGGGGGGCTGGCGGGTGGGAGGACGGCTCTCCCGGAGGAACCCCTCGGGGGGACCGGGCAGGTCCCGAGCCTTCCCACCCCACTCCGGGTGCAGTTTTGCCGGCTCGTCAGTAGGTGTCGGCCTCCTCTCCGCCTTGGAACGGGAAGGGAAATTGGGGAGAAAAAAGCGGGGCGAGGAGCCAAGGGGCGGGGGTGAGGAGGGGATGCTGCGCGGGGGTGCTCCATAGGGAGAAGGGGGAGCAAAGAGGCAAAAGAGTGGTTAAGGAGGGGTTGCGTGGGGATGCTGTGCGGGGATGCTGTGCGGGGATGCTGCACGGGGATGCTGCGCAGGGATGCTGCGTGGGGATGCTGCGTGGGGATGCTGTGCGGGGATGCTGCGTGGAGATGCTGCGTGGGGATGCTGGGCGGCGGCTGCCGGGCAGGCGGGCAGGGGCTGCCCACCGCGGGCAGGCAGGCAGGCAGGCAGGCAGGGCTGGGCAGCCCGGCCCGGTGCCCATCAAGGTTCAAACCCTCTCTCTCCTCCCGGGGAGGGGAGGGTAAGGTCAGGTCCCGCAGGCTCAGCCCAAGGAAGGGGGGTTGCAAGGAGCAAGAAATGAGACACGGCAAAATGCGTTTCTCAGCATCATAACCTGCAGTACTGTTCTACCGGAACACCCCAAACTTGCAGCCACAGCATGCAAACGCCTGTTTCCTCCAACATTACATTTTCATTTCATCCAGAATTAGAGCTTAGTAGGTTTCCCCGCCCTAGCGCTTCTGGTTGCCGGTCATTCAGTTTAGCTGAAACTAGAGCTTGATTTCAATGGCCTGCATATTTACTTTCTGGGTTATTTTAATCCAAATATAAGAATCTGCATGATTACAAGTGGTGAATATATACAGTCAAGAAAGAATTAAAAGTCAGTGTAAAGGCTGTGCGGCATTGCATGTGCTGATTGTGGTGGAGTTCCATATTTATTTTTTGCCAAATTTTCTTTCCAGACTCTCCAAGGAAGATGCACAATTTAATTTTCAGAGTTGCTTCAGAGAAGATTCAACAAATTGGTGTTACATCACATGCAGATATAATTTGTTAAAACACCTAAGTCCAAAATGAAAACCACAAAAAATTTAGAATGCAAACAATAATATTTTCAGAGACAGAAAGGTTTATCAAAGGGCATTTCTGGCAAGGCAAGTAGGCTCAGCAGGAAAAGCACTTATCAGGGAAACAATCAGAGTCAGAGAGAGCCTTGTACTGTAAATCTGCTATGTCAATATACTAATGACTTTCATTGCCTTCCTACTGAGGAGAGGGTGGGTTATCCTCCGCTGATGGGGACTTGCACTCTCTTGTCCTTTCGTGATAGGGTTAAGTACTCCAATTACTGGATCCGAACAGAACAACTGCACGCAGCTTCCTCGGGGCTGCCAGGGGTGCAGGCAGAAGACGGAGAGTTTGAGTGTGGGTCCAGCTACCTCTAGAGCTTAAGGTTCTCTTCAAAACGAAGGAGAAAATTTAAGTCTAGTTTGAAGTATAGCAAAGTAATGAGGTGTTCTCCTAAGATTTTATCCTAAAGCCGCAAAAATCTAATGAAACTAATCAATTTCCTGTTTTCTGCCATGGCTGCGTGGAAAGTCATGAATTTAGATATTGCGAGATTGGTGTTCGATCTAATTGTGGATCAGGAAATGAACCCCTTCTAGGTTTTGGTTCACTCTGAAGCTAAAAGAGTTAGGACCTGCTTATATCTGGACTCTGGAGTGCGAGCCTCGTGACTCAGTGAGCACTATGAATTCAAGGTGCACTGCTCACCTCTGCCATAAATCCAATACACTCTACAAGACCATTTGTGCAATCCAATCTGGACAATTCCAAGAGCAAACACCAACGGAGGAATTTCGTATGGATAAGAATGGACACAGTAGAAAGCACTTGAGATATATTGTGTGAACCTAAATGAGAAGGTGTCTGTTCCAAAGAATGTTCATTCCAAATAGAAAAAAAGGGAGAGCAGAAAGGAATACCCTTATTCTGTACATATATATATGAAACATAATTATATGCAAAGAAAATTACTTGAAATCAAACAGGGAGTCACTGGATAAGCAAAGCATTACTCCTACGTCTCTAGCACCTTCTTCATAATGAAGAATCTATTCATAATCTGTTTTCTCTCCTTCGGTATTGCTTTAGGTAATAAGCCTCCCCACTCCTCCAAGGATGTGTCTACCTAACAGTCATGACAATATAGCATAGTTCAAGCTATATTTAAATCAAACAGGTAAATACAGCATGCAACTAGACTTGGTGTTACTGCTCAAGTATTTACTGTGGCTTTTGGGCAGGCTTTGTAGGTTGCCATCCATCTCCCTGCCACTGCATCTGGGCACTTTTATGTCACCACATTGCTGAGGGGGACACGCCACTTTCTGGATGCTGCCGAGTGAAGAGACCTGAGTCAGTTGATTTAGTCTCCCAAGAACGAAGGGCGAGCACCAACCCAGGGTGCAGGCGGGAAGGCAAGCGGGACAGAGCTGAGAAGAGCTGGAGGAGGTGAAGCTGTGGCTGCTGGGCCTGGGAAAGGGGAGGCAGCCTCTGGATGCTGCCCAGCGTGTGCTGGGCAGTGACAGCAGCGACATCAAGCCTTGGCTTCTGTCACAGGCACAAGCGGCAACAGGAACTGACCATCTTGCCGTGCCCCTTCCCCTTCCCTTTAGCACTAATGGAAGAGGCCCCTGCATCACAGAGGCAGGGCAGCACAGCTCTGCAGTGACAGGGATGCTGTCACTGCAGCATGTGGGGCCCAAATGGGATGCAGGAAGACAGAATCACAGAATCACAGAATATTCGTGGTTGGAAGGGACCTTTGAGATCATTGAGTCCAACCACAAAAAAACCCAAAAACCAAAAAACAGACAAACAAAAAAAAAAATACCCCCCCAAACCCACACATAGCAAAAAACCAACCAACCAACCAACCAAACCAAAAAAAACCCAACCACAAACCAACACCCACACACCACACCCACCCACAAACAGACACAAACCAACAATCTTGGGCACTAGAGCATGCCCTGATGTGCCATGTCTACACATTTCTTAAATGCCTCCAGGGATGGCGAGTCCACCACCTCCCTGGGCAGGCTGTTCCAGTGCCTAACCACTCTCTCAGTAAAGTAATTCTTCCTAATATCTAATCTAAACCTCCCCTGCTGCGACTTTGGACCATTTCCTCTGGTCCTGTCGTTATTCCCTTGGGAGAAGAGGCCAACACCCACCTCTCTACAACCTCCTTTCAGGTAGTTGTAGAGGGCAATGAGATCCCCCCTCAGCCTCCTCTTCTCCAGACTAAACATGCCCAGAACAGTGCTCTGCACCTTCTGCTGCGGGTCGGTGAGGGCAGGGTGGGTGGTGGCAGCAAAGCTACAGGACGGGGAAGCAATCGAGCTGCAACGGACAGCCAGGGAGTCACTTCGCAAAGAAGAGCAAAATATTCTTGTCTCGTTCTTCCCTCAAAGCCCAGGCAACCCCCTGCCTGCTTGTCACTGCTGTCCGTGAGCACAAACAGGTATAACCCAGCGCTGCCTGCTGCGGAGCTGCCCGTGGCTGGCAGGCAGCATCCTGCCGGCTGCCCCTCGTGATGGAAGCAAGTAGCTGGACAGGAGATCGATGCTCGCTCCTCGCGCGTAGGCAGCTTAAAAGCAGCCTGGCCTCTGTGCCAGCGCCCTCAGGATGGAGGCAGCTGCACGCTGGTTATTTATTTTCCAAAGCGCGCTCCCCACCGTAGCCCGCTGCTGCCTTTATCAGGCAGGATTCCTGCAAGGCCCCGCTGGGCCTTCGGGGGCCGCCAGCTGGGTTCCCACCGCCCTGAGCGCATCATGGAAATAACGACATCTCAAAAAGTAACAAGTGCCGCGGTTCGCTTGCCTCCAAGATCTAGAAGCTTTAGAACTTGTGTTTTGGGGGACTTAGTAATAGTCACAAGGGCTGGAAAATGGGATTTGTTTCACTATAATAGTGATGACTGCGAATTTTAAGAAAAGCAGTTTCACAAGTCATGGGGTGAAAAATCTAGAAAAGCTGTGATTTTGTCTACAAAAACTAAACCCAGGCTTCTTTACAGTGTAGAAAAAACTCAAAATGGAAAAAAATGCAGCCTCACAAAGGGTAGTGTCACAAATGAGAACAATAATAGAAACATTCACATTTTCTGTCTATTTTAGCTATAAAACCAGTGATATTTTCCAGTCAGAAGCTCTTCACCAGACAGAAGAGAATACCCTCACTGAGTCAAAATTACTGCTGATACTGAATGCATAAAATATAGGCCACTGCCTGAAGTATATTTTCAGGAGCATCCCATAAGGATCCTGAGCTCCACAAACTCTTTCCTTTCTTATCCTCTAATTAGAGTATTTCAAGGATGTCATTTGAAAAGCATGGGATGAAGTAGAAAAGGACCAGGAAGATACTGGTGCAGTGTGGGAAGGTCCTAGCTATGTCCCCACAGGAGCTGATATGGGTATGTGTGGAAAGACCGAAAACTACCACCTCTGGATTGCCTGTGAAAGGAAAGACACAATGTTGACAGAAAAGAAATATGATTTTTAGCAAGGGAATTGGAAAATACCGCTTCTAAAATCTTTTCCTCCAAAGGGCTCAGAGCAGTTTGAGAAGTTAAGGAAAAATCTATGAGGACTCACCTCAAATAAGGAAAAATTATGAGGACTCACCTAAAGTTTAAACTCAGTTAATTGTTTTACCCATCAAATTGCTCAGCAGCAGTGATTATACTATAATTTATAACTCATTTTTAGTCACTGCAAATTTACTTCAGTACTTCCCTGAGAACTCCATGACAGTAATTTATGCAGGCCAAAGTCATACTCTGTCAAGTGTGTCTCAGGCTATCATACTTCATCCGTCCATCAAAGACAATAGCAGTAGACACCAGGAATTTTGGAAAAAAAAAAGAAAAAAGAAAAAGAAAGTCTTTTATAATGAATGAGATAATGCTTTGGATAAAACAAAAAAGATGAGAACAGGTTCCAGAGAGACTGTTTTGCTGCTGTCTACTGCTCTTACATCTTTGCATACAAGAACAGCAGGTTCCTAGAGGGGACCTGGGGTTTGTGGAGGAAAGGGAGCAAATGTACAGTTGCTCTCAAATGTACAAATGCTCAGAGAGGGGGGGGGCTTGAAAAAAATTAAAAGTCCTGTGGAAAGAGACAACCCATCACCATTTGTAGTTTATTTAATCCCTATGGACAATGGAAGGAAGAACACGAAGCAAATGCAGTGTTCAAGGGAAAAAAAAAAAAGGAAAATTATACTTATTAGCATGCCTTTTGTTCTGCACTGTTAACATCTTGCTGTTGTGTAAAATGATTGCCACAAGGAAGAACAAGAAGCAGCAGAAGTACAGAATCCTAATTGAGATTTTCATCCTAAGCAAAACACCGTGATGATTGCTCATTCATTTGGCATTCCTCCTCTCCTTAGTCAGCACTCTGAAGGGCAGCATCATCCCGTGATATTTCTGAGTAACAGCCTGACCTACTGGTCATTTGCCAGCAGAACTAACAGTTGTTGACTACTCCGCCCTAAATATCAAGCAGGTAGTTACATTCTCTCTAGTTCACATCTTCGCCCACAAATGGGCACATAAGAGGAGGAACGGTCATGCAGTGTTGATCATGTGAATTCAGCAGCTACAGGGAGGGGTGATGAGGCTCAACTTTCTTTGTCACAGCACTGATAACTTGCCATGAAATACAATGAAAAATTCATTCCTTTTTATTTCATTGTGCTCTTTTTCTTTTTCTTTTTCTTTTTCTTTTTCTTTTTCTTTTTCTTTTTCTTTTTCTTTTTCTTTTTCTTTTTCTT
>JAOXNO010000001.1:156718422-156733397 GCA_028565335.1 Limnodromus scolopaceus
CTTTTCCTTTTCCTTTTCCTTTTCCTTTTCCTTTTCCTTTTCCTTTTCCTTTTCCTTTTCCTTTTCCTTTTCCTTTCCCTTATTTTGTCTCTCTCCCCTTTCCTTTTTCCCTTGTGCAGAGTAGAATCTCTCTCTTCAGCTGTCTCCGAGTTGGCTCTGCCTCTCCTGCATGGTTGGAGTGTGCTGAGGTTGTGGTCCAGCTTGCTAACCATCTCCCAGGGTTGTGGTAGCTCCAACTTTGGACTGTAAACACTTGCAGGGAAGCTGGCCCCACTGGATGAGACTTGACAGCCTCCCATGCTCTGTGAGTGTGGAGAATGGTGCCCCACATCACAGCTGGACATGAGAGATGGGGAAGAGGAGCAGCTTCCACCAGCTACCCTTCAGCCAGCAGGAGCTGCCTCCTACTTGTACCTGGCCTCCTACGTGTGCTCCCCGTGTCCCTGCAAAATGTTGAACAGGTTGTCTCAATACCCGACTGACAGTGAACAGGGGACCAGTTCTCATGTAGTCACACAGAGATGGGAGGTGGTTTAAGAGACTCTTCCTTGGCACCTCCAATCTATGAGCCTGCCAGCATGAACACAGCCATGGGACACAAGATTTGTTGGGTCAAAGCACTGAGTACATGTTGGGCTAAGCCAAGTGTGCAGTCTAGACATGGGCTTTTGTTGGGCTATTCTTTTAGCACATCCATTTCTCAGAACCAGCAGGTCATTCTATGTATATACTTAGACATATACCCCCCTATACTTAACTGCTGCTGCACGCCGTGGTGTATCCTGCAACCCCTGGCCATGTAAATCAGGTACTACTGCACATCTGTTTCCCATCCAGTCTTTACACTCAGATTTTCTTTCCCACAAACCAGGAATTACCCGGGTTTTGGGTGATGTGTACTTGAGTCTTAACAGTCTGGAGCTGGGAATCAAGCCAGAGGAGTTACCCCAACCTGAGCATCCAGAGCAGCTGGAGGCTGTCATCTAGCCTTTGCCAATGAGGACTAAGCGGAGCAACTCACTTTTAGCTATATCAAGTCAGCATGCAAGAAGTTAAAGCATATTAAAACAAGTTTCAAGTAACTTTCCCTAGAAACTAATGTTGCCTGTAGTCATAGAGCAGATGTACTTCTTCGGAGCAGCTACAAATCCTATGAGTACCCTAATAAATACACTACACATTCATTGGAACAATGTGCTCCAAGGATTTAAACTGCATCTTATCACTTTTTCCTGAAAATAATTATCACACCTATTAGAGGCTATATTTGGGATTTTTAGACTTATACATACATCTGCTTTCCTCTCTCTAGACAGATATTCTGCCATGAAGGACATGTACATTGGCAGCCTGATTTTCTCCCCAAAGAACAGAAATAACCCTGTGACTATACACTGGGGCACTGGTTACAGCTTAAATCAAGGTGCCCTTGAACATGGCATGAAGATACAGGCACTGAAAATCCTACTTTTAAACTATTCCAGGAGCAACACAAACCTTTGTGCACAAAATAAATATTTAAAATGTCTCTTCTCATATCAGTCCATTGGAAGATAATGATGTATTCATAAAAAATCAGTGGAAAAAGAGTTTTGGAGCAATGTAATCTTGGTGATATTTCTGTAAACTGTTTTTTCCAAAACACTATAGTTATGACAGTTGCTGCTTTGGAATAAGTTTCTGAAAAATGTCTTCATTGCCATATGAAAGTTCTATAACTTCATTTTTTTTTTTTAAAGACCTGACAAGTTAGATTCGGTGATCCTTCCCAGGCTGGATTCAGATTCTAGAGACAGTTCGTAGGTGATTTCATCTTGCTTTCAAAATCAGACAACAGCAGATATCAGCACTAGGATCTTATTTTTCTCTCAGATTCAAAAGGAATTCTGTAGGTAGAAAGCACCAAAAAAAATTCCAGAAAACCAAACTGAACAGACCACCCTAAGGATAGCACACGTTTATGAAAAATCCACAAATTATTCTTATCATAAAGAGAAACAAAAGGTTATAGTAATGGGCAGGGGGTAAATAATGCACAGGGACAAGTCAAGGGAACACAATAGGCAAACTGAAAATAAATTCAATTGTAGAAAGACAGACATGCCTGGTAACTCTAGGAATAGAACTAAAATTCTCTTTTGATGAATTTATGATGGATACATGTATTCCTATATAACGAATAACGAAATTATTTTGTGTAGATCAAGTTCACAGCATGCTGAAATGACTGCTTCCTACATTAATTTGAGTCCAAACACTAAGAGCTGGTCTTGCTCGAACACGGTGAGCAGTAACCTGTACTATGGCTCTGACCAACCTTATTTTCATCACAAACAGAATTTTGCCAATAAAATACCCAGAGCGGACACCTCTGGTTGTCATCCTTAGGGACAGCAAACTGACCTACTTTCTCTCTGCAGAGAGATGATTTCTATGTGTTTACCTCAGCAAAGAAGAAGTACTACTGAAAAAAATAATAATCCGTACTTGAGGACTAAAGCATCCTAGAAAACCCAGGATGTATTTCCTCCTAACATGTGCAAAATACTCACAATGCAGACTAAAATTCTGCAGGCATTTGTGGTGGATGAGATGCTTCGCATGCAAAAGTAATGATACTGTGAAAGCCACAAGTCCTTAGATTTGGTGATGGGAGTTTGCAGTACAGTAGTCACAAAATGATACCTGTGTCTATTTCTAAACAGAAAACTTTTTATGAACAGCAAAGCCGTATGAAAGCCTGGCTCCCCTACCAGCAGCAATATTATTGAAGTGCATTTTGAGCTGATGTGGAAATACATCATATATAAATTACCTAGGATTTTCAATGTTTAAAATGTTAAATATAACAACAAATGAAAGGCATATCCCCCCCCTCCTCCCTCCCTGAGAAGTCAAAACAAATGTGCTAACGTCTTTCTAATGAAACATTATTTTGTTTATCTAGAAGCCAAATAACAACACACACAGACCGAGTCAGCATACCCGCTTTGTTGCAAGAAACTTAAATCAGAAGTGATATTAAATCAATGTCCTGATCATTTGCTTCCCCAGAGCCCTCTCACCCCCCACAGCAGGAGAGCCACTGAAACTTAAAGTAGTAGTGCATCACAGTACTGATTTGGATTAGCTTTATTGTGGGCAGGGGCAGACTTTAGCCAGTATTAAGTGCTTAATTCTCATTGACTCTCATTTTAGCACGTGCGTTGTCCTCAGACCATCTACTCTCAGTAGGATGTAGGTTATGTCAATGAATATACTGATCTCACATGTCTTAGGCAGGAATGCTATAGAACATGGTGCTTTATATGGCGTGCTAAGGGAGCTGGCATGTGAAGGTCCAGGTAGACTGATCAGAATTGCTCATCCAGGTCCTTTTGTCCAAGCTGGACACAGTCATTCTAGCACAAAATAATATAAAATTTTCAATCACACTCTACTTTATATTTCTCTAGTATTTGAAAAGTTATAAATGTTAGTATATTTGTGAAGGCATATATTTTTAGCCTAGAATGAATAATATTAACTTCTGGAGTTAGACACTGGAGGTAGATCTACATTGCTAAACAAAAATGAAAGAAGGCACAAGCACAGCACCTCGAATGGTTTATGGTGCTAGATTTTTAACTTGTTCCCCAGCGTTGCGTTAGACCACTCCAAGTGCTTTCTCTGTCACAATGTCCTGGCGTGGCTTGGGAAGAGTTCATGCCAAGGAATGCTCCCAGTAGGCAACGCACATGAGACTGCTTATGCGTGGTACCCTTTGCCCTGCTTTGCCTTCTCTTGCACAACCATACACGTGCATACCACGTTCATGGCACATGTGCTCAGCTTCATGCCACCACAGTAACGGACTGCAGCACAGATCTCACATTATTTCAGATTATTTGAACTGGAAACACACACGTGCACACACAAACACTATTTTCTAAGACTACAGCAACACAGTGTGAGACCCACAGGAGATCCAAGACCAAGTGGTGTGGTCTGTGGGTATGGGCAGTTTGCTTCTGTGGGAACTGGTCCTCAGCAATGTGAACAAGGCACAGTTTACATTGTATAGCCTCAAGATGCTACGATCATATCCCAGCTCTCTTCTTATTTAGTGGTATCAATATACCCTTATAGGCCAGGTTGCTATTTCCGCTCCCTGAGGAAACTCATTTGCCAAACTTGACGGACACGGTCCAATTGTCCAAATGTGAGCTGCCATTGATGTTGGAGATGCCCTGGAGCCTACCTGTCTTTCAGCTGTCGTTTCTGAAGGGTACGTGCCTGCTATTATGCTGAGGCACCGCTGTGACATGCATCTTGTGTCAGATGTGCTAGCCCCATGCAGGTGCCTCACATAGTCTACATAATTTCAAATGGCAGTAGGTACCACATCTAGGCAAAATGCATTGAGCTCTGACAGCTAAAATATTAGGTGCATACTAAATGCTAGAACATCCCTTTGTAGTTCAAAGAAGAATTGAACCTACGTATCTCATGCTTATCTGACATTGATGAACAGCATCCGGGAGGTGCTTCTCTTCCAGAAACTTGGAAGAGATGGTCTACAGGCTGGATACAGACTACAGGTACTGTAGACCTGTACAGGAGACCTGTACTCCCAGGCAGCCATGGAGTTCATGGAGAGTTGGAAATTGTAAATGGTACAAAAAGCGTGCTTACTTAGGGCAAAATTGGATGAAAGTGTAATTTCTGGTATATTTTATATTGAAAGGGCTAGTGGTAGGGAAAAAAAGAGGTATCTGTGAACTGAATGTATTTATTATTTCTGTTTGTGCTTTGAAGGTTCACATTTACACCAGAAGTAGTTCTAAGCTGTGACTTTATCCTCTGAACACCTACAGAATCTCCCTTGTGACTCTCACCCTGGACTTAACAAAATGAACAGCAGTTTTCTCATTGACTTCATTGGATTTAACGTTAGGCTCTAGTTTTTCTTTTCTGTATACAGTTTGATTTGTGAACATTGTGCTCAGGTTCGTTTTACGAGGGTATCTGAGTGAATCTGTCATGTCCACACTTAGGCTCTTTGGAGGAATGAGCAGGTGCTTCCTGCAAAATCACTGGAACAATCAGTGCACAGACCTACTGAAAAATAAGGCCACTTGCTGAAAAAGCTCAGTATGGTGTTATTAGCCTAATTGAGGGCTCTAGTAAAGGAACATGGTGTCTTGTATTAATTATTCTGTACTTTGTGTTTATCTGGGACAAGAGTTTGTTACTTTCCTCACCATGATTCCAAACTCAGCTAACATCACTCCAGAAAGACAGTCCAACTTAGCTGAAAACATTTCAAGTATATAGAAAAAAAAGACATGATTGCTATCTCTCTAACATGAGTGCAGTTTCATTGTCTTCAGTGCAACTACTGTTCCAAGCAACATGAGACTCAGAGAAGCTACTGTATCATTAGAGGCAGCCATGAAAGAGACCACACATCTGGTGTCACCACCATAAAACAGCAGGCTGTCCTTATTACAGAAAGTCATTTATAGCTCAAAGCTCCTCATGGAGGGTTAAATGCTTTAAATACTTATGAGTGATGCCATAATGACAGAATCAATAATAACCTAAATCACCTCACCTTAGTGTTCCTCAAAACTAAAGGCATTCCAACATGACAGGTAGCATAAAATTACAATTTGTCAAAAATAGATGATATAATTTTTATGTTACACTTCTGTATCTTTTCTGCCTATCATTAGTTCTAATAGAATAGGCAACACTGACGATTCATTCACAATTTAGTAACATATTTCAGCTTCCCTCCAAGCCCAAACAAATAAGAAACTTTATAGGCAAGATTTAATATCCTTTAATTACAACACTGAAACGATTGGTGTTCCACTGATAAAAAGTAAAAGACTGCTGTACTGACAGTCAAAGCAGGACCTGTCATGTGAGACTGAAAGGTTCTTTACCCAGGGATGTGGAAGGGAAAAACAGAAATAAGCCTTCAGTGAAGAAGAACAGCTGCCCAATTACCCTGAGGTGAGACTCACTGGGAGAGAAGCACTGGTTCAAAGAGAGGAACAATCTCTGTTTCAGGGTTCGTGTTGCCTCTGAAACTCTCTGGTGAAACTCAGCATTCGGATTTGTCTCTCTTGGCGTACTGTATTTTTCCATACTACATCTAGAAGGGGTGGTAATGAAGTATGTGTAATCTGCTCCTAAGGATTGCCTATGTGCTGGAGCAACAGCACATAGGCAGTTCTTACATGAAGTGCAAACAAAAGCCGTTGGCGCAGAGACCAAGAACCAATGTACAGTGGTAAATTGAAGTGAGGGGAAGTCACCTCAGTGACACACTAACAGGTACTGGGAGGGTTGTGAGATTTCTAATCACTGCACTTCACAGGCAGGCTCAGTCGTGCTCCCATACTTCTCCTTAACACACTTCTATTCTTTCCTGCACACCACCAAATTCAGCCGGGAGGATGTTCTTGTACCAAGATGGATGATGGATAAGGCTTTTCTAGGAAGGTGGGAGGTCAGAGTCTCTTCAGCCAGGGAAAGGAATTAAACCCAGACTTCCCATGTGCCGGTGAATACTGTGGTAATGAACTCTATCACACTTGACGTCCTTTTTAGAAGACAACCTCTGCTGAGTGGTTCAAGGTGATGATAGTTATG
This sequence comes from Limnodromus scolopaceus, assembly GCA_028565335.1. Lineage (NCBI taxonomy): Eukaryota > Metazoa > Chordata > Aves > Charadriiformes > Scolopacidae > Limnodromus > Limnodromus scolopaceus. The sequence continues at coordinate 156,725,068 of JAOXNO010000001.1, forward strand.
CTGAACATACATAGCTTTATGATCTAGGTTATATGCGGAGGTGCTTCCTGGTACTGATGAGTTAAGTACTGAACATGTCAAGAAAATCAGGATCTAAAATGTCAGCCTGCCCTAAACAGTGACTCGTTATCTCTAGACTAGTGACTCCCAAATCTTTTCAGCCAACAAACCTCTGCTAACTTTTAAACTTTTCCCTGGGTACCTTTGCTTCCTTGGAAACACTTTGCTGAAAACACTATAAATAGCACAGTTTTATATGTTTCCAAGACAAAGCCTGCAGCCTGTTGGTTTAAGTTCTGGAATTAGTTTTGCATCTCACAAGGAGGCACAAAACTGTCCCCAGATATGACACAAGTAACACTAATGCCTGTCTCAAAGATTTGGATTCAGCTCTGGACTTACTCAATTCACCCATCCATTTTGCATCGAGCCTTAAAAGACCTGATCCAAAATTCACTCACAGCAGTGGGAAGACTGTTATCGACACTGGGCCATGTCCTAATGAAGAGATAGATACACACAGCCCAAAACTGTCATTCAAATTTATATCACTGGTGTTTCTATTGAATGGCACTGATGAGCTAAATTACAAAAAGAATAAACATAACAGAAGATTTCAATCCCTCATTGTTTGAGAGGAGAAGAAAGAATGTAAGTCATGAGAGAGAGGACATAATCTCAGTAAAGGAGGAGTTTCAGCCGAGAGTCAAATAAGAGAAGTGATTTGTTTTTGAGACTTGCTGTTTGTATTTGTCATCATTTTAGTTAAAAGGAAAATCATTATTGTGAAGAATTTTTTGTGTGTGTGTGCAAAGGAAGACTCAAAACAAGATACACTCAGGAATGGCTTATTTTTGAATAAAAGTAACCTCAAATTGTCTTCTCTAACTTTGCGTAAAACTGGGCATCAAACTACACTGGATACCAGTAGTTTGAGAAACAGCACTTTTTTTTTGATAACAGCAGAGGAAGAAAACCTATGCTGATCACAATCTCACTGGCAATTTTATCATTAAACCCAAACACTGAAAAGATGCAATACATACATTTAAATACGAGGGTCTAAGTCTTTCTATTACATCAGCAAAATCTGTATGGGGCCCACACATTAAAATCAGTTTAATCATCCACATGTAGACACATCTTTTTTATATACAGGCTATTCTTTGAAAGTCTTAAAAATAGTACTTGGCTACTCAGACATGTGCCCTCCCCACCCCCAAACCCAACAGTAAAGTTAGAGACAGATGAAGATGTGATGGTGACAAAGACAGCTAACAGTTTTCTGAATATTTTGTTCCTGATGTTTGCCTCCTTTTGTGAAGAAGCAAGAGACTGAGAAAATAGCTCCTCTGCCACCTTTCATGCCAGTATGAAAAGTGGTATCATTGAAGTGATCGCTAATGGTCAGAATCCTTTAAATAGCTCTGTCAGGCGTGCTTGAGATATTTGACTGATTTTTATTTTGGCTTTTTGACTCATTTGTCCATAATGGTTTGCTTTTGCATCCAGGAGGAATGTGATGCTCAATTAGGACTCAATCATGCGGTGTGCTAAGAGGAAAGTTACTTACCTGTTCAGTAATTGGAGATCTTTGACATGCGTTATCTCTCTGTGCATTTTGCTCTGCATGAGGGGGTGCACACGCACTCACTCACTGGAGACTCTTTCCCAGCAGTGCCTGCTTGGCCAGGGGAGAGCAACAGCAGTAGTGACATATGAATACCAGTAAGTGAAGTGGATTCCACGTTCCTCTTGTTTTAAGCAGGAAACAACTCATTTGAATGGGAGTTGGCTCCCCTACATGTCCCTTCAGAAGCAGAGAATGCACATTTTGGGGCTCCACAGGACCCACTGAGGGGTCAGGTGCTTTGTGGGCAAGACGGCTTTGAGTTTCCCAGTGGAGGAACTAATTGCTCCATCCCATTTGGTTTTCCTCACAGCTCTCAGCAGTGCGGAAACCACCTGGGATGACCTGACAGGGCATTAGAAAGGCGTTCTGGGTCTGGTGTCCCTTAAGCAAAACCTGACACATCTTGCTTGTGCTGCCTACTGAGGAGTTTATGGTTAGACACCCCTATACCTAGGAAATGAAAGGCCTAGGAGTGAGAGTCAAGGGACACAAGCAGCAATATGGGAAAATCTAATTAGATGTTATGAAATTTTTTGCGTAATGAAGGTGGCCAAATATCAGAACAGACTGTTGAGAAAGTTTGTGGTATCTCCATTTTTGGAGATACTGAAAACTTGACTGAGGCAAGGCCCTGAGCAACCTGATCTAACTTGAAGATAGACCTGTCTTTGAAGTTGTCCCCGCTTTGAACTGAATGGACATATGAAGGGGAGGTGAGGGATGGACCAGATGGCCTTCAGAAGTTTCTTCTAATCTAAATTATTCTGTGAGTGTGCACTTCTGCTTTCCTTCCACTGTGCGTTATTTAGATCTTTTAATGAACGGAGACTGGAATCTCTGGGCTGTGTCTGGATGATGTAAATGTCCTCAGGCATGCCTGCAAACACTAAAGGTCAATTCTCATGTTGTGTGTGATGTTATATGACCCAAAAGAAACAGAAAAGGGACTGGTGACATTTAAGGATTTGATCAAAGTCTTTGCAGAGGTTAATATATGCATACTGTCCAAGGATTGAGCTTTGCTCCAATGCCTTTTAGAGTTTTACGCACTTTTCATTTAGCATGAGGGAAAATTTGAAAGAGTCTGCTTGCTGATTGCTAGCACTCCTTATAAGGACTCTTTTAAATGCTAAAACAATTCAAAGTCTTGTGAAATACAGGTGGGCCGCAAACACCAGCAGACACAAGTGCAGATGTCTACACAAATAGTAGCAAAAGCATTTATATCCATCTGAAAACACGCACCTTTGAGGTCAAGAGCTCTAAGCCAAACCCCTTGACGTAGCAGAAGAATTATTTAGTGGCCGATCTGAATCTCAAACAGTGAATCAAAGTACTCAGTGTCTGAAACGCAAAATGGCCTCCAGTCCTCTTTCCTCCTGAGGAGAAGGAAATTGGACAGGATGGGTAACAAGGACAGAGCAGAAGGATACAGCTCAGTTATATACTTTTAGAGAAAAGATTGCACTCTCCATGTGAGAAACCTAAAACATGCAGAGGAAAATTAAAGAAATATGTATTAATTGATATTTCTTGATAAAATTTGATGCAAGCAACTTGGTATGGAGTGAAAATGCAGGGAATGAAAGCCGTATCTCAGAGTTTTTTGACAAATTTTTCTGACAAAATTCTGAAGGGATTCTGACTAAAAAGAGGCCCAGTACATGAGATTGCAATGCCAGAAAAGCTGGATAACCATTAAAGACCATCTCTCTCTTGCATTTCCTGACATTTTCATGTTAATGCATGAGTGTCAAAGGGAAATCACAGAGTAAAGAGTTTTCTGTCACCAGCATGATCATACACTAGCTGACTTAATTTTTCTCACAGACATAGAATCTTCTTAAAAAATGAAGTGCAGTTTTTAACATGTCCAATTTCTCCCTGAAAAGATTTGCTGTTGGCAAGAGTGTCTCTTCATTGTCACCTACACCACTGATGTCTGAATATTGTAGCCAGGAAGATATTGTCACTGTTATGCGGTCTGTGTAGGTGACAAATTAGTATTGAAGACCTTCAAAGCTGTTTGGCATGAAGATCTCACCAACAGCTTTCTGTGTGATTGTGGTGATTTTGTTCGCTGATCTCCTAAGGCTGTTTATCAGTGAACTCTGTTAATTTGTCATAGTTAATGAATTTGCATTTGGCCGTGAGCAATTGGTAATTTGAAATAGAAACTTGAAAATGCACTAATATGACAAATAAGTCATATTTGTTTCCAAAGCAGTCCAATCACTTGATTTCTTTCTAGAAGATTATCGTGTTTGAGTGATACTTATACTTCCTATATCTGTATGTAGCCAATGTGATGATAAAAATGTGGTATGGAAGGAGTGTATACAGGCTTTATGTGCTCACTTGGAGTTTTTATCATGTCCTAGCTTTCTTTGATGTGAGTATAATACTACTATAATAACGATCATCCAATCTTTTGTCCCCCCCACCCCTGAAATTAAATCTGAAAAGAAAAAAGGATCATCTGACTTATTTTTAAACGGGATCCATTAATGAAATGAATTTCATGTGTGTGGCTAATGTCTTCTGGAGAATATAAACATGATAAGTTGACTATTTTCTACTCTCTGTGTAAGCTATATTTTTGGAAGTCTTCGAAGAGCGAAGAGCTTGGGTGGCAGCACTTCTTGCAGGGATGGGGGAGAGCTCCCTGAGAACTTTTAGTGGGTCTGTAGGCTTCTAAATAGGCTAGGCAAGGTGTGTCAAAGCTTTAGTGGCAACTGAGGTATTCAGGTACAGAAACAGCTGCAGCCCATGCAATTAAAAAGATATTGGCAGCCAGGCCAAGTCAAATGCACCTTAATATCTGCCCTATCCTGCATTAATCGGTAGGATGAGGCAGTCACTGTTAGAAGAGCCAGAGTTTGTAGCTATTTTATTTTTGTTAAGAAGGGCAAAGGAAATTTATCTTTTGTTGCAAAGCTTATACAAAAATCCTGTTGCTAATGATCCTGTTCCAAGAGAACTGAAGCCCTGTAGGGGAGATGCTGGGTAGAGATAGCTCAGCAGGGTGCTGGTTGAGGCCAGCAGATTGTACAGCAAACACAGCTGGTGGCAGCAGCTATAAAAAATAAATCCAGCCCAAATCTGCAATATTTATTCTTCCGTGATATACTGGAGATTGTCTGGATGTGTAAGAAGAATGTTGGGACTGGGTAGGGGGTAGAGAACTGGGAAAAAAAAAAAAATCTCTGCTAGAAGAAGTCCGTGTGCCCATGCAGAAGCCTTGGTGCCATGGGTCCTGAGGAGCAGCTCAGGCAGAAACCCTCCACTCTCTCTGTATGGGGGTGGCTGGATAGGAATCCTCCTACCTGTCCTGTTTCTTTTTTTTCCCCGCATCTTGTGAAGCGTGCTGCCAGTTGGACCGAGAAGGAGCAGCTTTGCCCTAGTTACCTGTGGGTGTTACCAACATGATGGATTGTCATATGTTGTTCGGTGTTTTTCACAATACAATCATTAAGCATTGTGTTTGGCTCTGATGATAAATCCTTGAGAAGCAGAGCACAGAGTCTCTCTCGGGTTTACAAAGATAAAGATTTGTAAGCCATTCCCTTTCTCCTAAAGCACTAATAGTGCACCTTTTTTTATTGTCAGCTGGTGACAAATTTATTTTTAAAAAGCACTGGGGCTCATTACTGCTGGGACCAGCCCAAATACCTGTCAGCAGCAAATGTGGCATAAATGTCAGTGGTTGCCATCACTACCCTAAACTGTTCAAATACAGAGCTTACTAAATGCTGTCCTACTACCTCCAGAAGAAATTCTTAATTACACCCCTTTAGCCCTCATTTTCTTTTCAGAGGGTAGAGTTATGACGACCTTCTCTTCTCGGATGGCTGCTATATAAACCCTGAGTCTTCATTCATATTTAGCTGAAAGGATTTTCATCTAGTACTGTGCAACAAATCAAAAACCTGCAGCAACCTGCGGATATTTTATAGTCAATCTAGCAAGACTCTGCAGTTTTCACACTGAGTAGTAATATATGACCTAGACAAGACCCAGACAGGAGAAAGACCATGCAGCTTTAAAATGATTGCTTTGAACGTAGGAAAGAAATATGGGTAATCACTGGCATCCGCTGACCCAGGGTAGTCTTCCGAGAGATAAGTATACAGCAGGAGACAAAGAACATCTGGGAGTTGGCAGGTTTTGCAGTTAGGTCATACCACTTGAAACTGAGATTTAAACTGATGTACACATAAATAAAAGTTTTGAACATTGCCCTGAGTGGGGAGGGGGGGATGGCTTGTTCTCCCTCCTGAGGAGCGTTGCCAGAAGAGAAGAGCCTAGAGACAGCGTCTACCTTTCAGGCTCCAAATAACCTCAACAGCCTCAAAAGCAAGGCCCTCAAAAATCAAAAGAAGGCTTTGGATGGTTCTGAGGTGTTACAGCATGCTGTAACTGGGAGAAATTTACCTCGTTGCCCAGACTGGGACCTTGCACAGAGGAAAACTAACTTTGCCTCGGGTATATGTGACAATCAGAAGGTTGTTGATGGCCAAAATAAGTTGTGAGATACAGTACAACCGCCCTGCAGAGCTGTATGTCCTTCACTTATATCCCTTCTACTGCTAATAGGAGAGTGGAAAGGGGGTCCTGGGCCTGGGGATGGGGTGTGAGGGAGAATAATCTTCAGCAAAATACTAAACTATCTTATATTGTTTAGTACTGCCAGTCAGAAGTAACGCAAGGTCTGGTTAAAAAGAGGCATAGTCACCCTAGAAGGAACTTTTACCAGCATCTGGATGAGAATCAGTGTGGCTGCCTTGCTGTTTCCAGTGTAACATTGCAAAGGCGGATAGCTGCCTGGCCTCAGGAACTGAGAGGGTGGAACTGAGGTGCCGTGATTGCAGTGGACAAATCAACAAAGTCAGGTGTGTCTCAAAGGCTACCCTAAAATCCCATCTGTGGAAGGTGGAGCCACCTAAACCTAGCCAACTATAAATGTGGGCATAGTGGGTATGTTCCCCAGTCTGCAAGACAGTTCTTGAGCTGTTATTAGTATATTTTTATATCCTGAGGTGTGTGATCACTATGGCGAGGTGGCACTTGTATTTGAAGCAGAAACAGCAATCCCTGTTGTATAGTTCTGTCCTCAGAAGGCAGCTTGGCTCCAAAAGTAAGGTAGGCTTGGATATACTCCAGTGCTTAAATTTTCTGTTACCTGTCAATGTGCTTTCGCCACCTAGTCAGCACACATATTTTAAATCATATTTCTGAAATTCTTTGACTTCCTATGCCAATCCATTTGCTTTCCTTTTTTGGACTTAACACTGGGATCCAGCTGCTTGTAAGTCTGGTGTTGTGCAACATAGCTTGCAAGTACCTGAGTTCTCTATTGGAACCAACCCTTGGTGACCACAGAGCAGACGACTTTTTTAGATGGCATCTGATTTCTTTGCACTCAGTTGGCATTTCTATATGCCCACAACACTGCGGGTGTTTTGTATAAAATTAGGCCATAAATAATGCATGAAAACCATCTCTTTAACAGTGACATCATAAAGTTCTGTGGTTACTGCTTCTCAGTGGTTTCAAAATCAAATTTGCTTTCTATATAAATAAAATGGTGTGAGATTTTTACCTAATTAGCAGCCCTCCCTTGAAATATGAAAGTCAAGCACTTTATTTCTAGCTTGGGGATTATTCCCAGCTCTGAATGAATTGCATTATAGGCACAATAAAGAAACAACTGAGCTAGCTCAAAACGGAACTGGGGAAGTCTGTGGATGGTGAGGGGGGGCTGCACACAGCATGTTGACAAAACTTTACATATCTGTCCCATTGGCTCCAGCAGGTGCAATGAGCCAACTAACTGAGTACCCCCATGAGCAAGACAGCCATAAGACGATTAGCTGTCTGCAGATGTATTACTGATCACCTGAGACAACCTGGGTGAACTGGGAAGAGCAGGTGTGAATACTATCAAATATTATATCAGCATCAAAATTGAAAGAGTGCGACTGCACTCTGGGAGGTGGCAGGTGGCCATTCCACTGTGTTATAAGACCTGAAGAATCTCCTGCATGCCCAATTTGCAATTATAGTCCCAAATAATATTTCCACCTATGCCTGAAGAGGTAAACACAACCTCTTCACTCCAATAAAACCTTGCCACACACCTTTGTCAGCTCAGGACTGGATTACTGTTACGCGCTCTCTCTGGAGTGACCTACTGAATTCACTTGGAAAATGAAGTAAGCTCGGAATACAGCCACTGCTTCATTGCTTACTAAGCTGTAGGCTCTGCCAAGAATGCATTACACATTGCGTTAGGATCTGCTGTACTAATGTATAAGCAGTGAACCTTTTATCAAGATCGATTTCAAGTTTTATCCATTATGCTGGAAAGAATATTCCTGGTTAACTCTTTATGTTCTGAATGAACAGCCCTGGATTTGTTGATGTTGCAGACAGACAGAATCCAGTCTTAGTCTCTTGCAAAAGGACTTCAACCCATTGGCCCTGGATTTGATTAAAGACGGAAAGGAAGACTGAAAAGATGGAAAGGGAAAGACTGAGGGGAGCCTATAGGAGAGCCGGAGAGGAACTCTTTGTCAGGAAGTGTAGTGAAAGGACAAGGGGCAACAGTTTTAAATTGGAGAAGGGAGATTTAGATTAGATACTAGAAAGAAATTCTTTACAGTGAGGGTGGTGAGGCACTGGAACAGGTTGCCCA
>JAOXNO010000001.1:156733497-156756703 GCA_028565335.1 Limnodromus scolopaceus
GGTGTCCCTGCCCATGGCAGGGGGGTTGGAACTAGGTGATCTCTAAGGTCCCTTCCAACCCAAACCATTCTATGATTCTATGATTCTATGATTGCTGGAAGAATACCAGAAAATAGTAGAGGAAGAACTCACTATTCCTTGCTAGACTCTACTCATGTGGTTAGTCATCCTCACTGTTAAACCAAATGCCTTATTTCAAAGCTACGTTTTTCTAACTTCACCATCCAACTATAGGCACTTATTATTTCTTGTTTAGATTAAATTTTTTAGTACTTGGACTTTTTCCATTTGGAAGCACATGCACAGAACCACCAAATCACTTCTTGATCTTTTCTGATAACCTAAGAGATGAAGTTTTAAGTCTTTTGTTGTAAGGCATTTTTCTACCCTTTACGTATGGTTCATACTGGTTTGACTTTTCACCATCTTTGTTAAATTCTGCATTTTAAAAATACATACCTCTTTCTAGAAATGATCTCAGGAGTTTGGTCCTGATGCTAAGTGGCAGAAGATCCCTGCATATGTTCTACACAGCACTTGGCTGAGGGTTTCCCATGGCCCATGTGTTATATGCCCTGAGGTGTGCCAGATACCTGGGCAAAGTATTCTGAGGGTGATATTGGGATAGCAGATGCTAAGATAGTGTTGGAGAAATATGCTGGACTTAGGAGGTCAAAAGTGGGTTGACTTTGTGCCTCGACTGCTAGCTTTTGGGAATGGTTCCTGATATCCTTCAAACTATGTCAGTGTCTTGGAGGGTATTGATTGGTGTGAGCCAAAACTGTGATGGGGAATGAATTAAGACATAAGCAGTGTGAGCGATCAGTGATCCAGCCCTTGATCTTACTCCAACTCTTTCTTATTCAGTGATGTAAGTGGACCAATCAGTTCCATGTTTAGATAGGGATGTAAATTCTTAGTATCCCTCGCCACTGCATGTGCAATGCCTAGCCTTTTTTTGCCACAGCAGCTGGAATTGTCTAACTTGCTTTTTACTGCTCTCTCCTCAGTTCTCTTAAGTCTTTCCTTTACAGGGTAGTCTCACATTTTTTAGGTCTGGCTGGTGGTCATTGTTCACAGACACATGACATTGTATCTGGGTCTATCAAAACATGTTTTATCAAAATAGACTAAAATCATAAGTGACTTAGACCTCTCTCTCTGGCTGTCCTATTCTATAAACTATTTATTATGTAACCAATCTGTGCCACCTGCAAAACATACTGAATTCTACCAGTAAAAACACCAAATGATGCAAGACCTATCACTGGTATGCAAAGAGTCCCACAGGAAGATGTGGTTATGTAGAAGACCACACTTGGGTGGAAACATAACATTTTGATGGTGATTCCATCTATTTACTGAGATCAGTCAGCCAGATAGTAATGACAAAGTTCTACAAGATTGTCCTTGAAGCCCAAGTTCTGTATAGGGATTCTGACTATGAAAGTAGCTATCGCTTAAATGGCATCACACTGTTTCTCTATTTCTCTTTTAGAGAAACAGAGTGACTTCTAGTGGTGCAGTAATTTCTAGTATATATTTTAATGTCAAATCAGCCTCTGTCAATAATTATTTTGGGTTGTTTAATTTCACATGATTAATATTATAATTTTAGTTTCTTGACCATGTCAATGCTCTTTTGATTTACATAATTAAGCCATATATTCAGAAAGAATTTCATTTTATTTTTGATTTTAGCAGTCAAAACTCTTAGTTGCCTACCTTAGCTTGGGAGAAAATTTTGTAGTATTTTCACAAGCTCCCAGTACATTTACTTTTCTCACTCTTTATCCAATGACCTATTTTATGCTCTTTAATACTTTAATATAACTGGAATAAATTTATTTTTTCAAAATCACCAGATATCTGTCCCTCTGCAACATCATTTTTCTAGTGACTCCTACACTATTCACACAAGGGAGATCATTGCTTCTCTCTCCCCCCATTTCACTGCATGTGTGGACCAAGTTCCCTGGATACTGCCTTCATCTACAGATAGTTGTTTGTTGGTTTTGTTTGCTTGATTTTTTGGCCCCCCCCTTTTTTTTTTTTAAGAAGAAAAAGAAACATGGGACAGAAATATCATCACTGAAGCTCCAGGGATCCTAGCTTTTTTTTTTTTTCCCCTCAGTAATTTCAGAGTACTAGTAACACTCTTGGACCCACTGGAAATTGATTGTCCATACAGCTAAGCTCTGAGATCTGACCTGGGAACAGTTTTGGTATGGGCCAGCTCCTCAGACCGATTTTCTGGCATGAGTCAGGAATTATTCCAGGTGAAGCACCATGCCCAAAAATAGTTTTCACAAGACCACCAAACTTGGGAAGATTAGAGATTTAGCACTATGGTTGTTCCAAGTTCTCTGCTCTTTACACATCTACAGAGCTCTTCTCCAGCCAGCAACTCTATGATCCTATCTCAGAGCATGGTAAGAGCTATCCTGTTGGTGATGCCCACACCAGGGCAAGCGGAGGCATCTGGCTACGGCACCAACGAAGAGTCCCAACTATGATTCAGATAGCAACATAGCCACAGCCATACTACCTCTAAAGGCACGGTCTAGAAGACTAAGACATTTAAAGAACCAATACTTGTTTTGTATGCTATTGCTATTCACTACAAGCAGCATTCGTCTCACCTAAGTCTAGTCACCTAGAAAAGTAAAAAATTAAGCTAGCCTAGTTGTCTAGATTCCCTCTGTCATCATTTCTAGAGGTCAATTCAACCTATCTTGAGAAAGCATGTGGACTGAATGGCAGTGGGATATACCTCTGCTGACTTTACAGGGAGCCTGGATGCCCAGCTTAGGCTTATCTTTATGTTTGAGGCTGCTGAAGTTATGGGAGTTCATTTGTGTTTTACGCATCAAACTGGACACATCAAAACTCGATAATACAGAACTGCCCACTAACAGACTACTGCAACAGCGTGAAATATTGGATGTCTCTAGGAGAGATAAAAGTCATAAATGGGAAAGAATTGACACAAAAAGGCCTGTGTGCTTTGGAGAGGAATGAATGGGGAAGAGGACGGACAAGGGGCATGGTAGTCAAGAGATCCACGAGCTAACCCCAGCCAAGCTCACTGCAAACCTGGGGACTGGATGACAGTGCCATTTCAAGTGAACCAGTTAGTCCTGTGGAGAGGCAGGTCAAGAGGTACAGAACGGTGCTAAAATATCTTTATTGCCTCTAGGATCCAAGCTGGCAGCTTCCCATAGTGCGACGCGGTGCTCAGAGGCAGAGATACACCAGCTCCTGAGAGCTGGCTTCTGAATTTTTAGCCTGTGTCACTGCAGAGCACAGAGCTGACCCACGGCACATTTTAATTGTAAAGTTCAAACCTGAGGGGAAAAGGACAGCAGTATCTCCCTGAGTGATCAGAAAGCATTAAAGACTCTGCGAAAGGGGAGGGGAAAAAAAAAAAAGAAGAGACCTGAAAGAGACGGCAATTTGCCACTGGGTTACTTGTGGGCAGTAATAACAAGTAGACCCACAGGGATAAAACAGCAGCCACAGAATGAAGTCTTGTCCTACAAAGACTCTGCTTTCCTCATATGAAAGCCTCAGGAGTCTGCCCTTCTTTTACACTGTGCAGCTTTTAGGCATATTTTCATTTCAATAAGGTATCATGGAAATGAACTGGAAATTAGCCAGTCTCATTCTTTCTTCTCAGCTCTCCCCGTTTCACAGTACAATGAGCTGTGCAAACTCCCGAGGCAGACAACTCTTCTGCTTGCTGTTTTTTGCTCCCTGGCAATTATAAACGTCTTGATTAGCTGGTGGCCACAGGCGCACTGCTGTTCCTGGAGGGCAGCTCCCCCGCCACCATTTGGGAACACACACCCCAAAGGGTGAAGCCTGCTTTGCCTTCAGAAATCAGGGTTCATCCTGGTGTGTCGAGACAAAAGCTCCTGATGCAATTTTTATGAGTGACTATGAATCCTGGGATTCGAGCCCACAAGTGCGGGGTGGTGTGGCTGAATACTGACAATGAGATGATACACAGCTTTGGCCTTAAGTGAGATTTATGGCGGAGGCTGTTCATGATGCAAAGAGTTTATCACTGTCAACAGAAGGAGAGAAAACAGGCTCTGTCCATTTTAAACAGTTAATTGTAGAGGTTGTTCTCTGTTGAGTACAGACATGAGATGTTCAAATTTTCTTTCCTGGGTGCTCAGAACATCTCTGTTTAGACTGTGAAGTTTTGAGTCTACAGGTCCAAAAACTCAGCTATATGTACATATGATATACCTGTATGATATAAATATACAAATAAATGTATACTTTTATTGCATGAAAACATTCAGATAAAGGCATCCCAGATGCTCCAGATGCCTTTGATTGACATAACATCTTGCGTAAAAATAATGATCCAGCATAGGTGTGGTTCATCACAAACAAAGTGCTTGTATTAAGCCCTCAACAGTGATCTCCCAGATAACATATTTCAGTTTTTGTTAACACAGGTAGACATCAACTTAGTTTTGCAGGGGAGACACATTAAATATGCTTTTTCTTTGGAAAAAAGTCCAAAGGATAACAAACTTTTTGACCTGCAATGAATGTTATTTACCCACACCAGGTCACTTTTTGCCCAGTTCAAGTATAATCTAATGGGAAAATCCCTCAATTCTTAGGTAATGGTTTTAAACAAGAATGCATTTGAGCCAGTTTAAATACAAATGTTTGTGTGTGGAAAAATGTAGATGAATGGTAAAATGAAGTACTTGCAGCTTCCCTATCTGCAGAGGAATGACTACAGATGGATTCAATCTTAGTAGTAGTCCTTTCACCTTGATACATCACTTATGCCATCTGTATAACAACAACCAGGAAATCTAGATGAAATCCTGCTAACGAGGAAATGCTAGCATTCTTTTTCTCACATTGCATGACAGGTGGCATAGAAAAGAAGTGTTTTCATTTAAAATATGATTTGCACCAGTTTCCTTTTGCACAAGCCAGCTAAGTTCCATAAGTGAGAAACAAGTTGGATTTTATTTTAACCAGATTCATAATCCTTGAATAAATTACTGCCTTGTAACTGTGCAAGATATCAATCTTATTCTGTGTCAACCAGCTGCTCGTACACAGAGCGCTCCCTGTGCAAACGCACCCCAGTGAAGTCAAAGGCTACTCACAGCGTGAAATCCAGAAGTGCCATGGGCTGGCAATTGAGCACCCTCGTGCTTCAGAGAAACAATAATAAGAAAATGTTGTTGAATTACTCAAGGTGTGTAGTGAATAACAGCACACAGCGCTTCTTTTCTTGGGGGAATACCACAAGATTCAGGGTTGCCTTGCCCCAGCAGAGAGATAATAGCTATAATTCATTAGAGAGGCTTATTTCCATTTTTCATTATTGGAGCAAAACTTTATAAACTGTGTGTAAAGGAACAGGAGCTTTTATTTCCTGAGGCTGCATATGTAATCATTTTAATTCAACCAACCAGTTGAACCGGCTTATATTGGTCATTACATTTCTTGTCTTCTTCCTGTCATTTTGGAGTTTAAATTCCTCGTCAACTTGCTCCTAGTTTTGCATGCTCTTTCAGCTTCTCTGTCTTGAGGCATACAGCAAGTAAACTCATTGGCGGTGATGAGTTAACGCAGTTTCTACAGGCTCCTTTTCAGAATAGTCAGTGTCTAAGATCTATCCTACATCATTTTTGTTTCAGCTGCAAGGAGAATACTTTCATGCAGGGAATGACTCTAAACTATGTCCTATTTTAAGATAAGCCTATTTATTTTCCCTGTGCCCTTGCCACATTTGTTGATCAAAGGCACTTACATCTAAACAAGTTTTGTTTCTTACAGATGCTTTGCCTGTCTTATCCTATTCTACAGTACAACTGCTCATGAAGCCGCATTTATAACTCATAGCTAGAGCCTATGATGGAAAAAGCAAAGGGTTTGAACTTCACAGCAGATTTAAGAGGAAGGCAAAACTGTGTCAAAAGAGATGCAAAAAGAAAAAAAAAACAGGGAAAGAGGCCATAGGTTATATCGTTTAAATCCAGAACTTTACCATTGTGACTATAACTTTAAGATTTGGCTTACCACATGCAAGCAGGCAAGCAGAAAGCTGTTATTCAAACAGCAGAAATACAGAAGAACTGGAAAGGTGCAAAGCACCACAGCAATCAGCAGGCTGCTCTCAGAGCAACCCTTCTGCACGCTTGTCTCTAACAGGGAGTGACATTCTCCAGGACTCTTGCCTGGATTATGCAGACCTACATAGATGTGTTCCAGCTTCTGCAGTGTTATGCATCAAAGCAAGAAGATACCAAGCTATGACTTTTTCTTTTTTTTTTCTTTTTTTTTTAAAGCTCCAATTCAGAATGCAGTTCAGAACCATCCCAAAACCGGAGTACTTCATTTTTCTGAAGCTTTGAAATCTGTAAAATACAGCTTCAATCTGCTTTGACCTGAAATAGCGGGCTAGGTCAGAAGCTTACTGCACTTCATTTGCCTGCTTATTTCTGTTTCTAGTCCTGACCAAAACCAGATAATGAAGAAACAGACCAGAATTATCTGCATTATTCATATCTCCTGCCTGCTTTTCAAAGGAAATAGGATTTGATGGCCAAGGGCTAGGGTGGTTAGGATTTGAATTAATTTCTGACTCAAGTTCTTGGTGCAAAAGATATGTTTGTACAGTTCTTAGATTAATAGATCCTTCATCTTGTCAGGAATCCTAAAGAGGATTGTATCCATAAAAATAAATAAGAAAGAAAGTCCCATGATTTTTTCAACGCACAAAATATTTGAATTCAATCCAGAAAAGGTAGAGTCACTTTTAATTTTATCTGAAGTGGCTTACCCATCCTCCTTTTATGTTGACACGCTTCTTGGGTTCGATTATTTTCAGGAGATATAACTTGCCTCATTTTATCCCACAGATGGCTTCCAGCCCTTTAAGAAATGTACTATGCAAGCCAAATCTCTGCGATGTTTACATTTCCTTTCAAGGTGGTTTTAGCAATTTTATCTCATTTTATTTTGCTACTTAGGAAAACCTGGCAAAATATCAAATGGAAAATGTGCAGATGAGTGCTCTTCATGGAAACTAGATGGATGCTTAGTACCTTCCCAAGCCAGGCTGACCTTGGGCTTTCTGATTAGCTTGTTGAAATTCAAATTCATTTGATGCCCGTGGATCCTTTCAGGACTAGTACCTTTTTAGATGAAGAGCAAAGTTCACTCAAGCTCTCTTGTATGACGCAGGCTAAAAGCTGGTGATTGTGTTGGTGGAAAGCACCTCTTGGCTTTCCTTTTATATTCATAAGTGAGCTACCCAAGGCTCATGCTTTTGGCCTCCCTCCCCTGAATTTGCAGCGCGGAGCCGCAGCTTGTTCGCATGGTGGCAGCCAGCGTGGTGCGCTCCGCTCACAGAGCTGTAGGATGTCTTTACCAGGCTGCAGCTCTATGCTGCCATCCTTTATCATGTAGGCCAGTAGGTGTAGGTCTTTCACACCCAAAGCCTAGGGGTCAAATAAAAACTGTGCACAGAGGAAAAAGTAAAAACTTTGCTGCTTGCCCCCTTTGGCTGCTGGGGATAGAAGGAGACAAGAACACAGTTTGTGTTCTCAAGCAAAAGCCTCAAGAGTTTTGATGTTCCCTGAATCAGCATGTAAGTACACAGCCAGTTCTCAGAACAGAAATTCCCAGCCACCTCTAACCTCCCTGCCTGCCTATTCACAACACAGGGAAACCTGTTGAGGCCTCTCTGTACTGTTCCCCTTCTCCCTGCGCTCCAGGACAGCCTCGGTGGAAAACCCAGCACCTTTCTCTGCATCACTTTCTCGGTCGCTGTCATACTCCATGAAACAAGGTTTTTGCTAGTCTAGCAAGGATTCCTACACCGGCCCATGAAAATCATGTCGCCTTTCTCCTTCACAAATCACCACCCAGCTATAGACAGGTACTGTAAAAGAAAATGAGTTCCAGGAGGTTCCTGGAGGTTATAAATGATGGCGTGTGAAAGAGAATTAGGACAATTCGATTTTCCTAAGCTGGGCTGACCCCCATAAGACTAAGTAGGGAAGAAAAATTGCTTTGTCTAAGCAAGTGTGAGATGGTAGTCACGGAAGGAATGGAGCAAACCACATGGAATAGCAGGCTCTTATTTAAATAAACATACTTTCTAAACCAGAAAAACATTTAAATGTTAGCAATAAAAATTTAAAACACTCCTTGCTCTACCTCGTCTCCCCATTTACTTCTGTAATTCCTTTATACCAGCATATTACGTCTATGATTTCTGTCTGACAGACCCTTTCCCTATTTACCTCTAGCTGAACTTCAGTCTGACTTTTAACAGCTGCCTAAAGATCCATAGTTGGGATTCTTTGTTCCGTCTGGTTTCTGATAACAGGCAAAGCTCGATTAACTTATCCAGATAAGTTACTATGGCAACTTCCACCAATGCACCAAGAATGAAGCATTCACAGGTATGTTCTTATCAGTGCACATTTCCCCTGACTATGCAATCTAATCCATTAAAATTAAATGGCGAACTGTGCAAATGAAGGCTGAGCCCTGGACTCCTTGCTGGAAGTTTGTCATTAGCCAGGATTATAGTGTGAGTATTTCTTTCTTTGTTAGAAAACACTTCAGCAAGCCAACAGCAGAATAAGGTCTCAGAAAGTGATAACATTGCATTCAGAAGTGCAATAAACCCTAAAGAGAACCTTAGTGTAGTTAATCCTGTCATTAATAGTGAAAAATGACAAAACACTCCTGGCTGGTTTAGGGCACGGCTACCTGAAAAAGCGCAGACAATCCAGTGCTCCCAAAGGGTGGACAACGTGTAGGTGGGGGTCTACACTCAGCTGTGTGGTCAACATGCAGTAGCTGAGCCCTTCCTGAAAGCCCAGTAAATTCACTTGCATTTGCTGGAGAGCTTCCAGAGTGGCTGCCATGAGTGTGTGTGGGCAGCTGTCAGGGTGCAAAGTTCAGTAACTTGTTTGTGTCCTTAGCATCCACTGAGTACCGACAGAGTGTGGCTCATATCCTGGAGTGAGAGGGCAGCAGTGGTCATTTGGTCCAGGAGGCCAGAGTTAAACCTTTAGGTAGTTATAAGTCAGGGAAATGTCCTGGTCACATCTTTTTTACAACGATGCCCTTCTAATCTCTGTTTTCTCTCTGATAAAGTGAAAGGCTGAGAGAGGCAGGAGAGTGTGTTAGCATGGGTACGAGTGGCCTTGAAGTGATTACAGTGCCTTTGCCATGGGGAGACATTAAGGAACAAACGACATTGAAGAATGTGTCCCTATATATCATTAACTATTTTCTAGATTTCTGAAAGGATGTTTGCCAGCCATGTTATTTCGCATTTTAGCACAGAAATAAATCAGTATTACAACCTGTGGGAAATAGGATTTTTAAAAAGTGCTTCCACAACTAGCTTGAGAATTTCAGGGGTTTTGTCCCAGGACATTACCAAGTCAATTTGCAGCTGGCCACATTCCCACACATTTCACAGGCAGTATTTTTTTGCCAATCAATCCTTCTCCTATCTGTCTACATCCAGCTGATTTTATGATAAAAGAGATTTTAAAGGGACTCAGTTTTACCACACTGATTTTTATCAAGCAAGGGGTGATGATGAAAAGCGTGATGAAGCGGGGCTTCTCTCTGCAGGCAGAGAGGAGCCGAGTTCACCATTTTCCATCTAACAACAAAGGTCTTTGCCTGGGTGAACTCTGGCTGGCATAGTGAGCTGTGCTAGTATGTGAGTGACCTTTGTGACAGCCAGGTGGGATTGAAACAGGAGCTGTCCTCTTCTTTCCCAAAACTGTGGGCATTGCAACCTGGGGGAGATGGATTGCAAATAAAGCCAGCCTTGGTTTCCCAGTCCTGCCACTGCTTGAGAAACTGCTCTGTACTTCATGAAGAGGAGGGTATTCACAGTCTACCGGCACTGGAACAGCCTGCCCAGGGAGGTGGTGGAATCACCAGCCCTGGAGGTATTTAAGAAATGTGTAGATACGGCACTTCAGGGCATGATCTAGTGCCCGAGATTGTTGGTTTGGATGGTTAGAAAATCCTACGGAGACAATAAGAAATGACTGAGAACCCTGAATCTTCTACTTCAGAAGAAAAGAACTCCTGACAGGAAGACTCATTAAGGTGTTCAAGACAGGAACATATTTTTAATATGTGTTCAGTGCAGCACAGAGTGACCCCTTGTTGCCAAAACAAATGAAGTAGAAATACCGTCAAGGTGTATGACAGTAATTTCACAGTCTATCTGGGTTTGTAGACTATGAGCTCTGTAAGATAGAGTCTGAAAATGAAATTCATCTTACAGGACACCAGTGTCCCCTTCTGAGCTACAAACTCTTCCGCAGTCAATGGTGAGAAACAGGAGCTGAAGGGTGCAAGTGCATCTTAATTCAATAGAGATTTTTAAAGTAACTGTGATCATCTGTACCCTGAAAGTGCCTATTTCTCTCAGCTGATAGTAAAGGATACATTATTTGGCTAGCTTTAAGGTTAGATATCTCCATTTGGTCAACTGGATTTCATCTGAATGAATGAATAACAGTTGAAAGGATTTTTATGTACATATTATTTCTAAGATTATAAATGTTCACTGATTTTTAAGCCCATTAACATTCATTGTGAAATTGTGGAAAAAGGAAGCTTCTTTCAGGCTCATTTATTATGCAGAGAGTTTTTTTTCTATCAGTGATTGCTGCTCTTTTCAGGAGAAGAAATGCGTTTCTCAAATTCCTGTTATTTCTGCATATATATTATGCTTCTAATATATGAGCACTGTAGGTACGTTATATTAAAAAAGGCAATGCACTTCAAGCAATTAGCTTTTTACATTAGTCACCATAGCAGTTACTTAGGTAACACAGTTATTATTATGTACTGGAAATTTTTATGGGCTTGAGTGTTTAAAGAGAAAAACAACTTTCATTCCAGTCTGTTTTCATTTGGGTTCCTATATAGTATTTAAGCTGTCCAGATATATAATAGGAAAGCGAAATTCCCAGCACTTTAAAGCGAATGCAATTATACTACAGACTGTTAAAAGCTGGTTGTGTATCAGCAATGTGGTTTGCTCCTATAGAAATGAATAACAATGTCAGTTGGTTTTCCATCAGGATCTGGAAGTGAGCTAGTCTTGCCTGAATTTAAAAGCTCTCAGTATGGGTGTTGACATGTGAGATGGATTTCAAACCCCACCACAGACAGTGGAGACTTGGAGTGGGATGAATTTGCCTGCATGCTGGTATTCATTGCCTTTGCAGGCCTTCTCTCTCTTCCACATGCCAGCACAGGTCCCCAGTAGGTCCTGCACCATACCCGAGACCCTCATGTGAAGGTCCTAGATGCCTCTCTGGACAGCCAATTCTGGACAGTGGAGTCTAGGGAGTTATTCAGGTGGCCAGCTGCCTCCTTTTGGTCTAATTTAGAATATTATGAGTAGCTCCTAGATCCTTCATTCAACACAGAAATAAATGCATCTAATGCCACTTTGGAGTCCTCTGGAGCATCCAGAAGACCGAGGAACTCCTGTAAGGACCTTATCACACCTATTAGCTTCTTGGAGATGCCTGGATAGGACAGGCCATTTTACTTGGCATAGGGCACTTGTGTTTCAGCAAGTGAATTCTGCTTGTTATTTACCACCTTGACTAGTTCTCCATTGCTACCATGGGAACTCAACAAACCCAGCTCCACATAACACCCATATTATAGACATTGAATAAGACACGGTGAATTCCATTTCTTATGTACCAGAAATGACACATACATGACATACGATCAGTGTAGAAGAAGCAAAACCCAAGAAAACCAACAAAGACATGTACATGATGGTCATTTATGATTACTGCCAACAGTTTGCAAAACCACCAGAGCATGGTGAACTTGTGAGCATCTAATCAATCCTCAGTGAGTACACCTAAGCCCTAAATTCTAATAACCTCGGTCATGTTCACTTTAGTAGGGCTATTTGTGGAGAAGGCAGGTATTGACTGCTCAGCAGGGATTAATCTAACTCAGTTTTAGTCCTCTGTAAGCTAAGTATCTTGTCAAGCCTGAAGTTCTTCATAGTTGATAGAGAAACATTGGCACTTCCGGGGAGATATTTATGCAATCTCTGGCAGATGTCTACCTCAGACTGGGAATTAAGTGTTGAAAATGCCCGTTTTCTTAATCAGCTGTAGGGGGAGTCCATGCTACTAAGCCCTAATCCTGTCACTGGAGTGTACCTCAGTACATGCCAGTGTCCAGAGTGGGATCTGCTGAAGTATCTTGCAGGTATTCTTCTGCTTTCCATGGTTACTAAGTACCTGAGGGGTAACATGGGGGGTTATGCATTTTGCCCTAGTGTGAAGCTGTGATGCTGCTAGGGTCTACACCCAGACTGAGGATCCAAAAAGTTATGCTGGGTCTGCTAACAGATGCACAACCTTAGACTGAGTTGATGATGGATAAAATCAGACATGAAGTATCCTTTCCTTCCCCCTTCCCCAGAATTATTAGAGGTCTTGACTTTCCCGTCACTGCGTATCTGTAACTAGTCACTCAAGCTTTGCTGTTTACAGGCAGGTGCATTATAGAAGCATCTTGTATTGCTGTCCCAACAACCTAAACTGATATATTGATATGATTGGGGGATGTGAGATAAATAAAGCTGGAGGAAAATATAGGAAATCTTTCCTAATGTAAAATATTTGGTTTTGACTAAAGAAAGTTCACAAAAGGGTCACTATCTTTATGAAGGTAAACCTTTTTAGTCCATGTATTTTACCTCCTCTCTAACCACTAGTAATACACATAAAAGTATGTAAAGTGTCAATTTCTGTCTATTAGAACCAAAGAAAAATGTATGAGATATTTGGCTTGGGAAATCACTTTTCAGTCTGCTGTAACTTACTATTTGTTATAAGTGGAGTCTGGCGTTGCACACTGCTGTTATAAGTCCACAATATATCTGTGTGCTACAGTCTAGCAAAATAAAAATAGCTGCAAAGGGCTGGAAAGAACTAATTGCCAGTAAAGTATAACATATATTTTTTTGAAGAGTGAGAATCACTATTTGCAATGATGAAACCATCAAAGCTTTAATTTATCTGTTGGCATCTACACTTGTGCACAACTAACTTTGTTGCTGAGAAGATATTTTATGGTCTGTAGTCACTTGCACAAGGAGGACACTCTAATTTTCTAGTGATAAATGAACTGGTGATATATTACAAAAAACATTTTTTATGAAAACTTAGAACTTGTTGGTCGTACTCATGTTAACAATGCAAGAATTCATCACAGTGTAACACCTTTCAGGCAGGTAGTCAGTCCTTGTTGTTGCTGTTGTGTTACCTGGAATCATCTCAATGAGTGTGGTTTATGCACTGCAAGTGAGGACACAAGCCCTGCTACCAATTTTTAAACCATATTTTTTCTTTTAATATCGTATCAAAATGCTAAAGTGCAGAGGATTTTTAATATAGTCACTATCTTTCTTTAGCATTAACAAGAACATTAAGAATTCACTTTTCCTTCTGCACAGATTCATGAATGGGCATGTGAAATGAGAATGTGATCTGTCTTTCAGCTGAAAGAACAGTGTTGATGTATTTCCTGCTTAGATTCATCTTCCAGAGGCTGATAATACAAAATTTCTATATATTGGAAAAACCCCTACTGTGTTTATTGAGCAGAGACTAAAACATCAAGCGGAAAGAAGAGGATTTTAAACCAGATTTACAAGGGAAAATTGCCATTGAATAAAACTTGTGAAGCCTCTGGAATGAATTATTTTTGTTGGAGGCTAGCCATCCTTCTAGGTACCTGATGATACCACGACAATGAGTATGGTTAGAAGTATGATTAGAACTATCTATCACCATGTTTTGTAGACAAAAATCTCTGTGCACATTTGATTCATAGAGCCTTAGCTCCAAAGCCCAGCATTACGGTTACATTCGGACATCTACAAATTGCATGTCTGAGCTAATCATCCAGATTCTCTTCATATTCAGTGGGGAGAAATGGGTAATTCTGAGGGTAATTCAGATTCTTGTCATCTCCAAATGAGTATCTTAAGCAAGGTCTGGATGTGCCTAATTCTCTCCATCAATTAATAAAGGAATGAGGTGATAGGTCAGACTTTGATAGCAACATTAAAAACATGAAAAGCTAGAGCAAATAAATCCCACTTCATCTTAGTCTGGTTTGATATGGCACAGATGTGGAACCTTTAGCCTTCACATCCTGCTTTTTTTTTTACCCTAATAGCCAAGATCAGGAATCACATAATGCCTCAATGTACAACAGCTGAAGACCTGTGACTATGCCATTTCTTCATCTTACTGTGTGCAGAGAAGTCTAGTAATCAGGAGTGGATTCTGCCCACAGATTTTGTATTCCCCATCTCTGTAACAGGGATACATAATACTGCTCATGCCCCTAAGACATTCCTGCAAAGATGATGACTCTTAGTGGGTCTTCACACTCCTCAGGTAAAGGAAGTTCAACCAGTACTAACGAGTACATTTTTAGAAGATGTTCAAGCAGTCACTACGTTCAATGAGACAGGCAACACATCACCATTCAGGCAAGGCAGACGCTGCATGGTCGTCAAGACTGTGCATCTTTTTTTTGATGACTAATTAAGGTAGAGAGCTGTCTCTCCTCTTACTGTTGGAAGGAGGTCTTTCCTCGCTTATGCTGAACAGGGTCCAAACAGCAGGCAGACCCATTCCACCTGAAGGCAGAGGCAACTACTATACTAAAGCTCTTTCTTAGTAACCGCCTCACGTGCATTAGGAATGCAATGCATCAGGCACCGCAGCATGCAGAACCACTCAGCTGGGGGATGGAATAATATCGCCATTTTTAAAAACAGGACTCTGGCAGGTCTCCCAGGAGGGTTCTGACAGCCACCATCATTCATCCGCCTTTGCCACCTGAAACTGGTATTAACCATAAGGGAAAAAGCGTTCACTCAGACTTAAACTTACTTAGATATTGTGACACAGAAACAGAATAAACAAAACCTGACACTGAGCAAACACCTATTTTTGGAGAACCAAACAAATCCTAGATCTGACACCGAATGTCCACAACAGATGTTGTAAAATATATTTATTCATTGTGTATATTGTATCCAGACAACTATTAGGAAATAGGGTTCTGCTTAAGCACATAAAACCTAAAAAATAGAGGGCTATACACAGCAGATAACTCCCGTACGTCTAACAGGAGTTATCTGCTGATTAACATCACAGAGGATGAAATGGCAGGTCCGACATGGCAGCATCTAAGAATTGTGGGGGGAGTAGCCTGTGGGAAGTCAGTGGGCTTCTAGAACACCTGCATGAGCCTGTCATCTTCACTCTTCAGAGTATGACCAATACCTCCTGAGCTATGAAGTCTTTTACATGCCTGTTGAATCTTTCTCTATGGCCTCTGTATGGCAGAAGGTGTTCAAGAAATCTGTCTCAGTATTTTAAACCCTCTGAGATTTATACTTACTGGATTTTATTCTAGGTCCTCTTGAGAAATAAACCTTTGAGAACAAGCATCCTATATCAGGAAAATTGTGCTATCACTGCATATATTTAACATTCCTAGACTCTGAACTAAACGGATTCTAAAAAAGCTGAAACATAAACTCCACTTTCAGGAGTGGCCCAGAGGATTCCCTGGGCAATTTAGATCAATGTCTTCGTAGTATACTGTCCTGTTAATTTAATCTTTTAGAGCTAAAAATGCAAAGCAGAATCTTTTTTTTTTTTTTTTTTTAATTCATATTTTCTAATTCATGTAGTTTTGGAACACTGGGAAGGAATTGTTCACAACAGATTTGTTAGGTTACTATAGCATTTTTTTTATTGTAACAAAAATCATTACACAATGGAATAAAAAGGCCCAAATTTAAAAATATGACTGAATGGACACTTAAAATACATTTTATTCCTAAAAAAATGTTTAAGGATTTGTTGCTCATGGAAATTGAGACTTTATTTTTTTTTTTATTTTAAGGAAAGCAGGAGGGAAGATAAAAGAACATTTTCCTACAAAGTGTGACACAACGTGTTACCTCCCCAGGGTAAAGAGCATGAAAGGTTTTCTTCTTCAGACTGGGTGCACGCTCATCCACTTATCTATGCAGCCACTATACTGTGCTTGAATGTAAATCACTTGCAAAACGCCATGGCCAATTTCTCAGTTGCCTATCTCCATAGTATGCATGTGCATTATGTATTATATGGTTAATAGTGCATCTGCTCCCTTGTGGAAAATCAAGACAGCTTCCGTGTCCTCCTGAAAGAAAATGTGGAATTATTTTATCCACGTCCAGCCAGGTCAGGCTGCAGCATGTTCTCGGGAGAAATTCCAGCTGAATTAAGGCAGCGCCGTGCTGTATGTGGTGGACACAGAGGTACTCGAGGCAGCTCAAACGCAGGAGGTATTATGGCTATATCAGCACGGAGCTCTCTGTAGACCAATTAGCCCTGCTAAGAAGCAGGATGTAACAGTCCGAGCTAAATGGATTGATGTACTTCACAAGTGAGATGATGCACATCTGCATGGTTCCTTCCTTCCCCTTGGGCTGCCCTGAACCCTGCCGAGGAGACCTTCTGTCTGAAACCCAGGGACCTCTAACATTCATAGGCTGGAAAGCATAGGGGAATCTACTTGACCAAGCTCCCATGGAGAAGCTCAATGGTTTGCCCAAGATTGGACAGCAAGACAAAGGCAATCCTAGGGAAAGAGGCCAGGAAGTCCTGGGAGCTTGTTTCCATTGCTCCAGTGCTATGTCAAGCCCCAACCCCCAGAGCTGGTGGTTGCATTGCTGCACATGCGAACGTGGGGTCTGAGACCATGGGGACGCTTACGCCAGCTTTTAGCTCACAGAGGGAATACATACGCTTCTTTCTGGGTGTGAGACATCATCCTTGAAGCGGGAGAAAACTACTAGAAAGAATCTGCAGCTCTGGGCACTGGGCGGAATTAAATCAGCCAGGATGCAAAACTACAGAAAGAACTGCCAGCATTTTAGCCTACAAGACACACACAAAGTAAAGATGGTGAAGATGAAACTTAAAGAAGTGTTTTGCCCAGCATAGTACAAAGACAAATGGGAATGAAGGTGAAGAATAAGAATACCAGAGCTTACACCATGTTGCATTGTCCTCCAGATAGTCCTCTGGGAAGCAAGAGGGAAACAGATTCAGGGAACAGAAAAAAAAAACAAAACAAAACAAAACAAAATAAACCACAGGTTATACCAAACAGGCAACCACAGAGAAGTTAACGAGTCTTTATAAGCAGTTGATTTTAAATGAGAAATCTTACATCATGCTCTACAGAAGCAGCTGAGTTCAGTGGTTAACATTATTTTGTTTCTGACAATATTTATCTTATTGAACTTCTGATGTAATTGCTAGATGCCTGGCTTAAGGTTGTTACTTTTTTGGCATTTTGTAGTAGAGGGATAGGGCATAATTTCTCTGAGTGTTTGAATGTATACTTTAGGATGAGATGAATCGTGCTTTACAAATATTTGATCTCAGTTCAGTTGCCTAAACCTACATTTAGACAACTGAACAAAGACCTTTATTTCTCTCTGTTAACGGTAAAAACTACAGTCATCTAGACTTCAAATCTAGATAGCTAGGTATCTATATAGCCTATAACTATATCTATATGCCTGCATTGAATCAGAAAAGTCCTCATTTTTGCTTCCGTTAAAGTCAGCAGAGAAGTAGGATGGAATCCAGCTACCTAAATATGGCCATAGAAAGTGAATTTAGTAGCTTTGAGGTATTCCATCTTACTTTCAGCCAGGTCTCTTGTAACTTTGCTTTCACATTTGGACATCTTGAAGACCATAGGCTTCTCAAACAGCATTAGGTGACTATGTTGTTTATGTAGCTGAATTCCACTCAGAGGGATCTGAGAAAAGTTGGGGCTCGGTTCTGTTCTACCTCTTTGATGCCACATAGCAGACATCCTCTAGGGTTTCCTACCCAGCCTTCAACTGCCAGTCCAGGAGGATTGTCCTATCTGCCAACTCAATTAGATGTCTTATATGCTCCGAGGCATCCCAGTGTTGCATATCTACATGCGGATATCTTGGTTGAGCCTTTCATCTCCCGGTCTGTGAGGCATATGTACCAGATGGGGTGAATCACTCTCCAAAGATGTGTCTCTCTCCATTGACTTCAGAAAGAGCCTGACTTTTAGGCCCTGTGCTGTGAAGATGTGATTAAATTGCCTGAATATGGGTATCTTTAATTGTTTGAGATGCTGCAGCATATTCTACCTGGCTCCCCACTGCTGCTCCAGAATTGTATTGGTCTCCTCTAGTCCTGTGCCATATCTGCCAGTCCCATGTTTCAGATACTCTGGGGTGTCTCAGATGGTGCTTTACGTCTATGCTTAGACAA
Organism: Limnodromus scolopaceus; assembly: GCA_028565335.1. Classification (NCBI taxonomy): domain Eukaryota; kingdom Metazoa; phylum Chordata; class Aves; order Charadriiformes; family Scolopacidae; genus Limnodromus; species Limnodromus scolopaceus. Next base: position 156,751,926 of record JAOXNO010000001.1, read on the forward strand.
CTCTCTCAAGCTCTGTGTAACTTCCTGAATACATCTGATGCGTTTTAAACCATCTGTACCACTGCTTTTGTTTTTTTTCTTTTTCTTTTTTTCATGTTTCTCACAATTTATTTTGTTCTATTTCTTTGACTTATTTATTTATTTAGATCTATTTCTTACTGATTACAGCTATGACAATAACACAGGGAAACTGCTCTCCTTCTTGGAATAGAATAGATATTTTCATCACACAAGTTCAGGCAAGGACAAAGGCGCACTTCCTCAGAAAGGTTCAGTACTCGATTTCAGGGTAGGCTTCTTACGAGAGCTTCTTTGTGCAACCTGCCTGATAAAATATGCTCATCTGAATTAAGCTTATAAATATGAGCAGGTTATGAGGGATATGAAAAGGAGTAAAAAAATTGGTACAGATATGCTACATGTTTGTATAAGATTGAGATGTAGAGGAAATATTTTCTAAACTTGGTTTCTTCTGAGGACATGCTGTCAAAGACAGATGAAAGCAAAATTGTTTGTCATTTCTTTTGAGGTTTACATAGCTGCATGTTTGGACTTTGCGATGACAGTTTAAAGTTAAGTGGTCTGACAGTGTTTTATGAATACAAACTCCAGAATAGACTTCTAAAAGCACTGATGTAAGACTGAACAGTCAGCTGACTCCCAAGGAAAGATTTCTTTCTTATATCTATAACAATCAAAAGGGGCTTTAACTATTTGATGCTACTATCAAAATACTAACATTGCTGTATGTTTTATTAAGAAAGCAATAGAAAATGATCGGTGTGCAGACTGGCAAACTGCTGTGAGTGGGATTCTCCTTACATCCTGTTAGTGTTGCAAGGGTCAGGAGGATCTGACTGAAACTGCTCCTCCAGGCTCTGTCTGTAGTTAATGAAGAGAGATATGTGATTCAGGGAATGATTCAGCACATCAAACACTAAGGATCTAATGTACGCAGGTTGAATGGTGTCCCTGTGAGGCAGGAGTGCAGCATTTATATCCTTCTGGATAAAATTACCCATGTTGGTGTGAGATGCAGGCAGTGACCTTTCCCAAGTGTTGCTAAGGGATTACAGCTCTGAAACAAGGCCTTCTGCTCTAATCCACGTAAACAGACTTTCCTTGCTCCAGCTGAGGTCAGTGGACATCTCTAACTCAAGGGATTGTTGTTCTCAAACCAAAAGGAGATAACACGTGCATCACTGCCATTTGGAGATGGATTTGATACCAGCACTCATTGTTAACAGGCCATGAATAGTAATTATTTTTAATATCATCAGCAAGAAAAACAAATAGGTATTTGGCTTGAACACTTTTTAAAGTAACAGAAGCAATGCTAAGCTCTTTGTTTTTCCTAAAATAATGCATGAACAAACCTAGCTAAATCATATGGAGATGAGTTCCCTTTTGAAAGTCTACAAGCTATTATGAGTTATAAAGGATTATCTCCATTGACAAATTTCATTAGCTACAGCCTTTAAAGGCCAGCAGCATATGACACGTCTCAGCTTTATTCAGGATGCTGCTTAGTATTTTGGAAGCTTGCAATTTAGAAAAGATATTACTGTTTTTAAAAATATTCTCCTTATGTGAATACGGAATGTTTCTTAAACCTGTCTTTTTTGCTGCACAAATGCTTGAACTGTCTTTACAACATAAGAGTAATCGAAGCTGAACTGCGCTACCAGCCTTCCTTTTTATGTGCTTCCTCCTACTTCCTCTGTTTGCAGCCATTAGCTTTCTCCAGAGCATGGTGGAAACCTACAGGCTCTGGTGACCTTTCACTTTACCTTGACCAATTCTAGGTCAAGATCCAGACCTCTGCACTGAGCAATACACAAGGGCTGGTTCTTTCAATCTAAAGTGAAAGGCTGAAATTAAGGACCTGTCAAATATGGATTGCACATTACCAGCCAGATTTTTAGCCTGAGATGCTACACAAATCTGCTGTGGTAGAAAGATCGAAGTCTAAAATGGAGGTAAACATCTTCTCTTCTGCCTCTCCGTTTAGGATAACCAGGCTATGCTATTTCCAGAAGAGCAGAGGACTAATAAATATTGCTTTTTGTTGCAGGGTAATGCCATACCCTGACTAGGAATGCCATGGTATTTTTTTTGTTGAATTGCAATGATTATTGACAGAATACAGTACATAGATAGAAAACAGCAGAGAGAGAGGCAATTGGAAAGACTCAGCACTGTGGAAGACTGTGATTGATAAAGGAATTTGCTGGATGGTGGTGTCAGGGAGACACCCTGGTCCTTGTCTGAATTAGTCTATTTGGGTTCCTGCCCAGCTGTTTAAGCTGAGTATCAGAGAAACCTCTAGACATTTTAGGGTCATAATCAGAACCGTAGCAAGATGTTTTAGTGCCCTAGTGCAGCCAGGCCCTGCCTGGTACCCAGCAGGAGTGCCCCTCACTGAAACCTCATACCCCCAACTAACGGGGGGGGACTGTTCCCAGCTGGGCGCCCCTCTCCCCTCACTCTTGCTGTGGCCCTGAGCACGGCTCTCTTCAGCCAGACAGACCAGGGCTGGGCAAGTGTTCAGCAATAAGCTCGGCAAGTGGAGGGTGTGAGATACAGTCTGGTTTAATTCAGACTCTTTACAGCTCTTTAATTTTGCTCATTGGCTTTGCCTCGAGATGATTGCTGAGACAGTGTTAGCAGCTATAATAATTAGCCCACTCTAAATCTACAGATGTATAAATAGCAGCAACATCGAAGTCTGAAATGTGAATCCAATGACTGGTAGCAAAGAAAATAATCTTAATTTAAAGTCTTGTTTTCAAAATGATTGAATAAATAACGCAAGATTAACGATCACTGAAGTTTTAGCTTATAAAAGTCAATTTTTGGGACGGATGGAAATAAAACAGTGTTAATTTTATAATTAAGTAAAGAAGTGGAACAAATCAATGTACCTTTCCAAGTGTATACATTCGAGAACTAGCTGCTAAAAACTGTTGTAATGTATAAAACCAGTCTTAATCAAATAAAAGAAAAATATGAAATATTGCTGTAGATCACTTTTCAAAGAGAATTTATACTGCAGAGTACCTGTCATGGCTCATCTGTTTTTTGGCCTGCAGGAAAAAGTTTATTCTCTTCTAACATTTCTAATACATAAAAACTGAGTCATATTGTTCTCCTGCAATGCAATTCTGTACCATTTCCAGTGGAGAAAAAAAGATTTATGGAATGCTGGAACAGCTGGCATAGAAACTATATAGAAACATTATGAAATTATTAAAAAAAAAGTCAGGAGATTATCACTCCTCTGTTATATTACCAAGCCATTTCTATTAATTCAAAATTGGAATATATTTTGCCTTACCAGCCTATCCAAACTTGTGCCAGCAGCAGTTGTAGGTCGCTCCTCAGGGTTATATGGTCTAAACCGAGTATTGAAATTTTCAGGGACAGAACGGGAAGATCTCAGGGCAGGTGCTGGTTTAGGTTGGCCACATCCTTGGAAAACCTGAAAAAGACATTGTAGGTTATATGAAAATCATTTAAAAAGGGAAACTGGTATTTTATACCCTCTTTATTCTCTTCTTCATATATTTGAAACGAACTTTGACCGGCCTTTTGATAATAGTGAATTGAAAACTTGCCCTGCATAGTTAAGCTCAGGTTAATAATTAAACATTATTAAATACTTGGTGAAGGTATAAAAACATACAGGGACCTTAAAACCACCTTAATTTGAGAAAGTGATTATTGTAAGAAGTTAACATCTGAAAGCATTCTAATTAATGTCTTTCCAGGAAGAGAAATGAGCAAAAAGAAGTCCTTTGTGGCAGGATTTAGTTGATAATTATTTCAGTTTTTGTTAAAATGTGGTATTTACCCAGAATCACAGCTCATTCATAAACCCTAGCCACAGCTCTTCCTGCCTGGTAATTTTGTTTGTAGTCTCAGAGAAAAGGTCAAAGATGAAATAGTTTTATAACTGGATTACTTTCTTATTCCCTACCAATCTCTCCCCAGAAGAAGGGTGAAGCGTATAGAGTGGCAATAGTGAGAGTTATTTTCTGCTGTTGTGTTTGTTTTCTAGGTATAAAAAATAATGTTCAGGGTTATGAAATTTTTCATATACTTGCATTTAGAAAAAAGTTTCAGTAGTATTTATCTCGTGGACACAAAAGGACACAGAGGACACTTTTGACTACTGGATATCAAGTATATATCCCAGACGAACTCTCACAGAAGTTACTCAGTTGAAAGCAGGTAGAATATTCACAGAGTTAAATTTTTCAAGTTCACTGATGAAGTAGGATCCTAGTGTTTGCCTTCATACCAACTTTTTCAGGTCTGGAATCATCTTTCTTTTTTGTGGCCATTGTATTTTGGCTGTTTCAACAATTCACTTCCATTCAGAAGAAAAAAAAATGTCAGAGTTTCTTTAAAGATCTATTTTACAAAACCCTAATGCCAGACACAAATCTGTCTGAATGAGGTTTGTGAGGGTGAAAACTCTTATGCAGGTGCTGTGTTTTGTTTGTAGGACCAGATTATTCCTTTTTGTATGGCAGATAACAGCTACGTTGTGAGCCAGTAATCAAAAAGACTCATGTTTCACTTTTCGACTTTTAGATTTTCTGCCTTGAGTGGTTCTCTCTGAAGTGTCCAGTTTTGTGCACCTCAATACAAGAGAGACATCGAGGTGCTGGAGTGAGTGCAGAGGAGGGCAACGAGGCTGGTGAAGGGCCTGGAAAACAAATCATATGAAGAGCGGTTGAAGGAGCTGGGACTGTTTAGTTTGAGGAAGAGGA
>JAOXNO010000001.1:156756803-156783202 GCA_028565335.1 Limnodromus scolopaceus
AGTAGGGTAGATGGTTGGACTCGATGATCCCAAGGGTCTCTTCCAACCTAGACGATTCTATGATTCTATGATTCTAAGTAACCATGGGTGTTGCGACTTTTGTTGCTTTCACAATACATTACAATTGGCTCTTATTTAGGTTTCTCAGTGTTAATTTAGAGGTCCCAAATGATTTAAAATTTGCTGAAAGAAACTGATTCATACTAAATTTATGTCAAATCATCAGGTCTGTTTTGACTCAAAGTCCAGCAAGTCAGCTGTTGTACAGCCTGTTGGGATTTTTAATTTATGAGTAGAATGTTGCTTGGTCTTGTTTGAGAATATCTGGAAGATTTTTAAAATAGTTTCTAGCCTCCCTGGTCATGAGGACAACAAATTAATTTAATCAAATGGGAAAGATGATTTTAGATTGTAAAGTTCTAAATTTTTCAGCAGGAAAGAATTCAACTAAAATTAATGTTCAGGATTTATACATGATTGTGTATGATACTGTACAATTTAAACAGCCAAATATTTATGTTGGGGGCATCAGTTATACTTACAAAATTTTCCTCGTTTTCTTCTGACTGAAGATAAACTATGTGCAGAAAACATAAACTTTTATTTATATATATATGAAATCCCATTAAGTCAAATAAGCAAATAAGCAAATTTTCTTACAAAAGCAAGTGACAATTATCCAAAACAAGCAACTTGGCTCTCAAGGTAAAGGAAAGTGAGAGCACTGAATGTTCTTCTTAAATCTCACAGTGTGTGACTATTAGGCTACTTGTATGACCATGTGGAGTAACTGAGAGTCTCATAATTTATATTTCATTTTTCTTATGAGATACCGAAAAAGAACCAATATAGACTTTGTGGCGTTTAGCTTCAAACAAATAGTTGTAGCAAGTAGTTTTGTATGAACCAATTTACATACAGCCGGAGGATAATTAAGACAGAAAATAGATAATGATTTTTATTTCACAGAAGAATAAATAATTTACTTTTTAGATTAACTGGCAGAAATGCAGTAAGGATAGACTATTCAGTAGTTACATTTTAAGTGCAAAAGAGACATTTACTAACTTGCGTCCAGGTATTAACTGACAGAACAGAAAGTGTACAGCTGATACCTGATATTAACAAATGCTTCCTAAGAAGCAGCTTTCAGAAATACTTTCTTCACAGTGTTGCTCAGAGATATTGAGCAATTTCTGGAAAAATATTCACGTGTTTCATTATGCATGCTGTGAACTGGCAGCCTAAATCCACTCTCTTAAAAAAAATTGCATTTTATATATAATTGGTGTAGTCCATCTCATCTGAATTTAAAGAAGGGATTCCATTTGAAATTAAGAAACTTAAATTTAGCTGTGTACACGTAGGTACCTATTTTTAAGCTGACCATCTAAGCTCCCATTTTAAACAGTGGAGATCAAAAGCTCCCTTCAGTTGCTCTCACATCAGCATCTATAATAGTTTGTGGTGTCCTGAGGTATCCAAGGCATCTATTCAGACTGTCTTAACACAAGACCATTCCTCATTGAATTGCAGCTAAAGCTCAAAGGGGATATCCTACGGTGTCACAAAGAGCACCAGACCTCTAAGGTCAGGGATATGAACGAAGTCATGAGGTCAAGTCAATGGAGCCAGTAAAGAATTACACCTATGGAGCTGACTAATGGAGGTATCTACTTCAGGACTAGGAAGTAGATACTGTAAAAAAAGAGTCCTTTTCCCAGGAGAACTCATGGTTTTGAATTCCAGCAGATAGAATTTGTTCTCCCTGAAGCCTTGAGTCATACTGTTATTTAGATATGTGCTACTTCTCAGTGTTTGCTATTGAGTGTCTCTCTCTGTATGACTCTGCTCCATTGACTCTCTCATCTTCAGATAGAATAGCATTGATTTTTTCCTGAAGCGCCATTACATTTTTCCTGCACAGGGATCTGGAAAGAACACAGATAAATGAAGAGGTTTTGTTAATATGAAACCCAGGGGCTATTTTAAGAAGAACCTTGGATGGAGTTTTATGAAGATTTCCTCCTTATAAATAATGCATAGGTAGTCTGCTATGTCATGGAGCTCATTCATCTTTTTAGATTAAATAATTGCTGAAAATGAACATATATCTATAGGTTAAAATGGCACATCCATCAGTTCAGACAAAAGTAGATCTAAGACTTATTAATGGAGGACTCAGTTATGGGATAGCCTTTATGAAAGTGGAAAAATCTTGGCATGGCTGCCAAATGGCGCTTACAGCAGCCAAACATATCTGTATAGAACCAGACTGTTAAAAATGCAGAAAATAGTCCAGTATGTTGTGTTTTTAGTAGCAATGAAGACAAAATTATGCTGATGCAATCAGATTAGGAATTGTTTCGATTTTGAAGAAAAATGGATGTCATAACGTCTCTTCTGCTGTTTTTTGAGTTTTTCTCCACTTATTGTGAAAAAGCAATCTCTGCAGATGTCAACTAGTAAACATTCATATTGTTAAAATGGAACAGATGTAGGATTTCGCTTTGACTTGAAGCAGGAATCAAAGGTAATGGTGCTGACAGCCTTATGGGAAGATTATGAAGGCCCCAAACCATATTTGTTTTGGCCAGGGTTGAAATAAGCATTTATATGTTACGACTCTCTGAATATTACTCCCTGAAATACCTCAGGGAGAACAAGAATAATAATAAGGTAAATGTATGCTATGACTAAATCTTGGATATGAACTAAACCATGAGAAACAATACACAGAATATGAAGCTTTTACCTGAGAAATACTCAGGCTGTTGAGGAACACTGAATTTGGCACTATAATGTTCGAATACCAAAGAGTCGTTATTGGCAAATAACAAAGAGATTTCAATAATGAAGATAACACGTCTCAGACATTATCAGGAGAAACCCAAGGTAAATTTAATCTATTGCAACCTGACGTCTACCAGAGGCAACCTTCAGGGAACACCACTGAAGTCTGGGTAGACCCAGATTGCAAAACCTACTCTTCAAAAGCATTGATGTCTTGGCAAGCATCTCAGGCAGCCCAGACTGATTGTTTTTGCAGTCTGTGTGGTCTGGTTTGCAGAAGGTTGCAGATGACAAAGCCATGGAAGCTGGTTTTGATGATCTCCAGTCCTTACCTTTTTATGGAGAAGGGAAACTCAGGTCTGATTCAGAGCATGCAGATTCCTCTAGAAGAAAGGCTTTGGGGTCTGACTTTCTAAACCATTGCTCCTTTTTGAAAAGCATCTCCAGACAATGCAGCTGTCAGGAATGTGACTTTACACGATGCAAAATAAGGACCTTGTGCGGCTGTTGTTTAGGGACATGATACCCACACAAGGTGAGCAGCGTACGAAGCCTCAGGATTTGTGGCCAGACTTTCTAGACAGCCAGCACTGAATACAGACTGCTGAGAAATACCAAGAAAACAGAGAAGGATTCCAGCCTCACAATGAATTGGAGGATCTAAACATAATACTAACACCTGGTTAATGTGAACTGTGCTGAAAGGATCAACCGCAATCAGCACACAAACAAGAAAAGTTAATGGCCTAGGAACAGAGATGCTCCATTTTATGCAGTGACAGGTACTGGATATGGCTGAGTCTGTATGTCCTTGATCAGAAGTACAAAGATAGAAGAGGCACACGTGGCACCTCTATAATTCTCTGTCTCGGTATTGATGTGCAGCCATCAAGAGTGGAAGACAGAGGGTTTGTGTCTTCTGAGGAAATGAAAGACAAGATGTGAACTCAAGCAATAAGCCCTGACTGTCTGCACTGATTAATTGTTAACTCATTGGCTTTTTCTTGGACTGCTCTAACTTTCTCTTTGCAGAATGAAATGGCTCCAGAGAAGGTAGCTCTCAGCAGTATAGAAATGAATCAGGCTGTGACACTTTGGCCTCAAGATCAGGCACTGCTCCTTGTCCCCCTTTTATTTATTAGTATAACTGTAACCATGAGGACTATTTCTCAGAAGAATAGTGCTGAATAGGAGGTGCATATTTATAGGAAAAAGATACTGGACAAAACCTTCAGTGCTACATCAAGTGAACAATGGACGGACAAACCATAAAAATAGAGATTTAAGAAGTTCATGATGTATTTTTCTGCTGATGTCTAAAACTAAAAACTTCATAATTCACATAAGAGCTTGCATTCTTACTTATTTTTATACACTTATTATGTTGGAAAGCATACATAGTTGCTTACTTAATTTTGTCTCCATATGCACAGTAATGTACAGTCAGTGTATTATATCAAATATACTTCAATTTGTCTCAAATAAATGTCAATATATAATTGCAGCTGGTATAATACCAAGCATCATTTTGTGATACAAAGACAAATTGATAGTGCAATTTAATGCCAATGACTTTCGGAATAGGGCAACTTCATATAACTTTATATAAATATTTGAAACAGGAGAGGGACGGATTTTGGATTAAATGAACTCTGAGTCTTCTGCCTGCAAAGAGGATGAGATTAGTGAGAGGTCCTTGAGGAAGAAACTGTTCATTTTCATTTGTTCCATTCCTTTTAAAAGTCAAACAACATTGTACAAAATGGCCCAAAATTCTACCAAATGCAGTAGAGACCCTCCTCTCAGACATGAGCCAGATTTTTTTGGTAGAAAAAGCTGTATGTCAGTGGTGAAGAATAATCTACGCGCGTGTGGGTGTTGCAGGCATAACATGATTAGTGCATCGTCATTTTCCCATTGTAAAAAGGCACTGACTGACTTGTGGAAAAATAGCTGCGATTCCTAGTCACCGCATTTTCCGTGGGTACAGTCAAATGCAAGATACAAAATTGTTTGAAGAAAGAGAAAAATAGTGTGACTTCGGCACCCTGCCTGAAGCTTTTTTAACGTCTCAGAATAATTGACAAGCGTGGCTTTTCTCCTACATTAGGTCTGCAATTGCATTCCATGCACCCCATTACATCCGGCAAGGTATCTGTCATCTTCACTGAAGCTCTAAGTGGTCAGTATGTATAAGGGGGAAAAATTAGACGACAGATGACTGATTCGAAGTCTGCTCATATATCATTTCTACAGATCTGACATGACACAGAAGAACAGAGCACTAAACCCAAAGTCTTTGCCACCTTATACTTTTCTTTAAGAATAAAGCATTTCCATGTGTTAGAACCTGATAAAAGATGGATATAACCTAGGAAAACATGGAAATCACATTTCAGGAGAGTAATGGTCTACACAGAAATATGCAAAAGCTCCTAAAAGATAGATAGCTCTGTTATCTATGAAAATATAATAAAATAAATTTCACTGATATAATTTGGTTTCTGTTTCTCAAGATTTTAAAAAATATTGACAAAGGTTTCTCTTGGAAGAAAACTTTACATTGCAAATGGAATTGCTGTGATTTATTAATCTTTACAGCAAATAAAACATTCCTGAAGGACAGGAGAAACAGTGTGCTCTGCTACAAATGGGTAGTGAGATGAGCTAGTGCCACAGTGATGTCATTGGACTCTGGCAGGGGATGCAGCTTCCCGACTGATGGAAAACTGTGAGAACTGAGCAAATAAAAAGGAAACATGCCTGCACCTTGGGTGAGTTTTCAGAGAAAATATTTTTTGTTTCTTTTTTGAGGTAAGGGCTGGGTTTGCTGAAGCTAGCCTTTAATTCCCAAAATATTTGAAAGAATTTGGCTGTTAAACTCCTTGATCGCTGCTGCCAGAACAAAGTCTCATCTCACAGGATGTAGACTGCTTTTAAAATCCAAGTAACTTCATGTAGGTTGAAAGTAAAAAGCATCTTGAAGGAAATCCTTAGCAACCTGCAGCACTGGGGCCATAAAAAGCATCTAATTTTGGGTTGGCAGGAAGATTGTTAACCTCAGCCTCCTGCCTTTTGTCCTCACATTTTTCCCAGTTATGGCAGCTTCCTTCCAAGCAATGGAAATTCACTGGTTTGGACGGTAGTCTAGCCAGCACCTAACTATCTACTGGGAGATCAAGGGGAGGTAGAAACTCCTAATACCTGGCAAACTGTTGACGTTAGACTTTGAGTCTCAGTACACTGATGAATATTAAAGAAAAGCCATTAATTGTTGGCTCAACAGCACCTGCTACTGAATTCAAAGGATCCTATTAACACAGAGTTCAAAGGTGGTGTGATCTGTGTATAAACACACACACCAAAAATGGAAAGGAGGAAGCTGGTATCATTAACTCTGTTTATCTTCATGTCAGAATCCAGACAAAGCTCTATCAAACTGAGGTCTAGTAATCAGAAACTGTCCAATGTAATGATATTTCCCTTGAGTGGCTATTAAAGGAGGTTAAAGGGAATGTTTTGTGTATTCACCTCAAACTCATTGTACTTCAGTCTGACCTAGACAGATCAAAATGTGTTTGGAAGTTAATATGGAGAATCACAGATGAGACACAAGCAGAAGTTACAAAATGTGCTCTGCAGGATATTTCTTACAGAGTTACCGCTAATTTTCAGCACTCTGTTTTCCTTAAATCTCTTACAGCTATTAATTTGGAGTTTACTAAATGGTACCTTTCTTCCCTCCACTCCCTTTTGAAAACTTCTAGCTTGTTTCACCACATGAAGGATTCAAAGAGCCTGGTGAACTGTTGAACAAGCAAATGCAATTTCTAGCAGTCTGGACAATCTTTCTTAAAGTCTGGACAGAAAAATGGTGGAGATGTTTTTCCCTCTGTTTGTGACATTCAGCAAAAGAGAAGGCGCGACTCACACAATACCTTTGCTGACACCTGCATGCTGTTTTCTTGCATGTTCATGATGGCTTCGGAAATCTTGACATCAATAGGGTCCATGACTGATTCAATGTTGAATGGTCCCTCTAATCTCTCCGCTACCAGAAGCATAGCATCTGTTAAAACAGAAAGCAGCCATTCCCTTAAAGAAGGGATACCTTTGGGTGCCTCAGACAGTCCAGCGTCGCCAGCCAGGAGCGTGGGTACCAAGCGCTCCCAGGCAGGACCCCACTGGGGACATGTGGCAGCAGGACCGTGAAGCCCACAGTGCAGTTTCCCAGCTGTCAAGAATATTTTCCCCTATCACTGCCACCACAGAAAAAGGAATAAAGACTGTAAAAGTTGGATTAATAATAGTTGCCATAGCATTATTGAGCTTAGGGTAAAGTTATTTTATACAGTGTCACACCACTCGTAGCAGCCAGTGCTCTGGAGTGTACTTGTGTAGTCTCCTTCCCGAGAAAAAGCAGGATGATAGAAATGAATCCCTGGGGTACGTTCTTAGAGTTTGTGTGAAATGATGAAAACTTTGATATGATATATCAGGGTGTTATAATTAAAGCAGCTGTTCTTTCTGACCTTAATGATCTCATTTTCTTGCAGTATGAACAGCAGATGAATATTGGATTTCTGCCATAGCGTATAGGTATAAACCATGTTTGCCTTGCTGCATTTTCAAAACATGGTTGAAAGTTGTATGCAGAAAAAACATATATGTTTTGGGTTTTAAAAACAATTGCTTGCTTAAATTACATTAGAGCCTCTCTCCAAAATAATTTTGTCTTTCCGTGTTCTTTAACAGGTAAAATCCAAGGAACTGAATAGAAATTAATAGCAGTAAAAAGAATTTGCCATACAACACATTGTCTACACACAGACATAGATTCATCACAATTTCTGTATCAATAGTCAAGTGATAAACTGGATTTATACTATACCTTTGAGCATCATATTTGATCCTGTCTCATATGTCAGCCCTTAAAATTTTCAGCATCTAATTAGCTTTGAACAGATGTTACTTTTAACACGATAAACAAAAATTGTCAACATTGTCACATGCTCTTTTCTTTATCCCTCAGACTTAGGCTCTGAAAGATATTAATCAGACTTCTACCCAAAGCAGACCGCACACATGCTTGGCTGTCGTAAGCACAACTCCCACTGCAGCTGAGTGGAGAAAGCATGGAGCACCCCATAGCCCCGATGGCTGTGATAGCTCTGCATTTGGCTGGGGTGTCCCAGGACTTTTTTCCAGCCTGTGTGGCCATCTTCTCCTTCCTTACAGAAGCACGTGTGCGTGGGTGTATGGAGAGAAGAGGCTGCTGTCTCACCACAGCAGTTGAGACACAGACACCTGTGCACAGCCTGACCCGAGGGCTACAATGTGCTGTTGTATGCAGTCAGCACATGTTTAAAAGTTCTGCTGAAACTGAAATTATTTGTCATGTAGTACCTAAGGGCTTTTGCAAATTCAGGTTTAATATTTCACAGTACTTTTAGGCTGGAAAGAGTGTAATGCCAGTTATTTGGAGTGGGGCGTATAGCACTTCTTGCTAACTGAGAAATGGTGAGATGACAGGAATTCAGTTTCAAACAGAGGCATTATTTTGTTTGCACATGATTTAAAAATTCTTTAGTTTAAACCCTTTCCGGTGGGAAACTCAGTGGAAATGGCACCTAGCTCTGATAAAGACAACACAACAGTTTTCATACACACAGATACACACATATACACATGCACACTCGTACACCTAAAGAATCCTGCAATAAGTTAGCAATTTTTCCACGTGCAAAGAGACCTTGTAAATGTGGTCTAGTATAAAGGATTTCCTTCCTCACATGTTTGGAGTGACTTGTATAACACGGTTATGCCTTTGCACTTTGTGAGTAATGTGCTCAGCCTAAATCCTAGCTGCCACAATGAGCACTAGTCATTGTTAGGGCACAGGTCTTGGTGGCTGAATTTTGGTCATTTAGTTCAAGTTAGGGTTAAGATTAGGGTGAAACAGTCACAAGATTTTCTTTCTTTTTTTTTTTTTTCTTAGGTAGAAGTAGCCCCTGCAGCTTAAGTTAAGGACAAGGTGCCTCCTTGTAGGGGCACACTTTAGTTTGGGAACTAGCAGGTTGGACAAGTCTGGTGCTAAGCTCAAGCAAATGTTTGGGATAATGGACTGTGTTGAAATGGAGTTTGGTGAATAGGTAGCTCTGGAGACCCTTCATGAGGACAGGTAGTGGCTTGAGTCTACTTGCCATTTCTTCTGATGGCATGGGGAACTAGTTCTGAATTAAATGTTGAAAAGAGATATATGTGGCAGAAGAGAGAAGCACATCATCCTTAACTGAAAAAGAACCACAGCTTCAATTTTAAGAAGAGCCTTTCCTCAAGCAAAGGACCTTCAACTTCAAAATTAAGTTCTAGGACTTGCAGACTAAAGATCTGCTCCTGACTTAGACAGTTCATATCTGAAGAAAAAAGCAATCTTCTAGTTCACCAGCTTCTATTTACTGAACCTTAACTCTACCCATAGACTTAGTCTTTCCTTAGTCTTTGCACTAGAAGTGGGCAGAGGCCGAGAAATGCGGGTAATTCCTGGCTGCCAAAGGTCTCTGTGAGCTTTTTTGCTATGTTGAGATCCCTTGTTTTATATAGTATGGTATAGATCTGATGGTGGGTTCATGAGCTTGGGTTCAAGTTAAGGTTAGAGTCGAATTTATGTTTCAATCACATGAGCTACAGCTTTACATTAAAAAAAAAAAAAAAGAAAAATAATAGAGAAAAAAGTCAAGCAGTAGAGCCCAGATCATCCGTATTATTTAATTGTCATCTCCTTCTCTGGCTTGGAATGACTCTGGACCACTCCAGGCAGCTATTCACAACACAAATCTGCGGAGAAGCTAACTTGAAGCAATAAGGCTGTGAGCCAACAGTGTCACTTGACCTTGGAGCCCGGCAATATTTTATTTAGTTAGCATTATAGGGGTATGGCTAGGGCCCAATGGCTTAAGGGAAAAGTTTAACCTGAAATATCCACACTTTTATTGATGACAGGTACATTTTCATATTAGCAGTCCATATTTTTGTTTTGGAGCTAGAATGTGGGACAAGACTAGTGTTAAACTAGAGGCCTATACAGGGACATATTTGAAGAGGCAGAGTCTGAGAAATGGATTAAATGCTGGGATGAGAGAGCCTTGAAGGGCTAAGGTAAAAACAGGTTCCTCCTGCAATGTTATTTCTGAGGCTAACACAAGTTGTCCTTCCAGTTAAGGCTCATTTAGGGCTCAGGTCAGACTAGGAGTCTTGGGCAATTGCACAGTTCAGATGAACTCTTGGACAAACGGAAAACTAGTGTTGTTTAAGGACACATTTTATCTTCTTCAGTTTCAGCAGGTGTGTGGAGCCACGGCTGATTTAGCAGTGACTGGACTGCTGGGTTACTCCTGTCTGCTTCTGGTAGGAGTACTACAGGCTCAGTCAAGCAAAAGAGGATCAGCAAGTGCCACTTCTATGAACTCTAAAATGATTTTCTTAGCCTCTGTCTGACTGAACTCTTCATTCCACCCTTTCTCTAACCATCATGTTGTCCCTAATATTAAGTCAAACCTATCCAAATGATATCTGACAGCTCTGGACTGAGAGAAGCCTTGAAGAGCAAGGCAGCCATACTATTGTGAGCCTGTAGGCCCCTTGGGAACATAGTCACTACGGTAGTTAACTAGATTCTGTTTACTGACTTTTTGAGTTAGCCTTCAGATTCAAATTCAGACTGAATTTCCTACCCTTAACATTGATCTCTAGGATAAAACAACCCACAGTGTGTTGTCTTAAGGTGAATTCCTGCCTTGGAAAACATTCCCTCAGCTCATTAGGTTGCATCCTCTTGTTTGCCAACCCTAACCCTCACACCAGTGCTAAACATTATTATTCACTGGCACAATCCTATATGAACACATACAATACATACACACGAGGTATCCCGTGCAATTGAATGAAATAAAAACTGTTCAGTTAAATATAGTGAAAATTAGATTAAATTTAATGTTCTGGGATTTATGACAGGGCAGTCACAATGATGTAATGGTACTTCCCAGGCTGTGGCTCTTCAAATCCATAATCATGTAACAGCAAACACAACACTGTCATCCCAAGCCTCCTTTTTTCTCCTAAAAATGTTATGAATGTTATTACAGGAGAAACTAGAAAGCTTTCAAAAGGAAGTTAAGAAAATTTATATGCTTCAGTTTTGAAATCTTAATTCTCAAGAACAGACCCTTGAACTCAAAGAAAGCCTAATTCAGTTCAGTGGGACTCTGAGTGGGTTTAATAATTTCTCAGTCAGCTGAAATAGTAGAAAATGGGGGCTTAATTATTGTTTGTGCTATAAAAAACTGAAAAATGATTGATTAATCAACTACCTGCTTTTTATGTTGTTAATACACTTGAACTGTATTGTTCAATTACATATGTTCTTTTTTATTGCCTCTTTTGCATTTTTCAAAATCTGCTTTGCTTCGGCTAAGTACATGTTTTCCTTCTCCATGTACTACAGCACTTGGCAAAAAGCTGGCATCTAGCTGCTGGGTGAGCAGATCAAGAACTCAGTTTAGGTAAGTCATTCTTGCGTTGCAGGTTTGTTAGTGACTCGGAAACAATAAACATGACTAATTGCTCACTTGAGGACATGGGCTTGCAAAACAGTCCTGAGAAAATGCAGAGCATATGGCACACTAGATTCACTGTCAGTGCCACTGCTCTCGACCTCTCCTGCTAGATGCGTGTTGCTCAAAACAGGAGGGAGGACCTTCCTGATGCAGTAAAAAACCCAAGTCTACTGGAGTCTCAGGGTGTAGTCCCAGGGGCCCCAAAATATCTTTGCTGGCTGAACACACTAGCTCTGTTTAACTACTTTATAGTCCCTTGTCCATGCCAAGAAATACCATAGATATGTGACAGTGGCTCTTAAAGGACATTGTTCCATTTTAAGCAATATATAAGAAATTGATCCTGGAGAAATTTTTGGTTTATTTCACAGATTCTTTTTTTTTTTTTAAGGTTTTATGACAGGCATTTTAATGAGATGCACAGGACAAAACTGATCACTATGATTTACCTTATAACTTGAAAACTCAGAAGGCCATTTGTGAATTTCAAGATACAGTGATGCTATGTGAAACCTGATCATCTCCAGGCAAAGTAATGGATAGACTAATAACATAGACAAGAATCTGCCTCTGTTTTGTAGGAACTGCATCAAGCCACTGTCTTTTTGACTTATCTTGATAACAAAATTTCTTCCTGTTTATGTTGCATTTCCTTCAGGGCAGGTAAATCCCAGATTTAAAGAAAAGGAGCAGGGACAAAGACACTGGTTTATGAGACATCTGATGAGTGAAAAAAAAAACCCAAACTATACTGAAATATGAAGTTCCTGTAAAAACAATCAGTGCCTCCTTTTTCTTGCCACCTTCCTGTCATCAAGAAAACTTAAGGAGGGTCTGATAGGGAAGACTCAGGGAGCTGGCAGGAAAGACTTAGGGAACTGATAAGGGAAAGCATTATTTCAGTCTGTGTCAGTTTGGCTGTAACATCAGTTTTTTCTTTCACACACAATTTGTTGTTCTTCTACTTCTAAATTATCAGTGAGATTCCATCAGTGGCTGAGCTTTCCCCAGGGAAATTCAGGAAAGCATCTGTGGATGAATGGCTTTAAGCTGGAGGGGAGCAGGTTTAGACTGGAGATTAGGAGAAAGTTCTTTACTGTGAGGGTGGTGGAGCACTGGAACAGGTTGCCCAGGGAGGTAGTTGAGGCCCCATCCCTGGAGATATTCAAGGTGAGGCTCGATGAGGCCCTGGGCAACCTAGTCTAGTTGGGGGTGTCCCTGCTGACTGTGGGGAGGTCGGACTAGATGACCTTTGGAGGTCCCTTCTGGCCTGGACGATTCTATGATTCTATGAAGTCTCTGAAAACGTTGTTTCTTCAGGGAGACAAAGAATGGTAAAACACTAAATTGCATGTCCTTCACAAAATCTTAAGGTATATTTTGTTTTGGGAAAAAAGGAAGATCTTATCTTAAATTTCCTGTTGGGAGGTTTCTATTTTTTCTAGTGCCATATATGTGGTCTAACACTTATTTATGTAGAACTGTGAAGTACTTGTTCACATAGTTGCTTGTGAAAGAATGTAAGGATTATTTTTTAATTTGGGAAGCTTCAAAGGATTAGTCCATGGACAAGTCCATGGATTGCAGAAGAAGAGAGATGAACCAGCTGTAAGCAGACTGGGTAACTTATTGTGGTTGACTATGACCCTGAGAGTGGTAATGGCTCTTTTGGAAAAGGATATAACTGTTTATATGTTGGGCTGCAAAGCAGTGTTCATTTGGTAGCTTTCCAACCTTCTGACCAAGGGTAAGAGGAGGCGGGAGTTTGGCTTGTATTTACTATGTCATGTAGGCAAAACTCAGTGAGTTTTCCATCATGACACTAAATATAAATAATGGTCATAAAACCTTTAGAGCGTTAGATGGTAAATTAATGAAACAAAATAAAAAATAAAAATTGAAAAGTGAAATATGGGTACATATTGACTTTTTAGAAATATAATAACAGTGGAAATACATGCCTGTAATACTCTGCCAAAACTTTTACTGCTAGATTAAGATTTACTAAAAAAATTCAAGAAGAGGAAAGCAAAACCACCTCATGTTTAATGAGGTGCTAAGATCTCTTTTCTCAGAAAATCAGAGTAAGGCATGGCAGTGATACAAAACCTGCTGTTTTTCTTAAGGTCCACAGTCCTCTTTTCACATTATTATTCATATGAGAACACTGTATGGTTCTATTCTGATGAGGTTTAATTGACAGATTTTTTCTCTGACTGTCATTAAGACCCACACGTGTATTGGCATAATAGCATTATAATTCTCTACATCCTGTTCTTTTTTTTTGTGGAGGTGGAAGGTACTTTTCTTAAAAGTCACGTTTGCACCTGTGTAAAGGGGATCTCAATATTCCTTATTTGGATATTCAGTTATCAATATCCACTTAAGCTCATCTGCTAAGGCATGCAGGCAAATGACTGGTCCTTGCCTGAGGTTTAGGTAAGTGAGCAAAACATGAGAAAGTGCTGGACGTGGTGTGAGATTTTCCTGGAGGTAACAAGAAACAGAGTAGGCAGCTGAACACAAGTCACAGTGCCATGAAGAATGGCAGGATTTCGCAGATGGTTAGCAAAAACAGGGTAAATAGAGGAAAAGTAGCTGGAGTGGGTTGTTTACATGGGAGAAAACAAGGACAAAGGAAGAGGTGGATTAAGGTGAGCTGGAAAACAAGCATGGGAAAATGGGGAGGAGAGGACATATGAAAGAGACAATCCATGTGGAAGCACTGCTGGTCAGCAAACATGTTGGCTGCCTGATCATAGATTCATAGAATTGTACTATATTCTTATTAAACCCTATTTCTAACAATTTTCTGGTTGAGAATAATAGTGTAGGTGTGCAACATATTCTCTTTGAGTGTATGCATAATGTCCTGCTAGTAAACGTCAAGATGGACTACCTGGTGAGTAGAAGGAGACCAGCAACTAGAAAGACCCAAGGTCTAAATTTGACTCTTGGTGAAGGGCCTAGGTCTGGATAGGGAGTCTGCATGGCCTTGAAGTCCAGGCTATGGTTCAAGGGAGCTGGTTCAAAATACGTGTGCTGCTGTGAATAAAGGGGTCTGCATGTATTCCCCAAGCGAACTGCCATAGCGGCCAGAATCCCATTCGGGTCTGTGTGATGGAGCCATTTGCTGAGGAAATGTTGGCAATGCACAAAGCAAATGTCAGACCCTATACAAACTTCAGATCAGTCTTAAATGTTTTCTAAAGCTTAAGAACACTTCATGGCAGTCTGACAGGGATCCATTCAGCCTCTCAGCCTTTCTGAGCTGATCATTTCTGTAGCTCTTCCTAGAGCATGGAGTTCTTCAAAGGAGAAGTGAAAAAGAACGCAGTCCTGGAGGTGCTTATTTTTACACAGTACAACCAAGATGTGGGAGACTCTGTTTCATTTTTTCTTGCCTGTGCTGAGGAGGCTCAAAATTTTACCTGATGGAAAAACACTGTAACCATCTCTGTTATTCTTATGTGCCTGATAGCTCTCCTTTCAAAGCCGTTTTGATGAAATACTTAGCTATTCACCTGGACAGAAAGATTGGTCTTTATCTTAGCATTTAAGGCACACAGTTATGAAGGGGTGAATCCAGTTTTCTGGTTTATGCTTATAGGCTGATGTCCAAGGGCTGATGTAATGAAAAGTACATCATAAGTTCCTACAGGAGGGACTGGAATCCAGAATTGTCCCTGCTACATTAGTTACCAATTAATTGAAAAGGCAAACTAAAAATGTGAGTAGGTAATCAGATTTAGTTATTGTATTATTGTATTAACATTAAATTATTGTATTGTTGTATTAACATAGACTAGTGTGCTTAATTCTTTCAAGATATGTGGGGTTTGGAACACTGAAAAAAGTCCATCTTTCTGACTTTTCTTTGATGAGATGTGTTCAAATGGTTGAAGACAGCAAATTATACCCTGAAATTTTGTATTTAATGTATCCTTTGCTAAGTAAAAGTGTCCTGAGTATATAGCTTGCATTGTCTTGGTACAGTCACAGACATTAGAACCTTAAAGATCTATTCCACTGCCCATGCAGAGTAAGTACCCACAATATACATTCCCTAGAAATCTGTCCAGTCCAATTTTAAAATAGCTTAGGTATGTTCTTCCAACTCTTTTAAAAAGAAAGTTATTTCATTGTCTACTGTACATCACTATTAGAATATTTGTCCGGTAATGTGATGTATTTTTTCTGCTGCTTAATTTCCCTCAACTATTTTTACATTCCTCAGATATTTGTAGACATCTATCATACCCTTCTTTAATTTGTCCTAGGTCACACTTTCGATGCTATTTTTTTAACTGTTTTCATAAGTGATTTCCTCAGGTCTTTTGGTGTTCTCTTTATTTCTCTTAAAAGAGCTCTCTTGTATTGTGGTGTCTAGAACTAATTAAACTTCTAAAGTTGGATCTCATTAGTGTTGTTTTGCAGAGGCCCTTTTTGGCCCATATGTCTGACTCAGAAAATTGGCTGATTCCCTTGATGCATTTGATTTCCTTATCTTCTTCATCATAACTGATTTATAATTCATATTTCCCATGTCAATCCTGACAGTGTCTCCTCATATTCAGAATTTACAGTGATTATATTTTCTGCACTGGTTTTTATTTCATTCCCTACTTATATTTCTAAATTTTCTGCAATATAACTTTTTTCTGAGCTTGACAGAATTTATGGTACACTTTTGAAAACATAATTAATGAGTTGTCCATTGTGTCTTCTTGAGAAGTTATTCATATTTCACTTTTACAAGCACTTTGTTTCAAGAAACTGTTTGGTTATTTCATGAATAACTTCACCTTTTAACAGCATCCAGTCTACATATAATCACCACTACTAATAAGTGTGGTGTCATCTCTTACTTGAATGTTTCATTTTGTGAAAAACCACAATTTATATATAACAAACAGACCTGCCATTCTTATTGGCAGATTCTTGAGAATTACTTACGGAAGGACATTGGCCCTCATTCTATTTTTCCTTTGCCTCGAATACTTTTTTTCTGTGCCATAGTCTCTTTCTACTGCTGGATGTAGCGCATCTTCAGGGCTGCACTGATTATCAATGATTTTTTGGCCCTTCTTTGAGTGAGGAGGGTCCAATGGATGACCACCTAGATGATCGGAGGGTTGGAGAACTTGACAAATAAAGAAAGGTTGAATGAAATGGGTTTGTTTGGAGTATAAAGAACAGGCTTAGGTGAGGTGTCATCAGTCTTCAGTGACTAAAAAGGTAGGTACAGAGAAGATGGGGGAACTGTCTTCATAGGGATGTGGAGAGACAGGACAAGACAGGATGCCATTCAGCAGTACCTGGACAAGCTCAAGAAGTGGTCTGTGTGAGCCTCATGAATTCATGAGAACCTCTTGGACAAAGCCAAGTGGAGGGTCCTGCACCTGGGTTGGAGTAATGTGTGGTATCAATACTGGGAGGTGAAGGGATTGAGCTCAGCCCTGCTGAGAAGGACTTGGGGATATTGGTGGATGAACAGCTGGACACGAGCGAGCAATGTACATTTGTAGCCCAGAAAGCAAACTGTATTCTGGGCTGCATCAAAAGAAGCGAGGCCAGCAGGTTGAGGGAGGTGCTTTGCCCCTTTGCTGTGGTGAGGCTCCGCCTGGAGTATTGCATCCAGCTCTGGAGTCCTCAGTGCAGGAAGGACATGGAGTGGGTTGAGAGGGGAGCCACAAAAATGATCAGAGGGCTGGAGCACCTCTCCTATATGAGGGAAGGCTAAGGAAGTTGGAGTTGTTCAGCCTGGACAAGAGAAGTCTCTGGTGAGACCTTATTGCACCCTTTCAGTACTTAAAGGAGCTAATAAGACAGATGGGGACAGACTTTTTAGTTGGGTCTGTTCCAATAGGACGAGGGGTAATGGTTTTAAACTAAAAAAGAGTTGATTTAGGCTAGATAGAAGGACCACAGTTTTTACACTGAGGGTGGTGAAACACTGGAACAGGTTGCCCAAAGACGTGGTAGATACCCCATCCCCAGAGAAATTCAAGGTCAGGTTGGACAGGGCTCTGAGCAACCTGGTGAAGTTGAAGATGTCCCTGCTCATTGCAGAGGGATTGGAATAGATGACCTTTAAAGGTCCCTTCCCACCCAAACTGTTCTATGATTCTATGATTCTATGATTCTGTGATTCTGTGATTCTATGACTTTGCTGTTGTAACTTTTTCATAAATCAACTGGAAATGAGAGCAAATAGTGAGGTGAAAAAGCAGTGATGTTACTGTTCAGGATAGTAAAAATGAAGACTGTCCTAGAAAACCTGAGAAGGAACTCATGATACTGAATGACTGAGCAGTGAAATGGAATCAAGTGATGAGTGTAAGAAAAAGACATAAATTCTAACATTTTTTAGGCAATGATGGGCTCCAAGATGCCTATTATCACTCAAACCCAAGCTCTTCAGTTCATACTACAGTAACATCAGCTTAGCAATCATCAAAACAACCTGTACTGGATAGTGCGAATAACTAGGGAAGGAACAGAGCACCAAAGAAAAAACAGTGAAATAACACTTTGGATACCATGTTGCAGAAAAACTTATAAATGTAAGCTTTCAAATGCAACTCAAGTCGTAATCTAACATACTACAGTGTCAAAAAGAGAAGACTTAGTAAAGGATATAATAGAGGCCCACCTAACTGTGGATGACATGGGGAGGCATTATTGTTCATTGTCTCTTCCAGCACAGGAAAGAGGATGTAGATGATGAAATTAAAGGATCACATTTTACACATTTCTTTATGTTACAATAACAATAATTTTTTAATCCCAAGTGTATGTGGCAAAGTCCTGAGTGTTGCCACGGCTGTTAGAGAACATCTGGATGCTCCTCCTCAGTTCCTTTGGTAAATTTAGCTTTTGTTTTCTTCTGAACCAAAGAAAATTTTTGCCCTTGTTTTATGTGGGAAACCACAATTGCTATTAAGATCTGAAATACATATTTCCCAAGTACCAATGACAGATTTTTGAACAGACATCCTATGAGTAACATCTTTCCTGCTACTTTGTCACTAACTGAGTTTATGCCTTTCCTTGCCATAAGGCAAGGAAACAAAGGCATAAACAACCAACTTATGGCCAGTTTTGCTGGCATGAATCCATCCCAATGGTATGGCTCTTAGGGAGGTGTCACACACAGTTGCACAGACAAAATTGATTTTTGCCTTTCATCTTATTGATTAATATGGAAATGTACTGCGGATATCTCATTGCATTTAAAAGCCTGCCTCTATGCAGGGAATTTTGAGATGCCTAACAGCATTTTCTCCCAATGAGCTCCAATGCAGTAAATAAAAATGGTAAGATATTTTTCACCCCAGATAAATGTTTGGATCCCAAATGATTGCATACATCAAGGTTGTCACAAATCAATACAGCTGGTATGACTAATCTATTTATTGTTTTGACATTCCTCTTGAAAGGAAAGAGCAATTTCTGTATGTTTGCCTAGCTGCACTAACTGTATTACAGGGATGAAACAGAACTAATCATTAGGATAGGGGCAATGTTGTAAAATCGTACACTTGAGCTCCTTAATTCTTCTAAATTATCTGTGTCCTGTTCTTTTAAATGATTGGGAGATCAAGAGTAAAAATGTTCATCTAGTCTAGAGAAGGTCAAAGTAATATAAAAGCTAATGTTCATCACACAAGGCCACTTGCCTGCTATGTTGTAATCATCATAAATATTAATAACAACACACAGACAGGGTTGGCCAGAAAAAAATAGATCTATTCCCACTAAAACTTTCACAGCAGGAAAAAAATTGTTTTAACCAAGGGTGAAAAATTTAGAAATGGAACATTTTTCACAGAAGGATTGCTGGCTGGCTGCACATTGGCAAGGGTTCCAGGCCAGTGGCCAGGGAACTATCGTATTAATTCTCCACCAAAAAATTTTTGATTTTCAAAAATGACCGTTTTCCAACAGAAAAAACAATCATCCCATCAGCTCCAGTTTAATCCAAGAGATTTATAACTATGTTTCCCCATAAGACTGCCGAATGTCACAAAACCAGACTAGGGAATCTAGGGAGGCATGGGGAAGATTTGGGATCAATTCTCTGTAACTTTGAGTTTTAACCAGTTCTTATAATTCTAAGCATTTAGTGAAAGAGTCCCCCCTGATTCCCCACACACTAAACGAGGAGATGCAGCCAGCTCTGAGGACCCCTGGAGGGAGATCCCATCCACCCAATTTATTTAGGGATCAAATTCATTGTGAATTTATTCACATTGGATCTCCTCTTTAGCAGCTGCCTCAAGAGCATCAAGTTTGTCCTCTGCATTCAAGCCTCTGCACAGTCCTGTCCCATCCTCCTTACTCACCTGAGCCCGCCCTCTGCCCCCGACCTGTGCTCAAGGGCAGTTTTCATGCAATTCCTAAACTTTATGCACACCCCCTTGACCCAGCTCCTCTGCTTACCAGAATAACAAAAGGTGAAATTCTGCTGTCACTAACCTGGCTATAGCTCTGGGATGCTAACACTGATTTCGTTGCAGCTCTTCCAGAGCCATACAGGCAAAAGCAAGAACAGGATATGGACCCACTAGCACAGAAACAAAGAATTGTTAGGCTCTGTCCTATGCTCTTGTACCCATGGTTTATTGCTCTCAAAAAAAACCCCACTGATTTCAGATTTTCTGAATGCAGAAGTGTAACAACAAAGAGATATTCTTTAAGCATTATACCTTTCAATGAAGATATTAAGATTATTATGAATACTTATATCTGCCAAGCAAATGGGACGGGATCCAAGGCCCAATAAAGTCACAAGGCATCTTTTCAACAATTCGGTTTGGAGGAGGCTGTTCATTCCTATTCTCAGGTTTTGCAGAAAAGATCCAATTTTTTTTTTCCCCTTGGCTGAGTGCATGGCAGCAAATGAACAACTGTTATTCCCTGCGTTGTACAGACATCTGTGGACAGAGTTATACAGAAATAAACCTGTTTTGGCCTGACAGAACTAGGTGGTGATTAAGTTGATATTTTTGTTCCTATTAAACACAATAAGCCATGCCAGTTTTGGCTCCTCTCAAAACATGGGGGAGAAAAATCAATGTTTGTCAAATGGAATAGGGCAGCATCTATGGGGGAAATTGTTTTTCACATTTTCAAAAGAAAGCAAAAGTGAGGAGGCAGAAAAAGAACAGTAAACACTATCCTAAAAATTGATGGAGCATTGTCTACTTTGTTAAAGCGCTGCTTATATTTGTCATATATTTTTCAAGGAAAAAACTAGGAAAAATGACATCATCTGACACTGATGTGCTGCACATCAGTGCATCCTATCTGCTAGGAGGAGAGACCTTTTCACAGGCACTTAACATTGTGATATTCAGTAACTGAAAAAGGCCTCTAAAGGCATGTCAACTGGGTTCCACTTCAGTAAAAGGAAAATTTAAGACACATTTTTTGACCTTACTGTTTCCCACAAACTCTATACAGAAAGATAACAGTTAATAATATAAATAATGAAGATTAACTTGGTAACATTATGTTCCTCTTCCAACCAGGAACAAATACCAACAGGCTTTGATAATATTTAAATCAGTCTAGCAACACCCCTTCTCTGAAAGCCGATAGATACCACCCATATTTTCTTTTAGAAAAGCAGGTTAGACAACCTGCTCTGCATGTGAGTTGCGTAAATGGAACCAGAACAAGTCTGTCCTTTTGGGGATGTTCACTCAAGCCACAAACAGGACAGAAATATTTATTTTGATTATTTCAAACATATATATATATGTATATATATATGAGGAAATATATCAGCCATTAAATTCAACTCAGCCCTTGCACTGAGTGTATTGCTTTACATTTTTTATTCATTTATTTTTCTGCAAATATTTGTGTACTCTTTGTTAGTTTACACAAATGACTGTGCAGAAGTTTTTATTTATGAACAAATTATTGTGTCTGTGCTTCAGATCAGTTTGTTCAGCCTTGTCACACATCCCAGCTCACAATTGCTTGACAGAAATACGACACAGAAGTTTCACTAAAACATCAGTCACTTAGATGTAAAGAGATGATATGTGAAAAGACGGTTCTTATTTTTCTCTTTCCTTTGATAAGGTGGAATCTCACTAATTTGAAATGAAAGTCGTTCTGGCAAACCTCTTTGAAAGAATACGAAATGTTTCCATACCTCTATTAAGCCTCTTACTACAAAGCTTTTCCCTCCTTCTTTCTTATGGGAAGATTAGAATAGCTAATCAAGGACTGGAAATCCATTTGCTGTGAACTGAGTGGCCAGTTACTGAAGACGCGTGCCAGACTGATGATAATTCATACTTGTCATTTCCTTTAGTATAAATGGTTCAGTAGAACTGAAAATCCACTTACGTTTATAAACTCTGTTCTTTGAAATGTTCTGAATAATGACTGCAGTCATGATATTGTTGCATGCTTCTGGATAGCTGCCTGAAGGAACAATGAGAGACTCAACAGGGTTCATGTTTCTCCTCAGGCACTTTCACCTGTCCTTCTGCTGTCCTGGATGCATGATACCTCCTGGAAATCGATGTGGAGTAGTGAAAAAGAGGACTTGGATGTTATACGTGGAGGAGATAACTTCCAAGAGACAGTCTAGAAATGAGAAAGCAGTGGCAGAAGACTGGCCAGCTGCTCCTGCCCAGCTCAGGGTGTAGTGACACAGCCTGTTTAAGCCAACTGGAAAAGTCACTTCTCCCCCGCGCCACTGAGGACAAAATCTCATCCTGCCCCACGCCAGCACTGGTGCTCAAGGACTGCAGAGACAGTTGCAGAGAGAGATGGAGCTGTTTGGAAACAGAATCCTTTTTTCAAGCGGGTTAATTTTCAGCAGAGTGTGACCTACTGCAAAGCAGCCAAGGCGATGATGAGACTGGGAAGCAGGTTGCCTTTCAAGAGACAGCTTGTGTTAGGGTGGCTTTTACCGGTACTCAAACTGGTGTTGCCATCTGCTTCAGGCTCTCAAGTAGTGCCCACCATCCCAGGTGCTTGCAGGAAGAGGTTGCTGAGGGGCTAGACGATAGGTACACCTAGAGGCTCACTGTGTGGGTTGGAAGGTTGTGATCATGGTGAGGAGATGCCAGACCTCCTCTGTAGCAGCAAGAGCAGCTCCAGGATGGGATGTGCACACTGCAGGGAAAAATATTTCCAGAAGGATGGAGTAGGCACAGCATATCGGAGAGAGGCTGCTTTGCTTAAGTTGAAATAGGGGACTGCCATGATGCTGGCAACTGTAGCCAAAGCTGAAACTGCTACAGTGATGGGAATCAGTGGCAAAAGATGGGCCACAGCAAACGTTTGGCAGAATGGCACCAGGGCACTCTGAAATCAGCGCCAAGAACAAAGTTCTGCCCAATTTCTGCTTCTCGGTTGGGCTCCATTCCTGCATCTGCTGTTGTTCTTAGACCTTAATTATTCTACAGTAACCACTGTGTGCTTGGAAAGTGCTTAGGAAGCTTTGAATGACTCCACAAAATAAATTAAAAAGAAAACTTCAACAGTAAAGTGACATCTTGATATGCCAAGACATATATGCTCTACAGTGAAGGCCTGATACAAAAATTAATTGTTCCTAAACCAAAAAAGTGTCCATAGATCAGCCTTGTTTTAAACAGAAAATGTTTTTCAGTCCTTTGTATTTTGGGGAGAAGCCTGAAGGTGTAACAATAAATGCTGACCAGGAAGGATGTAATGAGTTACATACCAGCTTGTGTTCATTCCAGCTCTCTGACAGACTTTGTGTGGCTGAGGAAATGGTGAGCAGGTTGTGATAGCAAATTAATGGGTTCTTCTGGCAGATTAGAAAAAAAAAAATCCACAATAGAGGGGAAGAATGGGGAAAACTCAATCCTTTCCACACTGAAGAACAAAACAATTATTCATGGGGACAGAGGCCACTAAAACCACATTTTTTCTGAACTTTTTTTTGGTTCATTTAAAGTTGGATTTTTATTTTTATTGTCATTTATGATACATCTAAGGGCTTCTGGAGTGTGGTTGCTTTGTAGAGCTTCAAGTTGTTTGAAAGAATCTCATCTCTCAGATAAATACTGTCCTTACATGCTTATTTATTTATCATTAGGGCATCCTCTTTGATAAGTAGTTTTATGGATTTGCTTACAAAAGAGATTGCAGTGTGTTGTGCACGTTCTTGACAACCAGATGAAATGTCCTTGTTCACATTCAGCTTAGCTGTTTCACACTTATCCAGTCAGTTTACATCAATCACTTGCTCACATTCTCCATGAACTCTTAGATGAGTCATCAGTAAAAACCCATGGGTCTGTGCATGCTTTTTGTTTCTTCCCTTTCTCTCAAAAGTAGATCTTATTCAAACCTCTGCTTGTTGGCGTGGGAAAAAAAGATAATGAAAGCCCAATCTGAAACGTACAGCACCTTGTCTGTTCTACTGGTTCCCTGCAGTAAACAAGAGATTGTGCAAGCGTGGTTTAGGGGAAAGAAAATAGCCTCCAACAGCAATTGCATTTTTTCCTCCTGAGTCACACATTGAAAAAATTCCCAGATATCACTGGAAGGTTTACAATGCATTTAATTTTGTTAGAAAATTAACTGTAATTTCCTTCACGTCCCATTTTCCCCCAAATATCATGCACAAATTGGATGCAGTCTCCAGAAAGACATTTTATTTACCTAGAGTTTAACTGAGTTTGAAGCAAGAGAATAAATAGACACTTCTTTTACTTCAGATTGTGAAGTATAAGAGACCACATATCCAAGGCTACTGAATGTCTAGGTTAATGTGTTTGTTTTCATACCAAATTGTCAGATGACACAGGTGTCTTCCCCCGCTTAAGTTTTCTATAAAAGGCCTCTTTGCAGTGCACTCCAAGGCATGTGGATGACAAATCTTTCTCTATTTCAGATAAACCAGGAGAAAAGTACATCCAAGAGAGGGAGGGCCACCA
Organism: Limnodromus scolopaceus; assembly: GCA_028565335.1. Classification (NCBI taxonomy): domain Eukaryota; kingdom Metazoa; phylum Chordata; class Aves; order Charadriiformes; family Scolopacidae; genus Limnodromus; species Limnodromus scolopaceus. The sequence continues at coordinate 156,781,153 of JAOXNO010000001.1, forward strand.
AAGTGCCTCACATCAGCTTCATCTGCTGGAAAAGAGTCATTCCACGGTTAATATTGCCAGCAGAGGAGCCAGGACTCTTCTGGAAAATGAAGAGGGCTAAATGAGAACATGGAGTAGGGTTATGTTGTGGGTATAAATGTCTTGCAGCTGTTAAGGCATCTCTCTAGCCAGAACTGATGAAACCTGCAGCACAGAGCCGCAGAGCAGAGGGCTTCACCCAAGTAACGATCCATCTGTCTTCTTCTTCTAACAGTTTTAAAAAACTTAATGCCTTTATTTAAATGCTTTTCGTATTTCATGTTTCATGTGATCACAATGCACTATTAAGGGCACATACCACGAGATCCTTCCTCCAGCTGTCATGACTTGTTTTTGAGAAAAAGATCAAAGAATTTTAATTGCAAAGCCTGCTCTGATTCATCTATTACTTAATGTTGAAATGTGCAGCGAAGGGTGATAAAATAATTCCCTCTTTATATTGACTTTGGTGAAACCGATTTTTATCGTTTAGATTTCCAGGAATTTGGCTGATTATACTAGTTGTTTCTACAGAGAAGATTGGAGTTTTACCCATTTGGATGCAGATGCACTTTTTTTGTAGAGCTGTACTTTATGTGTCCTTAACTGTATACGCACACGTGTGCAACGCACACATATATTGCCAGCACGTATCAATTTCATAATTGAAAGTGCAAGTAAATAAACCTTTTAGATACACAGATGCATATCTGGCTGCAAAACACCAGTATGTGTTTCCTAGTTGCTAGTACCAAGTTATGGCAAATAAACTAAAAATCTACAGTATATTTATGAATTTTAGCAGAAATTTCCAGCCCTGTAAAAATACAGGCCCAAAAAGTTACTTGGTGACTTTTCATTGTTGTTCACCATTTGGCTTGGAACTGTTTAACACAGGAAAACTAAGGAAATTTGTTCTTCCATTCTTTTGCTGAATTTATAATAGAGACTAAATGGCTTCAGGGATGAAGGACAGGAAAACTCGGGTTTATTCACATTAAATGTTATTGGCACAGTCTGTACATATACAGGACCTGGTTGTTTACGCCATTTAAAGTGAACAAGCACGTGATTCCAGCAAAGAAACTGGGTAGGGAGCTGGGGAAAAGACAGCATTTCCATCCCTGGAAAATGCAAGCATTTTGCAATGCATTTTTTGCTTGTGCATTATTATGATTTAAAACTGTTATCCACAGAAGGGGGAAAACTCTACAGAAAATAAAGAGATAAATTATTTAATGTTTTCAGCTTCATAATTTGTAAAATGGAGCAATTATCTGCTCCAGTTCCTGGGGACTCCACATGCTACAGGACAGGGAGGTGGGAAATCTCTCTAGCTGGGTGGCAGAACATCCCCTGCCTCATGGTGGAGAAACTGCAACGTCTTCTCAATCACTTGTTTAGAGCTGGGAGACCCTGAGGTATCTGAGCCTGAATACAGAGCAGGAGCTGCAGGAGTGTGGGGAACTGTGCAACTAATCATGACCCTCTGAAAACTGGCTGAAAGAGAGACTTCAGAGGGTTTGATTAGGGGCATAGAATCTAGTTGGAGGTCCATAACAAGTGCTGTTCCCCAAAGGTCAGTCCACTTCAATATATTCATCAATGACCTGGACGAAGGGATGGAACGTACCCTCTGCAAGTTTGCTGATTACACAAAACTGGAAGGGGTGGCTGACACATGAGAAGGCTGTGCCACCATACAGTGAGACCTGGACAGGCTGGAGAAATGGGCAGAGAGGAACCTGATGAAATTCAACAAGAGCAAGTGTAGGGTGCTGCACCTGGGGAGAAATAACCGCCTGCACCAGTACAGGTTGGGGGCTGACCTGCTGGAGAGCAGCTCTGAGGAAAAACACCTGGGAGTCTTGGTGGACAACAGGATGACCATGAGCCAGTAATGTGCCCTTGTGGCCAAGAAGGCCAATGGCATCCTGGGGTGCGTCAGAAAGAGCGTGGCCAGCAGGTCGAGGGAGGTCATCCTGCCCCTCTACTCTGCCCTGGTGAGGCCCCATCTGGAGTACTGTGTCCA
>JAOXNO010000001.1:156783302-156831023 GCA_028565335.1 Limnodromus scolopaceus
CCGCTGGACATGTTTCCGTACAACCTGCTCTAGGTGGAGCTGCTTTAGCAGGGGATTGGACTAGATGATCTCCAGAGGTCCCTTCCAACCCCATATCATTCTGTAATTCTGTGATCTCTGTGCTGAACCTGGGAGAGCTGAGCCAAATGAGCCATGTAAGATTCATGTGCATTCTGGGAACTGTGCACTTGTGTATATATGTGCGCCTGTACATACGTGTGTATGATCACAGTCCCACATGCATAAAGCAGAGACCCGCAGGATGAAATGCATTCTACATCCAAATGGGGTAAACTTCAAAATGGAGATGAAATGATGCGAAACATCTGATTAAATGGTTTTGTTTTGATGAACTAATGTTTTTCCACACTTTTTCGAAGTGCTTTTTGTCAGCGCTTTTTGATTCAGTCCAGTTGGGAACTGATCAACACTCTGCTGCCGAACGCAGAGCTCCTGAAAGACCATGTCCACATGTGCATAAAAATTAACTCACTCGTTTAGTCCTTATGGAGGTTAATCAGTAGGCACACTGACAGGGAAGCAAGAAGTCCTCACCTAACTTCTGCTCACAGAGGGTTTCAGGATGCAAAGTTCTGCATTTTTTCCCCTTCAGTGGGTTTTCAATGAAAAAAAATACTGTAATGTAAGTGGTGAGCTGAGCAATGTTAGCCCTTGCAGCTGAGCTCTGGTGTGTACCAGTGCATGCAGAACCCTGCATGGACAGGTGCGCATGTGTCTCCAACCAAGGCTGCAGAGGGAATGTAGTGGTTGTTTTATGTGATAGCAAAATATCAGTACCCTAACTATGCAGTACGACCTTGATTCAAAACTAGTTACAGGTCTGGTATATTGGAATAATTTCAGAAATTGCTCCACATTTCTTTTTAGAAAAGTTAGAGACAAAATGTAATGCATCAACTCTGCCTATGATAAGTAATTTAGGGCCCTGAGAGGGCCCATACAGAATAGCTTCAAGCACTGATGGATTACTTGTGCATTATCCCGACTGATTACTGAACACTGCATCTGGATAAGTACTTTCACTCTGATTGAAGACACAAGGTGCAGACTTTGATCAAAATGAATTAAATGGCCACTCCACAACACTATTCCAACCAGGCACATCATTAACGGCAGGCAGAAGACAATGCGAGCAGGAGCTGAAATTGCAACCCACGTACAATAGGAATGAAGTCAGAATGAGATCAGTGTCACCAACACAAATGTCAGACTGATCCACTGGTAATATGAGGTTTCTTCTATTTGCACTTTGAAGTCACTAATACTAAATAAAAATGTATTTTCTTCCAATGCTATGTTAGTGTAGGCACTGAGCAAGTAGATTTTCTTTAATAATGAAATGAGAATTAGTATCTTGGGCCAGTACAAGCTGCTGCTGGACGTTTCTCTGTGATGCACCAGCCTAGGAGCCCCGCTTCAGAGAAGCATCCAAAAAGCCCTGGGCATTAGCTACTTCTGACTAATAGCACCCACTGACCTGAAAAGCAAGTGGCTTCCTGCTGCCAGTGGGCAATGTTCATAACATCAGACATTTCTTCATGCCCTCGTCTCCCTTATTGGCCTTCCCACACGTGTTGGGGCTGTGAGTGGTGTCCAATCCCCACGGCTCTCCTGGAGGGCTGGATGCAGTGAGACCCTAGCCCTCGCCTGCTGGGTGCACAAGAACTGCTCAGTGTTTCTCACACTCAGCTCATGACCCTCCTGGAGTCCCAGCAGGTCAAGCCCACCCACTGTGTGGAGAGGTCAGGGGGACCCTCAGCAAGTCCCATACTGACAGCTGACACGTGGTGCCTCCCTGCAAGCTTCTGCCGAGTCCAGACCCATTACACCTCTTCCTCCTCCTCCCCGACTCATCTCTGGCTGTCTGCTCTGTTCTGATTTGTCCTACTTAAACTTAGGCACTGAACTGAAGTACCCAGGTCTGAAGCTGTATTAAATCAGCACATGCATTAGAAAATCACTGACACCAATGACTGCGTGAAGCTATTTTCCTTTTATTTTAGTGGTCATCACTTAGCACTCATGCCTGACTCTACAAATAAACCAAGTGCTATGCTTATTTGAGCTGTGATAGCCACAGGGAAGTACAGCAAGATTGCTGTGAGAATGGGCTGCTCAGGAAGGCATGGCAAGCAGAAAGTCAGCTGCCTTCTTGATTTTTCCTGTTAAATCACATCTTTAGTCATAGCCTAACCTGTTCTGCAAATTGTCAAGTGAGTCCCCAGTTTAAAACTAGTATGTGCCCTCCTTCTTTCTTCAGGTTAGTTCCCTCTTCAAAAAAACTACAGGTTTTTTTGTTTTATTTTTTCAAAAGAAACAGGTGTTTCTGTGGAAGAGCTGCAGCCTCTGGGTTTCTGCTAATTTCAGATTTAACTCTCTCTCTTTCTTTTTTGTCTCCTTCTGTGATCTGTTAATTAAACAGAGGCAAGGGAGAGAATAAATAAAGAAGAAGCGTTGCAAACTAATTTGTCACATACCACCTTGCTTTTCTGCTGTAGATTCAGTCGCCTCCTGAAACTCCTTGAAAGAGATTAAGCTTCTGGCTTTTTTTTTGGTGTTGTCCCCAGAACAAGGACAAACATCATATATGATTATCTTTAAAAGAGTAAATTTGGTCTTTCTTGGACGTGTTATTAGAATGATTATTTCTGAAGGAGGATACAAGGAGCAGAGGCTTTGACTAGAAGAAATGGAGGGAACGCAAGGACAATAAAATACTAGGATGCTTCTTTTCAAAATGAGTGTACTGCAAAATGTAGGAGATAATTTCTAAAAAATTACAGAAACCCACTCAGTAGCCCTTTGAAGACTCTGTTAAATTTACTTCACAATGAAATATAGAGGAGAGAGAGAGTCAGGGCTGTAAGGGCTTTACCCAAGGTACTCAAGAACAAAGCTCTAGAATGTGCATCCCTACAAGCAAGCTTTGTTTGTCATTTCGGTTGCGGTAAAATGGGCATGGAAATTGTTCCATTGCTGACTGAAGGTAATTTTGTTTGATCAGACACTACACGCAATTTTGATACTCCTTTCCCTAGGCAATGAATAAAGGCATCCGAAAAATGATACAAACCCCCAGAAGATTATATTCTTAAAAAAAAAAATAAAAAAAATATTAAGGAGAAGCCCAATCTCTTTAGTTCTTTTTAAGATTTGAAATTTCAATCACAGCAAGTTTAGTTCTGAACACATAAATGAAATGCCATCCTAGGATAGGGAAATTTAGTTGTCCAACACAACAGTTCCACTACAGCAGGTGCATTTATATTAACATTTTAGTTCAGATCACGATTATTCTTTTTAAGTGCGTACCTTGCTCGTCCTCACTAAATGTGCTTTGGTTCACCTTGTAGAGTGGGCTCAGGGCACACAAACTGGATCCTTTTGGGTGGAAGCTGCATGGGAAGATGTACTTCACATCCATTGCATTCCCAGCGTTACTGACATTGGTGCTCAAGGCCAGTGGAGAGCTCTGAAGTGCAGATGTCAGGTCCTCACCACCACCTGGTTTGCTTTGCAAATCTTCCTCTACTAGCTCCACGCTTTTGGCTAATGTGCACGTAATTCCTTCTTTAGCCAGTGGGGAGAGGTGGCAGCAGAGGCCTCCAGAAGGAGATCCCCGCCTAAGCTGAGGAACTATAACCACTCTGGAAAGATTTCTCCTGGGAGGTTTTCAGAGCCACCTTCTTCACCATCTAGATAAGAAATGTAATTGCTTATTCCAGGAGCTAAATCAATACCTAAAGTTTGGGTGCAAGTTTTAATGAAGTAGAGTTTAGTTTCCTTACTGACTGAGTGCTGGCAGACCTTTTGAACTCTCTTTTATCAATTAATTAATTTGAGCAGACATGTAGATTGATAATTTTCTTAAAAATATGTTGATTTGCCCCAATAATTTCTTTTACATGTACAACAGATCAATATTACTACCAAGATTCTTCTCCTTTCTGAATGAAAGTCACAAACTAGAACTTCCTTTGGCATGTACCAATGCTCATAAAACCCTTTTCAAAAGGATTTAGACCTGACTTATGATTTATACTTATGTTTTATCCAAAAAGTTTTAAATAATTTGCATTTTTAAAGTTGTCCTCAGATACTCTCTTTCTATTTCTGTAGTGTCCTACTTCTCTCTCTCTAGGTCTCTCTCTTTTTTATATGTTCATATAAATATTTTATAGAAAACAGATGGTCTGATAAAATTGCTATCCGCTAAAAAGGCAGAAGATGAAACAGAATGGATCATATTATTCCCTAACTTCTGCTCATAAAATAATTCTATTAACATCAAAGTGGGCACTCCAAGCTGTAGGACTTACCTCTATGTAATTGAAGTGAGTTACCTACACGCAGTCCAAAACATAATTATTGTTCTAGGATGATAACTGTACTTAACCAAGGAAGCCTTGCAAGAAGAAAACAGTGCGGAGCCAGGTACTGTTTATACACGATTAAAGAGAATAAATATCCATTGAAAGGGACTTTATCCTACTCTTCTTCAGCCTCTTCATCCAGAGACGGTGACCTTTCATTTTGCACATTAAAAGGTCTTTCAAATTGGTGAATCTTAGGAGTACAGATCTGTGTTGTTCCCACTTCTATCAGAGAATGATGGGGGCTTGCAAACCAACTTCTAAGCTCCTGGCATTTCAATAAAAAAATGGTCTAAGGTAATAAATGATCAAACACCTGTTTCTTTTCTTTATAAACAGTAAATGTATCACTTTGTTGGTTCTTATCTGAGGAGCTACCCTGAGAGTAATTCAGTCTTTTCCCCGTGCAAAAACCCTAAAGACCTGCAGAAGCTTGACAATTCACTGTCAGAGAGGTGACTCTGAAAGCAGGGCACATAACAAGAAATCATCACAGCAATGAATTCAGTATTTATTCCATGGTCAATGGAAATGTTACTTAAATATGAATTTTCTATTCAACTGACTCTGTAGAAGTCCATCAGAAATGTGAGCTGATTCAGGGAAAGAATGAACATTGTCCTGTTAAAGAAAAAAGCTTCTCACCATATCCTTATTTCAGCACAGAGACAAATGGAAACAGCCCTTTAAAATGGAGTACTTTGAATATTTTAGTATAACATTAGAAGCTGAACAAACTCCTTTTTAATCCTTTTAAATTTTTGGGTGAAACAAATTCTTTTAACTCTTGTGGGATCTTTATACTGAAGTTGTTTTTCTCTTTTAATGGGGAAAAATGTATGTGATACTACTATCATAGCTCCTCCTAAAATCAGGGAACTAATGTTATATATATGTTTTCTGAGCTATATATTTAGCTGACAGAGTGTCTATTGCCAATACTCTTTAATGGTTTGTTCAATATGTATGAAGATTTTGAAGTTCAGCTTCTGAAAGCATATAAACACGTATTAAACACCTGAGACCACAGTTTAATCTGGCTGCAAGTCATCTTTTACAGTCTTAAGCAGAAGCATTTTGCTAACTTAAGATTCAAACCTTTAAAATTGGTGGTTATATGTTATTATGTTCATATGTTATTTCATAATTAAAACAAAGTCTTTCTGATAACGGAGTAATCTTCAAGCACTTTAAATTTGCTTTTTAAATGCAAAAAAATGTGTGTTTGCGATGTTTTGAATATATGATTAATTTCATGCTGATTATTTGAATGCATTGCACTAGTGTTTCTCAGACTTTTACACACTAGGAGCGCACACAACTTTTAAAGATAGGGCAACTTCTCTGCAAAGTATGGATTTTTGTGTCATTAAAAAAATGCTTTACAAGCTCTCTCAGGCCACCACTGCTGGAAAAAAAGTCCTGTTGTTAATCTTAGTGTCAATGCCAACGTATTTAGAGACTCACAACATTGACTTCTGGGAGGGAGATTGTAAATGCCGATATATATTGGATGATGTGATGGGAACTGGTGATGTGTGTCTTCATGTACGACACTGGGGTTGGAAACTTACTTTGTTTTAGTTGGAATGCAAGAAAATGCTCAGAGAGAAACTACTGGTTCCTCTTATAGTTTAAATTGAGGTCTGCACTAAACATTGTCTAATGAAAGAGGTTTTTGAAGGATGAATGAAATAGTCAGTCCTCTATAAAAAAGAGGCTAATTTGAAAAAAGCAGGTCTATCCATCCAAAGGAATCTGCCTGCACTAGAGATATTTTTCTGTCTTTAAAATGATGTTGTTTGAAGCTTTTCTGCATACGCTTATTTGAACTGCTTGGCTCTACTTCCTCCCTGTGTACTCACTCATAAGCAAAAATCGTAATTTGTATAAGCATGCAGTCATGTTTTTCTACTGAAATATTTGCATGCAAATAGTTTTGACCCTTTCACTTTGAAAAACCCTTAAAAAAATTCTTTTTAATGAAAAGGAGCTAGCAAGGACTTCTTATTAGAACCAGCACTTTATGAAAAAGACAGGCCATCTTTACTGGGAAAAGTTGTGGTGAATTAATGCTAATAAACGAGTAGTGTCACTTTTTTTGGCATAGAGAATTTCTTATAAAGTGTCAAAATTACAAGTGACATAATGGGAAAACATGAAGAACACAGGAGAAGAGACAAGTTTTGAACAAATATCAGAAACAAGCCGTAAAGGAGGTGAAGCAAAAGGCTGTTTTGCATGGCTGGAGAGGAGAAGGAGAAAGTTCTCGTACTGGTTCTGGGAAGACTGTATGAAAAGAGATTAGTAATATTGTGTATGAAGGAAGTGAGCAGTTAAGATAGCTTGGATGGGATTTGCTAAGGTCTGAAAACAAGGAAACCAATTCTGAGGAGAGATTTGGTGGGAGTTACTTTTGACTGTGAGAAGTAATAAAGCAAGAACAGAAAAACAGTTTTCAGGGATGCATGTTCTAACCTGCTGTACATTTGCATTACAAAACAGCAGCTGCAACTGCAGGTACACTCCCAGAATGAAATCTGCCTCTGCTGAAACGAATTGCTGAGCTCCCACCGATATCAAGAAAGCTAGTGTTTCGATTCTGGATATCATACATGTGCAGTAAGAGTAAGAGACTGTTATCCATATATCACTATTAACCACACAGGACTATTTTAATTTATTTTGTGATCCTGGGTTGTATGTCAGACAATCTAAGATAACTTGTACAATAGGAAAGAAAAAAAAAAAAAGAGTGCACCAAAATATTTATCAAGTAGTCTGTGCTGTTTTATGAGATAAAAACTACTAGTTAAAATAATGAAATCATATATTATTACTTTGCTTATCTTGCAGTTTTGTTATCTCAAGCCATATAAAAATCCTTTCACTACAAATGTTAAGTAACATAACAGTATGCATTTTACAGGGGCAAGATAAACAAAGCCAAGGATAAATAATGACACTGACTACAGCTTTTTAATTACTTAGTCTTTTAAGTTGTCCTTTGTTTCTTTTAATAGAAAGTTCATAATGAAAACAAATCAAAAAGTAAGATTAAAAAATGTATTTCATCAAATACATATGAAATGTATTGCTACTATCATTTTGTTCCACAGTATTTTTTCTAGGATTTAAAAAAAAAAAAACCCACAACCATTTAAGGGGAAAACTTGTACACTCTATAGAGTTATATATATAAAAATAATAGTACTTTCATATATTGCTTTCCAGCAATGGGCTTAAAAGCCTTTTGAAAATATCCTTTTTTAATGGCAAAACTGAAGCAAAGAATTTCTACTTTACTACTTTTTAAAATTGTTTTTTGAGAATCTTTTTTCCTTCTCTTAAATTATCAAGTAAAGTATACACAATTTGAAAGTGTCAGTCTACCCACTCAATTCATGTTGAAGTTACTTGCCTAAAAGATTAGCTACTTCATCTTTGACTGAGAGATAACTGTTAAATTCAGAGGAAACTGATGTTAATTATAGAAGATAAGACAACAAATTTTATTTTAATAGTATCTAGGTAATTGAAAGTTAAATGTCCAATAAATGTTATCCTTTATGTAAGGAAAACATAAATTTTCTTTGAGACAATAACTCCCATTCTAATTTCAGTGTGCTTGACTACCTCAGATACCTCCTCCCAATTTTTCCTTGCAGATGTCATGTTAAATGGCAGATGAAATATGAGCATCTAAAAAAATATTCTTGCATTCTATACTCATTGCACAGCTTGTTTTCCTTCAGGAACACTTGAGATAATTTGGACGCACAAACTCCTCATCAAATTTTCCTTCTATGTAAATGCTTTAACTTTATTATAAAGCCAATCTTTTTGACCTTGGCAAAGCTTTAAAAACAATACATTGACTTCAGTTGGGGAATGAAGAAAAACATTAGTTTCTTTCACTGGCTGTGAATCAGATGTGTTTTCCTAGAGCATTCTAATTCTGTACTGAAAAAAATAGAAATAATGTTGCCAGTATAAGAAAGAAAACTAAGCACTTCAGATATATAGTAAAAATTATGAACTGAAATAACAAAGAACAAGATCTGCAAAAGGAACTGACATGAATTTCATAATGTGACATTTATAACTCTTTATTTAGTGTCTTTGCAGACTTCTCAACTCAGACCCTCTCTAGAGTGTTTAAATTTATATTGACAATCACAGTGCAGTCTTTACATATGTATAAAGGCATTTCCAAATAAGCAAAAAAAAAAAAAAAGGAAAAAATTCCTTTTAACTTTCATAAGAATATGAAAAAAAAATTATCTTTCATTCCTGGTGCCTAGAAAAATGAAGATCATGTAGTTTTGCTTAGTGAGAGATCTAGGGCATCCTCACAGGTCCGATGTGGGCAGACCCAAGCTCCCTCTGCCAGAACTACACAACAAAGACAAGATACTCTACCTCCATGCAGTGGCATGTTAAGACAGGCATGCAGCTTCCAGATGGGTGAGCACTCCAGCCGGCCTGCACCCATTGGGGTAGACATGCCTACAGGTGGCCTCTTGTTGCATACGTTCTGCTCGGCCAAAGCATTTGGTGCCTAGTGCTCCCTCATTGAGATGTGTGCTTGTACCTCCTGGCTCCTTTACCTCTAATTCTTACGATTGAAGAGTTAGCCTGGCCTAAAACCAAAATGTTTCTCAGGTTCTGTGTCTTGCTTCTGTACTTTTGGGACTGCATCCCATGGCTGTACACCAGGACAAACCTCAGTTTTGCCCTCCTCTGTTCCCTGGTTTACATGGAAAGGAAATCAAAGGTGTGGTCAAATGAGAGCCATGGTGCATTCCTCCAGGTCCCCAGTCAGGACAACAGAGGATCTGAGACATCTGCTTGCACTGGTATCATACGGATTTGTTCAAGGGCTGATCCACAATGTGAAGCTCCTGTGCAGCTGCACAGTGTGTCTGCTAGCTACTGAAACTACTAAGAATGTCTTTGGAGAGAAGGCAGCAGAACAGCTATTCTACTAAAGGTATTTCAACTAAATACCTAGAAAATAGGACTTGGGGGTCTAATTTATTTCAATGGTTGCTAACAGAGGTACTATGTTTTAATATTAACATGACTGTTCATTTTATGGCACAAACAAGAAATAAGTAACAGAAGTACATGAAGTTCTGTAATGTTTACTTCCTTTGGTAATTCTCTAGCATACCAACATGGGATGCTGATGAAGTTGGCTGTGGTTCAACTCAATTTGGTCACTTTAAGAAGCTCTCAGTTTTCAGACTCATTTAACAGCCACTGTTAAAATAGAGATTTTAAAAGCTCTCCTCAGTGCACTGCAGTCTTGACCTGCAGCAAACTTCACCCTTTCCATCAAGGCTGTGTAGTAGTTTTATGATCCACACTAACATTCCCAGCGAACAGGTTGACACTGCTAAGTCATGTCTGCGTGGGACAATGGGAAACTGAACCCAGGTTTCTAGAGGTGAAGAGTTAAATCACATTCCACAGCTCCATTTGTGACTTTCCCTACCGTCTCCTTCTGCCGTAATTTTGAAAAACTAGATAACACTAAGTGAAACCATTAATGCTGAATTCCAGCCAGACTAAATCAATCTGTAATTAATATTTTATAGGTTTACTTCACAGTTTGGTAATGCCGTATCGTTCTTCCCAATAATAGGCTGTGGGGCCATATTCTTCTGTACATGCACATAAGGATTTACAGCATTATTTCCCACTATTATTAGTGGAAGCAGCCACGCTATTCAAATAATATAGAAATAGAAAACAGGATGAGATATAATGGAAGAGAGTTACTAAGTTTCACACAACTGAAAGCTGATACAGAAATACTGTTTATCACTATATATAACACATACAATTGCCACACTGATTTACGTAGCATTAAATAAGTAAGTAGGTGGTTTAAGTTTTGTGGATGCTTAAGATAGTTTTAGGAGAGGTAAGTAGCTGTATCAGGTCAGACCAAGGTCTATGTACTTCACTAATCTCTGGCAGTGGCTGGTAGCAGATGCCTAGGGAAGCATGGAAAAGCCTAGGAAAGCAGGTCAGGCACATATTGAAATGACCCTGAAGCACTGTACTGACGGAGAAGCACCTTTTTATTTGAAAGACCTTACCTGATTTTTCTTTAATGTGTTCGCTTAACCCCTTTTCTAAACCCAGGTAAACTTTTCTGGCAACCACACCATCATCTGGCATGAAGATCTGTGGCTTAACCGTGCCACATGTAGAAAAGCACTTCCTTCTGCTGATTTGCAATCTGCTCTCTGTTGATTTAATCAGATATTTCTCTTGTATTATGAAAGACAGGAAATAAATTCTCTCCGCATGTTCCCCTTGCTTCTTGGGGTTTTATAGGTCACTGCAATGTCCCCCTAAAGGTGTCTCTGTTCTAAGCTGAAGAGTCCTGGTTCACAGAGTCATTCCTGGTGTGGAAGGATTTCTGTTTCTTTGTTCACCCCTTTGCTCTGTTCTGTATCACATTTAGTTTTAGTTAAGCTTTTTCAAGATGGAAAAGCCAAAGAGTATTTAACACCAGCTAATACTACAGTTTTGATGTAGATCGGAGTCATAACATGGGCTTTTAATGAAGTTTTTGCTTTAGCACAGACTGCATAGAGATGTAGCGTAAGTATTATTTTTTGGTATTTTGGGAAGATTATAGACCTTAAGGCCAATTTATGTGAGTAACTGCAGGTTGCATCTAAAGCTTTTTGCTGCTTGTGTGTTGAATTATAGGTTTCATAAAACACATCACACCATAAGTGTGGTTCCATATTTTATACTGTTGGTGTTTTATTTAACTACATATTATCCAAAAGATTTTCTCCTGTGTGGAAGGACTCTTAACACTAGCTGTTTATACTCTGAAAAGATATTCTGTTATCCTGGCTCATAAGAGGAAGATGACAGAGTTGTTCAGGAAACGTGTGGCCATTACTCAGATATTTTCAGAAAATCTTTCATGTGACATTGGAAAACACAAATCTCATTTTTTGGGGTCATCCTTGAATGCGAAGGCATATAAGTGTTATAAAAGCACAATGATTTTTGGTTCTGTCTGATGTTGGATTCTAGGGACAGTTAGCCTGAATGCTCTAAAGGATCTCAGTGATCCTACAACTACAGAGACAGAAAGAATACAGACAATTTGAATAAATAACTTCTTGTGGCATATGACAGCTCTGTTTTCTCCAGTGGGATGCTGAGGGATTGTTTTTTGCAAGTGATGTGCTACTTTGTGTTTCACCTTAAGCTTTCTTTTGTCCAGAGAGCTTGTCTCATCTCACCTGAAACACTTCAGCTTGAGACTGCACCGGAGAAGGGCAAACCACAAAATTATCTGGGCCTAATAAAAATAGCATATGCAGGTTTACTTCTTCCACACATATTTAAATGATCTTCTATTCTGCAGGAATGATATGCACCAGGAATGAATTATGCCACTTTCTTGACAAGTTACAGGAGCTTTCTGTTCAAACTGATTTGAATTTGTACGTTTCAACATCATGTATGCCCATCAACACCTTGTATGCCCTCTGTCTCCTTGGCACTAGGATGGCCATGAGAACAGCTAGACCATTTAGACTTAAAGACCCTCGATTTAAGCACTAGGGAGTGGCATCAGTACTCAGGACATGTCCCTAATTCTTTCAGCTGATCTGAGAGAACATAGGAGTGCAGGAACAATTAAAGCACAGAAGAGGGTTGGCTTGCTTGCATCGGGAGAGGGAACTGGGAGGATGCATGCCACAGCCGAGGTGACCAGTGTTCCAGGCTTTGAACTGACTGATTGTAGAAGCAGGTAGCAACTATTTTTATTAACATTTCTTTAACTGGTATTAGACTAAGAGTAGTGATGATAAATAGGTTTGATACTCATACTTGTTCAAGAAAAAAAATATAAAATGTGGAGGTGTGGATTAGAGGTTCTACTCCAAAATTTCCATGTAATAAAAAAGTGACATTGAATTTTTAAAGTAAAATTGTTTCAAGATGCATATGCATCTTACTATCCTATTTATTATTCATATAAAATGAAGCTTAAAATATCATTAAATGATGCTCAGTGGTATCAGACACAATTATGATTAACTGAGACTGATTTACCACCCAAGTTCCTCAGATTCAAATTCATCACATTACCATATTTATTTACTTAAATTGAACATTTATCTACTTGTTAACATACAGCTACAGAAAAGTCAGACTATAAACTCATGTTCCTCTATTTTATCTGCCAGTATAATTTAACTCTCATAATAGCTATTTCTCACTCTCTTTTTAAGAACTAGTCATTACTTTTATATATGACTTTCCACCCTCTAAGTAGAGGCCATCATGAAGTGCAATATTTAGATGCTGGTCTCAGTTGGACTGTGTTCATGAGCACTTGAATCCTAGGGCTTGATTCAAGCTTATCTCCAAATTATCAGCTTACTCTCCTGAAACTGAGATTCCTGCCTCCATGACAGGATGACTTGTCATTCTGATGATATTTACTAGGATAATTTTACCAATACATTTCTTTGCATGGATGCTCTTATTCCGGGAATTCCTCCCGCTTGGTGAGTTATGGTTTTCCTACAATGGCAGTGTAATTATGCTTCTACATTTCACTGTAGAAGCAAGTGCTAGGCTTCATTACCAGACTGCAATAAGTAAGTGATATTGTTTTTTCATGAATTTCTAAGAGGCAGTGAGATGTATCTGTATTTATTTAAGAAAAAAGAAAGAACAATAAAACTCTTCAGACTTGGCTCTTTTGTGTAATGTAACCCTCTTTTACCATTCCGGTGACTATGCAGGTTGAACAAGTGCCTTTAAACAGCTGTTCCAGAATACTGTAGTAGAAGATAATGTTATTATCCCAAGACCCTTCCAAAGACCTTACACTAAATGAAAAGTCCTCATCAAGTCAGCGAGAGATAATTTTTCTCTGTCTTGTGTCTGCAGAAATTGTACAGAATTTGTGAAATGTTTAGGAGTCTTAAATAGCTCTGAATTGCTTGGGACAGAAATGTTACTAAGAAGGTCCAATGATGGTCTGAGTGCAGGTCCAGCTGTGCTTTGGCTTCTTGAAAAAGGAGGAGTGGTTAATCTGACTGACTGCTGCTTATGTTTTGCAAATTTTCAGGACTTTGCACAGATGAAAATAATACTTAAGACCAAAATGTTGTCAAAGTAATTTCAGCAGATTCCTACTGGGATGTCTGAAATCTTTCATTTGAATTCAGCATTCAACACCTCCATGTGATGAACAGACAGTCTAACTAATGAGACTGAAGGATACCTTATAACCTTACTGTCAGTGAAGCTCCGTGGATTGATTGAAGACTGGCACACTCACACCTGGTAAGATGCATGGACTCATGCTGAGTTGCAATTAGCGCATACATTCTCATTTGTTATTGCGCTTTAATCCGTTTTCCTTATGTTTTTTTAAATCAAGTATTAGGAGACTTTCTCAAAGATGAAAATTTTCTCTGTGTTTATTTCCCTACAGATGAAAATAAGCCCCCAGTAGTAACCCGTGTTTAAATTCAGGAGAAATATGACATTTCTAAAACATGAATAAGCTCTCCGTGGTATTCTGTATCATGGAAACGGTGTCAGTACATAAACAAAAGAGGAGAAAGCGTTCATATCAAGAAGCATCTACCTTCTCCTCCAACTGAGCCTGAACAGATTTGAAGAAACATGAAAGCACCGCATGTTCAGCACTGCTTAGGTATTGTTTGTTTATTCCTTTTGCCATTTGAAGTGATTCCCATGCTTATTTTAAAGTTTCACTCTAGAGCACCCTAGGAAAAACCTTACTTAGTTGAATTTTTCTCAAGATATATATATGTATATAAAAATCAGCAGATTTTTTTCATTTAGTAGATTTAATGTTTTTTATATTTCTTTGAATGACACCTACACAAGATGGTGGAAAATGATTATGTTTACTCAGGAGATTAAGCTTTTTCATGATTCTTACTGAAGCACATCAAATGGTTAAGATTTTGGGACTGTATCTTTTTCTGTCTTTTAAAAGTCTAATCTAAATGCTTCTATAACAGAAGTGTAACCAACATATCATGATTTTTATTCTTTCATTTTCTGAAAGAACAAGCATATCTGGGACATCCATGTTACTGCAGAATATATTGCCTGTCACATACATACAATACACATTTTAACACCAGATGGAAGATGTCTTGTTAGCAAGGAAGGGGATGTCCCTTTATTTAAAGTTACATGGTTAACAAGTTATAAAGAATGGATGCTAAATAGGCAGAAAAAAAAATAGGATTTCTTTTAGCAAAGTAGTAGTTCCCAATGAAATATAGCAAGCCACATTTTTTTTCCTACGAGCAGCTTAGCAAATTTTCCTGCTTATTCACCTTTGTTCACACAGCATATATAGCAACTACTTTACAGAAACTACATCAAAATTGACACAAGATCAAAACATTTGACTTTTATTTATCATCTTGGTAGAACATGAGGAAATCAACTTTTCTGAGCAACACCTGACACGGACCCTCCACGGAACCACATGCACCCTCCGTTAAAGGTAAAACAGTACAGAATGAATACAACAGTTGTACTGCTCTTCTTTCCAAAAGTGATGCCTTATCACCTACATGATGTCATTGCCCAAGTGTTTCAAGAAGTTTAATTAAATGTATCACTTCTGATAAATTCCTTGGGCAAACAGACTACCATAGGGGCACATAAAGAATGTGAACATTAATTGCATTTGAGATTAGCCTCGTTGAATTGAATTCTCACACACTGATACCCTTTGTACTTAAGCCATAAATATCAGGCATTTATATATCCAGCTATTGGCAGGTTTACTGTAAAGTAATATTCCCACTAGACCACAAGCCTACACAGGAAAAAGTTCCCACTAACAAACATACCTGCTTACAAACGATCAGTGAGACAGACAGAACCTCTCTTTTGATACCCTTTATAAATGAGGTATTTCTGTTCAATATCATTCCATTAACAACCTCTGCAGTAGAGAATTGTAGATGAAAAACCGTATAGTTACATAAACCACCAAAAATTTCTGGGGAAAAAAAAAAGGAAAAAACAAAGCAAGGACACCTAATGAAAAATCCAATTTGCTGATAAATTAATTAAATTCCCTACTGACCCAACCCTGACTGAACATGCCCCATGTGGGAGAGACTGAAAGACAAATTTGCTAATTAATGTTAATGCAGACATTGGAACAATTAGAAGAATAGACTCACATCCCTCTTTTACTCATTAAGTACAAGCAAGTGAGTACAAGCATAAATCTTTACATATGCAAGATCTATTGTGAATAAAACACTTGCATTAGACATAACACAAGTAATAATATCACAGTCCCCTTGTGGATGGAAACGTTAACCAAAAGAGGAATAGCTGTTCTTTCTGGATTTACATTTAATCATGTCCTAATATCTTGGGTGCCATGTGAAACTCATAAGGGATTAGTACTACTGTGGCACTTCGAATAGTCTAAAAAATTATCATGCCCGAAGATCTTTTTTAGACATATTCAAATAGAGACTTTTAACTATTTGTAATTAATTGATTATGATAACTGTATTTCAGTGAATATAGTAGTAAAATAGAAAAGTGGATAAACTCACCTGCATGGTATTATAGACTAATAAGAGATGAGAAAACTCCAGATGGCTCAAATTAAAAGGGACTGAATTCCCTTTACCAGCGCTCACTTTCACCACTGATAAAGTTAATTTTTACAATGAATAAATGAAGACTGTATACATGGTGGTGACTTGCCTGACTTCTTCTTAGTTTTAATAGCTCTGTTTTAAAAATTAATTCTGTATGAAGTAAGCTTCTCAGCCTACACAAGGGAATCTCATAATACCAGTTACAGTTTTATTGAGTTTATTGGTTTCTACATGAAAGCAAAAACAGTATAAAAGACATTTGCCAGTTCCTGATGTTTTTACTATTTCTATAAATTACTTCTTTAAGATTGTTTATGATATATTTCCCTTTTGCCACCATGTTATCTCTTAATTACTAATCAATATGACTCTAAATATAGATCTACTCAAATCGTAGACTATAAGGAGCCATAATGGACTACTGGGTAACTAATGTCTCTTTTAACAAGTCCATAACCATGTATTTGCTATATGAGATACTTTACTATGGCTCCAAAGGAGCTATTACAAGCTATTGACTCTGAGCACATTCCTACCCATCTAATTATGTATTAATGTTACTGCTGTTACTGTCACAACAAAGAGAAAATTGAAGTGAGACAAAAAGTTAAGAAGTGAAGTAAATGCAAATTTATTTGGCATTGAAAATTCTAAGTGAAATGTTTTTTTTCTGCTGTTTACATGTTGCTTGGTAAAAACATAAAATTGATGAGCAGTTGAAAGGAAGAAGGATGACTATTAGAGCTTTCTACCTCTCAGTGGATTCAGTTTCCAGTAAGTTAGACAGTTGTTTTGTTTCGTTCTGCATTTCCAAACAGAGATGTCTCACAAATTTCTCTTTTAATATTGAGCTGAGTGGAAGGAATAAGTTTGGTTTCTTTTCACATCTTTACTGTTGCTCTTCACATGATTTTGAACCTAAATACTTACTGAGAAGGGAGATTGCTTACTTTTTTATTTACCTGGATTCAATTTTCAGTTGTGTAAGGAAATGTGAAGTGAGGAAAACTTCATTTATTTGTTCATTTTACAATGAAGAATTTGCAATGCTTCAGTTCTGGCAGCATGGAAAAAGCTAAGAAATAGAAGATAGACATAAAGATATCTTCTAAAAAGGAAGCAAGAACGAACAACTCTCTGCAGATTAACTAAGTATCTTGTCACCTCCCCAATATGACAAGAGCTTGAGCTACACTCCCAGTTTTCCTGCATTCAGGGGTTTAACTGTATTCATATTTACAGAAATAATAACTATTTAAGATGGACAGTGGAAAAGACAGCAGATGTATCTGATGTTACTACCAAAGACAAGCCACGTACAGAATCATTTTGGAAAATGGCCAGTTTCTAAGCTTTTCTGTGTCACATTAAGACTCTCTAAGGACTTCAGCAAATATGTGCATGATGACCAGGCAATTCATATCTGGCCATCTTTCTTTACCAACAGAGAGCAGACATAACCAATAAAGCAGGTCAAAAGCTGAGTCCTTTCCTAAATTCCTGCTGAAAAGCTTTGTCAGAAGCCTGGAATGCAGAATATTTTTCCTTTAAATAAATAAAAATCCCAATCTCTATCCTTCAGTAGTGTGTTCAGTCTTCAGCACCTCTAAATCAAGACTTTTTTCTTAAAAAATGCCACAGTCCTTATGCCCCAAGGGAGAGAATAGAAAATAGAATTTTTCAGCAAAACTGCTCCTGGACATGATTTGTTATGGCCTCTGACCAAAGACTTTCTGAACTGAGAATGAATCACCCCGGCAGTTACAGAAAAATAAGCAATAGAGGCTTAAACATGTCCACAGAATACATATTTTCCCCAAGCCGTGTGATTCTAAATATTACCTGAATATTTAGATGGAAATTGGTAGATGGAATCTATCTCACTAAACTTCAGGTGTCTGTGGTGTAGATGTTTAGAGTTGAGTTAACCAATTAACCTAAGTAACTTCTGTTGTCATTTGACAGACACTTTGAAAACACAATTCATTTGACTTATTTTAGCCATCTCTACCAGAATGAGGTGAGTCACGCTGTAATACAAATATTAAAAATAACCCTAAAATGCCCAACTTAGGTATGTAGCAATTCATCTTTAGTTTGATTAATTTCCCTCCTTAAAACAAAGTTCAAGGAGTACAAAAGACCACAAGTTACTGTGGGGCATAACAGTCACATACCTGAAGAAACTACACAAAGGAACAGGTAAGACCAAGCGCGTTTCAAATGCCCCTCAGCAGCATCTCACCATTAATTGGACTAAACGTTACAGCCCACAGATCATATTTGAAAAAAACCACCATAAGATCAAAACACACCCAAGCCCAATACGTCTAAGAATCATCCTAAATAGCCTGACTTTCTCCCAAATACGAGAGTTTTAGTGAACCAACTCTGCAGAAGAAATTTTTAAAGCACAAGCTACATAAATTAGATGAAGAACTTCACCTGTTAGTCCTAATGATAATTAGATTTGAAGGGATGTCTGGAGGTCATTAGGGCTAACTTTGAGGATAGATTCAACTTCAAAGTTAGCTCAGGTTGCTTAGGGCCAATCCCAGTTGAATCCTGAATATCTCCAAGAGAGTAGAATCCACAGCCTCTCTGGGCCACTTGTTCCAGTGTTTCACCATATTGTTTGTGAACATTTTTCCTAAAAATGTAAAAATTCCCTTGCATTTGCAAACATTACAAAATGTGGTGAAAAAGCAATAACATTGCTGTTAGTAACACTATTCTGCAGTCCTTCATTTAATAGGTAGCATTCAACATGAGAAAGAAAGCGAGGAAACATGTACGTATGTTGCTTAGAGAGAAATCCAATGACATTAATTATTTCCTTGGCATAGTTTAGTAAACTATTTAGTTTGAGTCAACGTGATAATATATTTAGGTTTTGCAGTTCTGTTTTTTAAAGAAAAAAAAGAGACAAAACCAAAAAGGTGATTTCTTCTTTAAAGAAATCTGAGGATAAGAGAGGCTACAGTCATCTTTTGCTGAAATAATCTTCTGAGCAATGGGTGTCATCTGTGCTCAATTACGCCTAGTTGACAACCACTACCTAGATACAGCTCAGGTTATAGACAGATATGCTCTCTGTTCTGGATGTCCCCAGTTCAGTTTTAAATCACTCTGACTACTATAGTTGTATTTGATCTTGTTTTCATAGTAGATGACTGCATTGCAAGTGAAAGAACAGGAAAGAATGAGGAATCGTGGCTAAGCTGCATATCTGGAACAGCCTCAAAGAAATTGCAGACATTGTAAGCATAAAATCACTGACTGAATTAATTAGCTAATGAAATGTTATTTCTCCGTTCCCTCCTTCTGCATTGTAATGCTGTGTGCCCTTGAACTGCTGCCTGTACTCGCTCACAAGTCCTTATTGTTGGAAAAAAATGAATGAGACACATGAACAAGTACTTTCTATTATATGTGTTACGGACAATTTCAAATTATGCCAAATCGTCAGAATAGGGTTGCAAAAATGCTGCAAAAGCAGCATTGATATATATATAATTCAGGAGCAGGAAACATTTTTGCAGTATCATCAAGACTGTAGCCAAGCTAGTGGGTATAGATACAGTCATCTCTTTATTCTGTATGGTAGAATGGTTCATTGCAGCTCTTGCTTTCGTCTATATATTCTGAAGTGAAAATTAGGGCAGTTACGCATGGGCTTACTAGGGCAGGTAATATTGCCATCAAACAAATCAAACCAAAAGCATTTGGCCTTCATTAAGACAACTGAACCTTGTAACTGCCCCTTTCAGAAGACTAAAATAAAGACATCAAATAGCAGTAGATGTCCGTCTGCATAATTTTCCCCTCTCCTTTTAGCTCATAAGATGCAGTTTGAACAGTTATAGCTTTAAGGATTAGATGCTGTAGGGAGAGTAGAATAGTCCTATGCTGGAGCCGGTGACTCCCATTACACAGGAATGTGCACACTGTGAAGATAACCAAAGGCGTCCTGGCTACACAGGACCACCAGCTCATCTCATCTATCTCAGACACCAATGTTAGGACATGATGCATCACACTCCTGAAATATTTATTTCTCTTCATAAAGGTACTACAGGGAAAGCAGCACTACTGTCTGCACAGGAGATACCTGGAGTAATTGGAGGAGGTGGGGTGAATCTTGGCCAGGCAGTCAATGGACCTGCTTGAGCACTGGTATCTCTGGGACTGGAAATTGTGTATTTTCAGTGACAGCGTCAGGAATGGAACCTGCAGACAGCAGTTATCAGTGGCTGTTGAGGAGCTCGCAGCTCTGGGACTGGGGAATGACTCTACCTCACTTGCTGGCACGGGCATGGTGCGATGCTGGGGAGCACAGGAATTGGGTTCGCGGTACAGGGAGGAACCAGAGGCAGAAGCAGAGGGGAAAACAGAAACAAAGTTGGTCTCCTGAACTGGAGAAGATGAGGAAAACTGAAGCAATTCTGTGGATGTGGGGTTCTGGTGTTAAGAAAGAAAAGGTCCATAGAGCTGTCAGGTTGAAGATGGGCTTTGGGCAACCTGTCAAGATGGTGGGGAGGCAGCTAATTACGCTGTGTTTAAAAAGTGTGAGACTCCCTGTAAGCTTTTCTCTCATCTCCAGATTATTTTAGACTGTATTTAAGAATATATATTTTTTTCTGTCCTGTGAAGATAGGATGTGACACCAGGCCTCTGTCATGCTGTATGGTGGAGTAATCAACAGATACTGGGATCACATCCCTGTAGAAGGGCTGAGAGAAAAATTCCTGAATAATGGTCCTAAAATACAGGCAAATGTAAATACAGAAAAATAAGAGGTGAATACTAGACTGAAACAGAAGATAATTTATAGAGAATGGGAGCATGGTTTAGAACCAAGGAAGAAAATATATCCCCTGTGTGCATCCCATCCCCCATCCCCCGTTCCCCCCACTCCGTTTCTACTGCCTTCTGTTATAGTTTCCATTCAATTTAAGCCAGTATCAAGAATTCACAGAAGATTAAATTAAATCGCTTCTTTTAGAAAATGAATTACAAAGGACGACCTATTAAAAGCAGCGTCTTTAGAAATGAATAGTAAATGGCAAATTTAATATCCAGTCTGAATTGAGAGTAATTCAAGTTGCTGTTTGAAGCAGTAGGAATTTAAGAGCCCAAAGGAGTTTGGAAAAAATAATAGCAACCGAACTCAATAAGGGTTTAGGAAAACTCTTCAAGAAGTACATAGAAGTTCTTACAAATCAAATATTAAGGCTATACAGCTTTCTTTTTCAAATCCTTTCTCCTAATGCAAACCAAAGAGCTTTTTAAGACAGTTGCCTTAATGCACATGCCTCCTTTCAAGCACTGACATTGTTTCTGATCAAGTAAAACTGCACAATGGCAAGGATCATGTTGTAAAGTGTTATAAGTCAGTAAAGCAACTCGTCAGAACTGAATTTATAGTAATTCAGGGCTGCATGGTGTTCTGTTCTTCCAGGATCACCAGGATATCAGTAACAATATCACCAGCGAGTGAAAAAGTGCTAAGAGCTATACATAAATGATACATTTCCCAGAGCTCATATGAAATCTGTGACATCTTTGCTAGAGGAACTGCTAGGTTAAAAACAGACCCTTTCCTGGTTGTCATGTTCAAAACAAAAAATAATTGTCTGGAGAGTCAAACTATTTTTTTCCAATTATCTCTAATTTTGTATGTTTTCACAGGAATGTTTCAAGCCAGTAGCAGCATTGTCTAAACATAAAGCTGCATCATGCTGCTGTCTTGTACCCAGAATCCAAAGGTTTTGCTTTTAGTGTCAGCATGCATGAGAAAGAGGATTTTCACAGTTGCTTTGAGTTGTATTTCTTAAGAGATATGCCTTTGCTTGTTCATTATACCTTCCAAATAGCTACATCTTTTGTACATTAATACTGGGTTTCACTGTGGTTTTTTCCCCTCCTGCACTGAAATGCTGAGCAGTGCTTCATTTGCCAAAAAGCAGATGCTTCTTCCTGCTCCTCCTGCAGCCAAATGTTTGATTCGGATGGGGTTTTGCATCTGTTATATCAGTTATGGGAATTGCAGGAACTCATTAGTGCTCAAGCCCTATGTCAGCAGACTTCCTTCGGGAGAGAGAGGAAAATGAGTGCCCCACAAATAATCCACAGCAGGAGGTTTTGTCCGTTCAGAGATATCAAGACAGGTGTCTTTAGTTCTGTAGCTATTTCTACAGGTATTTCTAAAATACCTATTTTTCCTTCATAAATATGCTTATATTACCTGCTGCCAATGAATGAGTCTGACCATTGACTTCACTGAGAATAGAAATACCGGAAGAAAAATCGGTAATTTATTTTTAGGTGACCTCTTACGGATTGGATTTACTTTAACATAAGTGATCTGTGTCCTGCAGACAATTCTAAAATAAACTTTGGAGGCTGCTTTTCAAAGTTATACCATATGTACTGCCAAAGCTTTACTTAGATCTTTTTTTTTTCCCTTTTTATTGGCACCTTCATAGGACATCACCATGCTGGCACAAGAATGCACCCAGCTCCTCTCCCTCCTGATAACAGAGGCTTGTTGTTAGAGTGGATACTGTCCAGGAATATAATGCAATTGAATGCTCATTGTCATTTTATCACTTCTTTTCAGGACAGATGTTTTTAAGTAACATGGCAAAATGAGAAAAGGAATATATTTTTCTTTAGCTTTCTCCAGAATTTCTTCAGGGCACAAAGGTGTTGCCATTTGGATGCTTTAAAGTATAAACAACATATTTGTTCCCTTTTATGCTGAATAAACAGACCAAGCCCCTATGAAATGTCAGATATATTCTTAGCAACTCAGCTATTTCTCATAAAGCATCGGCAGACCTAAGCATTTTTTCTTATTTATAATTAGTAGCTTTGCTTTTCCAATCAATCCTTTTCTACATCTTAACATCCCAGAAGTTCTCTTCTGTTCCCTTTGAGGTTTGTTGCCTGACACATATAAGATAATGTTTTTATATTTCGGTGCCGTATCCCCATGGAAACAGGACTTATGTTGCCATTTATTGAGTGTTTTTGAGAACAGCTGCCCAACCACCACCTCTTAAAAATCAGTTGGCTAGTTATGCCACACCAAGTAGGGCTTGCCAGTGGGTACTGTGAAAAGTATTTATGTTCCCTGTTCTAAGATGAAAGACACTGCAAAGCACTTAAATACACTGTTGAGAATGACTAATAAGACCACTGAAGTCTGGGTGGTTATTTTCATATATATGCAAAACTGACATAACTGAGTGATTGTGTAAAGCAGCTCTGTTGAGCAGAGAAGACTGGTCTATAATAAGTTCAAGACTTATTTTCAGAACTTCTGTTGTTAAATGAGTGGCAGAATTTGGCCAGATTATTTTTGGTTTGACAGCTGTGATAAGGAATCCACTTTGTTCCAGTCCTTGTAATAAGTTTCTTCCACTTATCCCAACCAAAGAAGCCACACAGAAAATGACCGGATATAATTTATACCACAGCCTATGAGAACAGAGTCTTGTTTAATTTCCAAAACCATCCTGCTTCATGTATTATTCCTGCAATTTAATGTAATGGCTTTCTTAATGTTTCACTTGGATTCACTTCAGTAAAATGGCCTTTATGCTCCTTCCCTCCCTCCAGTTTCCTGCTTAAAAATTGCAGATTAATGAGAATTTGCATGGATGAAATGAATTCTACCCTGTCAACTCTCGATTATTTGTGGGTGGTTTACAAGTTGTGGGTTAGTTGAACGGCAGACTCAGGGACACTGAACTGGCTCCTTGCAGAGCCAGGTCTGGTCTGGCATGGCTTGTGTGCTAATATACAGTGCTGTGGGAAAGTGACTCTACAGTTTCCAGGGTCAAATTGGCCCAGAAGCAGTTCAGACACTTTACACAGCCTAAACTAATACCACTTGGTCTCCCTGCACCATGCAGAGTCAACCAAATGGCTCTGCATGGAGCTAGTCAAAGTCTGGCACAGCTGGCTCGGAGAGGAGGTAAAAAGTTTGACTGGCACAGTGTGATAGCTCATAGAGCTTTCTTTCTCCATGCCTCTGTGCTGTTTCCCAGCAGTACTCCTGGTCCAAGGGATTATTGCTAAGAAGCAGAATGAAACTAATGTACAGAGCCAGCATGGGTCTGGTGCCGTGCCCGAGCTGATACACGCTGCTAGAGCGGGAGTCTGGAATAGAGACAACCAAATGGCTCTGCTAAAGTCAGCTGTGGTCTACCTGCCTTGTTGGCTCTGCCAGCCATGGGGGTCATTGACTGTCTTTGCCTCATGCCCATTCAAAACTTTTGGATATCTCAGGTATCCGCATCTTCCTTACCTGTAGCCAGCTGATGCTAAATTCCTTTCTGAAACAAGGCTGGGTTTGGGGGATACTTATTGAGTAACGTTCGGTATATCTGGTGATGACAGGGTCATACCAGAGCAGATCCGGAGTAAGCAGAGTATAACCTGGTGCTCTCTGACTACCAATGAGCATTACTGACTGTTTAGGAGTATAGGAACCAAAGACAAGCTAAATTATTTACTGCACATACTGGAAAAGAATTTTAAAGATTACATCTTATTGCATGAAACCCTTTTATCAAACTCCACATCAACACATCATGAGTATGTTAATTCTGAATTTGATACAGCATTTAATCAGGCCAGGGATCTGGCTTAGCTCCTGAGTGGACTTTTTGAGCTTTTGTGTTGGGAAACTTGTTCTCATGCCCCATTTTTCCAATATTGTCTGTTTTCTGATAGATTCTTCTGGGTATTGAAATGTTGAGAGAGCATTAACAAACATCAGTTTATTCAAAACTAGGTTTCCAAAGGTGCAATCAGGGAATGACAGGTCTGACATAAGATGTCGAGAAAGCTAAATGACACGCTTGAAGGGAAAAGTTTACATAAAAAAAAGCCTACCCTGAATTTAAACATGTTTTACTGTAATAGAAGCTGGAGTATCTATCACACTCATATGCAAGGGAACATGAAGCTTTGGGAATCTGATCCTATAATGATGAATTTTAGGCATTTCTGTATACGACACTGTGGTCCCTACAGATTCGTTAAAAGATCTGAGATCTAAAATGAGCTGCATGACATTGTTTCTCTTTGTACCATATATATGTGACCTTAGAAATTATCTCTCATTAAGAGGATACCTTATTTTTCTATTTTTTTAAAAGAAAAGTTTCTATCGCATTCATTCATTATATGTATAGCAGACTTTTTCCTTTGTTGTGGGTATATCTTATCTTTTTTTTGAAGTAAAACTTACACCCCTAAAACTGAAACTGGTGCATCCTAGTGCAAAGAAAAGACTTTTAGAAGTATTATCTGCTTCTGATATTTTCAGGTTTCTGAAAGTATCTTTTTTTTTTAGAGAAAAGGGGATTCAGGGAAAACCCAAAATTAAGAATTGCCTTTGTGACCGATTCTTTCAGCCTTGTTCTTTCAGCTGTCAACAAAGGAAAGAGTGATCCCCTCTCAACATATAATCTTCATGCTGACTGTGAAGAAGTAGCAAAATCAAAGGGAGCACCTCTGCACGGTACTCTCAATGAAGAGAAGGATGGGTTGATTCTTCTGTCTGAAGCTTCAGCCAGTCTTTGTGCTCTGCAAAAGTGGGCACCAGCACCTCTGGAAGAGTGCCAGGGTGCAAATTCCACTGTCTCTCATTCCTTACAGCACAGATTTTCCAAAGCTGTCAGGATATGTAGCACCTCAGAGCAGAGAAGTACTAACCTGGGGAAAGCTACTAGGAGAATCTAATTCAGAGAGATTTTATGTAGCTTTTTTTAAAGAAATATTTCTTGTGAGTGTTTATCAGGCAGAAGAGAATCCCAGGGTGAAAACTGTTGTATTCAGTTTCAATCGGAGTGATGATCTTATTGTCTTGTTTTTGAATATGGTAGGAGTATATTTTCTCTTGGTATTACAATGCCCTTTTCTAAGGAAGCAGCAGTAAGTTTTATCTGAGGCATATTAATGAAGTCGTTCGACAGAAGCCAGACTTGATAGAAAATTCCCACCTCACTTTAACTCAGCTCTCAAAACCAAGGGGATGAAGAGCTATACAGCCTTTTTTAGTTTGGCAAAGTATTTTTTAAAATTTTGTTTTCTAAAAATATCTAAACATGAAAAACATGGAAACACACAGCCCCTCTTCTCCACCTCCCCCCTTCCCCCCCCCCCATTTGTGGAGTTAGTTCTGTTTGGCTGTCAGGTTTTGTTTACAAAACAGCCCTAATAATTTATCTTCCTCCTAATGTCCTCTTAAAAACAGTGTGATACTCCATCAGAACAGTTTATAAATTATATGCCTCACCACCTCCCTTTGAAAACACGAATAGGAGTCACCGAGGAGTGAGGACACTGTCAGAGAGCTTAAGGAGTAGTTTAAAAGTGTCTCTATGCAGCAAGGCGTGAGTATTTCTATCTTCTACAGAAGAGACTCTAAATTCCTTCAGCCTACTGCAACTACTGTAAATAGGTTGAGTGCACAGGATTAAGTTTTTTAGGACCACTGGAGACAATTCGTACACTTCAGAAGATAAAAGAAACTGTTTTCTATCTCTGCTTTGAGCTGGGAATCAATGAGATGTGACTGGGCAGACTATCTCAAGGAGCATCTTGCTCCATGCTATTTGTACTTCAGCTGCCTGGAAGTGGACTTTGCTCACGCACTGGCTGGGATGGAAGTTCCTTTGCTCTTTTGCCTTTAGATGATATCCGACCCGCAGATACAGCTAAACACATTTTAAATTATTGGCAGACTGCAGCAGCAGGGAGCTCAGTGCATGCTAACTGACAGAATATTTTGCTTTTCTTGATGGGTGCCATTTCCCACACCATTCTGAGCTGTGCTACCGCAGCTAAACAGCTACCAGTGTCTGAGACAGCAGGTATAAAGTAGCCTAGTTAATTCCAAATTACCTGCAGACATTATGCTTCAGATTTACTGTTTGTTTAGCATTCTTGAAGAGAAAAGGGAGTAAAAACAATTTTTGGATGTTAATATATTCCTGCTTAAAAAACTTCTCCAAACAACAAACAACAAAGGAATAGATGAGATATGGGTCACTGAGATTATGTATTTTAAGACTCTTATGATATAATGCTTTTCATAAAATTATCAGGCTGCACCTTAAAAGCAATTAATTTTATCCTCACTACTTGAATGAAAAGCAGTTCCAGATTTGCAAAGCCTTTTTTAAGTCCCAGAAAAAAATATATTCTTATGCCATTATCTTTTAACTTAAATTTTCTTTTTCTTTCCTTGTGCTTTTTACTAAATGCTGTACTGGCTCTGGCTGGGATGGAGGTAATTGTCTTCACAGCAGCCTATACAGTGCTGTACTTTGGATTTGAGACTAAAACAGTATTGGTAATACACCCAGTATTTTGGCTACAGTGCTTGCACAGCATTGAGGCTTTCTCTGTCCCCTCAATGAGCAGGCTGGAGGTGAGCAAGAGGTTGGGTGGGGACACAGCTGGACAGCTGACCCCAACTGACCAGAGGTGTATCTGGGCCGTATAATGTAACGCTCAGCAATAAAAGCCCAAGGAAAGGAGGATGAAGGGATTGATGTTCATGGTTACGGTGTTTGTCCTCACAAGTAACCATTACACTTGCTGAGGCTCTGCTTTCCTGGAAATGGCTATCTGCCTGCTGATGGAAAGTAGTGAATTAATACCTTATTTTACTTTGCTTCACATGCAGCTTTGATTCACCTATTAAACTGCATTTATCTCCACCCACAGGTTTTCAGCTTTTGCTCTTCCAATTCTCTCCCCCATCCTGCTGGGGGAGAGTGAGTGAGTGACTGGGTGGGTTTTTAGCTGCTGGCTGGGGTCAATCCACCACTGATACAGACATCAACGGTGTTCTTACTCTCTTCCATTCTTCATTTTTATACTCTTAGAGCTACAACTCTACTCACAGCCATTCCCTACCAGTTCCATTTTGGACTCTTTTTCCTACTGACAAACTGCCTTTTGCTGGTTTGGTTATTTTTTTTTTCCCTAATGAAAATACTTATACTGGTTCATCCCAGGATGTTTTGTGCTCTTTTGTCATCAGGGAAGGGTTTCCTAAATACCTTCCATTTCCACCTTACTTTTTTCTGAGTTTCATTAGACAATTTTATAAGCTTAATTCAGTTTCTTTTCAGGTCTGAATAGAAATCTGATTTTATCTTTGATTCATTAATATGAAGTGACAAAAAAAATTGCAAGGACCAAAAGGATCAGACTCAAAATGGAAATATAAACTTAATTCCCTCTCCTTCCTCCAGCTAAAGAGATTTCTGAACATTTGCTTCCTGGAACACGAAGTTTTCTTGCCCTGTATTTTAGCTTTTAATTATTTTTTATCAAGGATGAACAGAATTTCTGTCAAGCCAAGATATTTTCTGACGGTTAAAAAAAAAAGAGAGGGTCGTATACTTGGGAAAATTACAGAAAGACAGTTTATGGGCTGTAGCGAGTAGGAATTACTGGCATAAAATGATTATCAATTACTCATTTTCAACCAGCTATCTCACTGGATTCATTCTACCTACTATATTGTAGTGCATTTATCAACTTAATTCAGGCAGTTAGTCATTCAATTTTCTCATTTCATTATTATGAATAGAGAGCAATTGTTTTTGTAATTATGGTAATAAACTGTATTTGGACCTGATTTACCCTCCCACAACTTTATGCACCTCAGCTAAGTTGTGATCCTTTTTAGCCTTCCCAGTACAGATGCTCCATTTATATTTGGTGGAAGAAGAAAAGAGTCTTTCAGGAAAACTAAGATCTTAAGTGCCCTCACTGAAAAATTTGAATCAGGCAGGCTGGGTTTTGGCCATGCTTATTATCACACGGAGAGGTAACTGTTTGGAACTCCAGTATGGTTCTGTCAAATCTGGTACTGTTCTCCTCTAACAAACTTGCTTGAAATGTAGTTTAATTTTTTCTAGAGTTTTTCTCAATCTGCTGTCTTGAAACTTTGGAAGACTTTGAGCTTTTATAACGTCTCCTGATATCAGTCAACACTATGTACACAGACAGTATGCAATGTGTCTCTGAGGATTTGGGCTATTTGCCCAAATTTTGCCCAAAATTGCCCAAAAATTTCTTTTGCTGTTTTCCCAAAGAGGTGTTGGATCCAAACCCAGGACAAAAATCTATAATAAGAGGTCAATCTCCTAATACTGTATGCACTACCTATACAAGCACCCATAAAGTGGCTGTTTAAATGACTGAATTTATATGAGGCATTTATAACTAATTTTAGTATTTTCATATAGTCCCTTGAAGTATGCAAATGAATTACTGTAAAAAAGTAAATATCAGAGTTTCAGTCCTCTATCAAAACAGTTTCTGCTCTGAGTTCAAAATATCTTTGACAATTTTTCTTCTTTCTTTCAGTATCTTACACTTAATATCCCACTCCCTGTAATTATATTGGGCTTTACCATCTTCTGATTATTTCCACACCCAAGAATATTTTATTTTCTGCCTTGAGAAATATATATATATTAATTGAAAATGTATTCTTCCTATTTGTTAAATGTACTATTAGCTTTATCTCTGACCTTTTGTTTTTCAGCTGTATTCATTTTACTCAGTCCCTTGGATATAGCTAGAGTATATATTTTCAGGTTTGTGCTTCTTTGTTCATCAACATTAGCTGCCTTTATTTCTGGTGTATTTTTAGCTAGATTACATGCATAACCCTTGGGCATACATTAATTTATCTTTGAATGTTTTCCATTTCCCTCTGTGTCCTTTATCTCTATTGATTTATCCTACTTGATTTCATCCTGTGCTTTTACATTCTTCTAAAACTCACTCTTTGAAACTTAACATCCTTTTTTTTTCCTTTTGTGGTTTTACCTGTGTCCTAATTACCACCCTAATTAGGTTATGAACACAATTGCAAAGAGCCCTACTCACATCTGCAATGTTATATTTACCACACACAGACATAGCCAAAGATTGATTTTTTTCTCTAAATTCTCCCTTTTCCCCTACTGGACATATACTATAATGCTGTGCCTTAACCACAGAACTAATAAATCTCTTGATTTATTTCTCTTATGTAATGAGCCTAAATTTACTAATTCAGAACCTTAAAAATTTTACTTATATTACTTATCTCTTCTCATATTATGTTGTGTTCACAACCCCTATATGTTGCTACATGTTTCTTCAACCAGAGACTATCAATTTGTTTATTTTTCCTTTGTTTTTCTTTTGCTCTGGTCTCATTTCAAAACATGCTAAATGATAAATTTGTGTTTTCAAATACAAATTATGTTCACACTTTTCTTAAGAAAAAGGTTACAACCCTATCTTCCTTTTCATTTTTATTTTAATTTGTCTTAAATTGTAGTTCAAAATTTGCTCTTTGTTCCAAATTACACCTGCATGAAATTTTTCTCCTCTCCTCCTCCTCTGAATTTCTAATTTGTCTCAAGTTTTTGTATCACTCCTTTGCAGACTTTCACAGCTTTCATCTGATCAGTCTTGAATTAATTGTATCACACATCTTTTTTATTTGTATGTGCCTGACAGTCTTTGCCATGGTGACAATGTCACTGTAATTGCCATGTACAGGACAAAACTAAAATTGTTCAGGAATGTACTAAGCTATTGAACAGCTTTAGTGTAATGAATATTCAAGTTGCAGTCATTCGAATAGTAGGAGTAGATAGATACAAATACTTGATGTTTCTGTGAGAACTTATGTGTGGTGACAGCAAAAAAACCTCCCACACTGTTTTGTCTTTGTTTCTGCCTCCTCATTTAAGCAACTTTTCCTTGCTTACAGTAAGTAGTAGCCACAAGCATACTCTCATTCTTGCTGTTCAGCTCCTTCCTACTGTTATTTCTGGCTAATACCTTTAACTTAACTGAGTTGTCAGTTCTTTCACCTATAACATCTTTGAGGATCAGAAAAAATTTAAAGAGACTCAAGATTTTATCATTTCATAACTCCATCATATTTATGACTGTACATTTGGAAAATTATTCTATTTCTTAGAAAATTATCCTATTGCATTTTTCTTCAGATTGCTTTCTAGCCACCAAGACCCATAGATCCTGAGATAAAAGGTCAGATTGCCTTCATCTAATGGACTCCACCTTTAACCTTACAGGTAATGGTGTAGCAACTTCAAAAGTGTTCTCCTGAAACTTCACTGCTTTCCCAGAAAATGCTGGGAATGATTTGAAATCCTGTAGCCTCTTCATTTCAAAATCCAATCCAGTCCCGCAATGTAAAATATTACTATTTTTTCTTTTCAGTGACAGCTTTGTCTTTATGTCTCTTTAGGAACTGCTGCAATAGCCCTGGGGTCTCTGTGTGTGTGACTATGACTACCTGTGCGGTGACCTCCCCCAGGAAGGTGGCGTGGTGTTGGGAGGTGGAAAGGGAATAAATGACTATGATGTATGTGCGAGTTCCTCCCTGAAATCCTCCTCCCAAAATTGGGATATGTCATCTGCCCAGAACACAGCATGTGTCAGCTCCCCCCATTCATGTCCTAATGCCTGAGTTCAGCTGTTTCTGCACCGTGTTCCAAAACATTTACATCTCTTATGATTGCATGTGAGTTAGACTACAAAACCCACATCTCGCATATGTTTCTTGCATGACTTCATGATCCACATAATGTTTCATTTGTGGTTGTTTCTAGAAGGCTTTAATTCTTTACCTCTTTGGGTTTCTCTCCCCAAGGAGCTCCTCTTCCACCACCAAATTGACAGGTGGTTGAGTTTCTGTGTGTGGCTTGGCATCCATTAAGCTCTTCTTTACTCAGTGTCTCCCCTCTTTTTCTCTTATGCTGTCCTCTCTTACTAGCTCTAAACTCAGGTGCTCTTGATCTTTGTATTGCTCTCCCCATCTTTTCTAGGTATCCTTGCTACTTGTTCTACACACCAGGCAATGCAGGAACTCGGCTCATAACCTCAAAAAAATATACTGCTGTCAGATACTTTGGCTAATATTGTAGGTACCTTATGTATCTGCATTTCTCCTTAACTGCCTTCCTTCAGAAATCAGCACATCCTGCCCTAGTTGCAAACTTTCTGTTTTACTAAGTCTTAAGACATAAAGTCTTTCATGTTTTACCACACACCAGGTTGAGGTAAAAGTGGATGAACAAAATATGAAGCAATCAAGGGCCTGTGAAGAGGGCCCTCATCACACCCAGTCAGACCCCTGGTGTAATCCAATTAAATTGAACAGTTCACAGGAAAACCCAGAGGATTAAACACATTTACCCAAGAAAACGCACTTCCTACCACTTGAGGGGTATAGCTCTGAAAACATGCATCTCATTAAGTTGTGTTAGACTTCCGAAAATGGCAATTAAGGCTAAAAGGTTAGAGAAAGATAATAAAACATCATAGGGATTCAGCAAACTCCATCTTCCTGCACCTCCCTCTTCCCCCCAGCCAGTGCCAGCTGTTTTCTAATTAACCCAACAGTAGCAAGGTGTCCACAAGAGGATATCTGCTGATTAGCCAAAGAACTCTCATTTGCTCAATGCTATTAGGACTGTGTCTCCAAAGCTCCCTGTTTTACAAAAGTCTTCAGGCATCGTCAAAGTTATGTCTATGCAATATGTAGCTACAGCGTCTGTATACAAACAAAGTCACACAAATTCTGCTAAAGCGATCAGCTCATGCTAAGCGTTAACAGTTATGCAGGTGAGACCAAGAGGTTACAGTGAAATTATCAATATTCTCATTTCCGCCTTTTCGTCAGTTATTATCCTCTCTTCTCGCCTCCAAACAGTCTTTTTCATTCCTTTTCCATCACTGGAGTGTCAGTCAGACTCTGTCCTCAGGGAGTGGTGTGCTGGTGCAGCCCCGAGGTGCCAGGGCATGACTGGGAGCTCCTCAGCAGGCTGCCATCACCCACCCGCTCCCCATCCCGACAAGGATGTGTTATCAGTAAATCACTTGTAGATAAAATTTGTTAAAGATGCAAGCACTTGTCTGTCTTTCCTTCAGTTTTGGTAGGCTGGTGTTTAGACCTGGATTCATTTAGGGGAGTAGTGAAAGGAGGCGACAGAAGT
Source organism: Limnodromus scolopaceus (assembly GCA_028565335.1). Taxonomy (NCBI): domain Eukaryota; kingdom Metazoa; phylum Chordata; class Aves; order Charadriiformes; family Scolopacidae; genus Limnodromus; species Limnodromus scolopaceus. The sequence goes on from JAOXNO010000001.1 coordinate 156,816,444, forward strand.
TATCGGTGCAGAGAAACAGATCCAGAAGAGCATTTAGTTGAGCCAAGGTCTGGACTGCCCATTGGAAGTACCTGCGGTATGCCTTGAGTGGCTAGGCTCTCCACTTCACAGTCTAAATTTAGGTGGGACAAATCAGTTTCAGAATACAAGCATTCAAGGTAACGTCTTTAATTAATATGCCTTTAAAGATTTAGGTAGAGTAAATAACAATAATCCTTTATGTGAAAGTGAGAGAAACTGGTTTGCCTAGCCTTGGTATGTTAAGAGACATATTGGTAAGTCTATCATAAGATTAATTCTGCCTCTCTTAATACTCTTCTTATTTCTGTATGTTTCATGTCTAAAAAGATAATTTTCTTATGCTTTAATAAAGAGAACACAATCTATAAGAATTTCTTCTTATTACTAAAATATCTAAGAATATGTTAAGATTTTTGTCATGCTGACATCAACAAATAATCTTTTATCTACAGTTTAAATAGCTGACTTGAAAGAATGTTTCTGCATCCTCTCTGTACTCATCTTCTAGTATACCTTCTGAAAATCATAGAATCATAGGATCATAGAATGGTTAGACTTGGAAGGGGCTTTAAAGATCATCTGGTTCCAACCCCCCTGCCATGGGCAGGGACACCTCCCACCAGACCGGATTGCTTAAAGCCCCATCCAGCCTGGCCTTGAACACTTCCAGGGATGGGGCATCCACAGCTCCTCTGGGGAACCTGTTCCAGTGTCTCACCACCCTCACAGTAAAGAATTTCTTCCTGCTATCTAATCGAAATCTCCCATCTTTCAATTTAAAACCATTACCCCTTTTCCAATTGCTCCACTCCCTGTTAAAGAATCCCTCCCTGTCTTTCCTGAAGGCCCCCTTTAGGTACTGGAAGACCGTTATAAGGTCTCCCTGGAGCCTTCTCTTCTCCAGGCTGAACAACCCCAACTCTCTCAGCCTGTCTACCCACTTTCTCACACCATTCAGCTACAGAAACACAGACAATCATTTTACAAATAATAATAGAGCTACTTTTCTATTATAAGCTGACTTTTTTTTTTGCATTCCATTGTAACTTCCCCTGAAATTTCCTATGAAACTTTTCGAACAACATTTTTTTCTTCCTCAGAAGTGTTATGAAAAATCCTGTCCTGATGTTTTTTCAAACATCAGGTATGTCAAAGTAATGTCAAAGTTGGTGCGTGTAAGTCATCTGGGGATGACAATGATAGAGAAGTCATTTTATGAAATACTGAAACTTAGTCCTGCTATGAAACTTTCATTCAGTTGACTGTGTTTAGGTGGTTGAGTAGTACTGTATCTTCTATCATTTCAGTATACCCACAGGCAGCTCTAAAGTTGAAAGGTGTGTGTTGCTGTACACCAGATTTGTTAAGTAAAACTAAAATTAAACACCAGAACAGTAGAGTGATCACTATAGTGGTTTAAGTGCAAAATTAACTAGGATATAAGAGAGAGAGGTTTGGGTTTTTTTACCATTCTTAATGATATTCATTATATACTATGTTAGGATAATTTGTTATTTTCTATTTACACACCAGTCAGAACTGAAATCACTTAAGCACATGGTTTGTTCTATTTCCAGTGTGAAAATCAAGGTCTTATTACTGCTAATGGTCACTATAAATTAAACATAGATGGAGAATACATACCACTATTTTTTTTTTTTGTTATTCCTGCACTATATTAATCTCCAGATTTAACAAAACAAAAAAGTTCAGTTATAATCTCTGTCCAAGAAGGGAAAAGACAGCACTATGTAAATTTGAGTACAAAGTTGGAGATAATTTATTGGAAGAGATGCACTTTTTTAAAACAAAGTAAGGACACAAGACTTGGTGACAAAGGTAAGTCCAGATCATTCTTTCAAAACTGTGCCTTATTGGTAGTTAATAGGTTTTGTTGCAGTATTAACAGTCTGTATAATTCAAATCCCTTTGTGCAAAAAATTTAACCAGTGCAGACATAATTTAATTTTTCTACCATAAAGACTTGTTAGAAGATTTTTCAGAGCAGTTACTTTTTTAAAAAGAGCAAGTGCTTGTGTACAATTCTTGAAAAATCACAACTGACCTGAAAAGTTGTAAAATTTTGCTTTTCCCACTTCTAAGTAGAAAATATTTGTAGTCTTCACAACTGACATTTAATAATTATATTGCTATCATGTGTTTTGCCTAATTTTATAGATACTTTAAATGAATTTTTTGTTAAGAAATTAAAAACATTTAAACTAGGAATGTAAAATAAATAAGGCTATAAAAGGATAACAAAGGAAGAGGGAAAGAAGCAGAGAAGTAGTTCAATAGTTGACACTTCTATTTAAATGTAAGCAGTTTTTAAGAGGAAACACATGAAGAAAGTTAGTTTGAGCAATATTTCAGGCAAAATAATGGTCTGGGTGCTACAGACCTAGTAACTTAAAAACTAGAAGATGGAACCGTAATTGTTCAGTCAGTGCAAGTTCATGGAGATCAAATTTAAATGGTTTCTTTATGAGTCATAAGATCAGTGGAGATGGTAAAAGTGTTGAATTAAACTTACGGAAGGCATTTGACTTGATGTTACATGGCACTTTAATTAACAAATTAAAATTATTTTAAAGCTCTGCAAGGGATATTTTAAAGTGATTAAAGATGGCTAACTGATAGGTCTCAAAATGTCATTGTAAATTGAAATCATTCCCGTTCATCATCAAATCCTTTCAGTGAACTCCCTCAGGGACTGGTTCTTGGCACACAGATACATCATGTATTTGTCCAAGATCTGTAAGAAGCAGTAAAATGATGACTGGTATTGTGTGAGGAAGACCCAGGGACAGAGTGAGTGCTAAAAAGGGAAGAGGCTAACTCCCAGATGCAGCAATCTGGGACTTGCCACACAAGCAAGGAACAGCCACAGGGCAGGATGTGCTCTGGCACTTCTGACAGTCTTGGACCCCCAAGGCCAGGGGACCTGCTCTGTCACCTGGAGAGCCTTTTCTTTCACCGAGGGCCAAGCAGCAGAAAGGAAAAATGACTCTTGCTCCTGACCTGCACAGCTAAGGTGTAAACCAACAGCTAGAAACAGGGAAAAGTTCTTAAGAGCCCTGGTTTAAATGAGACATATTTGTGTTTTACAACTCTCACTTAGAAAATCCTATGCCTGATCAGGACTGGAGGTGTCAGAGACCCAAAGCAAAAAAAAAAATTGGCATCTGCAAGACAGATCCATTCTCCAGACCATGGTACAGTTATTCAACAAGAATACTGAAGTGTATAAAAGTCATTTGCCTCCACATTTGTTATTAGGACGTATGGTATTGAAGCACTTTATCAGTATTTTTTGCCTGCCATTTAGAAAGAACAACAAAATGGATATGTCCTAGAAAGTCAGACGAAAACTTGAATTAGAATGAAAAACTAAAGCTCTGTTTGTTGAAAAGCAACTTGTTTTAGTTCAAATATAGTCCTTTGAGCTTTTATTTGTGTTCTGAATCACAACTAGCTCTGAACCAGCTCTGTAGTACATCCTCCAGGGTCCCAGTCCTGTGATAATCTTGTCAGGCCATAAAGCATTTCAAGCCACCTTCTTGTCTTCCTTGTTTGTTAGAAACGTGGGACTGCAAGTATCTTATGCTGTCCATTTCATCTATGAATTTTGCTTGTGACAAAAACATTGTTGTCACCATCTTGCAGAAGAGAAACAGGCTCTGAGAGGCTTGATTCTTGGAAAGACACTGGTATACATCTCTACATCTCTTTGGAGGCTGCCTTTTTTTTTTACTTTTGTGACTTCTGTCCCCTAAAGAAAAGTAATTCATTAGAATGAACACCTTGTTAGTGCAGTGCTAGCTTAAAAAAGAAGGGAAAGGTTGTACAGCTTTTCCCTATGGGAATATCATCTCAGTTCTGAATGGAGACACTTTCTAAAGTGTGTAATGGACACATAGAAGGGTTTATGACAGAACATTACTTCTGTGTTTCTTGATTTCCTGATATTTGCAATTATGTACTTAACACAGAAATAAGGATGATGACCCTAAATTGGCAAAGCTCAACTTATGTGAATATCAGCACTTAAGATTAGCATGTTAAGCATGTGGTAGTTTGTTTCCTCGGCTGTATGCATAGCTTCTCAAAAGTTAATCTCGTACTTAAAAAAATCCCATCATCTTTAAAAAGAAAGCATTGTGGAAAGCCATCTTTTTTTTCCCGATACTTGTATTCTTCAGTTTTTCTTTATTCTCAACACAACCAATAATGCTCTACACCTCATGATACTTTTGCTATTATTTTAAACTAAGTCAATAAATTACAGAAGGTTAAAGACCAAAAGGAGGCCTGATGTAAATTGCAGTTGGAAATATATTTGAATGTTCAAAGCCAAAGAAATACCAATTAATGTGTCTGTCATTCTTTTCTTTCTAAATTGCTGCTGTCATTATTTCCTTTTCAATGTTTAGGAACTTGCCAGGGAACATGCTCACCAACGAAACCCATTTTGTCAGGGATGCTGTAAGAAAGAGAGTGATGACTGAAAGTGCTGCAGAGAACCACTCTTAGAAACATCACTGTTACTGACACTTTATAAACACTTTGATTCAACTTCACAACATAGTAAAAAGTTAAACCATCCTTCATTGTCTATGGGGGCAAAGAAAGCTTTTGTCCTCTGGAAAGTCCTGCCTCTGTGGCAGGTTGATCTGTGGAATTTTGATGTCCTGGGAGCAGCACTCTTCCTTCTCACAAGGCTGTGATTTTGGGCACTGTCACTGCTGCCGGGACACCCGTCCTCCCATTACTGGGTCAGGGATCTCGCACCGCCAGCTAACGTATGGTGTATATCTGCTTTATGGAAAACTGATATAATTTGCATGCATGTCAGTCCAGAAGCATGCAGGAAACCATTGTAATTGAGAGAAAAGTATTAACTAATTAACACAGGGGCCACATCTCCTTCTTCTCTTATTACCTGAGCCTCATGAAAGGTTTCAGCTGAACGATGAAAGCAGTTGGTTTCTTATTCTTTCATCACTTAGACACTGTTCTTTTTCAGCAGAAAACAGCTCTCAGGTGATATTTCAAATGTTCTCAGGACCAGCACAGTGCTGCTGCAGTGAAAGCTTTACAATTGCCAACAACAAGAGCATGATCAGATTAAAGCTGGCTGAGTACACCTGAAAATTATACTTGCAGCAAAGCTGTATTATTTGTAAGAAGTTCATAATTTTATTCTCAGGATTTAAAAAATTCCACAGAACAAAAAAAAATCCTAACAATTTTCTCTTAGGAAAAACATACACCTGCTTTGCTAGAGTGACAGATCTAAGTGTGAAATTCACCAAGCAAAACTCATCAGTCACAAATATATATAAAACATTACCTGTGGTTTAAGCTTAATATTTATTTAGAAGCTTGCTTAACATGTTCAAATCTGGTAATTTAGTTTTATTTTACAACTGTGTCACAGGAGCCTTCCAAACACTACTTACAATACATTGATACATTTGTATCGGATATAAGTAGCTTTCAAAAATATGTTAGATCTTCCCTTTGGATGCCAGAACCTTTTGGTCTAAGCAATTTAATGTTTTGCCTCTTTGAGGAGCTTAGAATATATACTGCATTAGCATGAATTATGACTGAGGTCACGGTGTACCTTATTCTTCCTTATAAAAAATGATTGCACAACAGATTGCTATAAAGCCTCTGCAAAGCTTATTAGCTCCCTTCAGATTTGTTTTCTTAAATGGAAAATGAATTTGCAAAAATCTGGTCTACAAAACAATATTAGAATTGACTTCCTCCAAAAGACAAAATGAAAATCTATACTATGTTAAGGAACTTTAAAATTTAGACACTTTGATCTTGTAAGTAGTTGATCAAGTGAAAAAGCTTGCTTCAGACTTATATAAGTAGTGTCACTGAGTACTGCAGACAGTTTTAATATGAATAGAATTACTTGTATGCTCAAATGTTTTCAGGATTAGGTCCATCTTTTGTGAAATGGAGACCAAGCAGAGACTGCCATGTGAAGATATTTTTCAGTTACAACTTTAAGATTTTTTTTTTTAATTTTATTTTTCTTAATTTCTTTTTTTCTTTATAGAAAGGAAGTCTCAAAGCTCTAAGAAATACCATTAAGGCTCAGTGCTTTAAAGTCTATTTAGATTGTAAATGAACACAGGTTCTTTTTACTCTGAGATGCTCTCTTTTTACTGGAGATGCATTATCTGAGGGATTATTTTCTATCTTTAGCAGCTGGATATATTTTAAAGTTAGATTCATCTGTTGTTAAGTTAAATTCACATAGTTCAGGATCAGGATGCAGAAGACGGTAACAAAGTGCTGCTTTAATAGATGATTCATAGAAATCCCAGTATCAACAGGCAGGTGTCACATTTGCATGCATTTCTCATACCCTGCTTGGTTCCCAAATTGATAGCTGCCAAGTAGAAGAAATTTTCTTTCTTTTTCATCTAGGACCTTCCTCTTGTGGGTACATAATATATTTTCATCAGGAAAGCATGAATATGTAAAACCCCTGAACTATATAAAATATGTATTTGTATAATCACTCATAGCCAGGTCGTATTACTGCAATAAATTATACTGTTTGCTGTAATAGTGAGAATAAAATGATGATCATAATAAACAGAAAGGCTATCATTATTACTGTTCTCACTGTTCTGGCACCATGACCATATTATTCTCATTTCGGCCATATTTTTGTCAAGGCAGATGTTGTAAAAATCATAAACCTGATGATGCATCTTGCATTTTAGAATAAAATCCAGAGAAAACCAAGACCCAAGCACAGATTACTAAAACCAGCAGATGACCACTCTGCTTTCTCCTTTGAATGTCTTGCTGTTGCTAACAACCTGACTTGCAGGTCTCAAGTGCCTTAGGGTTAAAAGTGTAATTGTAGTGACTGGAGTGGTATTGCCCAATACCATGGAAAGACTGAAGACAGTCTGTTTTCACAGATGTCTGCATCCACCATGAAACCTTATATTCTTCCTTCTTTTGGGTTTTAGATTAGAGTACTTCAAGATTTTTTCAGGCTATGATAAAGACAGCTTCGCTTTTACTTTTATTACTTATGTATTACTCTTACTATTTATAGAAAAAACCCACCAAACTGCCTACCAAGAAGAGTGGTAGCATGAAGGTTAGTAGTTAACAGATACAAGAAACATTGAAAAGCCTAGGTTCATCCCACACTGCTATTATCCACCTGAAACTGGTCATCAAGTGAAAGACAGACTTCCAAGAGCAGAGTCATGACTCCTAGACTTCCCAAAAGACTCATTTGTACAGCTATTGTCACCGGGTGTGCTTTAGTGAGAACCAAAGGCAATCATGGTCTTGACTCAGAAGGCTCTAATTAGGTGAGACACATCTTCAGTGTATGTGGCAAAAATACACACTGAAGGTCTAACACTTCATTAATCTAATTTGGTGGAAACCTGGTAATTTTAAAGCTTGATGAAATCATTGTAATGTTTAAGATATGGTATTTCTGAAAACTTCATGATTTTAGCACCGGTGGTTCTAATCCAGCTATGGATTAGTATAAATTTTAGTAAAATATAATCTTAGAAGAATATTCCAGTTTGCAAATTGCCTAATTTCCTCACCATGGGGAGAGTCAAGTATCTCCAGAGATACTGGTCGGAAGTCTGGTCCAACCAAGCATACAGTGAAGACCATGAATACAGCCAATTGTGAGAACCAAATGTCAAAGCTAGAAGTGTGGATCAACCTCTGAAAATTTGCAGTGAACAGTACATATTTGACTATCTGCATAAATTATTCGTGATATTGTAGTTGTAGATATTGGTCCAATGTGAGATAGGAGCACCACTTTACTAAGTGAATTATGAGCACCTTTGTCATGAGAATCTAAAAATCTAAATAAAATCTATCTGTGCATTACTTACAATGCAAGCATCCAAACTTCATACACCAAGATCATGCACGTGTCCTACTGAACCAGTTTTAGATGGGAGGAGCTGTGAGTATGTATCTATGAAAAATCATTTCAGAAATTTGTTATGCAGATAACAGCATGCCCAAAAGGTAATTTCAAGGTTTTTACCAAGAACACAAAACCTCATACCCTTCTCCTTGCTACATGACTGGAATATAGACCTTATATTTATTGAGGCAGGGATTGTATCTTTATCCTCTCGATCTGCATATCAAATTGCATCAGTAAGTGTTATATGGTTTGACTGCAAATACAGTTGCTTTAACACTTCACAAGCAGGGAAAGCAAAAAGGGAGAAAATATAATAATCACTAAAAATTATCCTAAGTCTTATTTTGTGAACTGATAGTGTCATGAGATAACATCTGACTGCTGTTGGTGTCTATCCTCAGGCATATTTCCATCCCTAATTATTTTTCTTATTATCAATACTTGCAATTAAAATCTTTGTAATTAGAACACCATGTTTTTATAAATTAATTTGCATTTAGTTAATTTCTCATTATTTTATTTATTATCTCTCCTTTCAGTCCCTCCCATGAATCACAGGGAGGTGGTTTCAGAACATGTTTTCAGAAAAGATTAACTGGACCTTCAATTGAAACCAGTTAAGAACTATTGCCCTACAAACCATCCATAACATCTTCGTTATGCCTTTATGCGAATATAACATTAATTAAAACATACCAATCTCACTCCTCAACAGTGTTTATTTCTTTCAGGTTATGACAAAAATTAGCTTTCACAAATGAAAAAGTAACTAGCTGTAAATTTGGATGTGGATCCAACTTTTCAAAAGAACAAGGACATTTGCCCTTAAAGGTTTGGATCAAATAAAAGAGGAATATATACAGAACTCTTTTCTGAAAGTTACTCAGCTTGTGCCGAATTGCCATGACGTGTGCTGGCTATTAGTATAGTTGCATGACCCCCGGTAGCTATGTCTGGAAACCTTCCTGTTGTGCTCCTGAGTCCACAAGGACACTGATGGTTTTCTTGCATCCTGTTGATGCCATCTGTTGAGTGCAGAGGTCCACTGAGTTGTAGCTTCCCGTGCCATCTGCTTTGCACTCCTAACCTGCTTCATATGACTTGCTGGGCGGGCGGATAGTGCACTGAACTGCACTGCATGAGTATTTCTTTTCTTCCTCATTCAATATTCCTTCCCATCTCAGTAATATGAATTCCCTCAGATGGCTGCAGTCAGCTGGTGAATCCCAGCAGTGACCACCAAGCAGTTTAGAGTAATTGTTTTAGAACAAGTCAGCACTTCTGGGATATAGTATGTATTGAATTGGTGTTAACCATTGAAATTATTGTATTTGAGAGAGGACACTATGTATGGACTTAGGCACTGTGCACTTCATGCAATGTTAAGGACTGACCTTACTTTGGTTTTGATATGCTGGACTTGCACTGGCTTGGCGGAAAGTAGTTCTTTTGCAAAATGACAGATTACAAGTAAATTTTTTCTTCTGTGCCTAGTCGGCATCTAAACTCCACTCAGATTTTGCTAAGAGTTTTTTATACCTTCTGGCTCACATTGTGTATTTATTCTACTTGGAGGCACAAAAACCCACCAAGGTTCAATGTCCCTATTCTTCATGCATCTCAGTGGAATAACACTCCTTGCAGCTCTTCCCAGACTGTATAGACTTTCAGTATACAGCTGGACTTTTTTTCCAGTACCCTTCTACTGCAAAGTAGTTGCTTTTCAGTCTTTTTTACTCAAACAGTTCTCTCGTTTGATGATAGAAATTTATCTTCAACATATACTGTCAGTTGTATTACATTTAGCAATAATGCACCATCTGATGACTTTCAGCAACAACCTACCAGATTCCTGACTGTGAAATGCACTGGATTTCTGGTCAACCAGGAATGTAAAACAAGTAGTCACTATCTGCACACCAAACAACTCCATGTTCTGTGTGTAGCAAATCAAACGGAATGTGGACATTTTTAATTCGGTGTAGATACAACACCAACCCACATGAAGATTAGCCTCATTTGGGACTTACAGGCAAGAACTGATTTGTGCATGTACACTATAGACCAGGTTGGCAGCAAATGTACAGATGGTTTTATGGAAACTTTGAATTCCTACCATTTTCTTTGTTAGAATATTGGCAGGTATAAACTCTTCTTCTTATGGGAAAATACAGAACATTCTGTGACATAAACCTCCCCTGGCTCCAACTGCAAAGTATATTGAGGAAATTTTTTAGGGCAATCTTAAAAAGAATCTGGTTTATAAAAACTGCCTATTTGATGTTGTGCGTATTCACTGTTTACTCTTTCTAGTAAGGTTAACTTTTTAATTTTATAAAAGTTGTATCTAGGATAAAAACATCATTTAGGCTCTCCCTCTACATACAATGAAGAAACAAAGCAACAGGCACTTCCAGAGGATGATTCATCTCAGCAGTCTTATGCACTCGTTTATCTCCATTTACGATGAAGGCATCCCAAATGGCCACCTCAGACTAGATATCCAGGTTTTAAATAGCTGAAGAAGTTTAAGGAGATGAATCCTTCTCTAGGTGGTGCTAGTCTTTGTTCAGATCTGTGGCGGAGGATGGAGAACTAGAATCTGCCATTCAAACAGTGGGTGAGATAAAGGGCAGAGATTCTCCTCTTGGGATATTTATTGTCCCAGTTCCTGGTCTGGAGCAGAAGTCAGACGATAGGGTGGCTATGCAGTTGCTGTCAAAAGATGCTATGCTTAAAGTTAACATTATCTTTCATAAATGCTGTGCAGTTTCAATGCCTGTGCTTGCATTCTTTTCCACAGAATTAGTCTGAGTCCCTTCTTATGAGGTATCTGGGATATGTACTGTGACTGACCTGCGAAGTTAATCAAGTTTGCCTGTGACACTTAAAAACTACAAGCAGCTATTAATTTTTTTCTACTTAGGGAACTACATTAGACATTTTCCTCACTCGTTTGTTTGATTAAAGAAATCCTGCTATGGAATGTAAACAAATACTTGCTGACCATGGTGAAACAGCTTTCACTTCAGGTTTTGCAGTCATTTGCCGCTGTAATAGCAAGTATATCTTTTTATCAGCTGGAAATTAAGTAGACAACTTTGTGGATTTATTTTTGAATTGTCTACAAAAGGCCTATGCCACACTTTCTTAAAGTACTCCATAGGAAAACCCCATGGGAAGGTTTAAACATTCTGTGTGAAGTAAACCAACAGAAGAGATGTGGGTAAGTTTTATTTTTCTCCTTCTAAGACATTTCAATGACGGTGGAAATGCCTTCATTTTGATCAAGCTTTTGCTTGTCATTCAAGGGGTTTTTGATTGAACAGGTCAAAAACCTGCTGAGAAAAAATGTATTTCAGACTTTTTATAGAATTCCCCAACTTCAAATGAAAAGGCCTTCCTCAGTACGTAGAAAAACCCAAAACAACCAACCCTCTAAACTATTGGAAAAAGTATGCAATTTCCACTGCTAACCTAAGACGACTGACGGCTGACAGTCTTTCAGAGGTCACATGTAGGATTATATTAGAGATTTGTTAGATGGGGGCTAAGAGATGCTGCCTTTCAGAGTATCCATTCTCTTGGAATTAACTTATTGTTCCGGTTTTGCTGATTTGGGAGACTAGAGAGACTCGCTGCTTTTCTCCCCTTGGAGTCTTGCTTAGGAGGCTGTAACTCCAAACTCCACCATCCAGAATTTGCCTGTGCCACCTCCTTGGTGTTAGGTACAAACCAGTGATCTCTGCAATAGGCGGTGCAAGCATGAAATGGGAGGAAATGCCAATCTTTCCATTTAGAGTTGCTCTTTTTGAATCCAATTCATTGGGACGCATTGCTCACTCAGATGTGAATAGATGAGCACATTTGAAGCCAGATGCCAGACATCTGTGCCTGTGCAATCCACCTGTCTCTGCTGCAGGAACAAGGATAACGAGAAAAACTGCAAGACCTGGAAGTTTTTGTGTTGGAAATGCAACCTCTGATGAAAAGTACTAATTCGCTTGACTGTTTCTCTGGCTAAAGCAGGTCTACCGGTGCACTAAAAAAGTCTTGCAGAGTTAAATCCTGAGAAAGTATGGTTGCAACGGCTTGCAAAGGGAGAGAAGCATTCGCCATTGCTCTCATTCTGTGCGCTTGCAGGAGAAAATCTGCAAGTTCTACTTTAGGCGAGGACCTAAAAAGTTTAGAGAGCAAAGATGGAATGCTGGTCATCTGCTACGTAAACTGGGAAAGGGCATCATCAGAACTGTAAATCTATTTGCAAATAATGACCAATACAGAGGCAACTGGCTGAATATGAAATCTTGCAAATCAGCTTTCAAAGACCTAGTAATTTCTACACTTATTCAATAGGAAGGGAATTATGCACCCACTAGTGCAGGCCATCTGTTGGAAAAGATGCTAGTTCCTTCCAGGAACTAGATTGTCCTTATTTCACGTAAGTAAGGCCTCTTTTTGTCTCCCCCCACCCACCCCCGGCCCTGTCCTTGTCAAGAAGTGCAATACAGGGCTGTTTTGGACCAGTGAGAGCTGGGCAGGGAGGGACATGAAGGCAGAAACACCTTCTGTGATGATCCCCTCAGGAAACAAAATTATACTGGAGGGGTGGTAAGTAGCTTATAGTAGTGGAGTTATCATGTGATGGGATACAAATCGAGTGATTTCTCACAGCAGAGAGCTGGTAAGGGGCCACTTCACTCTGGGGCGAATGTCCTACCATTACACTCCAGGAACAGTGCAGTGATATGTTGTGTCTCTCCCCTGAGCTGAACAAATATCTCTTACTGCCAGACCTGAGTGAGAAAACGCTCACACATCAGGAATCACAGAGGTGAACAAGAGGAGACATGAGATAGTTTCCAGCACCAGTTCCTCTCAATAACGAGGGAGAGAGAAAGGAAGGTACGGACAAAAAGGAAATCCTGCCTGGACATCTCCTGAGGGACATGGCAGCAGCTCCCTCTGTCATGGAGGGAGAAGAGTCAGAGGAAGTGTAGAAACAGGAAAGCTGGTACAAGCTGGAAGTTTGTACCATTTTGTGAGAGCCCGAGTGAGACAAAACCAATCAAAACATTGATGCTGCTGGACCTACGGCTACTGGGAGGGTGCACCTCTTCGCCCCTGCCTGTAATGAAATAGCAAATGAAACCAGCAGTGTCTATGTGCTGTTAATAGGCGATACTCAAAAACTAAGTCCACTTGCAATCATGGGCCTCCCAGAGTTGTCACTAATCTGTAGTACTTTCGCTCCCCTCAGCCCCAAGACACAAGTGCTCATTGTTTTTCTATTTCTCAAATACCTAAAAAACCACAGGCAAGCTAAACTAGTCCTTTAGTTTATTATATGGCAAAGGTACACTAGTACCTTTGCCATATAAGGTACCTTTGCCATAAGGTACACTTGGGCCCTCTCTAAGCATCAGCCTTGGCAGTGTTTATCTCATTTTTGAGAAAGAAAAGACTGGATGCAAGCTATCGAAAAACATAGCACCATACATCTTTGGAGAAAACAGATGTAAGAAGCCTTAATTTTCTTAAGTGCCCAGCTAAATAAGCACAGGTAACAGAGAAGGCATGGCAGACAAACTATTTCCTTGGCCCGGGATGACAGTTGTACCGTTCACACTGAACTTAACAACTGTTCCTGCCTTTTTGCATCCTTTCACCCGCTGTGGTTTATTAAATGTGTACCCACACACTCTTTTCCTTCAGGTAACGCTCAGCCATACTTTGTGCTCTCTGGAAAAACTTGATGTGCAAGGCCAGGGTCTAGGATGAGGGCAGTTGACTATCAATCAAAACCAAAACTGCAAACTGCTGCTGCATTGATTTAGCATATATATATATATATCTGTCCATCTATTACATGTATGCTAATTATACAAAAAAGCACACTTTTTTTTCTTCAATAATCCCTAACATGCTTATTTTACAACACATATTTCATTTTAATAAAGGGAATTCACAGCTGAAGTGTATCTGAAAGACAGAAATATGTTTGATATATTACACACATATAAAGGAGCACTATAAAGCCCTAATCAAGCTGGTGTAATCTCACAGCTGATCATGCTTTGAGCAGGAGGCTGGGCTAAATCTCTGAGGTCCTTCCTGATCTGAATGATCCTGTGAAACCAGACAAAGGACAGCAGAGTTGTTCATATCTTTCAATACTTCATTAATTCAGCAAGGATATTTTATAATTTCTGCTTTTCAAATTTAATATGTATTGTTATTACCTCTCTTTGAATCAATCTTCATAAAGCCGAGATAACAGAATCTCAATGAAAATGAACCAAACCACAGTCAGTCAATCAAGCATGTCGGCATTCTTGTCCCAAACAGACAATATTAAACTGGGTGAATAGTTTTGTAAACAATTTCAGTTTTCTTCCAGGAGAATAATTTTACTTAAGAACCCTTTTGTTATATTTACAGGTATTTCAGCCTGATCATTGCTGGGAGGAAGGTGATCAACTTGCTGTCACAGAATCACAGAATGATATGGGGTTGGAACGGACCTCTGGAGATCATCTAGTCCAACCCCCCTGCCAGAGCAGCTCCACCTAGAGCAGGTTGCAGAGGAACGTGTCCAGGGA
>JAOXNO010000001.1:156831123-156857611 GCA_028565335.1 Limnodromus scolopaceus
CAGCACCCTACACTTGCCCTTGTTGAATTTCATCAGGTTCCTCTCTGCCCAACTCTCCAGCCTGTCCAGGTCTCACTATATGGTGGCACAGCCTTCTGATATGTCAGCCACCCCTTCCAGTTTTGTATCATCAACAAACTTGCTGAGGGTACATCCCATCCCTTCCTCCAGGTCATTGATGAATATATTGAAGAGGACTGGACCCAGTACTGACCCCTGGGGAACAGCACTTGTTACAGACCCCCAAGTGGATTCTGTGCCATTAATCACGACCCTCTGAGCTCTGTCTTTCAGTCAGTTTTCAATCCACCTCACTGTCCATTCATCTAACCTGTACTTCCTAAGGTTACCTATGAGGGTGCTGTGGGAGATGGTGCTGAAAGCCTTGCTGAAGTAAAGGTAAACAACATCCATTGCCTTCCCCATATCTATTCATCCAGTCATGTTGTTGTAGAAGGCTATCAGGTTAGTCAGACATGATTTGCCTTGGTGAATCCATGTTGACTATCTCTGATAGCTTTTTTTTCCCTCCATATGCCTTGAGATGATGCCCGGAATCAGCCGTTTCATCATCTTTCCAGGGATGGAGGTGAGGCTGATTGGCCTGTAGTTTCCTGGGTCTTCCTTCTTGCCTTTTTGAAGCCTGGAGTGACATTGCCTTTCCTCCAGTCCTCAGGCACCTCTCCTGTTCTCCCAGAACTTTCAAAGGTGATGGAGAGTGGCCCAGCTATGACTTCTGCCATCTCTCTCAGCACTCAGGGGTGCATGGACTTGCAGGTATCCGATTTACTTAACTGTTCCCTAACTTGATCTTCCTCAACTGAGGAGAAATCTTCCTTCATCCAGACTTTCTCTGTTACCTCCTAAGTCTGGGACTCCTGAGGGCTGGCCTGAGCAGTAAAGACTGAAGTAAAGAAGGCATTCAGCAACTCCGCCTTCTCTGCATCCTCTTGTCACCATGGAACCCGTCTCATTCAACAGCAGGCCCACATTTTCTCTAGTTTTCCTTTTGCTTCCAATATACTTGAAAAAACCCTTCTTGTTGACTTTGACATCCTTGCCATGTTTAACTCCAATGAGACCTTGGCTTTCCTCGTTTCATCCCTGCATACTCTAATCTTCCCATGTGATCAGTCCCTGTCAGCACATTTCTGCAGTGGAGGTGTTTGTGTGAGGTGGATCCAGGCCCAAGCTATAAAAGTTTCAAAGTTAGGTACCTAATTAAGAGCAAAATTGACTTGGGCTGAATGGATATCAAAGGGAGAGGGAATCAGCTCAGACCTTGGAGTAGTACTATGGATATGCTTCTACCCTGACAAAGAGAGAGTGCTGTCAGACCACCAGCATATATGCTTACCATAAATCTGACCTGTGGGTAGGTATTTTTTAATGTAACACTACTAAGAGTAAGTAGCTTTTCTCTTGAGCCACTCAAGTAAATTTAGAAACAAATTGTGAGTGCATCATAAAATAGCATTGAATTAGTATGTTCATTTCATGGGCAGTTAACCTTTATGTCTCTTTAATAATTGATTGCTTTAATACTTTGTTAATATTATTACTTTCATTAGTTTATGATCTTTTTTCTTACCTTTGGCCTTCTATTGCATTAGGTCTATAAATTTTCATAAAATTGATTAGTTACAAGAAAGAAGCTGTTATGCTCTAATACCGTTCTGCCTCTCATGGAAGGGAAACACTTCTAATTTTGTTAAACATCTCTCTTCACAAGGATAATTGAAATACAGCGATTACTAATTAAATTAATATAGCTATGCTAGCTCTGCCAAAATATTATGATTTATAGTTTTGGTCCAAAAAATTGAGCAAAACTAAACTATTTTTATAGTTGTTATTCATTTATAATGCTGTATCTTAATCTTTCCAGTAATGTGTCATGACCTCTAAGTATCTCAAATTATGTTACTTAATCATGCAGGAACAAAGGCAACTTGATGCCATATAATGTATAATATTCTAGACAAGAAAAGAACAAAAGGGTCAGGTCAAGCATTTCATATTATATGTTGTATCAGAACTAAAAACTGAATGAAACCCTGAAATGTCTCTGTAGGAAGCATTGGCTTAGTTTCCTGAATAAAAAGTGAATTTATCAGTATTTTGAGATGTGAATGAAATAAAAATTTCACATAAAAATAGAGGTACACCGAGATCAATGATCAGATTTATGTTTCAATGATTTCTTTGCTTGTCTGTTTTTGGATTTTTCCTATCATCCCAGGAGCCTGAATGGTTTAGTTAAAATTTGTTAACTGTCTTGACTGATTTAACACTGCTACTGTCTAACGTTGCTCCCAAATTTCAAATGAGCTTGGTCCAACACCCACTAAATTGAATGGAAATGTTCCCAGTGGCTCTGACTGACACTGGAGCAGTTCCACTGTTTGCATCATTTATTAGGGCATTTTGTTTGGCATGATTTGAGAAGTCCTTTGGTAAGTCTGACACCTCTTTATCTGCATTAGGTTTGCTTTCCAAAATTTTGTCATTACTAGAAAGCTTTCTTAAAGACCTGTAGAAACTTAGCATTACTTGAAGCCAAAGAATACAATAGTCTTTAAAAGACACTTGCACTACAGATATAAATCTAGAACAATCTGTTAACAAATCAAGTTTCAGAGCATGCTCTTCCTTATTGGCCTCTTCAGCTTCAGTGGACAATTTTCAAATCATCTTACATTTACAGATTAATCACTCAACTTGCCGCAACAACTGCGTTCACATTGGAATTGTGACTCATCTGCACATTACTAGTCTATTGGTTTATTGATCATTATGCATATATATTAACTAAATTTCATTTCTTTTATAAAAAGTAACATTTTGATGCTGCTTTTCATGCTCTAAATAACCTAGTAAAAAAAGATGTTGCTTGTAATGGATTTTGCTGGCAAAAAATGTATTATGTAGATGTACCCAGTCCAGGGCAATTTGTGCTAATGACCAGTAACCACATTTGAAATATGACTGGTTTAATTGCCAAAATTAAGCCAATTTCTTCCATATGTCAGTAAAGGTAGCTGCTCCAAGAAAGTCAGATTCTGTGTGTAAACAATTTAGAGCCTGGTCCATAAAATTTAATTTAGAGTAATCTCTATGCCATTACAAGGGAAAAAGCCTTAAAAGTAAATATTAAGATGTTTGGACAGTGACCAATATTGTGCACAGTAGTTGTCTATATATATGCCATAGTTAGGGAAAACACTTTCAAGTTCACGCTTGTAGAATAATGTGTTTCACTCAGGGTGCTTAACCAGCAACTCAACTCAGCTGAGCTAAACTGCTTTATATGAAGCTTCACTTTTTAATTCAGATTCAAGGAGTCATTAAACATTTCCGGATGTTATTCATGTGAAGCTTCCTTTTTTAAATTTAATGTTTTATCTCGTGGAGATTACTGATGCAATTTAGCATGAAGTGATTCTAAAGTGAATGTGGAGAACTGGCTAGCAAAACTAAACTGATTTCATCTGCACTAGCTTTCCTTTTGCAACACTTCATTGACTTCAGTAGGTTCACTTCTTTCCCATAAAAATGGGATCAAATTCAGACTCAGAAATACAGTATATATTTCATTTGCTAATATTCAGGGAATAGGTTCACAAACTATTAAACTCATTTACATAATAATAAAAGTATAAAATGTCCAGTCTTAGATGTCTGGATTTCCTTTTTTCTACACTGTATAAACATATAGAATAGGGATGCATTTTTTAGAATAAATTTCATAAATGTTCCAGTTTATGCTACACCTTCTAGGATGAATGTCTACACTTAGATCATAGTATTTGTTAAAAGAGCAAGTAAGAAAATAAAAACAGTGGAATTCTTTTTTGAAGAAATAGTATAAAGTTTTTCTGTTAATTGAGAAAACTCTATATTTACTTTCATCTGGTTAAAAACAGTTCACTCAGGAGCAATTAGGAGATGCTAAACCCAGGCTTCCTACAGTGACTCAGGTACAAGGCAATTGCTGTCATTGGGTGTTGATTGGCAAGGACAGACAAAATGAGAAGATGCTGGAGGATGCTGGGCTTCTCTGCATTAGAAATACATCTATTATGGTTTGGGGGTTTGGGGAAGAGTGACTATTTTGTGTATGAAAAATTCCCTTTCAAAATCACATACTGCTTTTTTTTTGTAAATGCAATTTACAGATGCTATTTTAATTAGCTGCTGATCCCTAGGGAAAAGGGCTTAGAGGTGTCTGCACATTTGGGCCACAGACAGTGAATGGGATTGGAAGCCTAGCCAAAAAGTATTAGGATTGCACAGTTACATAAACAGGCTTGTAAGTAATCAAATATCCCTGTAATTTTTGGGCCAGATAACCAGATCCAAAACCATTAAGTCTATCTAGGTGCTGCCATGAACACAAAGAGAACTGCAAATTGGAGCCCTATCACAAGTCTGTAATAGTACAGTTATACTCATGTAGTTAGCTTCTTCTTTAAAAAAACCCAAACAACCTGAAACGAAATCTAAGTAAAACTAGATTTAACTCATGACTATTTTGTTATCATCACTTAGAATTTAAACTGTCTTAGCATTTTTAAATAGCACACGCTTCATTCCCTTTCCACAAGTGTACCTCAGTATGTTCTGATGTTCTATAACCTCATCTTTAGATCAGAATCTATGGTTCATGTCACTGATACATTTTCTTGGAAGATCATACACACACATGGAAGATCATACACACACATGGAAGATCATACACACACGGAAGATCTCTTACTTAATGAGATGGATGCAGTCCCCATTTTGAGATGGTGTTGTTTTAAGACAATTTCTGTTTCTTATAATGTTATAGATATCTCAGAAAACCATTCTAACTAAAGTTAGTTTTAGTTACAAAGTGCAAGTTGGCTCAGCTAAATCTTTCTTACCTTTTACAGACCAAAATGCTGGATTATATGTACTAGCTACAGCGCCTGTTGCTCAGTATCATATAAAATTCTGATAGACTGACCTTTCATCATGTTGCAAAGCATTGCTGGTGTCTAGGCATTTGTAACTGGAGAAGAACCAAACCAGGTACAGATTTACTTGCTGGTTTGGGGTTCTACTCAATGATACTGCTGGTTTTGGTATTTTAGATTACCATGATATGGTGAGATGTAAATGAAGTCAAATGTGCTTAAAAAGCACAGATGACTGTCCTTTTTGGAGAATGTGTGATGGATTTCCTAGTGTGCCTAAATGTCACAAGGCTAATGAGTCTTAAGGATTTCTAGTAGAATTTATAAATCTAAAAAACCAGGCTTTTTGGCAAATACAGAGGTACGTGCTTAAAACCAAAATAAAATATCTGGGTTGATTTTGCACCAAAAGACTTCTAAAGAAGACACTTAAAGCAATTTAATGATGAAATCAGAAAGGTCAAAAGATACCCTGAAATGACATTTTAAGTCTTCCCTGGAAATTTGTGACATATTGTACAAATCTTCTCTGCTGTGCTGGGCATATACACATATGTTCTGTAACATCTGGAATAAAGCAGCTTTTGCTAGGGATGTATCAGCCAGGGGATTTCTGAGAGATCATAGTTTTGTTTCTGACTAAGTGAATAATTTCTGCTTTCCAAAGGTGAAAACCATGAATGATATTTAGTGTTCATTAATCATTAAGCCAAATGGTCCATTATTGGAACATCTGAGATAACTAGTAAAGCTGGTAGAAAACAGTCCAGCTATTGGAAGTACTATTTGTATCAATTTATGTGCAGATATTATTTTATGATTCTGTGTTCTGTGATTCTATCTGCAGAAGATCAGAAGCTCTAAGCTGATACAGAGATGTTTGACTGACTTAAGACATCTTTCTTGCTGTGCTTTTTTGAGTGATAGAACCTTCCATATGAAAAACTCTCTGAGTGTCTTTTATAAAACACACTTAAATAAACATCAGGATGTTAAGGCAGAAGAGAAACTCTAACAATTTTCACAGTACTCTGTACACTGAAGTATTTATTACCTTAAGGGACATTATTGCACAGTAATGTTTTCTTGAACACAACAGGTTTTCCTTATAATAAAGAACAGATTTTTCCGTTTTATCACTCTGTAACAAGTACTGAAGAGCAGCTAAACTGTGGTAACTTAAATTGAGACCCCTGTTGTCCTGGCTGTTTTATTGCTGGTGATAGGCAGTTAGCTGATAAAGGTGTGTTCAGCTGGAAAGGCATTTCTTGGACCACTGAATCCTTTCCTGTCCTCCTGTGGCCTTCCTCTCCCCGCCAGCCCTGATTAACACAATGCTGTAATACATCAACTCCATTTACCTTCCAAACCACAACCTCAGAACCCTTCCAAACATACTATTATAAATCTATAAATCTATACAGTAGGAGAGAGCAGAAGCCACAAGCTGTAACGAGCCATAGGGGAACTCAAGGTCAACACCCATGTCTGAGAAGCCTTCAATATGAGAGACTTTCTTAACTGACAGAAATGGATTTGGGAGAATGCATCCCATAGAGAAACTAAGAAGGGATATCAGCTCTTATTGTCTGATATAATCTTCTTTCCTCAGTCAGTTAACCTTAAAATTGGAAATAAAGTAAGGTGTTTTCAGAACAGGCTCGCTGTGACAGGACAGAGGGCACTGGGCTGTGAGCAGACATCTGAGCTCCACCAGCTGGAAGCCAGTCAGAAAGGAACTGCACTGGAAAATTTGTTGCTTGATGGACTGCAAATTAATTAAATAGTAATGTTGTGATCCAATTAAACCTTGTCCCTTGCACTCTGTTTAAGTACCCATGTGCCTAGGACAACAAATTCAAGAAAACCAGAAAAGCTGATTGTCTTAGCAGAAGAAAAAAAAAAAAAAAAAAAAAGTACAAATAGAAAAGACGTCAGCACTACATTTCAGCTGAAAAAGGAGCAGAAAAAGAGTATGAAGCAAGTTTTACATAATGATTTCTCAAAGGAGCAGCAGCAGGAGCCATAAAAGCAGCTGCTGCAGCAGGCTCTTTACCTGGTGTGAGTGTCCAAACTCTTTAACCTGCTTTTGAAAGCAGACGGACAGTTCCAGTTTGCAGCATTCCTTTCATACATTTTTATGCTAATGCATTCTCATTTTCCTTCAGGAAATTTTTTTTTTTCTCCTTCATTATCAGTGCCAGCTTAATGTTTTTAGAACTTTCTTTTGCTTGAAAAAAAAGATGCTCGTGTCGGCTTGGGCAAGGGGGGATGTGACTTTCAGGAATACCCAGTTCAAGCTAGCCTTCAGCCACCTTCTGCTGCTTTATCTTTACACTGTCTACTCTGGAATATAAAGACACGCAAAAAAAGCCTCTCAGCGGAGATGTCCTTCTGACTCTGTAATGAAATGCCACTAAAACATCCTGCAATCAGCACTGTGGAAAAAAGGGATCATCAATGCAGAAAAACAGAGTCATGTTTCACAGACTGACAGCATACCTAAATCTGGATACCACAAAGCAAAGGCCAAGTCCCACTGAAGCTAGCAGTAAACCTCTTAATTTCAGTGGGGGAGGATTGTGGAGGTATACATGAGCTTTCAGATTCTCTGGGGAAGAAGAGTGCAGAAGGGTAGAAAAGGTGACCAACAAATGAAGTCTACAGTTTAGATCCTGGAAAACAATACCAGTAACTTTACAAAGTGTATTAAGGTAGGGCTCCTGAGACCTCCTTCCTATTTTACCACTTATTTTGGGGAACAAGTCACTTTGGACCTGATTTTGAAAATTTTAGCTTAATTTAGTCAGCCATCTGAGGACCCTGGTTCATGCGGTAGTTCTACACACCAATAGAACTACACCTGTGCAAATATCTGCCTTAATAGAGATCTTAATCCACTGAAGCAGCAGGAATTTAATGTAACTTTAGATTACGACCCTGTTTCACAACAGTTTAACAGTTATACCTACTCTGACTCACAGAGGATCAAGAATGAAGCTTACCTCTTTTTTTCAGCATTCTGTGATTTTCTTGATATAAAATAGTATTTGTTCATCAGAAAACTAACATACCTCTCTGTACTTTGGATTTATCATAGGGGCTGGAAGGCACAAGCACTCTTATGAAATTCATTTCATTAAAGTCATCCAGCCTTTTAGGTGCCAGTAGAATTTTTTATGTGTGACAGTCTCTGAAATAAGGAACAAAGTAAGGGGGAAAGTAAAAGGACAAAAAAAAAAAAAAAGACCAATGCAAATGTTATAACTGAAGTACAGTAAAAAAGTTTTGCAAATCCAGAGCATTAAGATTCTGTAATTAGTGTAGTTCCAACAAAAGCAGCAAAAAAACAGTGCTCACAGGAAGGAATTAGATAGTTGAGATAATGAAGGGACATAACAGTATAGTCAAAGATACATTACATGAGTATTGTATCCTAAGGGCATAAAGATTTATAGTCTCCTAAATATCCCCCTACACATTCTGATTTTGATGGACCACTATTAAGCACCATGGCAGGTGAAGACTTCCATCAATACATGTGTTAATCTGGCCCTTGGGATGTCTGAGGAATTCCTGTGGAGAGAACTACAAAAATGCTCAAACTCACAGTGAACAATTACGAAGTGTTAAACTGGGTGTTAAAGATTTCTGAAGTTGTCTGATCTCACATAATAAAGTTGAAACAGAGAATTTAAATAACGCTTTGGCAGAATACTGTCTTTCCTAATCATAGACTGTGGGTGAAAGTGTCTAGCTGGATGCTGAACTGAATTTCAATGATGGTAAAAAACGAAGAAGACAGACTGCTCCATGGGTGGACAGTGATGTCTTTTTATCTTATTCATTAGTAACGATAAAGTAATTCACTCTTAGTTCATACAAAGTTATTTAAAGTACAGAAGAAAGAACCCCTGGCTGTCTCCACAATAATTAAAGTCTTTTCCTATGAACCTTAAAGTTTGCCCATAAATACATGTCTAATCTGTATGTATCTGTGCTCAATGTCCATGCTTATATGATATGTCATACAATATAGGTGCAATCTGTTCAGTTATCATGAGTTTATCAATGGGTGCACAGTTCCTAAGGGGGAATTCAGGAGCTCATTGTAAAGTCATCTCAATCAAATAAGTATAAAAGTTTCTTGCCACATCAGTTAATTACATATTCTTTATCAGATGGATAATTTAAAGAACAAAAAAATCTGAATATTTCAGAGAGACTTCATGTTTTATCAGAAATATCTTTTCTCTCTTTTCAGTCAGAAGCTAGAGTGCCATTTTCAGTCCAGCAGCCTATGAATCAAAGGCAGAAAAGAACACATTATTTAAAAATCCAGCTCTTATTAATACAAAAAAAAAGGAAGTATTTTTCTGTAAGTGAAAATATAGCAAATCTGGAACTCAATGCTTTTATAATTACCAAATATTGCGTATTCCTATCTGATTCAATGATCAGAATCTTTTTTGAATGGTTACAAACTGAGCAGATATGAACGAGGCAGTATGGAACCCAGGCTGGTAACCATGACAGATATCTTAAAATACTTAATTTCACTGAAACAACTCTAGCATTGAAGATACCTTTCCTTACATTATTAGTTTATACCATTGAGGCACTCTCTTGGATGCCTTAGGTGGAATTCATATATACATACACGTCCACAGCCTAGATGTGTTAGTGTGAATTAGTGACTGTCACTAAACTTCTACTGCCTTCAACAGAGATCTCAGGTGGGATTAAGCTCTTCTTTCGAGATCTGTAAGCATTGGGTATCAGGTGCAAGTTGCACAACTCGGATTTCTTTTGTGATTGATGACAGATAGAAACAAATGCTTCCTAAAAGGGATACATTTGACCTATCTCAGACCTCTATCTCAAGAAGAATTTAACAACCCTCTGAAGATATCTGTTTATCTCCATTGACAGGAAAGACAAATAACTACTTTGAACATAATGATCTGCCTTTGAGACCAACAGGTTACAAAGGATGATTCCTTTCTGTTATAACATTCAGTTGGTACTAAAGATCTTTAGCAATGCCTGCAGAGTTTCTGTTCATTCTTTGGGACTGGTCCCTAAAACATCCACAAATACAAACTGCTGTGAAGTAGCTAATTAGCAGTACAGACTTCTGAAAACACTACATCTCAATGATGAGCAAAGAAAGAGCATTGCCCTGACTGACACAGTCATTTTTTTTTCAAATCTCTTAAGGTGATTGTGCACCTAAATTTTGAATACTAAGTGGTTGGGTTTGTACTTTACTGAGTCACAGTCTCTCACAGAGAGGCTTTTCTGACTTCATGATTCAGGTCTGTTGCAGTGAACAGCTGAGAGAGCACGGCAAATGCTGGTGGAGGCTGGTCAAGGAGACCCTTTGATATGCAACTGCTTGCCTGCCCCTAAGTGTTATGAGATGGACAGCTGGCAGACTGGGTTGAGGATTCTTGCCCTGCATTGATGGATATTCTCCATACAGCCACAGCCTTGCTAAATCTGCATAAACAGATGATTTTTCCCTCTAGCAATAGCTGTCTTTTTGTGGAGTACGAGCTTTTGCAAGTAATGTCATTCATGTGGAAGTCTTCCTTGATCTCCTGCTTGTGTGCAGAGTTCCCAGAGAAAAGAGAAATCATACCAGACTATGCAAAGGCTGGCCCAGGTGGTCAGGGGACCACACTTCTTGAAACTGCAGGTTACCGGTGCCTTATATTTCTCTATTTATTTCAGACAAGAAAATAAAGTCCCATACTGTACATGAGTAAGCATGTTACCATAAGTTCCCTTTTTTCCAATAACACCAATGATAATCCTAGAACAGGATTCACTACTTGGAATTCGGCATTGCACAGAAGTGCAAATACAGTTTATTAAACTTGCCAGCAATAGCTATTTTTGGCTTCTCTGTAGTGAACATTTTAATGTAAAGTTAAATTACTACTCACAGCCATAGAAAGAAACTCTTTATTATTTGAAATTTTAAAGCCTTACTATAAATTGCTAGAGGTGAATTGTAGACTAACACCATAAAAATAAAATGGAAAACCTCTAAAGTGCTGCAATACAGAAAATATACGCACTGTTATCACAGATCATAAATGCGACTACAGATAATTTTAAACATATGGTAAGCTTCTTCTTAAGTACTTATATTTTAGAGAGCATAACTGTGCTCTAAATCTTATTGTAGTCACAGAATAATTTTGCTTTGAACATTTGTGTAGGTAAACCTAGTGTTGTTTGTAATGATATTTGTTGAAGCTGGATTGGTTTACAATTTGCTATTCATTAATTCACTATATAACTCCAAATAAAGAAGGAGTTTCTTGTGTAGCTATTTAACCCAACAACAACACATTACTGTAAAATATTAGTTATTAACAGTTGTTTCATGACTAGCAGAACTAATGATGTCCAGGGTGTCTATCAGTTATTTTCTGTCATTTCTCTGTACACCAGTGTGTCTTGCTGCTGTGTTCCACATCTTCAGTCTCCATCTTTCTTCTTTTCCCACCACTACCTGTCCGCTGAATTCAGTTGAAATTAGTCACTGGATTTCCCATCCAAGTACCACTGAGGGCTGACCCTCATTTGATAATACTAGGGAATAAGGCATCACTAAGTTAACCCAATGTTTTTGCTTTTTTAAAGTCTTAATTATATAGGGGAAAATAATGTAGAAATTCAGAATCAAACAATAGAATTACAGAACTATAGAACAGCCCAGGTTGAAAGGGACCTAGATCTGGTCCAACCTTTCATGGGAAAGGGAGCCTAGATGAGACTATCACCTGGCAACATGTCCAAATACATCTTGAAAACTTCCATTGATGGGGACTCTACCACACGCTTGGTGAGGTTTTTCCAACAATTGATTGTTCTCAGTTTGAATTTTTTTTTCCTTATATTAAGAAAATACCTCTCCCAGTACAATTGGTAGCCACTGCCCCTTGTCTTCGCCATCTGACTTCTTGTGAAGAGACACCCTCTGTCCTCTTTGGGGTGAAGATTTTAGTTTAGGGTTTTTTATTTTTTAATGTTTTAAGTTATTATTAGTTATTATTAATTTATTGCATTGTTTTTAATTTATTTGTAACCTGAAGGAAAAACGCCCCTTGGACCAGATTTCTGACAGACGTTTATCCAAATGGGTGAGTGAGCTACAGATACCATATACTGACATTCAGTTGTGCCTGACATCTGAGTAAAATATACATGGTGACTGAAACACAAGAGCATTTTTATTCCTTATGTGATAAACTGTCTATTTTTTCCATGCCTGTTACCTCTTGTCATAGACAGATGATGATGCATAGGCTGACATATTAGGCCCTCATTTTAATATGTCTTCTATTTTGAAGATTGATTTTCTTAGGCCATCTTGTTATTTTCAAGATATCCCCAAATACTCCTTAATTTATCCTATTTTTGAAGTGAGAAGGCCTTTTCTGTTTATGTTCAGTGATACAGGACTATGAATGGGTCCTGTCAGTTCTGAACCTGCTCAAGCACTGGGCTTCTGACCATTGAGTCCTTACACAAACATAATTTGATTTTCAAACTGAGTAAGAGAGACTGAAACCACAGCTGAATGAAAATAGAAGGAAAAATTTGGGGACTATGAGTAATAATAAGAAAGGAAAGAGAATTAAATTATAATGAAAAACTTAAAATGTTTTTATTAGTAGTAATAATATTATCATGGCAATTATTTGAGCCCCAGTGGGCTTCTCACTACACTGTGCAAAGAAAACAGAAAAAAATGACAATCCAGGCTTCTTGGCTACTACTCTCTAAAGAGATTTGACAAAGAAAATGTGGGTAAAGGCAGGAAAGGTTAAATCATACAGTCCACCAGCAGAATGTGGTATTTTGAAAGGAAAAATTATGCTATTAATTTCTTTTAAAAACATTCCTGTGTGAGGGCAGTATACACAAGTGGACAGATGCAGAAAGGGTATGAAGAGAATAAAAGAAATGAGTAAGAGTCCAATGAGAAGAGTCTGAGGGAGACTTGAAGAGAAATCAAGGTAAACACACAGTGCAGGAGGCTGATTAAAAAACATGTCTCAGCAGAAAATATCCAAGGACATATTCATATATTCTGAGTGCCAGGAAAGATAAGGCACAGTTGGACCTGGATTTAGCAAGGGGTGTGAAGAATAATAAGGGCTTCTACAGGTACATTGGGCAGAAAAGGAAGATTAAAGAAAATATACCCCCTCTGATAAATAGGAACCAGTGATAACCAACATGGAAATATTGAGACACTCAACAATTTTTATGCCTTTTTTTATGTTTTCAATGGTAATTTCTCTTCCCACATCTCTTAAGCCCCTGGCAGGGAATGGGGAAATGAAGATCAGGTTCAAAGACATCTGAGGAACCTGAACATACATAAGTCCATGGGACCTGATAAGATGCAGCCCAGGGTCCAGAGGGTTGATGTTGATGTAGTTGTAGATCAGGTTCGCTGATGTAGTTGCCAAGCCATTTTGCATCATATTTGAAAATTCATGACACTCAGGTGAAGTCCCCAGTGACTGGAAAAAGGGAAAAATGCCCATTTTTAAAAAAGAAAAGGGTAAAAAGGAGGACCCTGGGAACTACTGATTAGTCAGCCTCACCTCTGTGCCTGGTAAGATCATGAAGCAAACCCTCATCGGAGACACATCAAAACAGGAAATATAGCAAAGTGATTAGACAGACAACAATGCTTCACTAAGGGTAAATCTTGCCTGACTAATTTACCGGCCTTCTACAATGGAGTGACTGCATCAGTGGACAAGGGAAGAGCTATGGATATCATCTACCTGGAATTCTGTAAGGCCTTTGATACAGTCCGCCACTACATTCCTACTTTTAAACTGGACGGATACAGGTTTGATGGATGGACTGTTAGATGGCTAAGGAATTGGCTGGATGGCTGTGTCCAAGAGTTACAACAGTGTCCAAGTGGAAACCAGGAAGCAGTGGTGTCCCTCAGGGGTCCACACAGAGACGCTATTTCATATCTTTGTTGATGGTGTAGGCAGTGGGATTGAGGGCACTCAGCAAGTTTGCAGATGACGCCAAGCTGAGTGGTACAGTTAATGTTCTTGAGGGACGTTCAGCATGGGCTTGCACCTGGGTTGGGGTAATTCCAAATATCGATACAGACTGGAGTATGAATAGGTGGAAAGCAGCTCTGTGGAAAGGGACTTGAAAATACTGGTGGATAAAAATTAGACATGAGCGGGCAATGTCTGCTTGCAACCCAGCATACAAATCATATTCCGAGATGCATATAAAGTGTGGTTAGTAGGTCAAGGAAGGTGATTCTCCCCATTTACCCTGCTCTTGTGAGACCCCATGTAGAACGCTGCATCCAGTTCTGGGGCCCCTAAGTATGAGAAAGACACAGACTTGTTAGAGCAGGTCCAGAGGACAGCCATGAAAATGATCATAGTTTTGGAAACCTCTCTTATGAAGAAAGGCTGAGAGAATTGCAGTTGTTCAGCCTGGAGAAGAGAAGGCTCCGGGCAGACCTTTCAATGTAGAAAGAAAGCTTATAAGAAAGATAGAGAAAGACTTTTTACCAAGGCCTGTAGCAACAGGACAAGGGGTGATGGTTTTAAACTGAAAGAGAGTAAGTTTAGATTGGACATAAGAAGTTTTTTAAAACAAGGGTGGTGAGACACAAACAGATTGCCTAGAGAAGTTGTGGATGCTCCATCACTGGAATCATTTAAGGCCGGGTTGGATAGGATTTTGAGGAACCTGACCTAGTGAAAGATGTTCCTGCCCATGGCAGGGGAGTTCAACTAGGTGATCTTTGATGGTCCCTTCCAAATCTAACCATTCTATGGTTCCATGATTCCATTATTATTCAGCCAGGACAAATTGATACAAGATATGTGAGCTGGAGACTATAAAAATGATGTGAGGGTCACAACACTGTATTTTTCCTACAGTATTGTCAGTCACCCATTTTCTTCACACCATCATGCTCTTTAGTTCCCTTCTTCTACTGTTGGGAAGCCTCCCGATTGCCTTGGCAGCTTTTGTGCTAATGATCACTGCAATGGATGAACTAAACTGACATGGCCACGTGTAGCAAAAGTACCGTGTACCTATGAAATGGCACTGACTTTTGACCCTTATTAATCTGAACTGCCTATTTTTTGTTGACCAGTTAGTCTACAGCAAATCTTCAATCATTTACAATGACATCACTAATCAAGCTTTTTTTTATTTAAACTGTCTTCATCAGAAAATGTGGCTCCACTGAAAAAGATTCCTGGGAAGAATCCAGGAATTTCATCCAAGTGATTTCTTAGGTCAAGGGCAACTTCCTTTTTTTTTTTTTTTCCCTCCAATGTCAGATGAAAAGAAAGATAATATCTTGGTCATTACAGCACTCATGCATACTACATGATAGGCTCTGGCAGGTCCATGTTTATCTCCGTGGCCTACCTGTTTATTTTGGACTCTGCTCCTCTGCCCTCTTCCCTCTGTCACAGCTTCTTATATTCATCCTTACATCATCCATGGTGTAAAAACCACTGAAATTTATTTCAGTATAAAATGGGAAGTGTTTTAGAACATTTTAGAGTATTTTTTAGAATATTTTAGGCTATAAAATTTTGTATGAGAAACATTGTCCGTCTAATTCTAATACTGAAAATAGACGAATGAATCATAAAAAGTCTGAATAATCACGAGTTTGTGTATTACCAAATACTAACCTCTTTAGTTGTACTGATATATCTGGCATTAAATAAAAGTATAAATACAGATTCAATGGGTTTCCATTCTAGATTAGAACGAACCACAACATTAAACTGCAGGGCTTGATGCCACGACATGAAGCAATGAAAAGTCCATGCAGCTTTTGGATGCATTGCTTTCCAAGTAAATAAAATACAAGTACTGTTGCTTTACGTCTTTATTTATTTATTTATTTCACATATCTTTTCATAAAATATAACTCATGGATATCAGAGCAAAGGCTAGTGCTAGAAACCAACCCAAAAAGTTTTATACAAAGAAAGTGCAAGAGGTCCCATGCCAAGAAATAAAATTGTGGGGCATGGGAAATAAAGACATAAAATTGCACAATTAACATGAGGAATAAGTTGTAGATCCTCATTAACAAAGACTTTGGAATGTTCTTGAGTGAAGGTCACTATTTACTGCCAAAGATTCAATCCAATTTCAGTGAAATCACATGGTGCTAACAAAACCTGAACTCCCAGCTGCCTGACAAGAGAATCGTTATTATCTTGGTACTTCAATTAAAGGAAAGAATGATAAGGCTGCTAAATCCTAAATCAGTAATCTGAATTTTCTTTTGGAATCTGACTCAACTGCTAGAATGGAAATCTGGTTTGAAAGAGTGTAATATACAAATTATAAAATGTAAAGCATGAATTATATTTGAGTAACTGGATATATATAACACAGTTATTTCATAGACATTTTATAGGCAGAGATAAATAAAAAACCCGGCATAATCTGAATTAATAAATTAAATGCAGGATAAATGTTAAAGTATGTGTTTGAAGTTCAGAGAAGGCTGGGTTTGTAAGTTTCTGTCTCAGAAGTCACTTTGCATGAAATTTCACATAATGATGAATTTTTTTTTGCTTCAGTTTACATAATTTCCAAGTAAAAACTACAATGCAAAACAGAAGTGCTGGCTGTGGTAGTTTTGGATGTGTGAGTCTGATTTAAGACAGCTACTCAAAATTTTAATAAAGTTATCTCTCCAGACTTGGAGGAAAAGGAACGGAGTATAGATCACAATAGGGGTCAGTCTCCAGGTTTTTGAATTTTAAAGTGACTTTCTGAAACTCAGAGACTAGGTAGGATTTGCAAACGTAATTCAGGAGAGCTGGTCTCAAATTCATTGCAACTAGATTTATGGAGTGAATTGTAGCCAGTCTGTAGAAACCTATTGAATTTAGGAATACTGTTGTCTTCCACAGTCAGCCTAGAAACACAGCTATCTCTAGAAGTGACTCCCATTTTAAAAAGACTCCTGGCTCACAATTCAGGAGCCTCAACAAATGTTGAATTCTGCATAAATAAATCTGGATCTTTGAGATTTTGTCCCATTTCTGCTGGACAGCTTTGGAAATACAAATTTGCTAGGCACAGCAGGGGTTTGCACTGCATTTGTTAATCAAAAGTGCAAAACTGCAAGGTAAGGTAGAGCATTTGAAGATTGATTATCCTCATTTTTTTCTCCCTAATGAAGCCTCTGATTAATTGCTATATTTGTTATTCAGCATATTTTGTCCAAATTCAAATGCCAGATCACTGCAATGGTCTACTTACGATGAGTAAAAATGCAGTGTATGAAACATCCTATCTGAGTAAAGAGATGGTTAAGCTTCTTCAACTGGATACACAAGCTGATAGGAAAAACCTCCTTCAAAAACCAAAAGACAGTTGAGCACAGTATACTGGGGCAGAGGGAAGGCAGCTCTTTAAAAGAAGATTGAGATTGGCAATTAATTTCCTAAGTGATTTTATTCTTATTTCACTCTAAAACTAGATTATAGTATTCTCTTAAAAGTATTCCCCTGCTGCTGGGGAGTACAGGGGAGAAACCATTGTTTGTTAACTTTGGGTTATTTCTGAGCAGAACTGGTTTTGCTTTGATTAGTCAACATCAGTCATAAAAAACCAGGTTTTCTGTATTCAGTAATGATATTCAGAATCCATAGACCAAACTAAAATATGATTATTAAGAAAATTTAACTGTTTGACACATGCTGCAAAGATACATTCTTTTATACAAAAGTATACTGTGTAAAAGAGGTACTGTTTCTATTTTGTGGCACCTTGAGACCTATTGTCAAATAGTATTCTCTATTTAGACCTGTATAATCAAATGCATAAAGAAATCAGAGTACCGGAAGCCAGAGTATTTTAACACCTCACTTCCAAACCTAACAAAAAAAAAAAACCCAAAGAAAACAACAAAAATGCTCTGAAAACACTGTTGTGAACTTGAAGTCTAGTATTCCATCAACATTTTCTACGATGTCATTGCTATTTATTTCATATTCTTCTTTGGCACAATAGTCAATGCCCAATTTTTTACTGGATTTAAACAGTTGTGGCTCTCTCTGAGCAATTAGTCTCTGACTCTCTGACTAACTGAGCAATGGATATGAGAGTGCCTGGGCTACAGTCTTGGCTGAGCTGAAGTAAATGGGAAAAATTCCTTTGATTCGGTAGTGTTAGGATTTTACTCATGAATTGTAGGCAAAATGATGTTCAGGTTATTTCATGACACTACCAAATATCTATGAATGCTGCTTTTTTTTATGTGCTGTTATAATTTGATTCTGTCCCAGGGTACAAAGAGAAGCAGGGGCAGGATTTCCTTGTCAACAAGAAGCAAGGGATAAATCATTAAGAAGGTAGACACAGGCGAGGGGAATGATGAAGGCTTATATTGTTGGCAAATGAATGAGAAAACCCAACAGCAAAGGTCAAAAAGTGGCCTGGGAAGTCAGGATGAGGTTGCAGAGTGGGTGGATTAAATGTGGTGGATTATATAAACAGCTTGCTACAAGCCAATTACTTCGTAAATAATTATCTGTTCTCAGAAATAACATTGGATCCTTTGTCTTTCTAAATATATCTTTGTAAACAGTGCCATGAACTGACAAAGAGGGTCATGCTCCCACCCTCATACATACCTGCAACAGCACTGAACTATTCATTGCTAATTTCCCCATGACAGATAAAATCTTGTCAGTGATTTTGTTTCAGAAGATGAGATTACCATGGTTATGTCAAATCAGAAATACTTCAATAAAATAAAGATTATTCAGAAGTTTTCTGTACATCATTCTGAAAGGATTGCTTTTCATGGGTCTCAGGAGGCTCTGTTCTGCAAACCCTTAGCTCAGCTCAATGCCTTTGACACACAGATAGCTCTGCTGGTAGCGGTATGACAGCTTGCGTGAGCAAAGGTTTCAGTGTTCCATCTCTGAGATTTCTATCAGGGAACAGGTAAATCTATGAGGAATATTCAAAAAATCTATCAAGCACTTCCAACACATATAGTTGAGACACAGGTAAGATTTATTTAACAGGGCTTGAAAATCTGAAAGCTTTTTTTCATTAGAAAAATTTGTGATAGCAATTTAAAAATTAAACAACTCTCATGCCCCAGAATGTTTACTGCTGAATTATCCTTTTAGGATTTTGCTGGATCCTGCTGTGCCATCTATCTCTCTAAGAAGCAATTTCTTAAAGATTTCACCATTACCTGCTTGCTGTAACAAAAATGTGTTTGCTTTTTACAGCTTGAAAAATGTATCTGTGTGCAGAACACCTACACATATAGCGTTTTTCTTCTGGGCAGAGATTTGGAGTAGAAAGAAGGAAACAGAGTATCCTATCTCACTGCTTTCTTCCTAGCATGAAATATTTACAGACTGGTTCTGTGAAGAGCAACAGCCTTTGCCTGGGAAACAGCAGATCAGTGCCTTCTTGGACCACGTCTGCAGGTCTTGCTCTTTCGTTCAAATCACAGCACTTGCAGAACCTGGGATATGCACTTGTGTATCCACTACTTTTCTTTCCTTGCTTCCACATACTTATTCTGTCTTCCGATTGAAACCCATCTGCCGCACAGCAGAGCGGGAATGCCTGCTGCGCTCCTGCAGAGGACCCATGTTTGAAGGGCAGCGGGCTCCCCAGTGCACTGAACCCCAGATGGTCTCTCAGGGCACTGAATCAGGGTCGTTCAGGCAGGCAGGTCCCTCTGGAGGTGCCCCTGGAGGTGCCCTTGTCCAACCCCCTGCTCAGAGCAGGGTCAGCCACAGCAAGCTGCCCAGAACCTTGCCCAGATGGGTTTTGAACATATCTCCAAGGCTGGAGATTGCCTCTCTGGGCAACCTATACCAGAATTTGACCATTGTCACAGTAAATTACTTTTTTTCTTATTCTTAAATGACCATTCTGTATTTGGGTTTATGTCTGTTTCCTCTCACTGTTCCACTGGGCACCAGGGAAAAGAGCCTGGCTCCATCTTCTTTACTTCCCTCACATCAGGTATTTATATATACATTGATAAGTTCTCCCCTGAGCCTTTCCTTCTCCAGGTTGAACGGTCCCATTTCTCTCAGCTTCTCCTCCAGTCTCTTAACCATCTTAGCAGCCCTTTACTGGACTCATCCCAGTATGTCTGTGTCTCTCTGATACTCTGCATTGCAGTCCCAGCGTATGGGAGCACTGAGTGGGGCAGACCCATGTGTGGGCCAGCACAGACCCACCAGGAGCTGCCTTACTCACAGGGGAGTGATGGTAGCCTGATCCCTTCTGCTGGCTTATTTCCCTAGAGCAGCAGCTGGGGCTAGGATTCCCCAGTCTATGCCTCTGATGAGTATAGGCAATTGATCTGACTGTCTCGCAGTGCCTGCAGTTATCTCTCATGAGATTTTTTTTTTAAGTACAACTGGCAGCTCTTTCATATTGTTCCAAACAACAAAGGATCTGAACTTTCAAAGCTGCCAAATTCTAAGCAGAATCCAAAACACTTATCTTCAGACATTGCTCACTAAGGACTGTTTTTCTGTTTGTTTGACTTGGATCACTGGCACATAATCTTAATTTCAAGTTAAAGACAGTAAACTCTTCTTCAGAGCTCATCCTGACCTAAGTAACTCAAATCGTGATGATTAACAGATTACACACATTTAGATTGAATTTTATTAGGCATCTCTTAACGCTATACGTCTTCGGCTACTCTGAGATATATACGCACTCTCAGAAGATACGGTAATTTGCCCTTCTGCTCAGGCATCCTTGCTGCAGATGTTATGAGACTGACAAGTGCTTCTCCGTGTATTCCCTCAAGACCCTGTAAGTTTAAACTGAATCTCAAAGATAATTTTCACTCTCCCACTTCATATATGCTGAGTTCAAGTTCACTGTACATAATTATATTCAGTGTCCTTTCACAAAAGGGAATCAATCTAGCCATACTCTGTTATTTCCACCAATTTACGCTCAGCACCCAAAATATGCTTCATGGAATTTTATAGACACAATGTCTAGAAACAGCGGTGGGAAACACTGGAAATGGCCAGTGACCCAAAATCTCCTGGAAAACTGAAGTGTAGAAAGCACTTGCATCCTTTTATCTCAGAGAAATACCTTCAGATTTCATTGCTTTGATGATTTGGGATTCTGCCAATGTACAATTTATGAGATCTACTCAACTGTACAGAATTATTGTGAAAAGTCTGTGGGTTTTTTTTTCATTTTAATCTATGGATGGGGAATTTTGTCTTTCTGAAGATCTCTGTACCACTCATCAGATTAGGCACAATAAAGAATCATTAACCTTTATGATCAACCTGTCTACACAGGAGGCAGGCTCAGGAGGCCAGTTAAAGGTAGAAAAGCATTTTTTTTCCCTCCTCCTTCTCTGTAAGAGGGAGAAAAAGGTAAAAATGGAAGCTTTCCATTCAGGGCAGCAAGATAAAGCAACAAAGCAGACAACCAAAAGTGATTTACAGAAAGAATAAGAAGTGGGATAAAGAGGCAAAAGTGGAGCATGTGTGGCTCATTTGTCTACCAGCAATGGCCATCAAAAGCTTCTGGCCTGGGGACGGTCTGGGAGAGCAGCTCTGAGACAGCACAGGGGACACAGATCTGAGCCCAGCCAGCAAAATGCAAGCAAGGTTTCTTACTTTGTCCAGGCTCTTTTACCACTCACCCTGTCACATGAAGAACAGGACTGAACGTCCACTGATCTACACTTGGGCAGCAATACAAAGCAAGGGTGAAAGACTTTATAGTGGTGCACCTTGGGTTTTAACCTGCTTTGCCCACATGTCAAGTGTCAGCCTGAGAAGGAAGGCAGAAAATTGGGCTCTGTGTGCTCCTAAAGTGCAGTCATAAGGGTCACTCCTGTCCCTTTTCAGTTCAGCCACTGATTCAAATAAGTCAGCTTTAGCCTTGTGTGAAAATTGGAATATCCCACCCAAGTAAGAAATTGCTGCCCCAGATAACACGCAGTCTGCAGGGCCAGGAAACAAGAGTCAGCACCAGACTTTTACAGTGCAAACATGTTTGAAGAACTCCTTAGTGCTGCTCACTGTTTCACGTAGCTTCCTGCTGGTTTCGTACGGGTTTTATTAAAATGAACATAATTTCATATGGCAAACGATAGAATAATTTCCAATTATTATCTTCCTTACTATTTCAGCCTTTTTATTTTATAAGGGAACATTATGCATCCATACTTGGTATCATTTTAATTAATACTTCTTCTATTTAATCTCCAGTTTTGGTGAAATTCATGTTAAAACAGTTTTTAATTAAAAACACGCGTGAAACTGAAGAAAATGTGAAGCTTTACCCTAAATTTGTTTTTTCAGACCGAGAATCAGCAATTTTTTTGTAAGTATTAAGCCTTCAGGATTAAGGTAGAGAATATGTGGATAAAGATAAAAGAAAAGTAGAACAAGCTACTGTGATTTAATATGATGTGACAGGAAAACAAAACAAACCAAAATGAAATAAAACCACCAGCACAACTGGGGACTCCAAAACCAAATGTTAGTTCCATGCAACCATTAGAGCCAAAATGCAGAGGCAAAGAGTTTTCATGCTGCCATCACTTTACATCTAGCAAAATGTGCAGTACGAAACAATAGTCTTGCACTTAGGCCTAAGTCCAAAAATTATATTGAGATGCGTGTATCCAATTGAGATTAACGGTCCATTTAAATCAAATGGAGGAGGAATCTCAAATCTGATGCAATGGTGAAGCACTATCCATAAAGAGAAGGATCACTCTCAAGCTATTCCGACATCTAGCTAATGGAATGCTGGCTGTCAGGGAGTACATTTCCATGTGTCTTTTTCTATATACTCTGGAATGGATGGATATAGTGGCACCCTGGGAGCCAGACACCTGAAAATCAGATATAATGATAGCTCCTGCATTTTGTTCATCTTAAATTCCATATACTTAGGTGAAAAACAGTGAGAATCTTTAGCTCCTGATGCCTGTATGCTTTTGAGGGATCCACTGTTAGGTTCCCAAAATATGGTGAATATGGTCCTCTATTACAAAACTTCTGTGAATGGGAAGAACCATTACCAAAAAACTGAAGGAATATGGCAATCTTGATGATGAAAAGTAATAAAAAATGAATTAGAAAGCAAATTATCTCAAATGTACTGCTTTACTGACTGAATACCAAGTTCGTATCAACCCTTCTAGGCATAGACATAAAGGGCTCTGGAAAAAGAAAAAAAAAAGGAAAAAGAGATGAAGCATAATAGAGTGTTTAAATTGGAGCATTGCTTCCATACTCATGAGATTGCTTTTTCTTTAAAGTATTTCAATTATCCTGACAGTAAAAGAAAGAACAGCTACATTAGTATCATATTATTTCCATAACGGTTACCTTCAGTCACTTCTGATCTACAAATTTCTGACAAATTTCTACATATATTGCACCTAATAAGCCTGTTTTGTTTTTTTTTCCAAGGCCCTTGAAGAAATAGAAATCACACCACAATTGTTTCACTGGAGGCTTGCTATATGCACCATCCTACAAAGCTTGTTGCTAAGATAGAGCATGTGGTGAGGCTCCACCGTAACAACAATTGCCAGTCCACAATACATTAAAATCCTCAACTCCTTAGTGTTAAAGATCATTGTATCCTAAATAGGGATTCTACAGTCTGAACAAACAGAATTCCCCTGCCCTTTCTGGCAGTGGTGCAATATCAGCAATTAGCTGCTGAGCCCCAGACTGCATCCCAGAAGATGAGAAGAACAGCTGCTTTGGCTTATTAATGGCCACTGGCTTTATATCATTATAATTTTAATTTGGGTAGAGTATTGTTCTTAATTGCCCTCCAAGAAACAAAGAAATCGATGAAGATCATCAAGAAAGTTCAGTCATCTTCATGAGTCCTCCTGAGGAGTTTTTTTTAACCTGATCAAACCCTACCACAAGTTTTCTGCAAGGAGTCTTCCCAAAACCACAGGCTGCGCTCACAGAAAGCTGGTTTTATTAAAATTCAGTCAGTCAGCATTGTATATGTCACACTGTAAGGA
Organism: Limnodromus scolopaceus; assembly: GCA_028565335.1. Classification (NCBI taxonomy): domain Eukaryota; kingdom Metazoa; phylum Chordata; class Aves; order Charadriiformes; family Scolopacidae; genus Limnodromus; species Limnodromus scolopaceus. The sequence continues at coordinate 156,855,163 of JAOXNO010000001.1, forward strand.
GTCCTGGGTATATATCTCCCCAAACAGATGATTCACGAAAGAATAATAACGGTGCCTGCATGGAGGCGTTATGTCAAAGGACTCTATTATAAATGAGGTAAAACTGATGTTGTGTAACAATCAATACACACAGTTAAAGCGACCCATGCAGGCTTGTAATTGTTACAAATTCAATTATTTCAGCAAATGTAAATACAAGAGATATAAATATGCTAAGCAGTTCAAAATTCTTTGATGAAAGCTACAACTAATTTGTGTGCTATAATATGCAGTCTTGTTGAATGCAATCTTATGAACTGTAGCAATCTTGACCGGAGTTTAAAGTTATCCAGTCACTGAAATGTTCATTAAGCATTATCTCAAGAGGCAGTTCTGTTTGCTAGAATGATCTTTTTTAATTAGTGAATTACAGAACCACATAAAAAACCTTCAGCTGTCATCGCCCTCTGCTTACACAACATCTTCCTACTGCCTAAGAACAAAATTGCTCTGTAATTGTATCCTCCACTGCAAATAAACAAAAAATGTACTCCAGGAAAGCTCTAGCAGTTCCTAAGGTGGGTGAAAATAAAGATGAATAATCAAGCACCTTATGGGTTAGTATGACCAAGTTTTCTTATTTGTCGTTCAGACTCTTTTAATGGCAGTTAAGAAAAATGACATGATTGTTGATATCACGTGGTCTGTGTGAAATTGAGGCGTTCACCAAACAAAGCTATTATCCGCATACACCTATGGTTAAAAATCATGCAAAAACCCCTGACCTGTGGAAGACAGAGAAACAGCTGTTCTGGCCAGAAATTATTCAAATCCACCTGATCAAAATCTGACCACAGACCTGTTCTAATGCTTTCAGAAGAACAACATATTCCAGCCAGACTTTTATCATGTCTTGCTTGTGTTTAACTCTTCTTTTGACTTGATTAATCATAGCTCAGCCTCAGAATGATTGATTGATGCTTACCCACTTGTCAGACGAGGGAGACTTGAAAGATCCTTTTTTTTTTTTTTTTTTATTATAACACTGGTTAGTTGCTTGCTCCAAGGGTCTGAGCAAGATGGGAGTATTTTACTGTTAATTATCTGTTCGCCCAGTTACTTCTGCCCATTTAGAAAATGTTACAAAACTGAAAAAGTATAAAAATAGTAGCTTCTAGAAGAGTATCATTCCCATCTAATGGTCATGAAAGAGACTGATCTAAACCTGTGTATATCTGAAACTTTAGTCTGTAACAAGAGATTGTAGGTAGGCATGATGTGTAAATATCACGAAAGGATACAAGAGGTTTATAGGGTGAGGTTAGGAGTGCAGTAAATAAGGGAGCACAAAACTTTCAAAATAGCCTTTAGTATAAACAAGTTGGCACTTCTGAAATACTGTTAGCCTGCAGATAGGTAATAGGAGTTTAGCTCAATAGTTTATCCGAATGCAAAAATCCAGCCTATAATCTTGCCCGCTCTACTGACTGTGCAAGGCTTGAGCAGGGCTGTGAATACTTCAATACACAGATGTCTGTTGCATCAGAAAAACAAAGAAATGGACCAAACAATGCCTCAACTCAGATAACAGTCATTTTGCCCGTCATTATCAATGTATGCTGAGAAGAGGGTGAAGGAAAATCGGTCACATCAAATTGTTTTCTGCATTACTTCAGAATAAATGTGTGGCGACTCTAGAAAAAAACCAAACAACCATGCCACACAACAAAACAGTAGAGACAGTGAAGTCGAATGAGAAGCTGATTAAAAGGTACAAGATCCATAAAGCGTTCTAAGAAAATGGTTGAGGGAAGAGGGAAGCAGAGCTCTAGCACTGCAGAGGAGGAAGCTGAAGAAGCTGGGGACCACACACACTTTTACTATCTCAGTTTTTCCTTCCTAGGGCTGAGTGACAACTTGCAGTGAGAAGTAAACCTGTGTATGTCCCATAAGGACAGTGCAGAAGCAACATCACCCAGAACAAGTGGCACTTTCCTTTGCAACTTTGAGCATCCCTCTGCCAAAGACACTTTTTAAAGGAATTGTACTTTTTTTTCCCTCTTAGAAATTCAGCAACTCCTTGCAGAAGATGTCAGCACTGGGATTAGGAGGAAATTGATTCCATACACTTCAGCTCTTCCTCCATACAGCACTCCTCCAGTGAGTTTTATGCCCTCAAACATCCCCACATGCCAGTTGATATGCCACTGGACACACAAAGCAGTCTTTTTTCATGCTATAGAAATGCCATAATGTTTATATAAAGTCTTCAAATAATATCAGACACTTTGAATTAAGACACACTCACACAATTTATATCTTAAAGTCAGAGGAGAATCAAACCGAGAGCTGGGTGGGGAAGAACCTCATGAGGTTCACCAGGGAAAAGTGTGGGGTCCTGCACCTGGGGAAGAAGAATGTCAGGCACCAATACAGGTTAGGCATGGATCTGCTGGAGACAAGTTCTGAA
>JAOXNO010000001.1:156864904-156880052 GCA_028565335.1 Limnodromus scolopaceus
AGGGGGGTTGGACTAGATGATCTCCAGAGGTCCCTTCCAACCCCATATCATTCTGTGATTTTGTGATTCTGGCGCCTTGCACAGGGAACGTCCAGCTAAAGTTAGTGGGATAGAAATAAACACCTAAAAAGAGACCAACCTAGATTCTATACTTATTTTTTTATTTGTTGTTATTGCTTTCTTTCTGTCATGTGTTGCTTCTTTATTCGGGACCATGAGTTTGGGTCTGGATATCAACATTCATTCAGCATCAAGTCATGCTTTTGGTTGGAGATTATTAGCTGGGGCATTACTGAACGCAAATTACTGCCGTCACATGAATGTATAGTTACTGTGTTTGAATTTAGCTGGTTAAATCCTCCCAGAACAGCTCTCATGCACCAAAATGTGTGAGTTGGTGCAACTGTTGCAACACTAATACATTTAGCACACCTGCTCACAGAGATTCTTCCCTCTAAATTGCTGCCTGAGTTTTGTATCGAACCTTTCCCAACTGCTTAAGCAAATGAAGCAGGGGCTGCTACAGACTGTCACTGGTCATGTTGGCTCCCAGAATCTCCTTCTTTCCTGGAGCACCACCTATCCTCTGAAAGGCAAGAGACTCTCCTTTGCAAAAAAATATGTGATGAAAAAAGGTGGGAAAATTCGAGTGGTATGAATAACTTACATGCTGACAACTGCCACCTGATACTTCTGATTTTTCAACTTGCAAAACGTCTTTCATGTTTTTTATAGTTAGTCACTTATTTTTCAAATAAGAAGAACAATTGGTGAATGCAAACTCTCTTACGTTCACCCATAACGGCATTCCATTGTGCACCAGTTAAAAAGTGTTTGAACTGCAAGCCGTGGGCCTGTCACTATTGTATTTTCAGTATTGCAGACAATGATCTCCTCTCTTGTTTACAGGTGTCCTTTTGTGGGAAACTGAAACATGCAAAAAAATGTTTCTATTTTCATGTAATACTTATTTTGTACTGCTGAAAATATAAGCAATATATTAAGGGATGATGTGCCAAGCACTTATAATGCTTCCTGCCATGGGTTTTCAAACAAATGCGTTAATCCATGCTAATCTGGTTCAGTGCTTTGAAAACGATTATATGCTTTTTACAGCCCACTTGCCATTCCTGCTAGTATTACAAATGTCCTCCGTTGCATATATGCTTTTATTTGATTGCACCTGTAGGCAAATTTAGAGCAAATAAAAAGATACAGTTTTGTTTGATTGAGGTAGCTCGGTGGTATATTTGTACCATCCAGTGTCTATACTTTTTTTTCAGTTTCAGTGAAGTATGTACAAGGGATAAATAGATCTCAGAGGGTGCTGTGTGCTCTACTCTGGAGACCTATTTTGTTCAATTTAACAGAAACAATTGCAATATTATAGAAAAGCTGGAGAGACGTGGACACCCCTGGGGGCTAATTCCCCAAGTCTTGAATTACCCCTCAGAGATGCCCATCTATCTCCACTGTTTATACAGAACATTTAAGAAAAATACAAGATAAAATAGACTCATCAACTTTGTATCTATACTGGGTGTTGATGTCAAGGTGTTGGTGGGGTGAATGGCAGGGGTGGCTTCTGCAGGAAGTGGCCAGGGGATGCTCCATGCCAGACAGAGCTGTCTCCAACTGACTCCTGAACCTCAGCCTCAGCCCTGAGGTAGCCCCTCGGGGAAAGTATATTTAAGAAAAGGTAAAAATGACAGACAGGCAGAGGAGGAGGGTGAAGAAGAAGTGAGAAGCAGCCAAGGCCAGAGAAGAGGATGGGGAGGAGGTGTTCCAGGAGCTGAAGCAAAGAGTCTGCTGCTGCCCTGTGAGGGACCTGTGTTGGAACATGCTTTTTCCCTCAGGACTGCAGCTCATGGAGAGCCCACACTGGACCAGGGGGAATGCATGAGAGGGATGTAGGAACAGAGATAATTTTTTTGCACGGACCATACCCCATCCCCACTCCCTCTGCACTACTCAAGGAGAAATAGAGGCATTCAGAGTCTGGAGGGGAGTTGAACGTTGTAAAGGGGGAACAGAAGGTGGTGTTTTAATGTTTGTTTTTATTTCTTGCTACTCAAATCTATTTTAATTTTAATTTTCCACAAGTTGAGTCTGGTTTGCCCATGATGGTAATTGGTAAGTGATCTCCAAGTCTTTACCTTGACCGATGAGCTCCCTCATCTTATGTTCGCCTCCTGTCCTGCTGAGGAGGGGGAGTGAGCTAGTGGCTGGCTGGGGGTCTAGCTGCTGGCCAGTCAAACTACTACAGTACCTAAACTTGAAAGGAATGAGATCAAGTCAGAAATGGGGAAGTGGAGGTACGCCAGCATCCAATTTATGAAAAGTATTTGCATCATTATTTGTCTGAAAAGAAAAGCTCTATGCCTGAGACTAAGCCATGCACTGCGTCATTTTACTATTATTTCTGATTCATCTACGCTCAGGGAATACAGCAATGCTTTAGTTCTGATAGGACATCATATTTTCCATTAAACCCCCTCTTGTGACATCCCACAGAACATCAGATATGCCATAGACCAAAGCTGTGTTTGAATTTTTTTGAAAAATATGATTCTGACTATTAGTGTATAAACATTAGTTATAGCACATTAGTGGAAGAAGCCAAAAATGAGTTTGTGGTATGATTGGGCACATTCTACTTAGAATACATGCTGACCTTGAAATTTTACAGTCTAAATAACTAAGAACGAACCAGTAGGACATCAAAGATCACTAATGTAACCACAGACTTAAATCAAGAAGGCTGGAAAGCCAAAACAAGACCCTAGCTGTGGTCTAGGTCATTGTTGCTCTGCAGGTTTCCAAATTAGCTGTCTCTGTTTTAACTTTAGTAATGATATATGCTCTTCTACCAATATTTGTACAAGATAAAAGGCATAGTGTCTTCGGAACTGCGGTGTGTTAACGGAAGCACAATTAATCTAGTCACGTTTCCTTTCTCTAACTTTTCTTGATAACCTTGATGAAACATTTTTTCTCTGCTACATTCCTCTGATTTTCTGTCTCATTAAGGGTGAATAACAAGTGACACCACTGTGCTACCTAAGATATACTTTATGGTATAAACACATGAGCATTAAAACTTGCCATTTTAAGTCTCCAGTTAAGAAACTGTTAAGAAACGGTTATTTCCTTCACATATTTTAATTTAAGATGCATCCACTTATAAGGGCATTTTATCATCATGACCATCATGCTACTGGCAAGGAAATCCCTCACTGTGAGAACTGTACCCTCACTAATCGGTTCCTCTCGGGGAAATTTGAGGAGAAAATTATTTCTTCATCACATGTTAATTTTAATGATTTCATAAATTTCATCACTTCATATTGGAATCATCCTGAAACTTCATGTCACTTTTCACCAACAAAGAAAAAGAACAAAACCGCCATGCTATTAAGTGCCTCTTACAGATCACAGACTTCAGTCCCCCACATCTGGTGTGAGTATCTTTATCAGAACAGATGCTGGTACAGTTTCACGGAAGCTTGCATCTTCCCACAAAAGATTTCAGTTGTACTGAACCAACGTACCTTGATTATAAAATAACCCATCAAAACCATGTTCAAGCTGTATGAGTTTTCCATCCAATTCTCATCTGTGTATAGCAATAAATGAGGATGTGGAGTGCTACAATGGACAAGATGGATTTGAGTGTGTTCTTCCCCACTTTGTGGGGAAGGTGAGTCTTCCTGTGGTCCCTTCTGTGGCAGGAATGGAGAATCAAAAATCCTTGCTCCTCAGTGTTTGCCCAAGTCTTGCTTTAGGTCAGCACTTCTAATCCCTGATCTTTCCGGCATCATTTTCGCCATGAGAATGGAAATGGCATTGTTAACCTTTGAAATATTTTATTTTAAAATAAGCAATCTATCTGCAGGGGCTTTGTGAGAAGCAAGTGCAGATGACTTGTTTCTTAAGATAGACTAAGTCTTCCATTCCATGCAAGGGCCAGACTGATCTTAGTTATTTGTTCTCAGCCAATTTTCCAGCCGGTTTTATACTGTTAAACTGAAGTTTACAGATTTTATGTCAGTTAAGTTTGTTGCTATTGTTAAGTCACATTGACATTTGTCTTATTAAGACGTATGCTAAAGAATAGCCTGTGGTTTATGATATACATAAGTGTATGTATCAACATACGGTTAGAACCAGTAATCGTGTAGCGCTATAAAGGTTTATTGCCAGTATGCCATTTGTGAGTTATGCAGGTCATCCCAAACAAGTGGCAAAACAACTTTTACAGCAACGTGTGCTGTTATATTTCAGTCATGCCACACAGAGTACGTCGCAGCTTTTACAGCATTAAAGAAAAAATAAATTTAGCAAGCTTTTAAAATAAAATGTTGTTATTGAAACTGCTTTTATGTGACCCTCCACCTGCAAAGTGAGTTACCTTGGTTGTCCATAAATCCCAAAGATTTAGGGAACTCTTTGCCTTGGTTACAGTATGCACATATTTAGTGAAACTATAATTCTGTCTGCTTTTTATGTTCACTACCTTATCTTTGTTACACAGTTTAGCTTTTAAGATGTGTAATTATTTATCCATATTCTTAATGAGAGAAAATTCTACTTTGATTCATCACAAATCAAAATTACTTTTTCTGCCACGCTGTTATTTGTAGTTAGGCTTTAAATTTCGCTTGCTGCCTTGAGCTAAAATATATGTGAAAGGAGGTGCAAGGTCATCTACACAGGATATTAACATTTATACAAGACAGGAACCAATTCCACCCATATCACACTATGCTTCCAGTGCTATGGTATTAATAAACCCTGCTTACACACTGTAGTTATATCAAAACCTATTAAAATGCCAGGGATCACTTATTCAAACGGGCTTTTATGGCTAATCAGGAAATTTAACATTGATTATACTGCATCTGCTTTTAAATAAAGCAAACGAAATTTGCCCACTTAAGAGTCGTGATCAATCCCTTTGGGACAGTGAGGGGAATTAACATATTTAATTACCCTGTGATGGATTCTTCTTCACTTGCTTAATATTTAAGACATATCGTATCACTGCACGTATCGTACCTGCTTTATGAAACTGCACAAGAATCCTGATGTTCCTGTGAGGAGGGGGACTACATTTATTTCACACCGCTACAAGAAAATGATATTTTCTTCTACTTGTTCAAAGACATTTGATACCTAGATTACGCACTTCAAGTGGAAGCGTATCTGAAAATGCATTGTCACTAGTAGGCAATGAGGTGCAAGGTGGATCAAGGAACGGGCACACTCTTAGGAACCAAGTTCCAGGCTTCGTGTTACTCTCTCCTCCCCAAATCCAACCCTCATTTGGATTTTTGGTAAAGCTGCAACTGTTGCAGTAATGCCTCTCTGTCTGCACCTATGGAGATGCACAGAAGAAAACACAGGACCAAGGCCAAATTCACCTCCTCTCTACATTGTATGTTGCAGGAGGGTCTTCGGGGCTGCCTTTTGGGATAACTGGGATAGTTCTTGTGAAAGAGTTAACATGCCACTTAAAAACTCAGTAAGTATGTGGATGATTCCACATCAGCGTCTGCGTATTTGCTTTTGCAGTGATCTTACATGATCAATGCTGGGCAAAAAAGATGGTCCACAGTCCATCCTAGAAAGGCAGATGTATCACCCTAGGAAGAAGGTGAGAACCTGTAACACAACCGGCGCATCAGAAGTGGGGTTTCATCCAGCCCAAGAGTCAGCAGCTCAGTTACATTGTAGATGTGGAGGTAGTTCATGAAACCACAGCCCTGACATGCGTCAGCACGCCAATTCACCCTGCTACCTCTGGATCTCACTGCAGAGCCTGCTCCTCCAGAAAGCTTTCTGTGCTGAGCCCTTGGCCACAGCTTCTGGTCCTACTGTTCAGGTTTCTCTCCTCCTCCCGCTGCCTGTGATTCGAAATGAGGGAAACTGTCTTTTCCCTGTTGAGGATTTTTCTGTTATGGGAATGCCTCATCTCAGTATAAAATTTCTTAAACAAGGAGAAAGGATTGGAGCTCTTCATCGGTGATTATTTCTGGATTATTAATTACCTTTAATTACGATGTAACATCAAGATTAAAATGCATTCTAAAACTTGACACTTGAACCTTATTAGCTTACAACAAGAGTATGGTAGTTTCTAACAATACTATTTATCAAAGGTAAATCTCTTATTAAGACCTTCTAATTATTAAGGTAGTATAATCAATCTTCAGTAAAATTCTATTAGAGAGATATAAGCCCTTGAGAAAACTGCTCGTGACTCTTATGAACTTGACCAATTCTGAAAGGTATAAGAATTCTCTTTTCTCTCACCATGAGTTACCTATATTCAAATTTGTTACCTTGACACTTTAGAAAGAAAGGCTTTTGGTAGGTTATTGATATGCCACTGGAGTGTTTTAATCATCTTGTAAATGCTGATGTTCTTATTATTAATTTTTTGTAACAAATTCATTCCACAAGCAGAAAATTCTGTGATAGGGAAGATAATTCATAAATCCGTTGGAGGGCACAATCTTTTCCCCGATGTGTTTACTGTCTAAACAGTTTAGAAATACTACTCTCCCTTTAATTTGCCTCTTTACTGCATCAGCTGGATATCCTCCTCCTCATGCTACTTACTCTGCTCCCGTTTTCAGTACACAGGTGGACTTTGCATTTCTTAGCTCCTTCCACACATTCTCTACAAGCCTTGATCTCAGCCACATTTGGAAATTCTTACATGTCTTACCCTATATCTGCATTTTGGCTATGTCTGTATTGTTGGACTGGAGATGCTTTCCATCTTTAGGTGTGTGACTTAGTTGCTAATGCTGTGATGGGACACAACCCGGCCTTGCAGCACTGTCCCCTCCTCACCCTAAAGCCACGTGCTCTGACCTGCTTCCCAGGCTGCTTGGGGGCTCCCGGCTGCGGGACACAGGTGTATTTGCCCTCCTACAACATAGACATAGACTTGATCCCTTAGCTCACCTCCTCTCTTGTCCCACGTACCAAACAAGGGTCATAGAATGTTGAATGTGTTTCAATCTGAAGGCAAGGTCACTCTTTATGAACTTGCTCTACTTTGCCCAGTTGACTCTCTCAGGGCCACATTGCAGCCCAAGACAATCGAGATAGATACACAAAGGTAAAAATACACCCCACTAGGTTTCTTGCTTGATGCATCATTGCTTGTCTGTGTCGCAGAGAGACAAGTGAAGCTCAATGGGTAGTCTTTTCTATGTGGAAAGAAAGTAGCAGACTTTTTGCTCTTAAAAAATTCTGTCTGGGAGAAAGAGTAGAAGTAACCTGTCTAGCCTACAACAGATGGAAATAAGCAGAGTTAATTCCAACCAAAGCAGCGAGTTCCTTTAACCCAGACAAACTGTGACCTTCAGAATCACAGCTACTCTTTTACAGCTACTCAGCTTGCTGACAGGTTATTAAACACTAAGCTAAGATGCTTGCTTTCAATTTCTCTTGTTTTTCTCCCATTATCCAAATCAGGCTGTATTTCTCTCACCTTACACCAGCATTCAGAGCATGTCCTCATCTATACCTGCTTGCATTTACCACAGCATTCTACATTTCTGCATCTCATCAACTTCATACCATTCTAAACTTCATCAGAATATTTTCCCCTTCATTCACGCATCCTAATATCCTGATTTAATTTACTCCTTATAATTTATCCTACAAATGAATGTTTGTTTACTCACCCCAAGCTAACTCTGCAACAGCTTCCTGCAATTTTTGGTACACACTTTTCTGCATTGTTAAGAACATAATTTTTTTGGATAAGGTTGAATTTAAAATGCTGCAAAACCATATTACTTGCTCTTTGCGAAATTATCTGTATTTTAATGGTTCTTTTAATATGATTTTACAGAATGAGTTTTCTGCTCAGATAAGAAATAGAAAATTGAAATAACGTATTTTCTAATTCTCCTTTGCAAAAACTTGTATCTTATTTTTCAGTTGACTTAATGTACATCAGGGTTTTATGCAAAAACATAATTTTCAAAAGCAACACATAGCAATCCAATCGCTTCCATCACAGTAATATGAAAACATGGTCAACATTAGAAGAGGCTGCTGATAATAAGATTGTTTTTAAGGTCCTCAAACGGATTTCAAGCTCTATTTTACTATGGATAGTTTTGTCCTCTTAAGCCCTAGGCATCTGGAAAAAGTTCAGTGCTGTTTTTGTAATACTTGGGAGGGTAGTCTTAAAAGAAGAATAAAATTTTTCGATATGAAAGGAGATGTGTTTATGCTTTTGTGTTTTTCTGAAAGCCTAAGATTGTTTCTGCTATAGAGTAGGGCTTATCTTCCTGTTGTATAGTTTTATTTGAGTTATGTTTTGTTTAACTAGAAGACTATATTTGTAGAAAAGTAGGTTTTATTTCAATGAAGTTACTTTAAAGAAAATAATCTAAAGAAGACAAATATATATTAAAGACAATACAAGAATTTCCAGTCCAGAATAATGATAAATGCTTTGAGCCATCTTATATATTTTAAAACCTCATTTACACCTTTCACAGTGTAGAATGTAATTCTAGTTAAAGCTGGATATTTAAAGTCAGCAACATTATATTGCGGATTTCATTAAGCAGGATCTTGCAGAATTGTATACAAATGTCTGCTAGATTTCTGCAGAGCCCTGGTACTTCTACACCTACTCAGTTCTTCGGGATTACTTCAGAAAGACGTAATTAGGAATCCAGATGTACTGAATAAGAATTGTTACCAAGGTACAAATAGGTATCCTTTTTACTTGTTCCCATTTTGCTTAGCTTCACTGCTTTTAAAAACATGGGTTATAAACAGGAGTGAAAAATTCCAGATATGCTATAAAATATAAGACCAAGGGTTATGGTATTTCATCCCTTTGCAAACTCTTTCTTCATTTTATGAGCCCCCACTGGTACCTGTGTTTTTTCTCACTGACAAACTGATGTATTCTTCCCAGAGTGTACAGACCTCTTCAGCTTTGTCATTCATGTGAGTAAGGTTTTCTTATAAGCCATTTTCTGCCAAGTTAATACACCAAAGCTTTAAAGGTGGAATACAAGAGCTTTTTTAAATGTTTCAGGATACCTTTCTTCATTCAGTCAAGAGTAACTGCAATCCATTTAAGTCAAACACGTCGTATAAAAAGATGCATTTACAGCAGCAGGGTTGTTTTTAAAGCAGTTTATTTTCTATAATGGTTTTTGCCCAACCCTTTAGTTTTCAATAGCATTTAACTTTGAGAGAGAAATCTTAATTTTCTCCCTGCAAAGCACAAGTGACAGTTTCTTATGTAACAGTCCTCGAAGCTTGAATGACTGTAAATAGTTTTTCAGGCCTTGTTATTTGCTTCTGACTTGCTTGTAAAGGCTTAGTATTGTGATAATGCAATTAAATGCTGTGACTTACTACAAAGCAAAGGAATATACAATTGCTATGTGGTTTAGTTTGACTGTGGAATATGGCCAGTGCTCGTAATGAATGCTATTAATCAGAGAAAAATGCGAATTTAAAATCACAATGTGCAAGTAATAGGCAACTGATAATCAGACCATCCATTTTCAGGCATCAGATCAAAGAAAGATTATTATCATTATCCAATCAATTATGTTAGGTTTTGAGCTGCTCTGGCTTGACAGGTAAGCAAGATCTAAATGCTGCCATTCTCACCACAAGTAAACCATTTGAGCTTTGTTTAAACATGAGACACTGAAGTGTCCCTCAGGCCCTGGGAGTGCACCCAGGCCATGCCCCATCTCTACCTGGGGTGAAGTTGAGGTGTAAAGCTCTTCCCCCCTAATTTCTGACTGTCATGGGAAGGACGGAGGCACACGCGTGTACGGTGCACCCTAGTCAGGAGGGCAGGATGCTGGGGTGTGCTGCAGAGCACAGCAGGATGGCCCTAGTTTTTGCCACTGTAAAAATGGGCCTGATTCAGTAAAAATCTTGGCTAAAACATTGTTCTCTTGCTTCTATGTATATACTTTTTAAAATTTGTGTATTCCATGTGGTGAAGGTGCAAACCTCTTCAGAAATTTTGTTTGAGATACATGGACTTGCTTTCTTAATCACATTTTGTGGAGTCTTCAGAACCAGCTGACAAGCTGGTTCTCTTGATGAGGCATTGAAAACCTAAGGTTGAATGAATATTCTTGGACTAGAACCTAACTGTTTGCATGTACATTTGGCTTCTGAGCCACCTATATGTAGTGTAAGGTTGCGTCTACATTTTGGGAGAAGTATTTGGATCAAATTTCTCTCTAGATAGCTCGATACTTTATTGCATGCTTTGGCATTAACTTACTAATTTCCTTTTAAATAAATGATTGTTTTACCTGTTTCAAAATGTAAAAGCTTGGGTTTTGTTCTTTTTCCCCAAAAACATGTAAATTCAGCTGTATTTGTTTCTTTAGTCAGCCCTGGGTATATACCAGATGGGAATTGACAGATCTGCATATCTCTCTATAATTCTTACATCTTTGAGTCTTTTTATAAAAACACAAACTTATATTTATAAAGACCTCCAAAATGAAAATACATGCGTTTTAAGCAAAATGTTTACAGTTTGCTTATCCACATAACAACCATTTCACAGATCCCAAAATATTTATTTTCAATATTGAACTTCTTTTTATGGTTGATCCACTTTCTTTCAAAGCTGTTCAGTTTATACAACCCGTAAATTACTTTTCCATAATTGCTGTAATTACAGTCCTCCTCATGTGCTTACTCTTATCTCAGAACTCTGCTACTGTTGAACATTCTGGTAACAGAAAACCTCATGTTTATTTAGGAGATAACATAGAACACCCTGTTAACTGAAATATCTATTTGGAAAGCTCTCTGTAGTTTATGTAATGTGATATTACTGTGATTTAAACGGCCGTAGAAACATCCCAGCCATACAAAATGTTTTTAAAGACAATGTATGGCTAACCTAAACCTCGAAGTGTTAAAAATTTTCCTATTAAAATCAGGCTGGAACCATGGCTTTATCATGTAAATGGAAAGTATCTCATAGTAAGAGAAAAAATATATGACACCAATATAGTCTAAGGAATTCTTACAAAACATGGGAAATCCCCATTTTCTGCTTAACCATCTCTGAAGAGACAGTTCTTGTAATGACTTGAGACTGTGTATTATGTACTTTGACAAGAAATTGCATTTTACCCTTCTTTGGTAAGTTTCATCCAAGGTGATATTTCCTCATGGGCATAAACTCTTTTCATTGTGTTCTAGCTCTTGCTATTATCTATGCAAAAAGCAAACCACTTATTCAAAGCACGACTATGTGGTAATAACATTTCTTTACCTGAAATATTCATAATCCAGAAGGACTTCTTCCTAAATTATAACTTTTTTTTAGTGAATTTAATCATAGTTTTCATCTTCAGCCCCTTTTGAAATGACTTCTCTCAGTTTTCCCGTCAGTGCTGATTACCCAAACCTGCTATTGAAGTTCTAATTTCCTCACTAAAGCACCTCAAAAACACAGGGAAAGAGGAGGATTGTCAACACAATTCTGAGATGGTCTGAAGTAGTCTTTCTCAGAGCTTTCTGCACTGTTGGCCTGTATTCACAACTACTTGGCTGTTTTCTCAAGGATACAATGAAACACAAATATATTTAAAATGGTATTAATTTCAGAATTCAGATTAAAGCTGACCTCCTATAATACTCTGACACATTTACTGCAAGTTACCACCCAGACTTTGTCTACGCTTCATATTTCACCATCCCTTCTGTCTAATACTATCTTCTTTGTCGTGTTTCATTTTGTTACTGTTATTCATGCAGGAGACTTCTTAAATGAAGCTTTTGCTGTCTCTGTCAGCTTTCCTACATATCCCTGCTTAGCAGCCCACTATTCTAAATCACATCAGAAAAAAATGTTTTTAACCTTTCCCACTATTTTAGTTGTTCTTTTTATCACCTATTTCTTCATTATTTTCAGTTCATGAACGTATTTATGCCCCTAAAACACTTTGGTCCATTGTATGTGGGATGATACAGTACACATCATCCATCAATAGGGTACTGTGAGATGTCTTTTATAAGATTACTTGAAAATTAAAAGAAAACAAAATCACAATTTCTTCATACCAGAGCATGAAACAATATGAATGGTACAAATTCAAAACCAGAAAATTATACATAACTAATTTTCTCCTTTTTAAAAGGGAATGTGCAAACCAGGAGTTATCTAACAATCATTAAAACCAGAATAATAAAATGGCAGATATGGCAAACATATAAACTAATTGACAGTTTATTTCCTTTAAGGAGATGCACGTTTTTTCAGCATTGTGCTGCATATAACCCTAATGAAGAACGGAAAGCAGACCCTTAAGGTAGAATAACAGGTAAGAGCTTTCACCAACCTAGTAGCATTAAAAGGATAGAGGGAGGTCCCAGTCTCTCACCCCACATCTCACTTGTGTTCCTTGTTATAAATACGCACAGTTTATTTTACAATGGCTCCAGCATGAATTGGATAATGACCCAATGGGGCAAAAAGCCAAGACAATTTCGTAATCAACAAGAAACCTTAAAGGTTAAAAAAAAATCAAAACCGGAAAAGATTGGGTGGATAGACTACTTCATGCTTGGGCAATGGTCCTGTTTTCAAAAACATCTTATCAGCATCAAGGTGAGTGCAAAGGAATCAGTGCAAATATACAGTTGTAGAGGTCACTGGGATAGAGAAGAAATAAGTGACAAGACAGCTTTTCAGCAACGGTGACCTCATCCATCTCATGTAAAGTTACTATTTGCATTTCTACTCGGCCACTCCTTGAGCTGATGCCAGTCACTAATCTTGATGAGAATTTTGTACAATTTTTCCCCTCATGGTTCATTTTCTACCAGGTTTGTAGGCTGAAGAAAGCTTGGAAAGCCCATCAGGAGAGGGGAAGCAGAAGGAACACATGGCTGGGAACGGGTTCTCTTTTTTTGGTAGCTTCCGTCTCTTAGACTGGCTCAACCTTCTCTGGATGCTTCGCCTTAGGGATATTACTGACAAATGCGCCTAAAGACTTATTAACGAAGATGAAATTAGCATTCCACCTCTTGTCCTGAATTATTTCCTCCTGCCATAAGGTGACATTTGAGTTAATTCAGGTAGCTGAGGCAGCAGAAAGCCTATTCCAGTTTTGTGACTCAGTTAGCTTCCTGCTGGTTCTCTTCCCAGTAAGCTCTCACCAGGCTGAGCGCTCGGCTGGCGCTGGAAAAGACACAGCAGAAACACATGGCGAGGACAGAAATGTGCCTGACCTGTTCACAGCCATTGCCCATAGCTTCATCTCTCTGTAACACCAAACTAATCTCTTAAATCACAACCTGGCTGGTATTTCTATTGACACCGCTGGTCTAGGGAGCTCTTTTTCTCTCCCTGCTACGCTCTTTCTCCCACCAGTCCATTCCCACTGTGCTGCCTATCACTCTGTGTCGGCACTGCTGCTTGGCTGTGTGGAGGACCAGCAGATCAGCGGCCGCTGGTGATAGAGCGGTACGAACACACAACCGGCTGAAGCGCGGAAGGTGCCAAATGTGAAACTATGGCCAGACAGAGATTCCCAAATGTAGTTTGCTCAGATGCTGCCTTTATAGGGCTAGAAGTGTTTTCTGTCACACCTTCCCACTCTGTGCCAGACCATATGCTTGGGAGAAAACATGGCACTGGCCCCAATCCTCCCTCCCGTACGAGACAGTAGTAACAGCAGTGGCAGATCCTTGCTCTTTCACAGAGGAGGAGGCTTTCAGGCTCTCCTTGTCTCCTCTGAGGAAGAGGAGGGAGATCAGTTGTTAGTTTCCAGGTATTGTATTGAATCCTGAATGTCAAAAGGTGACTGGTCTATGACACCTCACTCTAGTGAATCCCTGAGGAGGGTCTGGCTTGACCCTTTGGTATTGTTAGGAAAAAGGGTTAAAAGGTTTTAAACTAAAAATCTAGGCTTTTTTTTTTTTGGTTATAAACTAGGATAACTAACACAAAAAAGTTAGAACACAGAGCATCTTAGGGTGTTCACTGTTTATTGAGGTCTCCTAGCTCACCACACATCCCTTCCCTTACCACGGTGCCAGAACTCACTAGGTGACAGAGAGAGCCAAATAAGAGAACAAACTCAGATAAACATACTCAATTTTTTTTTTTTAAATTTAAAAATTAAAAAAAAAAGAAAAAAAGAAAAAAGTGGTTTTCACAGACATCAGCTGCCTGGCCACTGGTGCTGGGACTGGAACGTGGGAAAGTGCGAGGATGTGCGTCTGGCATCACTGTTTTGTAAGCAGCATCGGCTTAGGTCAACTTAGGTCAGCTAATAATGAAGCCACACCTTAAGGCAACATTCAGAATTCTGCATAAAAAACAAGTAAAATGCACATCTACTCCCACACCTGGGTGCAATCTGCATTGGTCAGCAGCTGATCAGAGCCCATGAGATCTGTACCGTTTGTTTCCTGTGCTCTTGTGGATCGTTGCTACATATATTACATACACAGCAAGTCTCTGCAGAGAAACAAATAATTTCAGCTGTCTTAAGTTAGAGCTTCCTAAAGGCACAATTCTCTGTATTTATGTGAAACTTCAGATAGTCATGATAACTGAAGGTACATTGAAATGTAAAAATTACGGCCTTACAAACTGGGAATTGAATAAACCTTTTCAGATAGAAAGTCAGTGATGTAGAGACAGAGTCTGAATCATTCTGGGAATTTCGAGATGCCTTAGTAGCAGTTTATGAGTACATAAGCCCTAAACTGTGATAATTAATCTCTTTTCAGGTTTGTACCTGCAGGAATTGTACATATTGGAAATCAAACAGATTAAGAGTGTTATTCAACATCTCTCCTTGCCTGTGCATTTCTTTCCTCAAAAAAAATGCAATTAACCCATTTCTTCAGTTACTGTAGCAAGAAGGAAGGTGGTATTCTACTTGGGAATATCCACTCTAGCTTCACAGGTGCCAATAGACGTTGCTGGGTCATCACCAAGCTCAATATAGGTTACGAGACTGAGTTGGGAGCTCAGGGAAATACAGACAGCAAGCCTAGGCTCAATTCTGTGCTGCTATTTTATATTGTAATTAGTATGTAAACCAGATATTAGTACCGAAACTAAATAAATCTCAGGTTGTGCCTTAACAAA
>JAOXNO010000001.1:156888881-156926491 GCA_028565335.1 Limnodromus scolopaceus
GCCAAAGCAGGATTGCCCAGAGCACATTACTCAGGACTGCATCCAGGCAGGTCTTGAAAATCTCCAGAGAAGGGGACGCCATGACCTCTTTCGGCAGCCTGTTGCAGTGCTCCATCACCCTCACCATAAAGAAGTTCTTCCTCATATTTGAGTGGAACTTCCTATGTTCCAGCTTATGCCCGTTCCCCCTAGTCCTTTTGTTGGAAATCACTGAAAAGAGTCCAGCTCCATCATCTTTCAATCCACCCTTTAGGAACTTGTAAACATAGAAAAGGTCTCCCCTCAGCCTTCTCTTCCCGAGCTTCTCGGTTTCATTGGAGGTGTCATGATGTGTCTCTTTCAAGAAGAAAGCAAAAAAATTATTTTAGCCTGGACTATTAAACATTTGCTAAGCTGTCACTAACTGAAAATACGGCTTTATAAATAGGTTTTGATTTTTAGGCTGCCTTAACTAAGAATGCTATCAGTTTTCTTATGAGCACAAGATACACATTATGAAATTTTAGTGTTTGCATTCAAGTACCTATTCTACACCTGTCAATCCAAAATTTGTGAATTTCTACCAGAAACTCTGAATTTGAAGTAATGGCACTCCAGGACTGCAGGAACCCTCTGCAGTGTCTCTGTGTGGAGGGAATAATATCACTTATTTTTTCTCCCAGAGTCCTTAAGAGAGGCTGACTTAACATAATAAATTTTTATATTATTTTTATATTTTTATATAATGATTAAGGAGGAAGGTGGCGGAGAGAAGAAATTCAAGGGCCAGGTAACCAAGGTTGCTAAAATCCCTAGTTTTAGCTCTTACTTACCATGATCAAGCACAAGCAAGACTTTTGCCTGCTGAGAGTTATGACAGTTTGCCAGCCTTTGGTCTGTAGTGTGTAAGGGTAAATAGCAGTGGCAGATGTTGTACATCAGAGAAAGAAGGGGCAAAAAACCCAATCTGTTTTAAATATTATCTCAATACACTTCAGAGGTTCCCTATTTTCATGAACCTAAGCTGCAGCTGCCTACACAGCTAAGACTGTGTTTATTTACAGTAGCTGTACACACAGGAACAAGAAAATTGTAAGGGATTACAACTGTAGGCTAATTTTTCCATGAACGAAAGTGAGTCTTGAAGAGCACAGTTATTCTCGCAATAAACCAGTAAAAAAAGATAAATCTAGGTGGCTTCTTGAAGCATTCGAAGGAAAATGTTTATCCATGTGCTTGCAGAAAACAGAGTCCTGAAGGCTTTTGTAAGCAGTAAATAAAATTGATTGCATATTTTCATTACTCTAAAGCTTTCATTAGGAGTAAGTAGCTAAGGTTTTGATGGGGATTTTTACTTAAAATGATTGAGTTGCTATAAGTGAGACTGCATGGTATGCTCTACCTCAAGAGGTCTCCTAAGATAAGTGTCTGAGTCATACTGATGGGAAGAAGAAAGAGGGATTCTTAAAGCACAATAAAGAGAAAGCTTATTCATTGTTCAGAGCTGCTGCACTGACAGTAAGTGAAATAACTTCAAGACTGGCAGGAGAAGCCTTTGCTGAAACCTTTCAGGTAAGATTTTCTCCTGTGGCTGAAGTCTAACAGGGCACTGTCAGGAAGAGGTGGCTCTGGCACTCTGAGCCAGGATGCCAGCTTTGCTGGCCTTGAATACTACAGTGTAAACACACCACAAGCTGATCTGCGTTGCTACACTACAGAGCTGGTCAAATATTGAATAGACTGCTGGCAAAGCCACTTGCTCTCCAGCCTGAGCAGAAGGATGGCTGTGGACATGAGCTGGTGCAGGAGCCCCTTGGCTCCTTTTCACAGACAGGGTTGCAATCTTGAGCCATTAGAATCATGATCATTCACACATCTCTGTTACTGCACAACTTCTGAAGTGTTTTCTGCAGTCTCCCACCTATTAAAACATGTGAGTAAGGTCCAGATGTGTCTGATTTACTACTGAATAATTCCTAGGGAAAAAAAAAATTTACTTGTAATTTCTGCTGCTGTAAATAGCAATGCAGTGGCAAACCTCCATGGATTGCAGCAAAGCAGTCCATGGACTACACTACTACACAGGCACTACACTAGTGTACAGTTTGTCACTAAATACAGCAACAAAGTGTTTGTAATTTACTTTACATGTCCACAAAAAAAAAAAAGCTAGGTAGAGTCATTGCTGTGATTAAAGCAACTACTTGGATTCTCAGTCTTCTGTTGTTCTGAATTATTTAAGTAAGGAGTATCATATTTGGCACACAATCTGGCTTGACATTCAGATTTAGTATCATCTATGTTTTTGTCTCAAGACAGAAGAAAGTTAACCCCACTGCTAATCATGAGAGATATCCTGAATGCTCCCCCCACCCCCCCAAAAAAAAAAAGAATGTTATGGCCACTTTGCCATCCAGAATCTCAGAACAAGATGCATGTGGTTACATGGAAATCAGCTTTTCATGGATGTTGATTCTGAAGCTGAATGAAGGCACCAAAGAGAAGTGTGGTGCCCATTAAGGGGAGCTCATTCCTTGACTGACATTCCTGCTTGAGAAAAAGAGCAGTTCAATGGAATTAAATGATCAATTGTAGAGAAAGTTAATGTTAGGGAAGGTAAGAAAAGTCTCAAGATAAAAACAGGGACTGAAATACAGGGTAGCTAGAGAAAGAGGAGTAACAGTATTGCTAAAATTGAATGCAATTCCCTAAAATAGATGGGGTTTGAATCTTTGCAAGTGGGAATAGTTTTCTCCATCTCTTCTGTGTTTCCATGACAGAATGAACGGTGGGATCCCTGATCCTTATCGTTGTTAATTGGTATAGCTCCATGGAGAGAAGCATAATTTTTATTATCTCTGTTGTGCCATGAGACAGAGAAAATTCCCTTTTCCCCATTCCACAAATCAGTCAACTCTTCCCCTGAGGCAATCTAATTCCTCAGCAGTACGGTTCCTCTACTCATTCTTTTTTATCTTGCATTTGCTAACTTTGCTTGAGACTGGTGCAACGGAGATTATGAGGGGTAACTAACAGGCAAAACACTGGAAACAAGCTTTGTCAAAATACACATTTTCAAAGCCAGTGTGGCTGGTATACTTTTAAATACCTCATAAGTCTTTTATACAGATACCTGGAAGAAGCATTTATTGATTATCATTTTAAAATTATAATGTAATTATTAGACTGTATTCCTTTCTCAGGCATAACTCTGAGTTTCAGAGGAATTCTGCTAGAATGAGGTGTGTTACATTTTGCTTTTATTGTGCGATAATGAAGGCAACAAAATACAAAAAGCCTATAATGAAACATTACACAAAAAGGACACAGACCTTAAGGTGACACAAACAGGAAAAATATAATAAACCATGTGTCATGCTGCTGCAGCTGTTTCACCTCTTACCAATTTTCACAGTCTATAAAATCTTGGAAAGCACCAGATGTTTAGGGGAAGCTGTCCCACTCTCTCTAGCTTTGAAAGTAGATGCAAGATTTATTAGTGCTATATAAATGTGATTTCAGTCCTGACTTTTATATTTATAAACTAGGTAGAACATGTAACACATCACATTGTCAAGAGAGCCCATTTACTTCCCTCTGCTCCTCCTCACTTGTAGATCTTGGATGTTGCTGGACAATTACAGCAACCACAGAACAATACCAGAACATGCAGTCCAAACTAGAGTATTTGCTTAGTCACTGACAAGCACATCTGAGACTTTTCTCCTAGTACCAACTTTTACCAAAACGACCTTGCAATACACAGATTATGAGCTAAGCAAAATTATCTTGCTACATATGAATATACACTCACATTTGGGACTCCTGCCTACGCAGAGACTGTTAGTGCACAAAATTATCTTCTTTTTTTTTTTTTTCCTAGTGCATGGTTCCTAGTATCGGAACAGGGATAAAAACTGCTCATGCATAATTTCCAATCTTTCATAGCTCAGCGGTGCTGTAAAGTGCTGCCGTTCGTTTTAATTCAGCGAGTTGAAGTTTTGTTGTGTTTAGTACTAAGGGAATTGCCTGTGTTATTCGAAAGCCTCTGACAGCTGTCAGAGACAGCGACAACTTGCTGCATTTCAGTCTTTCATAAAGGAAGGACTCAGGACCCTCATCTTCAGCACAGCTGTTGGAGGCCTCAAAAATGGGATAAAACAGAATACCTTTTGCAAACACAGGAAAATCTCTGTATCTCCTCTATTCCTTCCCCTATCAAATTGTACATGGAAAGCTGTATAGGTAGAAGAAAGAGAAAATATGTCTTGATGTGTTTGTACTTTATACTGCCTTGTCATCACTGACCTGAAGGGATAATTGCACAGCAGCCTGCTTTCCTTTAAGGAAGCGCACAGTGTATTACATAGTATTTAATTAATTAGCACTATGTTTAACAAAATGTACATTCGTGCAGTTTTTCTTTTCTGAGAGCAGGACCAATCAAACTCTGAAAGGCATTGATGAAGACAAGGGCTTTGCATCAAGACTGAATGTCTGAATCTGCACACATTTCCACACTTTCGAACGGATACCTCATTCTGCCCAGCACTCTCACTGAATTTAAACCACCAGAAAAGGAAATCTTCTGTTAAAACCTGAAGTCTTACCTTCCAGCTTTTGATTTGGAACAGGTTCTTGCCTTAATAAAAACTCTGTGTTTATTTTAAAGTGGTTTTTTTTTTCCCTAAAACCCTACATTATTTTCTTTGATCAGAATTAGTGACAATTCAGCTCTTGTTTACTCTTTAATGACAAAAGGAAAGTAGCTTATGCAATGTCTTTAGCAGGTTGGCATTGTTTGCCCATGTGTTCCTTCTTAGCTTTCTCATGATGAACTGACCTCTTGCACACCAGTAATCCCATGGGTACCTCTCCATATAGCGCTGCTTCCAACCTCAGCTCCTTTAAGCAGTACAAGGGACTGAGAAGGCATGTTTATTTGCATGATTTGTTTATTATTGCTGTTTGCATTTTTGGCTTACGCTATTTTAATAGCACACTCAACGCTGTTTTTCACTTTTTATACTCTGATTCATTTTTCATCCTGTTTCCTTCTCCCTATTCATCTTGCACCACCTCTGTGCTGAGTAAAGTGAAAATCTGTGAAATCTGTGAATGAGTCAGAGTCAAGTCTTCAAAGTCACATTGGTCAGTGAGGTTTGAAATGAAGCAAAATGAGATTGCTTATATTTTGTCTTTCCAAAAGCAGAAAGTAACTTTTTTTTTTTTTTTTTTTTTCAATACAGAGAGCTTTGTTCCATGTTTTCCAGCTGCTTTTATTTTCCTGAAATCCAGTCTAGGCTATGATGCTCATTAATGACTGGTAACTAGCTGTTTCAGTTATTTGTATATTATCATTAGCCTTATCATATTCCTTATCCTATCCTTTGTATCATCAAAGCAACTTGAATCTCTTATTTCTTGTTAAATGTTGCTCTTCTGGGAGTTAAGTTTTTCTTTTTTTTTTTTTTTTCCTACAGTATACCTGAATGGCTGTTTAAAGGAGATTTCTTGTTTTTTCTTAGCTTACATGAGTGAAAAATTATGTAAATAAAACTTTAATAACAGTTTTCCTGAAATACATATTCTGTGCTCCATTCTAACATTTTGATTACATGCTTGGTACTTTATATTTAGTAGACTGAAAGCAAGACATTAACATATCTTAATCAAGAACAAGCAATTAATAATTTCTCATGTATGTAAATTTTAAGATTTTTGCCTATATACTACCAGAATTAAGAACAGCAGCTGTTGTGATTTATGGTGACTGGATGTTATACAATATTATTATCTTCTCAGCTTGCAAGAGCCTAGCTTTTAGTTGTAATGCATACTATTTCTACCATGTTAAGCTTGTTATCAAATTCTCAACCAAAGCTTTCTCAACATTTCACATACCATGTAATAATTCAGCTCAGAAGCCGTAACACCACACCATTCCTTCTGAAATACAAAATGTGACTGGCTCAGTGTGGGAAGAGTCGATTTCTTACCGCAAGCCAGGAGGGTCAATTAGAAAGTTAAGTGTATCTGCAGTTGTTTCATCGTGAATATTGACCAACAGTGTCTTCTAACCTCACAAAACTCTACAGATGTTTGTTATTATCAGCATTTCCTTCCACTGATATTTAAACTCTTCTTACCTATGAACAGATTCCACTCAGTATCCAAATCAGCCTGATTTGCCAGGCAGCCCTTCATTACATTGAGGCAATAGTTGTTGCAAGGTTTCACAGTGGGAAGTCCTCTGCAGTAAGGGCAGTACAACATCTTCATTAACGCCCGGATGCACCCTGGGGTGGGACTGACCTGCAGAGTTTAAGGGGGGGAAAGAAAAAGAAAAAGGAGGAAATCAATCTCCTGTTCTGTGACTTTTGGGATCACTGAGATTATGCCTCTCAAGCAGTAAGCACAAAAGGGGCAATTTGAGAAAAGAGCTCAGCCCTTAATAACACCCTCCTATGAGACTAATCAATTCCTGCCAATTATCTTCATTTAGCACAGCCAGCAGCGATTTGCAGGAATGCAAAAATCAACACTCCCCTACGGAGGGCAGTGCTTGCTTCCCCAGCCCTGCCACACATAGTCTACTGAAAAGTGAAGGAAAAACATCCAGGGAATCAGCTGGGCCAGTAACTGACTGATCCTAACACAGAGGATCCTAAAGAACCATCATTCTTTCCCTACTCAAGCCAGAACTGCCAGTCACACCATCACTGGATCAGATTCTCCTCTCTATTAAAGCACAGTAAATCCAGGATAATCTTGATGACTTCTATAAAATTTTTCAGAACTGTACCATGAGAAAGAGATATAATTCTGTTTTCAGACAAAAATACCCTTCTGTCTTCTCAGACAATTTTATAAAGAGACCAGGCAGGGTTGGGGTTTTTTTATGCTTTCAATGTGTTGAGTAAAAAAAAGCATTCTAGAAAACAGTCTAATGCATTTCAACCCACACACCAGCATGGCACAACACGGCTGCACAGGGTGAACATGAAACAGCCACCAGGGTCAATGAAGAGACACCCAATGAGTTCAGGATTTCCAGTCAGTCATTAACACTGGGCATGGTTGACAGAAGGAATGAGTGTGTAGATATGAACTTTCAGTGATATATGCTACAGTTTACACTAGAAGGGTGTGGGTTTCCTGGAGAGGGAGCACACAGGTTAGGGAAAGGTTTTTGCATAAGGCTTTTCCATTATTTCTAATGATCCTTCACATCATCTTAGCCCCCAAAATGCCGGGCATCTATTCAACAATGTGCCTGCCATGTTCAATGGAGAGAAATAGGTCCTTTTTGATTCATGTTCTTTATCTCCCCTATTGAAGAGTAGGATAAATCATGTTTTGAAGAACATTCACTGAATCCTCCATATCTAAATTTAGACTGCATGAATTGGTCACATTTGATAACCATGTGAAGTTCCTTGGTTGCCTAGTATCTCCCCAACCCTCTCATTTTGTTATTTAATTGTTTCATCTCAGACTTTAAAATTGGTATGTACTATTACAACGCACATTTTCAGGGTAGAAAATCTATCTTGGATTAAAAGTGCATGTTAGATATTCCTTGCAAGAGCATCTTGTCATGATGCAGTGGAGCGTAACTTTCTTGTGCTGGAGTGACAATCTAAAGCAATGACAAAGGGCTACAGGTTCCTCAGTGATTTCAAAATTCCTGGACAGGAAAGTGCAAAGCAATGGCACTCCTTTCAGTCATTCTTCTGGTTTATGAATAAATGCAACATTTCTAATATGAATTTGAACAAATTAAATTCTTTTTCTATATTCATGGTGACTTGTGTTGAAAGTGTGAACCTGATTGCACTGCAATAGTATGTGCTAAACTGACTCGTGGTTTGTATTGTCAGGATTGTACTAAAATGGCAGGTTTTTTCCTCTGGAATTTCTTTTTCCCTTTTTGATCTTAAATCACTGATATTTAGAGAACTATACAGAACATACTCTTTACACTGGACACTTTTACGTGAAAATGACTCTAAGTGTTATAGCAGATGCTTCTGAGTATGCTCAGAGGTGATTTTTGCCTTGGTTTCCTAAGGAAATGCACTTTACTTACGCAACACTGGTGATGTGTGTGAAGGCATATTTATTTGTCCTTTTCCAATAGCTTTTGAACCTATCAGTCAATTTCAATCAAATTTGACTGAAGACTTCAGGTCTCAGTACATCAAGATACTGTAAGGTTTTTGAAAACAGGCAGTTGGGAGAAGAAAAGGAGAGGGGCTCTGTAACTGTCTTTATTGAGGAAAAAGCTGAAGCACAAGGTCAGTGCCTCACAGATATCAAAGAATTCATGTGGAGGAATGATGCTATGAGTGACCCATGGGTTAAAAAAGCACTAGGCAGTATTTTCACCTTATTAAACAGCAGAAAATTCAAATACAAGGTACAAATCCAAGGAAAGCTGGACTTCATTATTTCCACTGCTCAGAACTGCTTTTTAGAGTCGCTTCTTTATCTTTATAACTCCAAACCTAGAACCGGTCCATTTTTACAAAAACATTAGCACCAAAAGCAGAACATAAGCAATATATATATACTTATGGTCAACAACGGAACCTTCAAAATTACTTTGAAATAGTTGCTTAAAGCCAGAGATATTTCTATCTGTGGGCACTAAGACTTTTATCAGCAAAGGTCCTTTCATGCTTAAAATTATGCTTCTTCCCAGGCCCAGAAGTATTGTCAATGCAAAGTTGTCAGCACCGACTTGACCCCTTAAGTTCAGCTGGAATCCACATGTTCTCCCATCCTTGCCTTCTCAAGTCCACTTTGGTACTTGTGCTGACAGCACATGTACCTATAGGATCTTGACCTTTCAAAAAAACTTCCTGGCAATTTTCTTCCTGAAAAGCATAGTTAGAGAAGAAAAGACAGTCCCTGTCTTTATGTTATTTTTATATCAATCAAATATCATAAATATTTATGTGAGCCTTACTTTCTCAGAAGTTTAGTCTAAGAGGTAACTGTCATGTCTTTCTCTGCCAGAGGTCCAGATCGTATCCCCAGTCTGTTAGGATATGACCCTAAAGGTCAATTAGAATATTTATTTACACTGGCCAGTGAATCTTGAATTCTTCTTGCCTTACAGAACAACTTTAGCCATGGGACTCCCAGACACAGTCCACAGTGAAGTAGTCAGGATAAATTCTTACTGCTCAAAAAAAAGGAACAGGGCACAGGTGTCTTGTGTCTTGTCTGAATGTTTTAATATCTCCTGTACAAAAATGGTGGTGTTTTACAAGAAAGGAAGGTTCCCTGCTCTTTTTTACAGAGAGGTAACACAAATTTTAAGATAAAAGGCCATGCTGTGACTCCAAACAGAATGCACATGGAGAAATCTTCTATAGAAGTCACTGACATATCTATATCAGCCTCTGACAAAGACCAACACAAGCAGTTCCTTGCTGATCAAGCTGGATGTTGCAGACCTCTGTTTCAGAAGATGTTATGCTGGTGAAATAAAATATGAGCACACTCTGAGGCCAAGTGGCAGGGACTGGCTTACGTCCACACTGCTTACTGTTTTCACCTTCTGCTCCAAGCTGGCTACATTCTATACTACTACATAGTACTTGGCATTACATCCCCTCTGGGTCCCACCTGGTGCCTGAATGACTAAAATACATAATAATTAAATTCTGGGGTTATTTTTCAGCTCAAAGTGTTTGGAATTACAGGAGGCAGTACCGCAGGCGATGAGAGTAAAAGGAAGCTAAATATGATGTTGCATGTTTTGAAGCATGTCCAGAGAAGGGCAAGGAAGCTGGTGAGGGGTCTGGAGAACAAGCCTTATGAGGAGTGGCAGAGGGAACTGAGATTCTTTACCCTGGAGAAAAAGAGGTTGAGGGGAGACCTTATTGCTCTCTACAACTACCTGAAAGGAGGGTGTAGAGAGGTGGGGGCTGATCTCCCAAGCAACAGAAGACAGGACAAGAGGAAATGACCTCAAGCTGCACCAGGGGAGGTTTAGATTGGATATTAGGAAAAAAATTACACTGAAAGGGTTATTAAGCATTGGAACAGGCTGCCCAGGGAAGTGGTTGAGTCGCCATCCTTGGTGGTATTTAAAAGATGGGTAGATATAGTGCATAGAGATATGGGTTAGTGATGGCTTTTGTCAGTGTTGGGTTGACAGTTGGACTAGATGATCTGAAAGGTCCCTTCCAACCTAGACAATTCTGTGATTATATGATTCTATGGAGTGAGATTATGTTTGATAGACTACACTTGGGTCAGCATTGGAAAGAAGGGAGAGGGCAGGTATCTTCGTGCAGCTTTCTGGAAGCAGTCTCTGTCCTCCAAACAGTGCACAAGCACTGCGTAGAGAGAACAAGATGGAGAGGTCCAAAACGGATCCAGGAGGAAGGCTAACAATTAAGCAGTGACCTGAGCACAAGATGAGTCCCGCTCTCAAGCTTGCTCCGTATTCCCCTGTCACTTGGCAGTACTGATGTACCTTTAGGTGACCAACCCTTTCCATTTGTGGCACAGGGAAATATTGAAGTAACTCAGGTACTTCGGAAGTCTGAAGGCTAGAAGTTAAATGCTGTGTAACAGCAGTCAAGTGCCTTTGTGAATCCTTCAGTGAGCAGCCAGGTTTCAGTTCTCAGGTGCAGCTGTTTTTTCTGTACCTGTATTTTCAGAGAATGCAGTCAGGCCTTTTTCCTCTCTTAACATCAGCTGAAGTATCTTTCATGCAAAAATAATAAAAATTTGCTTTAACATTCTGAAATAGTTTTAAAAATACAAACATAAAAAAATATTCAGCTTAGAGTGTGGGTATTTCAGAAATCTATGAACACATGAAATCTGGAGATTATCAGAGCAAGCTGATTTTCAATCACCCATAATTGGCTTGCTACTTCTTGCTGCTGGCAAATTCTATGAAATGTATTTTCAAACCCATTTCTCATTCCCATCTTCAAAAAAAAAATATTCAGAGTGTCTCACACTTAATAATACTTTTTTGCAGATCAGTCAAAAGGCAGATATTCATTTCATTCAGAAGTATTCAAAACCTGCATTTGCTGAGGAAAGCTGTACCTTAGTGCAGGAGTTTCAACTGTAACTAACATCTGGGGATGGATACGGCTTGGATATTTTTCTTTTTTGTCTTCTAAAATGCATTGCAATTGATTCTATGCTAATCACAGCAGAGAAATTTGCATAGACTTCAAAGTTTAGAAATAACTAGTCCTTATGTAAATCATATATTATAAATCAATCAGACCACACTGAATGACATAACTGAGAAAACTGCTGTAGAGGAGTCAGTAATTATTTCATGCTGTCTCCCTGACTGACTACAACATCTTCATTTTTGTATAAGCCTACGTGGAATGCAGCACATCAGAAGAGTGCCTTTCTGAGCTTTGATTGAGCCTAGTAGCTGCAGGACATGTTACATTACTGCATTTTGTAACATTTTCTGACAGCTTCAGCTTTGTCTAAATGTATGCTTTTGCATACATGCAAAAAAACTGAAAAACAAGATTCTTAAGGGCTTCATTACTGAACACTTGTTTTCCCCCTTCAGAAATTCTAGGAGGAATGTTATTTCATCTAGAAGACAGATTTTGCAATGGTGGACTTGCAAATATAAATAATTGAGGAGAGAACTTCCTTGGGTAAAAGCCATGAAATTGTACTCTCGTCTAACACTGCATTTGCAACACTGCTTTGTTATGTATTTGACCTGTTTTTATAATCAAAAGCCTTGGCTTTGTCAGGTACACAAACATAAATCTTTTTCCTGGTACAAAAAGTCAGACAAACTGATTAAACAACTGGTCACCTTTAGAAGGATCAAGTGCACTGACATGCAGTTTCTCTACTTATATTTATAGGAGATGTCTTACTGAAGTAGCTGGTATATGCTGTCTGTTATGGACTAGGAGTGTTCTTCCAAAGCAACACTGAATGTACCTAAACTCACAGCATAAAGCCAGGTAGTCTGATCTTGTCATTTTTTGGCATATAATACAGTCTGTCAAATATGAGCAAAATGAATCAAAACTGAGTGCCACCTCGGAAACCGCAACAGGTGACACAAATCTTTCCTACATTCCCTAGGCACCCAAAGGGACTGATCCCATTTGGAACCACACAGAGTCACTCCTTAACGTGAAGACCTCTGGGGGAAACTTCCAGGAGGAATCAGTCGATTTCTAGCCAACTGGCCCAGGAAGTAGATACTCTTTTAAAATGCCTGTACACTAGAGTAACCCATAGCCTGGGCAGGAGAAGGAGACTGCATTTTATATCTCACAAGCTTTACTAATGTATTAACAACCAGGCTGCTGGATGAAAAGTGGATAATTCTACTTCCTTGTAAAAGAGTGAGTAATTCACTACTATTGGATTTCTCACAGTTTCAAAGATTGTTTGGTACCAATAATTTAATACTTTCTGCGAAAACAGAAAAATCTTAATTTTATAGGTTAACCCCTATACTTGTTTGTGTGTAGTTGTGTGTGTGATTTGATTTAGCAAACCATTGTAAGTCTTGTGTGAACTTTGACATTTTCGAATCTTTAAATAAATTGTTGCATTGATTATAGTAAATTTTATTAAATCACTTTGATAATTGACTGATGATTAAGTATTGTTAAAAAACATGTGTTAATAAATCTTAAATTGGCACTACCACTATACCTCAAAGCTGTGCAATGTCCTAAATCTACATTAGTGACATTCGTTCCATCATTCAGCTTCCCACTCAGTAAGCTGATGTTGTGTGTCCTGCACAGGCAAGATGTGCTGTCTAACATCCTTAAGTCACTTTTTGGATCTCTGTGTAGTCCATCTACAACTTAATAATGGAAAATTTATTTTCCCAAGCATAATTTTGTTAATAGGCTAGTAATCTCAAGAGTTTCAAATACGACTAGGGCAGTAATAATAAAATGCTTATGTATGTGGCCAGGTCAGAGTTTGATCTTGAATACATTGGCATGTCTCAGTCAATTCCAAGAGACATGCAAAATGCACTAAGAATAGCAGTCCCTCCACATCCTTCCACCAAAAAGTTACTATATCTGTGGACAACTCCAGAGCCCAATTGTAGCACTTTCTGTCCAAAAAACTCCACAGTAAAATTCTAGCATTTCTATCCAAAATTATATTTAAAATCAAATGAAACATAAGGATTAGAAGTTCATGCTTGTGATTTCAGAAGAGAAGAAAAACTATTAATGAAGAATTGCTGATGATTGCATTCAATCTGCTAGAACTGAGTAAGCTTTTCCTAATCACAAAAAAAAAAATGTGTTTCTGAACTCATGAAATGTGTGTAAACCCGTTGTAACAGTGAAGTAACTGGGATCGAACTGAGAGGTATTATGAAGTACACTTTATAGGGTACAATGGATTGCCACAAATTCTTGGATCACCCTTCCTAAGAGGTACAGGTCCTTTTGTCTTTTCTTTCATCTTTAATTAACTTCAGTACAAAGACTAAACTCGCTCACTACTTTTCATCATATATCTTTGACACTATCTTCTCAATGTCTTACAGTTACTCCCTATTGATTGTTGTTGTTGTTTGCTTTTAATATTGGGGAAAGCAGGTAAAGTTGAGTTGGCAATGATGTTTTCCTTCCTTTTCCTCTTTCTTTTCTTCAAACAACATTTGCTCGCTTTTGGATCCAAGTGATAATTTTTCTCCTTTTCCACAGCTTGGCTATTTTCATGAGCACTGTGTTACTGCTGATTTCATTTAATAATCTAGATATCAAGCAAGTTCTTCTCAGCAGATTTCAGCTGAAAATGTCTGCATGTGTCTAATTAGAATTACATAGAAATAGTCATAAGATATTTGAATGCTTTATTGAAGTACTTCTCATTGTTTCAGCCAGGCGCTTAGATGCTAAGATCTCAGATCATTGCTTTTATAGCACAATGTGATATAAAAATTGAAATACTGCATCAGCCATACTCAATTGGGAGTTTATGTTGTAGAAGGTCAATTTGAGAATATTTGCTTATATCAACCAAAAATCTAGTCTAATACTAACCTCCTAAAGATAAAAATAGCTATCGTTTTAACTATTCATAGCATCACAGATGACTGAAAGGTAGAAGACCTGGTTTAAGTCTACAGCTTTATACTGGTGTCTTTGACTTGGTGCCTGAATTATACCAAAATAAAAGTAAAACACTACAACTGGTTAAACAGCTGCAAGATTCCCACAATTCTGGGACAGTATATCTCAAGAATATGATGAGACTAAACATGTTAAATTTAATTTTAATATTTTCATATCCAATAAAATATTTTTCTAAAGAATGTACAATTTATGGTTCAATATGCTCATTAGATTATTAGAAACAATTTTAGGGCAATATAGTTGAACTTTAGAAAAGTTTTCTAAAGTAAAAAAAAATTGCACATTTACTATGTGATACAAACTGTGCACTTACTCCACTGCAACTCAGAGGAACTACCTTATTTTTTTCTAAAAGAAGAGGAACATTTAGCCAATGTTCTTGTCTAACTGAGATGTCCTTTTCCATTACCTACAATTTTGAAATCATGAGAAATATGGCAACTGTATTTCTTTCCAACACCCATTTAAGACATCAATCTGAGACATTTTTCATACTTGATTATCTCACTTTGTCTATAGCTGTGTTTCAGTATGTGTATGGTTTTGGAAGGTGGATAAATATTGTTCCTCCATTTCACAGATGAAAAAATGAAACATCACAAACAATTTTAAAGGTATTTAGTTGGCCTAAAAGTTATGCACCAGAATTTTTCAACACTGCTTATAAGTGTCGCTCTCATCTGTGATTTGACTAAATTAACTTAACATGTAATTCTGAAACTGGCTATAGGAAAATATGGACTGCAAGTCTCTAAGTTATTACATCAAATCAAGTGTACATCAAATAATAAATCATTGTTGGAGAGATGAATTGTGGAATTTCACAATTTCCCCACAGAATTCAAGGGCAAAAAACCACAAGAACCAAATGTTGAGATATTTACACGGGTGAGACTGAACCTCTATTTACAGAGGAAAAGAATAGCTTCTTCTATTTTTAGGAAACTAGGAAAATTACTTATCAGATTATCCAAATACAGAAAATCCAAATTTAGAAAACCACTTGAAAAGCTGCAGTCACAAGGATATGTTGTGTAAAGCTATTTTTTTAATCTCTTGAATCACTTCTAAGTGATGCTTTAAAGCAAATTTTTTTTACAATTTATGTTTTTACAAAATAAAATGTTTGAACGCTCAGGCATAGATATTAAAATGTTCTTTTTAAATCCCATTTTACCTGTCAGAGGCATAATCAATTTCAAACGAACTGGGTTGGAAAAAAGTTGTTTGATTATAAATATGATGGAAAACATAAAGTCTTAGACTGAAAATAGTGCAAACTGAGAAAGTACTCCAGGATATGGGGGTTTATATCCTATGAGATATTATTGCACTGAAAAATCTGTGCTGCAAATTTTCTGAAAAAAATATTTATTTTTCTCATCTGTTATTAGAGTAACTCCACATTAAATAGAATTTGAGGTATGGATTCCATCAGCTATTTTCCCAGCATTTCAAAGGCAAAGCTAAGGTGAAAAATCTTTGAAATAATTTCTTCATTCCACTCCCAGGAGATGAGAATTTTTCTGCTACACAGAAATAAGGAAGGAATCTCAAAGCTGTTAGGTTTTTCAAATCCCACCATCTCTTGTGGAAAATAAAACTTAAGACACTCTCTTAATAAAAAGTAGTTCCTCTGCTTTCTTCCCAGAGAAAAAGCCCCAGTGCATCTCACTTAAAAGGGAGCGTGCTCATTTCTTCCAGCCTTGTGTAGAAACGTCCTTGGCTTCCACATAAGAGGGCCTTGATTTAAGAGGAAAGCATGTGATAAATTTTCCAGGGCATAAAATAGAATAGGACAGGACTGTGAGCAACAGAGTCAGAAAACCCCTGAAACTAGCTACTTCAAATAATTTGGGGAACAAAAATAAAATCCATAAAGTCCAGGACTTAGCAGAAGTCCTTAACATGATGTGCTGGATGAGTATTACTCTCTCATGGTGCTCTAATGGCTAATCCATGTGCAAATACCTTCATGTGTATGTTTAAAGTAAAGCAAGATGAATCCACTCTTTTTTCCAACTAGAAATGCAGGAGGATGTTATTGAGCAATGACGTTCAGTTGCCATGCGAAAGTCAGAAAAAGAGTCAAGTTGAAAGAGGCATTAAGAAAGAATGGTGAGGAAAAAAATGCCAAATTTTACTCTGCATAATCAAGAAAAAGCATCTTTGTCCTCCCTACGAGGAAAAGAAAAAGTTGCAGAGAAGTAGATTGAGTATTGCCCAGATACATATCAGAAATAGAAGGGGAGGTCCTTGGTAATCTGGAAACCAAACCCCCAGATAAGCAGGAGGGAAAACTGAGAAAGGGTTGAGATAGAAAAAGAGAAGAGCTGCCACAGCAGGAGATTATGATCAAATCAAGCAGTGAGACAAGTTGTGCAGCAGTGTCTGGATAAGAAAATTATGTGAAAAATGGTAAAATTCAGTCCTACTTACACACTGAAGAAGCTTGAGCATGCTTACCTGAGAGCAATCTTGCTGACTGCCTGTCTATGATTCATAGAGCAAACCAGAAAAACCCCTGAGAAGAACACCAGTTCTCTCAAATACAGAGAGAAAGCAGCAAAATTGTTCTGACCACTTGTAGGTACTCACAAGTACTCACAAGTAAGTCTTGTTTGGTGCTCACTGACCTGTGAATTGTTTTACTGACTTAAAAAAAGCATGAAGCTCAGAGTGGTGCAGAGGGCTGTGGGATGTCTTAGCTGTGCAATGTCAGCAAGAACATGCTAACCCTGATGAGAAATAAATAAATGCATACATAATATTGGCAGTCTTGGTCAATGATAAGTTATGCAATAATTTGAGGTGACAAGTGACAACAGATTGACCCAAAATGTTCCAGCTCCTTCCTGCTCTAAGAAACATGGATGGCATCATGATGCAAAAGACATTTTAAAGTCTGTGGTAAGGTGATCGTTATCTGATTTTTTTGACAATGGCAATCTCCTAGACACAGCAAATGAGGATGTGCAGAGTCCTTACAGGTGCCTCCCCGCATGACTGATGAATTGTCTGGACTGTATATAGGACATGGTAGACTGGGACTTAAAGAAGAGTACTCTACTAGAGAGAAATAAAATAAAATTGTAGGGATAGAGAAGCAGGAAATTCCAAGGGTGAAAGCTTTGTCTACTTGATAAGCTTCATCATATTCCTAAATTGAACATTTTTCAAATGGGTTCAAAAAGTAAACTGCCGTGGGAAAAAAAAAAGCAAAGGAATCTCCATATAAACAAAACATGATTTTTCAAGTTCTCATATTCTTGGTCCTTCTCCAAGAAATTCAAAAGGCCAAATAATAAAGAGTGCTGGGTTTTGAAAAGGGTTTTGAAAATCTGATTGTTAGAAATAAGCTGTCACACCTTGTTGAGACAAGACGGGTACAAAAATATAGCCATTACTTCAGCAAGGAATGCAAAGCCTGCTTTAAATACTGAGTATTTGCTGAAGATACTCCAGCCCAGTAGGAAGCAAGATGTGGGTTATCTGCCACAAAACAGAATATAATGCTTTGCTTGTGCTCCTGTTTCATTTCATGATGTGAATGAAGCACAAAGTGGAGCACAATAGACAGGACAGTAAAACAAAGTCTGTGTGGATCAAAAAGTGAACATCTTAAACTATTTTCCTGACTTCTAAAGTAAGAAGGGTGTCAGATCTTTAAGGTATCCCAGCAAAGGTCTAGTCAGATACATTGCTGGATTCTAATAATCAACCACAGGCTCCTCAATACAATACACAATGCTTGCTAGTATATTCAGGGTAGCACAGAAGCAGAGGGATGCTTTATAAATAGCTTACCATCTATTTATAGGATCCATAAATGCCCACTGCATTATGTGGGCCCAAATCATGTGAGATTACCTTATAGCTCCATGTTAACATTTCCTCTTTTATGGTCTTTCAGATGCTCTTGTTAGATTTTCACAAAGCTACTTATAAATATAAATACCATATATAAAATATTTAACAGATGCTCAAGTGCACCTTGGGATGATGACTATGGTCTGGAATGACCTGTTTATGGGATGTGTGCCCACAGTTCTGCTGAGTATTGCACTTGCAGCTTTTGGAACTGCATAGCAGAAAGTGAATTTGTATCTTCATGCCATAATTTAAGCATTATTTGTTTTCTTTTATTTTCCTTTAAATCACTTTCTGATAATTCCTTCCCTATAGACAGAAAATGTAACAACAGAAGGCTCCTCACTAGTGTCTTCGTGTCCTACTTCCAAGTCACTATAAGAGAAACATAGGAAGGTGATTAAATCAAGGATAGTTAGGGGAACTAATGACTCTACAGTAAAAACAGGAATTCTTCTCAGTGTTTTTTCTCCAAGTTGTGTGCTAAAGGAAAACATGGTCCAAAGTACTAACACTGGATAAGCATATGATATGAATTCAAGTATAAAATTTCCCTGAGAATGCTTTATTTGATCGTATTAAAACAAACCAGTCCTGTGTAAAAGATCCAACTTTTTTCCTCCTTCACAGCCATGTCCACATAAACATACAAAAACTTAAATCATGTACATATATAGTAAAATTAGATGCATTGTCTTGTTCCCTGAGAGTTAACAGAAGGGTGAAGTGTAGCAGCAAAATGTCTCTCTATATATAACCTTATATAACCTGGTGTTATAAAATTATAATTTAGGTGCTATGATTTTTGGAAAATATTCTGATGGAAAGTAAGGACATTGTAACATTGGTTTGAAATGAGCAAGTACCCATTGAAAGAAAATTTGTTGAGTTTAAACTTGTTATTTGTTCACACTTGCAGGAAGCAGATGAAAACCTGCAAAAATATATCTGATAGTCAGATTTGCTTTTTATTTTCCCGTAGAGATAGGCTAACTGTGGAATTTACTATTAAATCTTCATTTAGTTTATTGCGAATTTTAGGTTGATGTATAAAAGCAAAATAGAGTCTAAAAGCATATGAAAATATTCCTTTTAATATTTTGTTCTGCATAAATTCTCAGAAGGTAAGCTATTGTTTGAATTTTCTTTCTTTATCCAAAACTGAGCAAGAAAATGCATTTGGTATTGGACTGACTAGGACCTTAAAGGCAGCAGTTCTATAAATGTCAAAATTAAAAATATATTAAACTGGAAAAAATATAGGTTAAAATTATTTTATTTTGTTCAGAAATTTTGCCATAGTAATTTAAACCCCAACAATTTCAATAACCACTACAAACTACTGTAATTTCCTTGATTTACAGTTCTCACTTTCTCAAGTGCAGAAATCATTCATTTATGTGTTATGATTTAGATCTGTCAACAGCCCTTGAAACCACTGATCCTATCAGTGGGATGGAAGTGCTCTGCAGTACACACTGAAGCTCCCATCCCAGATGTACACTTCTCAGCCGCTGGCTAAGATCAAGTGCATCAGCTTTTCTTATCACTTTAATATCTGATACATCCTCAACTTGAAGATTTTATATTCAATGGATTTGGAGGGCAAGAGAATGAGCAACTGCTTCCTCCATCCACTCCATGTATCAACCCAAAACCGCAGTGCTTCCAGGTACTATGGCCATTGTGACTGTGTGTCAGGATGTGATATTATGGAATCATGGAATTTTCAGAGTTGGAATGGACCTCTAGAGATCATCTAGTCCAACTCTCCTGCTAAAGCAGGATTGCCTAGAGCACATTACTCAGGACTGCATCCAGGCAGGTCTTGAAAATCTGCATAAAACCACCCTGTGTGCTTTGGCCTTTCTTTAAGTTGATTCTGGATCCGTGGTGCTTCCACAGATCTTCTGGTGGTGCAATGAACAGCCACAATGCCACCCACCCCATTGGGCCTATGTACTCCATGGGGCTGGGCTGATGCAGCCACTGCAGCTGTGCTCTTCATGGAGGACTCCTGAAATCTTAGGTCAGAGACACAGTGTATATGGAGAAGGCTCGTAACTGTGACCGCCCTTGTCCCTGCTCATGTCATTCTTCCAAACAGACTTTCACAGACTTTCCAAAATAAGTCAGAACAGATTTAATTGTGCTGTGGACTGAACTGGTCCTGAATACACCTGCAGACAGAGCAGGGGAAGGATATTTGTACTTCTCCACCAGCATGCCAAGTTTTCCTTTAACAAAGTGAAAGATGTTCTATGGCTTGTTAAACAGGATGTCGTTGCTAGATGGCTATATGGCAGAACCCCCATTCATGTGGAACCTGAAAAGACCACACAGATTGGACTGAATGACAATGTGACCTGTGTCGCCAAATGGGTCTAGCAAATGACTGAATTTACTACCAGCTAGGTTGGAAAATCCAGCAAAAGTAAAATACAGCACTGTATAATGGCTATCTGGTAGTAAATTTGTATTCAAGCTATTTCGTTGCCATTTGTCTCTATCTGATTAAGCCACCTGATTTATAAAACATGCTGGAATACAATTTATATACAGCAATATAATCCACCTAGTGGTCTGGTTTCCAGAACCACAAGGATAAACACACTCAAACCATAAAGGCACTCTCAATGCCAGATATCCATTTATAATGCCCGCTGAAAGATGTCTCATCATTACCATCTCCGGTATGGATGAACTGTCAGCTACACTACCACAACCTCTTTCCAAACCTTTTAAAAGTAAGGAAAGTTTCAGTCATGTCCAAAACACAAAGATATTTCACAAGTTGGGAGAGATTTCCTCATCAGTGCAGTAATATTATTCACCTTCTGTGAAGAAGAAAATGGGGGTATTACTGTGAAGTTTGTACTATTGTAAATTGTTTGTACAATTGTAAACCTTTGACAGAGAGGCCAAATTTTACAGTGGACATGAGAAATGCCATAAATTTGAGAGTGTCCTGTGTATATCAAGGTGGAACAGATTCTGAACCTGAAAACTTTGGGTCAGGTATCACAAACCATCGCAAAAAAGTACAATTCCACTGTGCCTGTCCATTCAACAAAGAGTATGTTGTTTCCGAAAATACTTTTAGAAATAAATGTCCTAAGTAGGATACTAGTTCTTACAGATCTGTGTCTTATACAGCTGCTGAAACATTTCTTAGGAAAAATTAAATAGTAGAAGACACCCGGTTTTCTTTCTTAAACAGCAGCAGAATGAATGGAATAGATGCTGCACTGATAACTACCAAGGTTCAAGTTTTTGTTTACATGGGTAAGCGCAGTGAGGTTCAAAGCTGTGCAAGGTCTCCTGGACATCCTATCCACTGCCTGGATTTAACAGATTGCTTCCAGAGCAGGAGAAAGAGTAAATTTGCTTGTTTACTTGATTTTCAAAATCCTTACATAAGATACCTTAAGTGTAACAACCAACTAGAGCCAACAGTAACTGGATTCTGCAGCATGAGTATCTCTGGCCCAAGAAGCAAACTGGGATTACCTGCTGATTCACCAAGTTAGTAAATGGCCTCAAAATTAATTATTGAGGTCAGTTTCAACTGGATACATCCATTTTGCTCCTCTCTCATCAGAAGGCAATTTTCCAATTCACAGAGAAAAATCATGGTCGTTGCTTACTTTACACCTAATTTTGACACCTCCACACCTCAATCCACAGTCCCACAAACCTATACCATGAACAGCCCACAGACAAATAATCAGATAAAATAAACCGAGATTTGTCAGAAGTTTTATTTTATGGGCACTGTTCTATCATCTCGATGGATCTTAAATAAGTGACATTAATAAAGAAACAGGCTAAAGGAAAAGTGACATGAACTTCAACAGTTTTTAGAGCTTATAAAACAGTACTTCTAATGTGAAGTTTTTACATGCTAGCAAACCTTTCAGAATAAAGAGCATAAGTAAGGAATTGTTCCTATCAGTTGAAAGGCTAAACTTCCTTTCTGACTTAGTCTAGCAAGTGCAAAAAAGGTTTCTAGTCATAGACTCAGAGAATCATGGAAAAGACCCTTGAGATCATTGAAACCAACTGTTAACCTAACTGCCAAACTTGAAACCATGTCCCTCAGCACCACATCTACATGTCTTCTATGTACCTCCAGGGATGGTGACTCAACCACTTCACTGAGCAGCCTGTGACGAAGTTTGACAAACCTTTTGGTGAAGAAATTTTCCTAAATTCCAATTTAACCCCCCTGGTGCAACTTGAGGCCATTTCCTCTCATCGTATCACTTGTCACTTGGAAGAAAAGACTTATCCCCACCTCGCTACAACCTCCTTTTAGGCAGTTGTAGAGAGTGACAAGGTCTCCACTTAGTCCATAGGAAAACTTTCCCTCATTTCATCCAGTTGGTACGTGTGTCTCAGATTTTACTTAGAACAATCAGCAAATTATTACGAAACACACAAATGAAAGAGCTTGGAGTTGTTTTAATGCTGACACCAAACACTATGCATATTTGCCTTCACTTTTCCTGCAGTATTTTTTGCTGTCTTGGTCAGTGGGTTGTTGACTATCCTCCAACCTCAGAAACACATTTCACTCAAAGTTTGTTACTTTTCTTCTTGTGTAGGAGAACATCTGGGCTTTCAAAGAGAATAGAAAATGGAGCTGTAAGGGTGGCTGATTTTTTTTCTTTATATAGGAAGGCCAGATTATAGTAACAAGATTAGGGCCCAGACCTGCCCTTCACTATGTGCCAAAACACCAGAACTGATCCTGCTGTTCTTCTGATGATGTATAAAATCCCAAAGGCATGTATAAATCCCAAAGGCAGCTTTGTCAAATAACATTGGAATTGCAAAGTATGAAATAATGTTGCAGAAATCTTTCCTTGTGCAAAATGACCCCTGGAAGCAGGTTCCTGCTATAATCTGCCCTTTACGACCCATATTCCTATTTCCCTTTTTACCCATCACACTTCTGACTGGCTGCGTGAACACAAAATGGTGACATCAGTGACGCTGCTGCTGCTAAAAATTGGATGAAAAGAACTGCTGGGAACCTATTCAGATGAGAAAAAGTTAAATAAATAAATAAATAATAAAGAAGGGCTTGACAAAGAGAAACACATTGGACCAAGACTGATTTCTCGAAGCACAGAAAAGAGCCTCTTTCTCTCTCTTGCTCTCTCTCAAACCCTACAACTGTCAAGGGCACTGAAAGACAACTTGAACCAGAAATAACTTCACAATAGCTGGGTTTCTTCATTCACAGGAAAAGCATTAACAAAACCCTTTATATATTATTTCTCCAATTTAGATGCATTTATTCGCTCTGTAGTAGTTGAAAATAGATGTGAAAATTGTAACACTATTACTTATGAAAATAGGTGCATAAGAGAGGAATCTATAGTCTTTTGGTTTTTAACATCATAATCTTGCCATATTATAATTTACTGGCTAATCACAATACTGAACTAGCAAGCAAACCCCTTATGCATTACATTTTATTTGTTTATTTTTTGAATGCTTGATTAGTAAGCAACAACTAGAGGTGATTATTATAGGAAGCTATTACATTACTTACTCATCTAATATGCTGAATTTTTATATCTCCCTCTGTCTCTTAGGAAGTTTTCAAATGAGAATAAAATTTGCAGGAGAAAAGTCCACACCATCAACTAAATAGCACTTGGCTGTCTCACTAAGAGTACAGCACATTGTCTTGCAGAAGGCTGTGTTTGTTTCATGCATTACACTTATTAACTTTTGTGTTCTGTGAATTACATGGTTTATTTTTCTTCTATTTAATAATCATGTAAAACTACAGCATACAAGACAAAAAAAGAAGCTATTACAAATATGGTGGGATACAATGAGAATCAGATTGACCCCTGGAGATCAGTTTTACTTATTACTCCAATCAAAAAAAAAAGTTAATTTTACTCCCTTTATTTGATTAATTGGAATTTAAAATTCTCATCAACTTTTTATGAAACTTGAGTTTCATTGAGTTGTGACTTTTCCCTCAATACAATTATTATTTATTTAAGATTCTTCTCCTGAACCAAGTCTGTTTGCACTGTACTGTGTATTATACAAGCACAGAATTAGATGCTTCCATGTTCTAAAATGAGAAACAAAACCCCACATTTAAAATGTGAATTTTGCCCATTTTTACATATAATTTTTCAGACAGTAACATTATTATGACAATCAGTTACACTTTCTTAATTTTTGAGTCTTCAAATCAGTGTAATTTGAGAAAATGGGGGGCCTAGTCAACAAGACAAATTAAAACTGAATTAATGATAAGTTTTTATTAGTCACAAATTTGCCAAATAGATTTCATTCAGAATCAAGAGAATCAATGATGCAATAGGGAAATAATGTAATTTTGATTGTTCAGTGAATGTTGGTATAATTTTATAAATGCTTGAGCTTTCCCAAGAGATTTCTATAGCAAATTCCTGCTATCGTACCTTAAGTCCCAATAAATTTCTTAGTTGGTCCCAGCTAAATTACTTGATTTAGTAAAAGTAGCAACTTTAGACTATAATTCTTTAGAGTATAAGTCTTTTAAACCACTCAAGAAGAGCAGGAAAACCATTCGAACGTTGATTTGTTCGAACAAAATTCAGAGAAATTTAGATCTGAATATCTTCAGAAGTTTCAAAACATGTTTCCTGTACTCAGAATTATTTGAGAACACAGACTGTCTTGAATGGAAGAATGAAAAAAATTGCTTATTTGCTTTTTGTGGGGAAAACGACAACATGTGAAGTATAATAAATGAAAAATTTCTTAAGTGTTGATTGCCATTCCCTACTCACTTATTAACACAAAAGAAAAATGAAGATGCATGTGCAGACATCAAAACTGAGTGCTGTCTATTCTGGGAACCGTTTATAGTATAAGTAGAAGTGTAATTAAATAATGACTTCATTTCAGCAGGATCCCATGATAAGAATCAATAGTCAGGCCACTGATCTTGCATTAATTTGCCCTTACATCGTCACTAAATCTTGTCACAGTCACACTTTCGTGACACCCTGAATTAACCTTGACTATAACTTTGGCTTTAAAATAGAAGCTTTTTTTTTTATTCCCTTCTCTCTTCTCCCCTGTACAATGACTGCTTTCTGGGGTTAATCATATTCAGCAGAATTCACATATACAAAACATGATCTTAAATTCTAAAAGGTATAACAGGTGTAACAATCATTGCCCAAAAATTTCTTCCACTACATGCTTAACTTATCTGAGCCTTTGATGAAAACCAGTTTCCTTTTATTTTAAGCTGTCCATATTCCTTGAAAGTAAACACTGCATTTTGATGTTAAACCTAAAATTGTGTTAGAAAAAACAACATACAATGAAAACAAACTGAATGTGACTAAAATGTTGTGATATTATTTGTAAGTTTTTGGGCCTTACGGTTGATGTCTATCCTTACTTTATTTTTTTTTCTTGTGCAAAGAACCTTCTGATCTTCTGCAAGTCTGCAATCAGCACCTGCAATACATTTTCATTTTGCCTAGATTGTATTTTCTAGCTTATACTTTGTGGTCCTGCAAATACAAAAGGTTTCCTGCTCCTCACATCTCTTTACAAATATACTAAGAAATGAATTGCCTCAGAAAATTTTGTGGATACTATTTTACAGCTTTAAAACCGTATGAATGCAAACATAAAGCAGCCCCATGTCCAGACTGATAGACTGTGATTTATGGAAAGACAGCATTTTCACTTTAGGGTTTGTTAAGAAATGAGAAGCCACAATGAATCCTTACTGTTCTGGAAACACAAAACGTGCTCTTTCAATCCTGTCTAAAGATTTCATATTATGTAATTTCTTCCCTGGTGATACTTCATTAAGTTGCACAGAAAACTCATTATCCTCCCTCTCTGAAAAAGTCAATATAACTGGATCTTTTTAGTAAAAGGACCTGTTTCAGATTCTTTTTTTTCCTGGAGACTTAGAAGCACATTGGCCTTCGGAGCCCAGTGTGCCCTCACCTTCTCCTTGGTCTGAGGTCCATGGAGGGCCCCGACCTACATATTACAGCCCACCATGAGCCTGTATCTATGTGTTATGAAACATGGAAGAGCAAAAATGTGTTGATGTAATTTTTCACATCACAATACCTATATCAAGGAACTCAGTTATGAGGAGTGAAAGGAAGTTTAGTAACTTGTATGTTTAGGTTTCCTTCATGAACTTTTTTCATAGCAGTTTTATCTTGTAATATATAGTGTTACTGCTTTGGGCAGTTTGGGATTATAAACACATGAACACCACTTACTAAGACACTCAAGAACTTGGTGATAATCGGGTATTTGCAGTCATGACCACTCCAGGGTACACTGTTGTGTTGACATTCAACACCCACAGCATCACACACAAGCCAATGTCATACTAACCATAAAACTCCAGTCTGATTTATTTTGCGTGGTTTCCCAATACTTATTACTCATTTCATTTTCTAAATTTAAACTTGCCAAACTAAGCAAATGGGAGCTCAGCTGGCCAGGATCTACTGAATACTCCAAATGACACAGAATCCCAAGGGCATATGATCAGGTTTTTGAACGGCTATGTTTCATCCAGCATAATTTACATTTTAAATACAATATTCTAATTAGTAGTACTATATTCTTTGTGAACCATTTGGTTTACTTTCCTATATTCAAGGACACTCAGACACAAGAGGAGGCAACAGCTTAACAAGAAGCTGGTACAACATAC
This sequence comes from Limnodromus scolopaceus, assembly GCA_028565335.1. Taxonomy (NCBI): domain Eukaryota; kingdom Metazoa; phylum Chordata; class Aves; order Charadriiformes; family Scolopacidae; genus Limnodromus; species Limnodromus scolopaceus. Next base: position 156,915,603 of record JAOXNO010000001.1, read on the forward strand.
ACAACATTCCTTTTCTAAATGTGTTTTTGGAAAAGTCATTGCCGTACAGATCTGCACTTATTTCTATCTTAATCTTCATGCATATGTATTAATGCCTGGTTTTGTCTGACCAAAGAAAAGATTTATCCTTGTTATTTAACTGGACAATGCTTCTATAAAATTCAGTTTTAGAGTTTTAATAAGAGCATGATAGTGATAGTAAAGCTTAATCTACTCTACAGGGTTATTTAACATCCATATAAAAAAACTGAGAGAGCTGTTGGGAGAGTTTGAGCTGACAAGTCAGCATTACATGTGCTTTGTCCATTTTCTTATTGCCAAGCATCCAAACATTAAAGGACCATTTTCTAGCACTCTCGGTACTTAGCTGACATTAGCTTCTTGTATTAGCCCAAAGAGGGCAACTAAACAAAGCAAACCCAGGTAACTTTGACATGATGTTGATAAGCTACTGCCTGCCATTTCGTCTTCATAGCAGTCAGGATATCTGGTAGCACCAAAGAGAATCAAGGAAGAACAAAACAGATTTATTGCCACTAGTTAGTGACCACAAGAGTGTTCCAAAAGGTGCATTGTACCCCATTTTCTTTTTGGTTTTGATATTATTACTTGGTAGAGAAGATAGAAACAGGGAGGTCGACTTGTTCACAGGATAAGCTAAGAGTTAAAGAAAAAAATATTCCATGTTCCATACTGGCAAACTAACTACATTTTTTTTCCCAGAAGCTAATGAGACAAAGCTAATATCTGCTTGTCCTTCATCCCATAATACACTTATTACCAAACCAGTATTCAAATTACAGTCACATCTTATTAGACAACAGATGGTCTTATCTAAATTGGTTGGTTAATTCAAGTTCACGATTTCTTATTAATAAAGTCACAAGAATGAATCAAGCCTTCCTAGAACTCTTCATGAAGCCAGCCATGTCTTGCAATTAATGACTGCTATTCAGCAAGAACCAACAAATTTATGGAAAAGGCCATTTGTATAAAATGTGTTACTGCAGTTCCTTATGAATCTTCGTTATTGTCTCCTGTAAGTGCGTTTTTTCTACCACTGATAGGTGCCAGCGTCTCTTCCAATTGTGATGTACACCCTAACTCCGTGAAAAGTAAATGAAAATAATCATAATATAAAAACCTATGACACTTACATGACATTCACCTTTAATTATAGAGACAAGATTTATTCTCTCAAATGAGATTTTCATGTCAAACAAGCTTTTCTAAACATATAGTAATTCTTCTGATATATATTTTCAGCTAGTAAAATATTTTCTAAAATATGAACAGCAGAAACCTAACTACAAGATCTTTCTGATTATCATATATGGAAATATAAATTCTACTTTAGTTACATGCTTCTTATTTTTTCATCTAAGCATTTATGAGGAATTCAGCACTATAGCTTCTGCCTCACAAACTCTAAATTAAAATTCACATTGTTATCTCCATTATCCTAATTCTGTAAGATACAAAACTGAACTACTCACTGACGACAATACAGTGTAATTCTGCCTTTTTTCATGAAAAGTTAGAGTGCTTAATTTCCAGTGGCTGAAAAGCTCTCTTTTCCATAATGCCTTTTGGTGTGTGGCCTGAAGATCAGCTTCACTGAAATAAATGTGCCACTCTCTTCACAGGGCTTATGTACCTTTGGGTTTCCTTATGAGAGCTAGAGCTCTCCTGCAAGCTAACGTGAGGTCCCAATGACTGGAAGCTGTTAAATGAGAGGTTTCCCTCTGAAGAAAATGCCGTGGCTGTATAAGCAGGCTAACTCATGACAACAACAGGTTTTGAAAAGCTGCAAGCCCACGACAGAAAGCCTAGGGCAAACTCTGCCAGAGGTTGAAATGCCCCAAATGCACAGCTGTCTCACTTTGTATGCAGCTGCTAGTGACTGATTTTCTCTAGCTTTATGATATGGATTTGATGGCCATGCTCAAACAAGATTAGCAATAAGGCTGAAGTTTTCACACCTGAAGTGAAAAATGAGGCTAGTTCTTAATATAAGTCAATACTTTATTTGCACTTAGGGAGATCACTGAGACTGAACCGGTTGTGCTCAGAGCAATCTGCCCCTTGAGGTCTCCCTGTGGTGGAGTCATCAGACAGTCTCCTTTGGTGGCAACGGACGACTGTTTTGAGTGATTCCTTTTTCTAGTATTGGCATGAACTGTTGCCGAAAGCTTGATGTTGAGCATAGATAGAAGTTAATACCAATAGTGGTGATGCAACAGCAGTTTTCACTGGGTCTAGAAGTCAAAAGAGATGTGACTGAAATCACTCCTTCAACATCTTTTACATTACATTTCTTCATTCAAAGATAATTAACCTAGAAACCATTGCAAATATAATTGTGGAATCCTTAGAGGAGGGTTTGAAAAACACCTAGTAGCTGACCTACCCAGCCCTTTCATGGGTTAGAAGTATTAGATTCCCAAATGGCAATACCTTCCAAGCCATTAAACTAACAGCTATACTATACACACCTTGATTTGAAAATTCACCTAAGCTCTTAAAACAGAACTATCAAGGTAAATAATTAAAGCAGAAGTCCCTCCTGAGTCAAAGGGGGATAGCTCCTCAGTATTGGACAAAGCAGTCCTGTTGTTTCTTAAAGCCATAAAGATGCTTTTCCTCATACACATTCTAACCACCTAGCCATCTACTGGTCCTGCCCCGCCCCCCCCCCGGCTTTTTTTTTTTTTGGTGCTGATTGTTATTTTTCATTGATATAATGATTTATATGCATCAGATTTCAGAATTGACGATGTGTGCAGGAAAGGAAAAGGAACTTTGAACCCACATTGAACAATTTTTCATTTACATTAAACAATGAATATGACATTTCATAGAAAGATAAAATAGCATATTTCTGTTGAAGTGAAATACACTTACAGTTCAAAGAAGAGAAAAAGGATTTGCAAATTTTGAGCTTTGTCTGGAGAGTTCTACTCTATATATTTAGTTCATCTGAATTAACAGGCCCAATTTCTTTGAATAGTTTGGCATGATAACAGTTTCCCTCTAGTGTTATTTAATTTAAATTTAATATCTTTAGACCTAGTGCCAAGTTTTGTGCTTTTTAAACTATCATTTGTAAATGATGAACACAAGGTGGGTGTTGAGAGAAACAGATGATAAATTACAAGCTATCTGTAAAACTACAATACCTAATTTATATGAAAAATTCAGCTAGGTATGTGGACCAAGGTTTATAAAAAACAGTCAACTAAGAACCTGTAACAAAGTTGAGTATTTGGGTAATTTCAAAACAAATCCTGTTTACTTGCATGGGACAGACTGTCTGCTCAGCCTTTCTGAAAACTAGGTGGTTTTACTCCAGAATCTAAATATGCTGTTAAGACATTATCATCAGGTTCTTACAATCACACAAACAAATGAAAAAACAAACTAGAGAAGAAAAACATTTTTCAGTAAATAATTTTTATCAACTGAAAAAAAAAAAGTAATGTTTTAATGGAATTTCAAAATAGGACTATTATTTAAAGGTGCAAGAAAATCACAACAAAGAACAATACATAGAAACTCCTCTAGGCAACTGAGAGAATAGTCAACAAAAGTGTCACGTAAAGTTAGAGAAAAAGGAAGACCACTTCAGTCTAAAGACATATCTGCTGCTTTATGCTGTAAGTGTCCAATGTCTAGTGCAATAGGCAAATACAACCTTTAACAAAGTCAACTGCCTTGAAAGCTTTTATGCTTTTAGAGTGCAATGAACTGTAATACAATAGAGGCTACTATAATGCACAGAAGCAAAGTGCTTTTGAGAGTGATATAACCATTTGTGATGCCACAAATTTCATAGAAATTCCCTGAAAAAGGAGCGAAATAAAGCAGTAGAAGAGTGAATGAGATTATAGGAGATAAGTGATCAATGACAATAATATGGGAATGAAACAGAAAGCAAAAAAATAGCTTGCGGAGAACCAAAACTGTTATATACTTTTAGGGGTGAGTAGTTTGGCTACAGTGTGTGCAGACTTGCACAGTTAGCTGTTTTTGACTAGAAAGTCATTTACCTTTGTCGAAATTAAAGAATCCTACCATGCCCATCCCAGTCCCTGAAACCAAGAGGATTTCTCCTGTGAAAAGCCCTTTTCAAGTCCAGTAGCAGAAACAAAACTTCTGAATGCTCATTTGACAACTCTTTCTTTGCTGTTTTCACACATCCTGTACATACATAAGGACGTTTTGGGGAGTTGAATGAGAAAGTTAGTGCTCATTATGTTTTAAGGTGGCAGTAGGCATATTAGGCATCGGGAAATGGGCGAGGGAACTATTGAACATATAGAACTTGTCTTATACTACAAGAATTTTTAGAATTATTTTCAAGCAGCCCATCCAACTGTATAAAAGTATTTTCCTGCGCACAAAGAAATTAAACCCAAATGAAGAAATCATCGCAAACAGCAGTCTTTGTATTTTGAATCCATCCTCTGGTGCCACAGTATCTCCTACCAAGCATCTCGTATCTGTGTTTGCCTTGTCTCTTCACTTTTGTTACATTTTTTTTCCTAGCCTTTGTAGGATTTCCTCATTCCTGCCAATGTCTCATGCAAAATAAACCACGTAATCAACATTCTTAACTTCAAAGAATTCATTTTTTTAACAGGTAATTCTTTTATATTAATATAGATTTCATAAACTGAAATTTCATTTCATAATTCAATACTGGAAGAATCTATGGTAAGTCACTCAACACACACTCTGTTGTTATTAATAGTCTGAGAAAAAAATCAGAATGATTGATCCATGACAACAATTCTTCCCTCTCAACATTTTGGCAGTTTTGTGACTTTACAAGGCTATTGGCTGAAAGGCAATTAATCTTCAAATACATATTTGTTGCTTTATATTGTCATGAAGTAATCAAAATAACATTGAAACACAAAATGAAAAACATCTGCCATCATTTCTTATTCTCTTCTTTTTTACCTTGGAGGTTCTTTTTTACCTTTTACCCATATTATGGGCCTTCTAAAAATGAAGACTCCAGAAAAAAAAGATGAAGTAATTTAATAAAATGAGGATTACTAAGAGAATTAAAAATAAGGTAGCAATGTGAAAATAATTTAAAATGAACTCTCTCTTTACCCTTTTTTGAGAGTTACAAGTGACTCATACTTCTTAGTCAATAACAAAATAGGAGCTTGCCAAAATTCCCCGAACATTGACCATTTAAAGACTATATCAAGTGATCAACTTATTTTTTCCTCATTTTCGCACAATTTACAAGGAACAAACAAAATCTTCCCACAAGCAGCCCTGACACGTTTGGTTTGGACAAGAAAATAAAGACTATTTCATTTTAAGTCTCCAATCTGAAGGCAGACTGTTAATGGCTATATTATGGCCCCAGTCCTGTAAAGTATTCTTGCCATGCAGAGATCACTGTGGGACCATCGCTTCTATGCATACCATCTGATGGTTCTTTGGTGGTGAGTGTGAGACAAGGAAACAAGTTAGAGAGCTCCGTCCATCACACCATCACCGTCATGTTTTGCATTAAGTTGTGTTCTTGCTGACAAACTAAACTGAAAAGCTATATTGTGCATGCTGAATCAGACTGTTACCCATGCCAATCTCAAGAAAAACTGATATAAACTTTCACTGCTGCCTTCATTCTTTGGCTAAAGAGAACATTTTATTCTCTGTGATATTAATATGGCACTATTCGTATATACATAGTTCTCTAAATACTTATAAAATATTTTTAAAAATTATATTAGTTGTCCTCAGCCATAAATGGAAACAAGCACAAGGTACATTCCATTCCCAGGAAAGAGTTATGTTGTACTGTAAAGAAAATATAACTGACACTAAGTAATTCTGAAGGGTTTTGCCTTTCTGTCCAGAAGACAGACTGATGAGCTCTCTTTCACAGAGGGAATGTAAGTCTGAATTGCACTGCATGAAATTACACTTGCCTAAGCTTATCGGCAAAACCACCTGAAAATGACTTACAACTCAATTTGTCGGGAAAAAAATAGCAAAGAATTCTGGGATGGTAAAATGAATCTTTCCTGCTTTGAAGTTTCTGGATAGCTTTTTACAATAACCATAACATAAAATAAAAGAAACTACAGATTAACCTTCTCTGTAAAGTAATAATTTATTGATAGATAGTTGCTTCCTACTATTGCAAAATTATAACTTACTGAAAATATATTTAGGGTATTTTATTGAAAATATATTTTTGCATGAAAAGTCCTAAAGCGAAAGACAAAAAAAAAACTTTGGCCGTCTAGTGTGTATTCTTGAAAGTCTAGATTTTTCTCCTCATTGCAAAATCCCCTTCATCCCTCCTCCTGAAGGAAGAATTTATTTCCCTATTGTGTTTGGAAGGCTAGTACAAAGCTAGATATGAAGATTTAGTTAAAGTGTGAAGCAAATTTTCCTTTTCTGAATTATATTTTTCTACCTAGTTTTTATACCCTTTAGACAATTATGAAGTATCTCCTTTTTCTGCTTGAAATTTAGTTCTTTGTATTAAACATTTCTGTCTAACATGGCCAGTAAACTCATGCTCATTTAGCTTGTTCTTTTTTCTTTAATATGTATTACTTTATATCTTACTATTCATGAAATTATTATAATTTCAACATTTTTCCCTGGGAATTTGATTTCTTTGTGTCCTTTGTGTGTGTGAGTGGTTTTTTTTTCCTTATGAACACTTAGAAAAGGACTTTTTTCCCATGTTTTCAGTCTCTTTCTTTTCCCTCTATTTATTTCTCAGCCTTTCTCATAGGCTATGACACCTACAGATTTTACTAGCGCAGTGTTAACTCTGTCTGTGAGATAATTTAGAAAAACAATTTTGTAATAGATCTTTGTTATTATAATACTCTCTTCTGATCCATCCCTTCTCCACCTCCAATCTATTAACTGATCATTAATATAATGTTTATGAGCTAATAAATAGAATCTTTTCATCTTCAATAATGTATTGGTCTTGGAAGTTCTCAGTGTCATTCAGTAACCACAGCCCACACTCAAAATGGAGGCAGTCCTCTGTTCTTCTCTCTGTTTACAATGTAAGATACTGATCTGAAGCATTAAGGATCATACATAGATTTGCTCCTCCCTTTTCCTGTGCTCATTCAGGAGAACACTACATTACACTAGTTATTTTCAGGTCCCTCAAACTTTTAACCACTGATAATTCATATTTCCCCCTCACAAAATTTCTTGGTAGAATCATTTTAGGAGCTCACAGATGAGGAAGTTTCCAGAATGATCAATGTAGGAAAATTCACTCTTCCTTGCTACAGTGAGAGAGGTGAAGCAAATCTGACTGTTTTGCCAAGTAGACTTGGGCATGTTCATAAATGAAGCATTTTGGGACATTGTTTCTTTGCTGTCATGGTAAGAGCATTTGTGTGTGTTTTGTGTGTAGACAAATACACCTTGCTGAGTTTTATTCACTTACTATGCAGGAAAAAGAGGCAAAGTGAATCCTCAAAAGGCCTTGGATATTTCCAGGACAAAGGCTGTTGGACTATGGTCCAGTGGATCACATCATTTTTATGACTAGTGCCTTCAGCACAGATGAAAGGAGCAGGGTGAATCCAAAGTGCTAGTTTCAGGTGATTAATTCATTTTTCCTCTTTCACGAAGTCTAGTGAAGATGACGAAAATGTGAAATGCCACATCCATCATGGTATCCAAACAAAAGCTGAGTTGCCAACTTTAGCTTGTTGGGAAAGGTCTGGCTGGTGTTCACGAGTGCCTGGCTGAGCCACAGCCACCAGTGCATATAGAGGGAAACAGCTCTGTGATGTCTTGATGGCATGTCATATCAAATAACCAGATAATAATAATCTCTACGTAAAAGAAAACAGTGTTTTCATGGCAATCTTTACCTCCTTCTCATTCGACCGTATTGTATCGGAATAGGACACTTGCTATATAATTAAGGTAACCTGTTTTATCCATAAAAGTTTTTGTCATATTTATTCAAACTGACACATCTTGAAAAGAGGAAAAAATAATGAGCTGGTGCCCCCTGCACAGTCAAATATATAGATTTGGACTAAAAAATGTTTCTTCCCTACGGTGCAAAGACACAGGTGACAAAGTCAAATTGCAGAAACAAAAAGACTTCTTTACAAAAAGCACTAACTGAAACAAGTTTAAATAATAAATCCTTAAGACAGAGCGGGAAAAAAAAGGAAGCTTTATAGTTATCAGGTTGTATCATGTGTTGCATTGTCTTGGGCTTTCTTTTTGTGACATCAAAGCCAAGACCTTTTGTCTGAGCACGCAATGCTTTTGTAGGCTGGTGCATCAGCACTGCCCCATATGAATGCTTCCCTGATACAAACATGACCTTGTGCTCTAAAGCTGCCATCTCCTGAAAGCAAAGCATTCACTGCTTCCTTAAGGATCATCATGAACTGTGTAAATCAAATCAGATGTAAAAAATATGTGTATATTCCATTGCTCTAAACCAACGTGTGTTTTGCCACCTGAAAATGTGCATTACTGTACTTGCATTGTAAAGCCAAGGGAACATGCAAATTATTCTTTGATAAAGCAAATAATAGCATAGGGAAAAATAATAGCAAAGCAGCTATGCATGGCAACATCGCTTGCTTTTTGTCCTAATCTTAGTAAAACTGCCAATTAAAACAATGTAAAATAATGTTTAGATGTTAATCCTAATTAGTGGCAGAAACTGAAAAGTCACCTCTTGTTATAAAGGTCAGTGCTAGCAATGCTTTGTTCTCTTCCAAGTGTCAGACGCTTCTTGACAGTACTACTGGGTGGGGAATATCGCACACTGGTTTTAAGAAAACAAATTCTCAACCTATTTTTGCTATTTTAACCAGAGAGCAAGTGAAATTCACTACTATACTACTTCCGGAAGGCTGAACTGTGTTCACTTAGAAACAGGAGCCTCAATGCTGTAAAATATCAAATTTGGTCATGCCTTATGACCTTAAGAATGACTTTTAAAATATTTGTTTCCGCATTCAAATCTGGGCTGCCCTTCCAAAATACAAGCAGATTATTAGAAATTTGAAGCAATATTAAACTCCAGCTCCTTAAGGGCAAATTTCTATAAATATGAACATTTGGAAAGGGGTAAAAAATACATATATAATAGTTTCTAATTTGTTTACTTCTACATAGAACAACTATTTCTATGGTTATTTTGACTTTGAAAAATCTAATTTGTCTTTCAGACCATTCCAAATCAGAATGCAATAAGATCAAATTTCTATCAATCAAACAAAACGAATTATCTGCTTTCACAACTTTGGCTACAAGTCTGCCATGGAAAGGAGTAAAAGGAATGAATTCCTATACTAATGAAGTTTAAATGACAATGAAGAAAAAGCTGAATAGGCTTCAATCAGGCACAGTAATCCTAAGAGGCCCACCTGACAATTACATTTAATATGGTAATGCTGTTACAGTACATGAAATTTTCTATTCTGCCCATAAAGGTCTTGTTAACAGTAATTAAATGTTAAGACATTCAGCCCTGTAAAGAAAAAAAGATATAGTGAAATTATTATCACTAGAATCAGTGGAAGACTTTTTTAATTAGTATTTGAATAGCAAAAGATTGAATTCTCACTACCCAGGGACAACAAGGCTGGTCAAGTCTCTGTTAAATTACATGCAATCATACCTTCTTCATTAGAATTGCAAACATTGGTGTAAACCACTGGTTTTGCTACTCAACAGATGACAGGAGCTGATACTAATCCACCCTCCTTCCTTCCCTCAGCATGCTGCCATCTTTGGAGATCTATTGTTCAGCCCCTACTGCTGGTCATCAGGCAGTCTCCTGAGTGGGAGATCACCCGGGATTAGGTGAGCGGTGGGTCTCAAGTGCTGAGAAAACGCTGCTTGATCAGCAACAAAGATGACCCACTGGGGAACGTGCATTGCTGGTGTGGATTGGTCTGGATGACTGTCCTCAGTGATATGGCCCTTCTTTTCAAACTATGGCAGTTTGAGGTTTTCAGTCCTGGAGGTCTCTGGCATTCTGTCAAAACAACAGGCAGCACGTCTGTGCAAACAGTTCTTCAGTTCCATAAAGAATATTTTGATAACCTCTTAAAATACTTTTCTCTTTTGCAATAGTGAGGCAGACTCTTTACCAAGAGCAAGCACTGAAATTACACAGCATGGCTTCCAATAAAGAATAATTGGATTCAGTCTATAAAACTAATTAAGATTGCCACAGCCTCTTTAGGATCTTAATGCTGCTTTTAATACTTGCTCATAGGATTTCACAAAACATCCATTTGCAATGAAATTTATTTGCATAGATAACTGTATATCAGCTAATTTAAACACATAAAGAAAAATGAGGTCCACTTATTACTTAAACTAGGTAGAAACCTAAGAGCAAATTCATTCAGATTAATATTTAATGAGATCCTAAATCAAAACCGATGTGATGAGAATGTAACTAGGAATAATCACCCACATAGCATGTCAGTGATTGTTGTTCCTTAACATCTTGGCCCCAATTCCATAGCATTTACCATCGTACAAAAATACTTGTCAAGTATTTGACGAAAAACTCCAAGAAGTTAAGAAGACAAAATGCTAAATAAATATTGTAAATCTTTAAGTTTGCAGTGTATCAGTTCAAAAGCTCCTAATTTCAAGTTCTGGTGAAAGCCGACAGTTTCATCAAGTAATGGATAACTATGCATAATTTCAAATGTAAAAAGGGGAAGATATACCATGGCATACACTGCTGTGGTGAGACCTCACCTGGAGTACTGTGTACAGGCCTGGAGCCCTCAATACAAGAAGGACATGGACCTGATGGAGCGGGTCCAGAGGAGGGCCACGAGGATGATCAGGGGGTTGGAGCACCTCTGCTACGAGGA
>JAOXNO010000001.1:156933545-156948562 GCA_028565335.1 Limnodromus scolopaceus
AAGCGGCTGCGGCTTTGCAAAACTTGTCGCCCAGGAGCCCAACGCTATGGGACCCTGGCCATAGAAACTGGGCTGGGGCCGTCTGTAGCAGCTCCTGGCAGCCAGGGAGCATTGCTCGTGGTGGCCCTGGTGCAGTGAGAGGGGGGAGACAGATGTCTGAGGCAACTCCTGACTCCAGACGCCGACAGGGGACTGCCAGCAGTGTCTGGTTTTGTATGTCAGGTACCGTTTCCTGGATTTCAGGGACATATCACATTCTGCTTGGTGTTTGTCCTCAAGTGGGAATGTAGGTGCTACCAGGGGAGGCCTGCATGAGCTGCTTCCTCTGATATGGTGTCTGAAGGTGTCCTGATTTTATGGATCTATTGCACTGGGAGGCTCACAAGCAGCTTTTAGTCACTTATTGCTGTGAAATATCAATTAAAAAAAAAAAAAAAGACAGAGAGAGAAAGAGAAAAGAAAAAAAAAGTTGACACAAAGAGACGGAAATGGTGTTCTGAATAACCCATCAGTTTGTCTTACAGGTCACTTGAACAAGGTCATTATTGACAGAAAACAATCATTCTTGCACTTTCCAGGCACATGTAGAATAAAACAAATCATAGTATTGGCATGCTCAACTCTACTTTATTTCCCAGTTAGACTAATTTCTCACGTGCTTTTAAATTACTGCTTCTTTCTTTGTATTTTAAGATAAAGGAATAAGAACATTTTTATTACATTTTGAGATGAAACAGAAGCCAAATTAATACAGAGCTGAAAAGTAAACAGATGTTTTGGTGGTGAAAGAAATACAGGAGAGGAAAGATGCAATGTAATGCATGATGAAATTCACAGCATGTTCAGGATAATATGCAGACCATTGCAAAGGTTAGCGAAATAAATCTAGGGAGATATATCAGGAATTGTTCATTTGATCTTTACTGGATCTAAAACTCATAACTGGTTATAACCAAGCTAAGCTTTCTCACGGAGAGCAGAATTCAGTAGCTGGCTTTAAAGCAATTTAATTTTAGTACTTTCTGGATAGATCGTTATGAATAGTGTACTCCAAAGGGCTGCATCTTCTCCTATGACTTGGCAGTCCACTGAACTTGCAATTCTTTTGTAAATGTATGCTGATTGCTTAGGTATACGCTTGAAATAAATAGTAAAGCATAACGTGGTTTAAGCTGGAAGATAATTAAACTCTAGAACTACCATCTAAGCTAAATAGCCTTCTGAAAGATATTGTACACTTAAAATCTCGTCAAGGGTATGCCTGCAGCTCGTTTACACACATTTACAACATGAGCAGCATAGAGCTGGGATACATCTATTTTTGGATCTTGAGTTTTCTGAGTGGGCTTACATACAAAAATATTGTGTCATTAAAGGCAGCTATTCCTAAATCAGTCCTGTGTTTTTATGGCTTCCAATAGGAAGTTAAGGCTTGGAAAAAACCCAGACATTTGCATCCTTCTTTCCATTACATTTCTTACTGCAACCTACCTATTTCTACTTCATTCCTTTCATCTTTTCACTGCCTAATAGTTGAAATTTGCTTTAAAGTTTTACAGCACTAGGGATTAAGTCTTACTGTGAGGACAGTAAGGTGCCTATCGTATCACAACTATTGTAAAAACAATATTAACTACAGTAACTTTCTGTATTGAAATCCTGCTTTATTTCAAGCTCTCAGTCTGTGCAAAACCACATTTTTGTATATTTGCTTTTAACATATCTCAATATTTATTTCTTCTAAATTTTCTGATTTGAGATGGAAAGTTACTAATCACACGGTGCTCCTGGCATGGTTTTCCTGTAAATGGTTCTGCATGTCTCATACTGCACTGACTACGTAAATACAGATTAGTAAAGAACTAGAAAAAGGCAGGTAAGTTCACCGCCACTGGCATTGGCAAATATATCCCATTGGTATGTCTGTTAATGTAAATGTTATCTCTACAGAGCAACCTTGTGTTTTAGGTAGACAGCAAAAGACAGAACAACTTGTGGTCAGATTTGGACTGCGATCTGTGGTGAAGCCCAAAGGTCAATCAGGAGTCAGTCAAAGTTCCTCCTTCAATGTCACCAATACTCTGACCTATTTAGCTTTGTTCTGAGCAATCATAGTCACTTCAAGGAAGAGCCAACAAGGGAAGACTTCTAATTTCACACAGTCAGCACCCTGAGGAGGAGAGGTCATGATCCAGCCACTTTCCTCCTCTCTCCTCCCAGCTCTACTATGTAAGGAAAGAGCATCCTCAGCTGGTCTCAGAGCACCGTCTGTATTACAAAGATTTTCCTTCTGGCATAAACGAAATTCAAGAGACCATGCATGATGTTTGCCTTAGCTCTCTATTTAAACATTACCTTCTGACATATTGCATCACCTTGTAATTAAATGATCATGATCATGAGTAAGTCAGAAGATTGACTTAAAAAAAGTAATTCGAAAAGCCCTAGATATAAATATAGACAGCAACTGTTCTTTTCTGATGAAGAGAAAAAGGAAAAGGAAAAGGAAAAAGGTAAAGGAAAAGGAAAAGGAAAAGGAAAAGGAAAAGGAAAGCTGATACATAAAGCCTGATGGTTTCCTGTAGGTCTTTTAAGAATGCCATTAAAAAAACATTTATTTTTTTCTCAGAGGTAAAACAACACAGACCTTCCTCTGTGCTTCATGAGACCAACCCAGCAGGTTCTGTGACCCAAAGTGATTCACACAGGACTATATCTCTTTTTAGTAATGATTAAAGCTTTCAAAAGGCCACAATACACTGCATTTGACCACTCCATGAGCTATTCTGGAGTACAACGAAAATTTCAACCCTTCAAATGTATGAATTCTTATACTAACTATTCTAAGCCAGAAGACGCCTAACAGATAAAATGCTAGACTATTTGGTTTTATAAGGTTTCTTTCATATAACGTACCATAAAACTACGTATAATGCAAATCACTGTTACATTATGTAAGTGGGAGACCATCTGCAAATTACTGCATTTTGGGAATTATTTGTGAAAAAGTCATTTGCAAATAGAAAAGGAAAATAAATCCTTGTACCATATTGCACAAATATACTTAGCTCCCCAAATGCCTTATAACAGAAGAAACCCCCCACTATTTCCAATTACCTGTAATCTGATAATCTTCATTTACAGGAAAATCTCTCCTCCTCTGCAATGAAGGAAGGGTCTAGACATCTAAAGAGTGAAAATCTGCACCAGGAGAAGAAGGGGAGAAGGAACCATGTACTAACCCATACCAAATTCAGAAGTTAAAAAAGGACTTTTCATCCTGTTGGGAGGAAGTGCCTTTCATTCTACATACCTGTATTTTCCTCTAAAGAATATAAACCCCATTGGTCCCAAGATAAAGTGGGTTTTTTTATAAACTCTGTAACAATCTATAGGCTATGCATGTGTAATTCTTTTAGTTTGGAATTTTTCAAGCATTTCGCAGAACTGATGAAGCAATATCCTCAGCTGATTTGAATGCTCAAAATGTTTCTTTACAAAGGCTGAGGTTCTAGTCCTTGAACCCCGGTGAAGGTGCACCCTCAGTGCAATTGCTATTAAGTTGCTGTTAATGGCTTGTCTGTGATCTCACTGTCTACATAGACAAAGCAGGTGATGAGCAAGAAAAAAAAGAGAAAACATTCAAAAGCATCCAATGAGGAGATCTACAAAGCCACTCAGAAGTTTAACAGTTCTGGCTGAAAGTAATTTAGAAATCTGAATTTTGATAGATTAAGCTCCCACTCACCGGAACATTTTGGGAAATTTTATTCAAGGCTTAAGCATCTTCACCATCACCAGTCTATTTCTAGATTCTCCATAAAGCTGCTGTTGCAAGACAGCACAGGGGTAATAATGCTCATACAGTGCCACCTATGACTGTGGTAACAGTCTAATTCAAATTGAATTCAGGATCTAATTTTAACGCAAACTTATTTTTCTTCTCTTCTATTTTTTTTTAAATAAAAGTTTATTTCATTTATAAACATTTTAAATAGTATATCTGACGTTTCAAATTACATTTTCAAATTAATACTAGAAAAGGAGGGAATGGGACCAAATATATGTAGAGTTAAAATCCTTATTTTGGATCAGGACAATTATTTCAGAATGCTCCTTTTTCCTAATTTAATCCTTATAGTCTTTTCTCCCTCAATTTTGTTAGTACGCTACCCCTAGCTGACTGTCATCACACAACAGAGTCATGATCCCATTGACTTCAGTTAGTCACAAGATGTTTTACAGAAAATGATACACTGTAATGACACTTCTAAATGTCAAGCCAGTGTAAATGGTATTTCTGATGTTAATCAGTGTACTGTAGAAAGGCAAGTATCAGATCTGTTTTAATTCTTCATTAGTATTTTATACACAAATCAGTTATTTCATGAAATAATAAGGACTGTGGGACTGTGAGGACTGTATTTGTTTCCAGAAAGTGTGCAGCTTCTTAAACAACTTCACATTCCTTTTCACTCTTGATGTCAATGATCAGTTTCTACCTGCCTACATTTTTTTTACATTCCCTTCTTATACCATCTGAGTGCAGAACATTGACATTAAAATTCATATGACACTCCCCTGTAGTATGCTTTTCATCTCATTCGGATTTGTCAACATTACTTTCAGTTTTCTTTAAAATTTTGTGTTCAGTTTTCACTTCTGCAAAATGGTGAATCAGTCAAAATACCCTGAAAATAAGGCTAGTGCTATGGGTGTGAGGTAGGAATGACTATTTAACCCTTAACCTTTCTACAGAGTGTAACAACAAATGTGACAATTAGTGTCATTTCTGATCTTGATGTATACACACTGAGACCTGGGTTGACAGCAGAATAGTTTAAAGCCTTGAATTCGTATAAATACTTATCAAGTTTACTAAATAGCAAAACGTTGTAAATGTAGCAGTCTCTTTCAAAAAGTATATTCCACTGGACAAAGAATCCAGACAACACATCAGGCTGATATTTGGATTATTTTAGCTACAAATAACTAGTTTCACACTGAAATTTTAAAACAACATGTGCAGAGAATAAAAAGAAATGAAGGAAAGTTCTGTTACCTTTCCAACATAAGGATCAAGCTGCATACTTTGAAACACCTTATTGATTAATTAACAATACTTTATGGGGGGAGCTTTGGTTGATTTACATCCTTTGTCATTTAAACATGCTATCTGCCATGACCTTGCACATTCACACAGCACATTTATGACTCTTGAATTCACACTGATGATGATCTACAGAATTCAGAAGTTGCACAACACAACACAGAGTAACTGAGCCTGTAAAAAACTGAAGAGTTCCACAAGAGGCAGCGAGTCAGAGCCTGAAAAGACAAGGTTCAAATTCCTCTTCTGCATTACCATCAATTTTATTAAGTAAGGGTGGTTTTTTTTTTGCCTCTGCTTAATGACCATTTAATCTCCCATATAAAACGGAACAGCTACAAAGCTGAGACATAGACTCTATAAGCAGCAGATGCATTGCAAATCTCTTATTTGGGCAGTAAGGTTGTGCGTCTCTGTTCAGAATCAGACACAACAGGGATTTTTATACTTATTCTTCAAAGAGGCCATCCATCCTTTTGGCTTCAATCTCTTCCCTTATGTCTTTTCAACAAAATCTTTGTCAAAACCAGTCCTATTCAGCAAAAAGAGGAAAAAGGTTAATTAAAAAAATTTTGTTGTGGAGCTGCCAGAATATCTTTAATATCTGAATGCTTTTTAGAGTGAGCAAAATAACTTTTCTCAAAAAGCATATTTACCATATTTCATTAGATGCTATAGACAGATTGTATTTTCGAAGATCTATATTTGGTATTTTTCAAGTGTGGGACTCCAGTGCTGCAAGTGTTGGGTGGTTTTGGTCTTGCTAGTCCCAGTTTCACTTTGGCAAATAACAAAAGCCAAGAAAATTCCCTTCATATCTTGACCTCAGATTTAAAATTCCTATGCTTACAATTTCCTTATTTTTTCTTGCCAGCTGGGAATCAGGGAACACTATTTTACCTTTGTTAATATTTATGTGTAAAAAATACCAGAGAGAATAGCATGGGGAAGGACAAAAAATTGATAATGTGCCATCTAAAATGATCAAGTTGTCAAGGATGACACTGATATAAATTCCCTTGTTATTGCAGATGAACCAGTATAATAGCAGGGGACTGAACATGAGCCAGATTTGATTTGTCAACTTGTTGCTATTATTTTGACAACATTTCAGCAAAATTGTCACATCTGTCGAAATTCTCTTAGAAAATTAGATGGAGCAAAGAACACCAAACAGCCTTATTTTCTCCTACTGAGTGTGTTGGGATTTTCCTTCAGTGAGTCATCAGCCGGCAGCAACAATGAAGAGTCACAACAATCACAAAGATACCATCTGTTTAAGGGAGATGATCCAAAATCAGACATGTATCTTTCTAAACATAAAATTCATCAGCACAAAAAACTACATACACACGCATGCACACCAGTGTGGGTTTGCATACATATGTATTATTTCTGTAATTCCTGACATGTTATCAAAACACCCGGATAATAGCAATTACAAAACTTCCTGTGTAGATTTCTATCATCAGCTAAAGTCACAGACAATATTACTTGAACTTTGTATCACGGGAGCTCATGACATTTAGAAATACGGAATATGTTTTTCATCACATGGTGCCTCTCACACCTGGTGCTTGCAGAAAGTAGGCTTTAATGATTAGAGTACATCAATTTCTTTCAAAGTATTTTTAACAAAAACAGGCACAATGCATAGCTCTGCATTGCCAAGAACACCTCGAGCAAATAGACTACAGGGTGACTACTGCAACAGGACTCATCTAGATAACTTTTTTTTTCCTTTTCAAACACTATGCATGTGGAAGCCCTTGTTCCATTTAAAAAAAAGCAAACCATAGTTTAGAAAAACTGGTTCTTCTTGACAAACCTGGCAGCAATGGTAAATGCCCACAAATGTAAAATTTTGATCAGTATAGTTCTTGTGTGGTAGAAAAATGTCTCTGATACATGTCCCAAAGTAAACATGACAATGAATAAATTGGAAAAAAGAAGTCAACAATATTTTCCAAAAATGCAAAATAAAGCTCAAGGAAACATTTGTATTGCAATTCCTGAAAATATTAACAATGAAAAGATTATTATTAAAGAGGCAAAGAGGGAGAATTGTCTTCCTCACTCTAGAATAGAATAGAATAGAATAGAATAGAATAGTTCAGTTGGAAGGGACCTGCCGTGATCATCTTGTCCAACTGCCTGAGCAGTTCAGGGCTGACCAAGTTAAACCATGTTGTTAAGGGCATTGTCCAAATGCCTCTTAAACACTGATAGGTTTGGGTCATCAACCACCTCTCTAGGAAGGTTGTTCCAGTGTTTGACCTCCCTCTCAGTAAAGAAATGCTTCCTAATGTCCAGTCTAAAGCTCCCCTCGAGCAGCTTTGAACTGTTTCCATGCATCCTGTCACTGGATCCCAGGGAGAAGAGCTCAGGACCTCCCTCTTCTCCTCCTCAGGAAGCTGTAGAGTAATGAGTTTGCCCCTTAGCCTCCTTTTCTCCAAACTGGAGAAACCCAAAGTCCTTAGCTGCTCCTCATAGGACATGCTTTCCAGCCCTTTCACCAGCTTTGTTGACCTCCTTTGGACATATTTTAGGACTTTCACAGTCTTCTTAAATCGTAAGGCCCAGAACTTCACAGAATACTCAAGAAGAGGCTGCACCAATGCTAAATGCAGTGGGATATTCACCTCTTCTGGTCATCTGGCTAGACTGTTTGATGCATCCCAGGATGCGGTTTGCCCTCTTTGCTGCCAGGACACACTGCTGACTCATACCGAGTCTGCTGCCCACCAGAATCCCCAAACCCTTTCTGTAGGGCTGTTCTCTAGCCACTCCTTTCCCAATTTGTACTTGTGCTCGGTGTTACTCCACCCTAGGTGCAGGATCTGGCATTTAGACTTGTTAAACTTCATCCCATTAATCCAATGGTTAAGCCCAATGCTTCAGTCTATCTAGATCCCTCTGCAAGGCCTCTTGGCCCTCAAGAGGGTCAACAGCACCTCCCAGTTTGGTATCATCAGCAAACCCACTAACAGTGCATTCAACTCCTGCATCCAGATCAGTGATAAATATATTGAACAGAACTGGCCCTAGAACTGAGCCCTAAGGAACACAACTGGTGACTTTGCCCTTCAGCCCATTCTTCACCCAGAGCACCATGAACCTGCTCATTCTACAGCTGGACAATTTATCCAGAAGGATGCTGCCAAAAGGAGTTCATCCAACAGCAAAAATTACAAAAGGAGTTGTCAAATGATGATAAAATAATCATTTTTTTAATTTAATCACTGTGCTTATATTTAAATATAAATCTTAAATATGCACAAGACCAAGGATTACAAAGTTTTGCTTAAACATTTACTGTGTTTCCATGGTTATGTTCTCATACAGCAGGAAATAAATGCTATTCTTCTCTGTTTAAATTGCCTAACACATCTGTTTACTTTTCTATCTATTCTTTTTTCTGCAATTCAAGTGAACTGTGGCACACAAGTGGAAAAAATTTTACTTGCCTTCACTTGATTGTAAGGTGAAATATAAACATACATGACCACATTAGGTTATAGCAGAAAGTTCAACTTTATTGAAAGAAAAAATAAATCTAGAAAACTCAATTTGTTGCAAAGGAACCTTCCTACTGTATGTTATTCTCCACCCTTAATATTTGAACTTGGTCAACTTCTCTTTAAGCCAATTCTGATGAAACATTTAAAATTTTTCCTGGCTGTACACCCTACCTGATATGATATTATGATATGTTATGAATTACTAGTATAATATAATATAATGCCACGAACTACTCATTTTGCATCTAGTATAATGATTTTCACTAATACAAAGATGCTTTCACTAATACTAATGACTGATACTAATGCAATCTAAATTTTGAGAAAATACCTGATGATTTTGTGATGGCCGGTTTCATATTGTATGTCCCCACATCAATAAATGAAAAAGATAAAACAATCACTTTGGATCTGTCTCTGTGAATGCATGCAGTAGAAACAAATGGCAAAATTTAGGCCTATTTCTAAATGGTATCAAAGTCTCACTTGTTCTTGCTGAATTCTCTGCAAATGTTCCTGCAAAGAATACTGATAATCATGATGATGTTAGTACCGCAGAAGAAAAAGATCTTCACTGGTGAGAAATTTAACTGGAATAGTTAACTTATAATCAGTCAGGTATAGTATAAGCCAGGCTCCTACTCCTTCCTCTGTCTCTCTCTTCCCCTCCCCCCTGCAAACACTACCACAAACATGCAGTTAGCTTTTGTTCTGTTCCCAAAATTCAGCCTTAAAGACTGTAGGTGTAACAAAGAAATAGCCATAGGTACAATGAAATGTATAATAATTCTTTCACATATATAGCAATGTCTTCAACAACAGGCAAAAATTTTAACACTTCACCTGACATAAATTGACATTAAAGCCAAAAACCCATGAATGAATAGTCTTTAAGTAATCATTCTGGAAATGAAACACATTTAGAAAAAATGTATTTTAAAATGGAGTTCAAATCATGTTTTCACACGTGTTTCATCGTTCGAGCTAGATGGGGCATAACTGGCGACAAAACAGTTTTCTGCATTCAGTCAGCAGAACTATTGCATTATGTGTATCTCTTCATTGGAAGTGAAGATGAGTGTGGAATGAAAACAAAGTGACAGATCAAAACGAAAGAGCAGTGATATCACATAGATAAACTTGTCTTGGACATGTCAGTACTCGCTATTTTATTTCTCTGATATGAAGGATGGATGAAGTAAAACCAATTTTGGTTGTCAAGAGCTGCCACAAAATAGAGAGAAACAACAAAAAGATGTCAAGAATAGGTCTATGAATAACACTAACTTATTTTACACATACACAGTGAAAACCCATCCAACTTCCAACTTCACGTAAATAAAATACCATTCCGTTCCTAGTGGTTACTATGCTACAGAAGACATCTACTTCTTCACTCACCTTCTCAAACTACAAGAGCCACTTATCTGAATACCTTAATATTCAATACTACACCTGTGCAGTCTTTAAAATTTAAATAACTTGTACTAAAACACTTCTTCAACTAGGAATCTATTGACACATTTTTTGAAAACTCTGCACAAAACTCCTATTGAAGGCAATAGAAACTTTGGCTGCTCAGCATCTTTGAAAGGCTATTCATATATTTTTATCTCTTCAGTATCAATTTAAACATAAGGCCTGCAAAAAGTAAGAAGACTATCCAGACAAGAAAGTAAATAATCAGAACAAACCTGTAAAGAGCTTGTGAATTTATAGAAAATACATTTAAATTTAACACACAATAAGAAATATAGCTATAAATACTGAATACATCCCTGAACTGAGCTGTAAGAATGAGTGAAGTTATGATAGAAGAAAAA
Source organism: Limnodromus scolopaceus (assembly GCA_028565335.1). Classification (NCBI taxonomy): domain Eukaryota; kingdom Metazoa; phylum Chordata; class Aves; order Charadriiformes; family Scolopacidae; genus Limnodromus; species Limnodromus scolopaceus. Next base: position 156,944,000 of record JAOXNO010000001.1, read on the forward strand.
TTAAAGTGCCTGTAACAGAAAAAAATAGAAAGGTAGGAAAACAAAGAAACCCCTTACTATGTGGAAAATCTGCTGAAACACTAAGTTTTCCATAGAAATTCTAGTGTCATAAAATAATGTCCTTTTATCTTCACAGTAAATCTTATTTTGGAAGAAGATATAAGCAAGTTGTTATTGTAGAAGACAAGATTCTCTCAATTCTACTTTCATTGACAATTTGATAACTAATAACGTACTGAAATGATTCTTCTATTAAATCTACATACAATAGGTCCTTATTATCAGTAAGAGACCCTACAAGTTACAACACAGAACACAATCAAAAACTGAAATAACAAGGAGGATGGAATTAAGCACATGATTTAAACTGAATCAAAATAAAAGTAACTGAAATGCTAGAGATAGCCTCATGTAAGCTGACCTTCTACCTCCCTATACTACATGATTAGACTGAATTTCCCAGAAGAAGTAATACCAACAGCTCCATTCAGTATCTGGCAAAGTGCTTCTGCTAAAAGGATCGAATGTTTTCCCACAATGGTTTGATACAGTAGAGTTGATAGGAGCCATAGACAGTGTGGCATTTTCCTTCTATGGCATCCTGGGAAAACCAAGCAACACTGTCAAGGGCTTTGCGTTCTCTGGTTTGAGAAGATGCTTTCTTCAGAAAATAAAAGGACGTTTATTGAATCAACTGCTCATTAGAGACACAGTGAATGACCGTATATCAAAAGCAAATGTATGCGTATGAAAGGAGCCCAACTTAAAAACAACCATGATTTCTGAAAAAGCATCATTCTTATACAGAAAATAGGCATCCTTTCAACAAAGTAATATAATATAAGAGATGTATCTAAAGGGTTAAGCCTTCATGCTGTCCTTGAGGATCAGGAAGTGATGCTACTACAAGAATAATTAAGCATCATACACTTAATCACCGGTGCTGTTTGCTCTTTCCGACTAAGTTACATTGAGTGTATCTATCCCAAGTTACCTAGAGAACTTAAATGAAGAAAGTTCCCTTCCCATTTGAGCGAGTAATCAGAGAATTTTCTCTTTCTCATATGCAAGGAGAATGGCTATCACACTGGAGACACAATAAAGTAGTGCTGATGGAAAAATACCCACCATTCCAATAAATACAGTGTATTGAGCTGGTATCTGCCTCATCTTTCACTAGCTCATGCAAGGAGATTTAGAAGGCAACAAGTGCAGCCACTTTGAATTTGAAGCCATAAGAACTCACTATGACAGAATATTGGAAGGTGTTAAGAAGCTTAGGGTAACATAAAAAGCTATTAAGAGCACTTTGTTCAACTTTTTCATAATTTTCTTGAGATAAGTTTGTCTAATAGCTGTCAAGACTCCACGTAACTTGCAGGAACAAGTATGAATCTTTAACGTGTGATCAAGCAAAATGCTCTTGGATTTTTTTATGCTATATCAAAAGCTATAATATTTTCGTTTCCTTTTACTTTCTTGTTTAGACAATGGAACAAATACAGTGACAGATGAAAACTAGTGACATTCTTCAAGAAACACATTTTGGACTGGAACTAGTAAACAGGACAACATCTGCTTTAGTGTGAATCTCAGTTAATCCTCTCTATACTTATATATCTCCCTTTTCTTGGATGCCACCCCTTTCACTCTTTTAATTTGTTTGTTTTCAGATAAAATATGCTCAAAGCCAAATATCTTCAGTACACTAAATCAATGTTTATTTTTGTCAGCAGTTTCACAGAATAACCAAGCAAAATTTAAAAGAATTTCTGTTGAAAAATTCGTTTAAGGAAATACAAAGACTCTTCTGCTTGAAAAGCAGCTTGGAGGAGATGTTGAAACAGATAGGTACAGACAGTTGAAATATATACTTCAGAGTAAGCAACTTAAAGATGGAAATGAGGCTACTCTGCAGGAGAACAAAGTGCAAATGATTTGAATGTCACTTTGCAAAACCGATGTGCTGATTCTGGAGAATAATTCAAAATGTTGATTCAGGCACCTGAGACCATCTAAATGTGAAATGTGAGAGACAGAGATGTCCAGGTTTGTCATATCAGTGAGAAGCTAGGATGTCTAAACCAACTGATAGAAAACCTCCGGGAAGAATTTTCTCCTGGCTAAGCACTATTTCAGATTAGCAATTTATTTGGCTCTATGATATAGGACTTAAGTGTTTGAAAACTTATCCTGGTTATTGTTGTTGCATTAGTATATTTTGTTAGTCTAATGATAAAAATCTAGGCTAGGAAGTAAGTCACCATGGCTCACACCTCTCACATCTTAGAGGCAACACACTATTTTTGAAAATAGATTAAAAAGGAATAGCACTTACAATGCATTTTCAGATTCTAAAGTACTTATCTTCTACTGAATTTCAGTGGGACTGAGACTTTACCAAGTTGTTTCGGAATGCCTGGAGATCTTATTCAAAATCCAGAAGGAGGCAAAGCAAACAGCACAGTTACATTGGACTCAAGGAAAAAAAATAAAAATGAGGGAAATGTTACAAGAAAGGCTAGCAGAGATAAGTTTCTCTTGTACAAAGAGTAAGATTTGAAGGTGCCATAGAAAGGTCCTCTGCGATTCAAATATCTGAACAACTAAAGCAAGTTGTATCTTTCAGCAAATGCACAGAGCTCTTGTGAAATGCAAATGAAACATAGGGAATGTCCCAGGAGAAGGAAAGAGAAGGAGAAGGTGGATCCATAGTGAAATTATTTGTAAGGAAGAGAAAAGACTAGCTTTTAAGTTAAGGAGGATGGAGGTCCTGCTCTGTTTTGCTGTTGATGGATGCTGCATTACTTACATATTCTATGTAATGTGATTCCCTTTCACATCAGTTTTACAAGAGTGTAACTTTACCGGCTTCCAAATCTCTAAGCACAGGCCAAAGAGCAGCTATAAATTTGACCTTTTTATAATTCTGAATGTTACTGTAGCTCCTTCAATTTTAATTCCAGTTTAGGTATTGCGGTACATTATCTTTCCGCACATAGCTCCAAATCACTTATTTAAAAATGCTGTTTCCAACTTCATTTCTACATCTGGTGCTTATTTCTTATTTATAATATATTCCCTTTGTAACCTCCCAGAGCTCTTTGAGCATGAGGGATTTTGTTTGTTTGTTTTCTTTAAAAATATATTACCTTCCATAGTACATCTACTAAAAGAACATGATGATCATACTGAGTTTGCAGAACACTGAGTTATATAGTGAAGAATATAGTATAAAATAACAGAAGGATAGGAAATAGTCAAAATACCCTGGCAAGCTGAGAAACCTATTAATTTAAATATATTTCTTCTAAATGTGTAATCTTGTAGTTTTATATTTTCCTCATTTTTTTTTTCTTAGGTTTCATGTACATTTATTGAGAATACATTATGAAAAACATCCTGAAGGACATAATTTAGTAACATAGCCTACAAATTTTGGAAATCTATATTCTAGGGAATGATGATTTTCAATCTGAGTGAACTCAACTGAGAAATTTTGCCAGTTCAAAGTAAATAAATTAAGTTCCACACACTTTACTTTATGTGATTTCCTTGGAAGCAAATCAAGGTGCGTTCTCATGTACATGGAACTTTTTAGAACAGTTGTATTAGTGTACAGCTGGTTGGGAAATTGAGAATTTTTCCAGTCAATCAGCTTTTCCATTGGGAAAAGCTGAATTATCAAAACTGAAATCTCTTGCTTTGATTACACAGGATCTCACTAGGATGGAGTTAACATTCTTCACAGCAGCCTATACAGTGCTGTGTTTTGGATCTGAAACTAAAACAGTGTTGATAACACAGCAGTTTCAGCTATTGTTGAACAATGCCTGCATAGCACTGAGACTTTCTCTGTTTTTTCATGCTGCTTCTCCAGCGAGTAGGCTTGGGTGGGCAAGAGACTGGGAGGGGATACAGCCAAGACAGCTGACCTCAGAGATGTTCAGAGACTGGCTGGGCAACAGTCTGCTTGTGGACGTGGGGAGTAATTGCCTTTTCAACTTTTGTGGTCTTTTTTCTCTCTCCTTCACTTATTAAATTATGACTATCTCCTCCATCCTGGTTGGGGACAAATGGATAATCTGAATGGTCACTTCCAACCTAGAAAATTCTATGACTGGGTGGGTGGTTAGTTGCTGGCCAGGGTCAACCCACTGCACTGATAAGCTAGTTAGAGTAAGGCCATTTTGAAGTAAAAAATTAGGTTTTATATCAAAATAAGAGCAAGAGAAGGGAGCGAGGGATTCCTCCTTTTCCAATCAGTTCCAACAATCTCTCTCTTGTTGATTTTTTTTCTAGTTAATATGTACAGTTAAACACTCAATAGTGCAAAGAAAGCAGAAGATAGATTAATTCTAATTCTCAGCAGCTACAGCCTTGTCCTGAGCTACTAGTGGAAGCAAAGGCTCAAGTACCTTTTCAAGGGAAGGGTTCATTATTTAGCCAAGGTGAAATAGTTCCAAGAGGAGAGGCTGCAAATTCCTCCCCTTTCCTTTCCTTTCCTTTCCTTTCCTTTCCTTTCCTTTCCTTTCCTTTCCTTTCCTTTCCTTTCCTTTCCTT
>JAOXNO010000001.1:156960287-156994308 GCA_028565335.1 Limnodromus scolopaceus
GAGGAGAGGAGAGGAGAGGAGAGGAGAGGAGAGGAGAGGAGAGGAGAGGAGAGGAGAGGAGAGGAGTATTTTTCTGCATGTATAGAAGTATTTTTTATTTTCAGTTCATGTGTGGATTGTAGTTTAGTGCTGTGAATGTCCCAATAAGATAAACAGTGGATAGATAATGGCCCAAGGTACATTTTTAAAAATGCTTACGTGTATGTCAAAGTTGCAAAGCAACCACACAGAGCACATGTACCTTACTCCTTAATGCATCGGGCAACATGATTTAGAGGCAAAACACTACCGCTGAGAGAACTGAAAAAACATTTTAGCAAATGTCACATGCTTGTACTAAGCAGAAATTCTATTCCCTTGCTCAAAACTGAGGATTTCATTTCTGCATACAAGCTTTTTCTTCAGTCTTTTAAATTTGGAAATAAAAAATTCTCTATTAGAGAAACAAAAATAAATCTATCAAAACAAGGGCAGAAAAGGCAAAGGAGACTTTTTTCTTCTTTAATTGACAAGTCTCTAACACAGTGATTTTCTGCTTCATTTATCTGTGGTTGAAATAAAACGTCTCAAAGGGTTTCCAGTGACCTGTAAGAATGGGATTGTAGAGTTTAATAGTAGCAGCATTTCAGGATCGTGTAATATTCTGTCACCTGGCAGGACAATGTCAGAAAGGGACAGTTGTCTTTATTCTTATGGAACGTATAGCAACTGCGATAATTCCTCTTTAAAATGGTTTCACTTCCCATGATTGCTTGATCCCTGTGCAAGACAGCTGCTAGAAACATTATATTAGCTTCCTTCTATTTATATCCTTGTAAAAAATTAAAACCCCTACTTTTTCGTTAGGATGTAGGTTCATAATTTCTATGCGTGCAATTTAGTAAATGCTACAAATAGTCCAAGTACAATATGGAAAGATTTTAAAATATTGTAAATTTTAGGGTTCCCTTCTGCATATTAGAAAGGTCTGTTTGTTTGTTTGTTTGTTTAGAGACACATTTTAACTTAACTGAAAAAAAAGAAACATTTTCAATTAAAAGAAGAGAAATTATAACTCTAAAAGGGATTAGTAAGAAGAATCAGTTTGAATTAAGACTGGGTTTTTGTTCTTTTGGTTTGGATACTTTATTTTTTTCCTATAACTTTTGTTCTATAAAATATGAAAAATCTAAGCTTAAAACTAACCGACCTAGTCTTCAAAGCAGAGGAATGTCCTTGAAAATTGAGTGTTGTTAGTAGCGGTTAGTTATTATGGTAAGAGTTGCAGAACTCAAGTATGGACATTTCAATTTAAAATACCCCTCTCATTGGGAAAGAAAAAGACAGAGCACATACATTCTTTAGAATTATTTTTTCATTGCTTTTGGTGGTTTGTGGTTTAACATTTCCATGCATCTTAAAAAACCCCAGGCATAAGCCTCAGGCAGACTAAACACACAAAGCATACCAAAGTCGATGTTGTGATTTCCTGCCTGCTTTCAGGGTATTGGAATTAATTAAATCTGAAGCTTCTCTAAAGCAAAGATCCTACCCCAATTGTAAGACCCCTACTTTTATATCTGCTTGGAATATTCCTTCCAACACTTTGCTCATTACCGTGGACTAACGTGTCAGTGAGGGGACAGGTCATATTCCTAATGTTTCACAGACCCACAGCAGCAGAAAAATACAGCATGTACGTGAAGCCCCGTAAACTGTTTATAGACCTGCAGCTCTCAACACTTCATCTGCTCTTCCCATTTCCACTTCATGCCATGATAGGCTTACTGAAAATATTTCCTGCCCCTGCAGAGCCGATCAGCTCTGACACAAGAACAGAGGGGCAGCCACCTGAGCTCCCTGGTTTGTGAAATAAAAGAGGGCTAAGGATTGACCTTCCACAAGGCCAATGGCTCCAGCTATCTTCCCAACTCCCTGACAAGGATTTCTCTCAGGATGAGCATCTTTTGCAGACCAGCCTGCAGCTGGAGAGACGGAAGGCATGGGGCTGGGGGAGGATGGAAGGAAACACGCATGCTGGAATGGGGTTTCTGCAAGAACATAGCCTTTATCACACACAGTTTCCTTGTATTGTGTTGCTAGCTCATTATGAACATTTAGATGAACAAGTAACTGCAATTGCTATAAAGTGCTCGGAATGACAAGATATGTTAGAAAATGGTAATCTAGAATCATGCATTGGACATACACTACCAATGAGGACCTTTAATTTTTAGCTCATGAATTTCAAATTGATAATTTTTCCCTAGAGAATGCAGCTGCATATGCTTTTTTTAAAGAATCCTCGGATATCAGAGAGGGGTAAGTGCAAAGAAATCTTCAGATGGGCAAGTAAAATGATTGTAATACAGAATTTATCTTTAGTTACCAAAGAGTCCAGTGAGGAGATGACAAGAGTTCTTTCATTGACATCTCTTTTTCTAATATATTAGACACTAGACATTGCAATATTCAGATTGTGAGATATGACTTCATGTAAACAAGCCTATAGCATAAACGTAGTATATAAAAAGAGACTTATTAAAACAAATGCTTAATATTGTAGGATTCTATTTAGAGCAGGACTAACTCAGTTATTTTATTCCTAGATTTTATTCCAGAATTGCCTGCCTTCATAGCCCATTAGATTTTTCAGTTTGCGTCTGCTAGAATTATCGTTCATAGGGAGTTTGTAAAATAAATAAATTTGCCTTCTTTCAAGACCATCTGAATTCTGTTGTTTGACAGCTTGATTCCAATGCAAAGTGACTTTTCATGGGTATTAAAAATGCCTGTGGTGTAAAAGTAGTGGGAAAGAAGGAATTCTAATTGAAAGCTAATACAGCAAGGAGATGTCATTTGTAGGAATTTACCTTTTTCAAACTAGAAAACTGGAAGAGAAGTGGAAGTTGAATTATGCTTTTAAATCAGATGCAGAGAAAAATAGCTTGTTCATTCCAAGAAATGATCAAACTACGATCTGGGGATCTAAGTCTCACAGGCTTGTGTGCCAAAACTTCAAATTAATTTGACAGTTTCCTGCCCAATTTTGAGGGTAAAAAAAACCCTCTCTAATTTGATAGAGTAGGCCATTGCTGTAAAGCAGCTTCAGTTATGCAGTCCTTCCCTGTGCTTTGCAAAATGTAAGAGTTTTGGATTTATGTCTTCACCTTCTGCAAATGATTGGAAATTAGCCAGTACTGTTGCCCTAAAGAAATAAAACATGCAATTGGTAAGATCATATTGTTTTGAAAATACCTTTATAAGCACAATATAAGAGTGATGGTATAACTTGCACTGATTTTCACATCTGAGCAATTCAAATCTTGAGAAACATATTTCTCATCTGTATGGACTATTGGTTTTATGCTTTCTTTTCTAAAGTTTTGATTTAATAAGCATGGTTGCTGAATTCTGTTATTGGAGAATGGTAATTCAGAAATAACTCTTTTCTTTACTGAAGGAGTTCTTGCTGCACTACAAAGTAATGCACAAGAAATCTCCTATAAGCTTGAAGTTACTAATAAGAGAATACAGCTGAGCTGTATAGGAGAAAATCATGAATCCACTGTCAACCAATCTGAGTGGATACTGCCCCTTCAGAAGCTATGAAGGACATGATAAATTTGTGATGTTCATCAAAATACCATGTTAGAGGAACATGATCACTTCTATCCTTGTATGCTCAAGATTATGTATGAGCATACACTCATTTTTGTATTATCTTATTTTTCCTGGCAGTAAATTTTTCAATAGATTTTTTCATTGAGAAAAAAGAAACTACAATATTGCAATATCATTTAAATATTCCTTGGCCATCAAAAATATATAGTTTTAAGTTATTATGTAAAATAAATACAGATTAGTTCCTAGTACTTCCTTCAAAAAGTCCTGCCTTGTTAACAACGTATCAATTTATTTTTCACCAAATCCTGCAGCTGTTCCTTTATTTTTCTTTCTTTAATTACTATTACTACCATGAAATCTAGCCATAAATTAGTATCTTGTTGCAACAAGACTGTGAGAAAAATCAGGACAAAAGAAAGAGCGTAGACTGACCATAATAGGAGAATGGAGAGAAGCCGTTGTTCACAAAGAGTGAACCAAAAAATGATAAACATAATAGGCAACAGAAATATGTAGTGCATGAATATCAGAGATGATACCAATGTTGCTGTTACTTCATGGACATAATTTCAGCAGATTTGAAAGAGGTTTCCTCCAGAATATTCCTAATAAAAATCAGGGGCAGACCAATGAAGGAGGCTGGTTGTGCACCACTTGCATGTTTGAAATGGCCTGATGAGAGGAGGGGATAAGGTGTGAAGGTAACAGAAAGCTTATGTTTAATTTAATAAAAAAGGGGATCCAATGGAGGACTGAAAAGGGAAATTAAAAAAACCAAAACCAAAATCAAAACAAAAAAACCAAAACCAAAACAACAGATTGGAAGAACAATCTTTACAGCATTCTAGAAACATTAGCAAGATAGCTGAACAAAAGTAAGATTGCATTGTTCAAGGCCAGAAAAGGATGGCACATGACGCTGAGAGTCTGGCAAAAATCATGTCAATGCAGGAAAAAAGTGTGTATTTGATATAATGCACAATTAGCCTAAAATACTTGAGTGTAGCCTGAAGGAAATTCCAAATGGAGACTAATATCTGCAGTTCATACAAGACCTTCCATTAGGAAAGATGGTCTTCCTGTTCAAAATGCTACAGAGAAAGGTAATAGAGGAAGATTTTTCAGGTAAATTTAAGAACAGGTAACCTGGAGGTGTCAGAGAAACAAGATTATAGCTTGAGTGGAAGGAAACAGGATTGGTATTGATAGTAAATTACATACCCTCCCAGTAGAAAAAATAGTAAATTAGATTGCTGTTAGATGAGATTACCCTGAGGTATGGCGTCATGGAATGAGGGAATGGACCAGGACAGACCCTAGAGGGCCTTCAGCTAAAACTAGTATATTAGAAGGGAAATAAAGAAGCAGAGAATCAGAAAAGAACAGAGGCCTGGGAGCAGAGATTGAAAAGATTTCAAGAAGAAGAAGATATAAGTGTTGAAAGTGAGAGAAATATAGAAGGTAAAAATAAAGTCCTTATAGTCTAATTCAGCTATGAAAAATCATTCTCATGAGGGCTGTTTCATTAGAGTGGAATTAGAGGTTACAGGAAAGAATTGGCAAATAGCTAAGCCTGGCAATCGTACTCTGTGATCTTACTTCACTGGCAACACAAAGTGAGGTTCAGCTGCTCAAAAATTATACATCTAAGTGTAAGCGAGTTTCCTTAGGCTCTCTTTCTTGCTAATTTATCTGATCTATCTTAAGAGATGATGAATCAAACCCTGGAAGAAGCTTCAATTGACTTGAAGGGGGACATAGACACAGAGCAATTATATGCACAAATTAAGGCAGAAATCCTGTCACAAAGATCTGTGTAATTCTAGCTTCAAGTCATTGTTCCCTCCTCTTTTATGCTCTTCCATGAGTTCGCTCTGACTACACTGTCTATGGAAAGAGCATCAAGGACTGATAATTTCTTCAGCATTAGAAATATTATTCTTTTCACCAGCTTAAGCACAGGTCTTAATAGCTACATTATCTGTTTCTATACCCTTGGTCCGTCTCCCCACAAACCTTTCATGGTATTTTATTACCTGCCTCTCATCTTCATGTAAGGATATTACATCTAAGATTACGAGGCAGAAGTATTAAATATCTCTTGTGTATAAGAAAAAAAGTTTAAATTCTGAAAAATAATAATAAAAAAGAGAATTCATAACAACATCTATGTTAAGCTGATATTATTCTTATCTTCATTTAAAAAACTATCTGATCACCCGTTGTTACAAAATTCACCCACATCTGCTTTGGGTGTGCTGATCTTATCTGGTTTGTATACCCAAGGCCCCCTTGCTGTGCACAACACAGTGAAAAATAGCTGTTGTAGTGCCTGAAAATACACTTAGAATGTGTCTCATACATTATTTTTTAATATATACCATTTTTGTGCAGGACTGCAATGATTTTACTAGCATAGCAAGGATTTTATTAGCACAGCCCAAGTCTGACACCTGATTGCCACCATATCAGCACTGGTCCACTGTGCAAAGGATCAGCTTCTATTCTTAACTGAAACCATCATATCTGTTCTGCTTTTATCTCTGCCTGATACACAATATGCACCTGCAAAAAAAAAAAAAGAAAAAAGGCAAAAAAAAAAAACTGTTGCAAATGAAGAGGTCCTGTTCCTGGTTCTGCTGAAGAGTTGATCGACGTCAATGAGAAGACGTTAAAAGATCTGCAGCTTTTTAAAAAGTAGGGCTTTTTTTAGTATGCTTCTATTCTAAGAATTTTTGTTTGTTATGGTATAATGCATTCCTTTTATTTTGTTCATAGTACCAGACCTTCATCCAACCAAGCCTTTGTCTTTGCTTGGTTTAGTCAATCTACAATTTTCAAAACTAAATTAAAAAAAAAAAAAAATTTACTTATGGATATGACAGTTTCCATACATGCTTGAATGATGGAATCATGGAATTGTCACAGTTGGAAGGGACCTCTAGAGAACACCTAGTCCAACTCCCCTCCTAAAGAAGGATTGCCCAGAACATATAACTCAGGACTGCATCCAGGTGGGTCTTGAAGATCTCCAGAGAAGGGGACTCCACAACCCCCCTGGGCAGCCTGTTCCAGTGCTCTGTCACCCTCACCATAAAGAAGTTTTTCCTCATATTTGAATGGAACTTCCTGTGTTCCAGCTTGTGCCCATTGCCCCTCGTCCTGTCACTGGGAACTACTGAAAAGAGTCCAGCTCCATCCTCCTTCAACCCACCCTTGAGATTTGTGGAATCTACTTGAATCCAATGAACAAGAAACCTTTTATTTTTCCAAAAATCATCAGGTTTAGTCAGAAAGTGAATAATGTCAAACTATAAGAATTTAACAGCAGTGGCAGGTTGGTAGCTTACACTGATGCAACTACTCATTGATACCACTTTATGTTATCAAGAATTTGAAACAACCTTGCTTCTAAGGAAGTTTTTAGAGCACCAGCACTTTGAAGTGTGAAGGTTGTCAAAAGGTAGCTGAGATATACCTGCAAACCTCTGACAACTATGCAGTCTTTAAAGTTCTTTCTCGTTACGACTGTATCTTTTGGTAAAGAACTAGAGAACCTCAAATTATTTATTTTAAATCCCATATACAATTCTTTTACCTAGTATTCTCCTAAGGTCATTTTTGAGATCTGTTCCATGTTCCACATTTGACTGATACAAAAAATGATTTGCAGCACTTTATTAGGACTTCTGAAAAAAAAAAATCACAACAAAAAAGAAACAAAAAAAAAAACCCAAAACCCCAACCACTTCTAAGTAATTGCATTTGATTTTTCACTGTTTCAGAGTGTTTTTCAGAATTTTTCAACCTTTTCAGAGTTCAGATTCTACTTCTGAACATTTTAAGCTCAGTTTAATTTTCTTTTTTTTTTTTTCTTGGAGCAATATAATCCAGGTTTGAGATTTTGTCTTCAGTGTCTACAAATATATTTTCTATCTGCAAAGTTTGTGAAATTGTTTTGGTACACTAAAAACACAAAGCCATTTGAAACTTATTTGTAAAATTATAGGTAAAAAGTATATCGGTAACATTTAAATAGGTAAATCCTAAGTTCCATCCTTTACTCATATTCAGTGTAGTCTTTTCACTTGTGGTGGTGGGTAGTATTTTATGCATTAGTAGAATAAGAGCAACAGAAGAGTCACCGAAACAGATACTCTATATATTTGTTTAACTATGTTTTTTTGCTTAAAAGACATTTTTTTGTATAAATGCAGTACAAAGAATACAGCAGGACTACTTCTGGAGGGTGAAATCAGAGGAACCATTGTAAAGAACTTCAGTGGACTGGGCATCTACACATTGGCAAGCCACCATTTTTCTCAAGTAAGAGGGACAGAATAAATTGACAGCCTAAGTGCTCATTCACAACTACCCTGAGGGACAATCAACTCTACAGCAAAAATATTATCTAAGTATAAGGACCTTTACTTAGGAAATTCCAGGACATCTGTTCTTGTGAGCTGTAAATTAAAAAGTGACAACAAAAATGAAGCAGTTGGGTTTGACTGATAAGATTTGCAAAAATCAAAAATATTCTTAACTTGCCTTGGCCTGTTGTTTTATACTGCTGCTGAATGGCACATTTCCCATGACAAGTTCTTTCTTCTCAGGTTTCATCCTGGGACAAGCCTCTCCCCTCTGACTTACTTTCTTCCTTCACATCATCTGGAGAAGAGGCCACTTATTTCCCAGTTTTACACATTGAAGATTATACAGAAATTTGGTTTGCTGACTATTTTATTTATGCAGCATTTTTCCATTAAAATGTTGCCCTCACATAAAAGATACCCATATTTCACCTGTCAGGTGCCAGCCTCTCAGCAGATGCCATCCTGCCCCATCACTAATGATAATTATACCAGAGGTCATTGTCAGAGACTTACTGTCATTGCACTAACACAGTAGAAAATGCTCATAAAAGCTCTTCATTTATGCATTACGAGTTTCCTCCTAATCTCAACAGTAATTCCACTGTACATTTGTAAAATGAAAGCATCAATAAATTTGTTGACTACAAAGCTAATTTCTCATCATCAGCAGGGATTTCATTCTGTGTATGCTCTAGTGACAGTGCATTTTTGCAGAATGTGATATTTCACCCCTGCGATTCAGCAGGTGGCCTCATTTTTGTTCTAATCATACAGTATCAGTATCTATTCAATTTTTATCCTGAATCATATCTATTCAGGCTCTTGTCCTTATCTGACCTTGATAAACTGATTACATTTGTGAAGCTTACAATTTGCTCTTTAGACTCTTTTTCAGATGAGTTATTGGTTGAGCAGTTGGATATACTTGGTTAATCTTCCTGTGCCTTTGGGCAAGAAATCATCTCTGCTGAAAGCTGCTGTGATGACACTTAGAAAATGTTCTGCTTTACTGTGGGAGGGAGACAAGGCGGGGTATGGGGGATCTTTCAATGTCCTACTATTCATTTTTATTTTGTGGCATTGTTATATCTTCTAAAGAATTTAGAGTGTATTGTTCCCTTCTGAATAGCAGCTTATAAGAATACATATGGTAGGATCTTTACAAGATTTTTCTGTTCCCAAGGGAAAGTGACTGCAACTTACTGTTCATAATATTTATTAAAGTTACTGCTGAAAAAAGTTCTCTGAGTTGCAACACTAGATGATAAACAAAATATTCGACTATGCTAACAACTAACTTCCATGCTTGACATAATAAATTATCTTTCTTCTCTTTGTTTAAATTTAAATTTCTCTTGTTAAATCTACAGAAAATTTTGACAATAAATTTTCACTGAACATCACTATAAACATTTTCATAAGTCTGAGAGGAACAGGAAAAGGGATGAAGATGCCAAGCCTTGTGGTAGCTTCCCACCAAAATGGTAAAAGATGCCAGTGATAAATGGGCACAGGACAAAATCCAAACGTCCTAGGAAACTATACCGTGACCACACTTTACCCCCACCCAGACACTGGAGTGGTTTGATCTCTTCTACATTTTGGCAAAGTTTGCTTAGCTTGCCATTAAAAGATATTCTCAGATGGTAAGTGAATCAAACTCTTTTATGTGATTTGTCACTCAGGAGCTGAGACTCATGGATGAGGTGTTGAATGTCTCTGTAAAAACCCTCAGCGGGAATTTAAGAATTATGGACATCTTTGAACATCACCCAGGACATGGGCAGCTCTCGCTATGGTGCTGCAAAGGTAGGTCTATAAATTCCTGGTTGACCAGAAAAAGTGACTTTGTTACTGTTGATTCACTGGACATGTGGGAAAGAGAACACAAATAATTTGTATTCACATCTTAGAGCACTGCGGGAAAAAAGCCTGCATCACCACCAACTAAAAAAACAATGAAAAAGAACCAGTCTTTAACAAACAGTTCTTTCAGCAGTTCTCCTTCTTCAGAATTAATGTGGAAATAGGATTTGTAACAGCAGAGCAGAGGAGGTCCTGCTAACCTGCAATCCCTTCTGCAGCAGAAGGAAGTGTCTTCACAGGATGCTTTCTGTCGCTAGTTTGAAAAAAAAAAAGTCTTAGATATGAAGATCTGTGACACTGTGGGTATTATTCACTAACAGAGAGACAGAGCTGTCTGATGAATCAAGGAAGGCAGGATTACCTGCAAAATAAGCTCTTTCAAATATTGAAAGCAAAGAGCTAAAAAGAGAAAGAAGTAGACAGTTAGCAAACAGAGGGCAGTGGCATACCTCTGCCATGCTGCAAGGCTTGGTCTGCTATTCTGGGTAAAAAAATGTAATATAAAGGTGATTCCTGCCACCCATAAGGAAAAATGCTTCAAGAAAGAAACCCCATCTCTGCCAGTATCATATCTGCCAGTGCCTTATTTTAACTATTTTTTTTTTGTGTAAATATTACATAATCATAATTGTAATTATAAATACATGTGCATTATAATTAATGCTGCCTTTGGGTAAAAAAAAAAAGCCTTAAACTGCAACTGAAAAATGCAAGAATTCCAACTGCAAGTTGATTTTCAGCAGGTAATGGCCTGATGCCTGCTCTGCATGGAAGATCTTACAGTTTCAGGCACCATGGTTATTACCATTATTTCAGAAGCACAGCACTACTATTTACAAGCAGCTACAGATCTTGGCCTCCTTTGTGTTAGACGTTGCATTATTAGTGCTTGACTTTCACCAGCGATTACCCTAAAGAAGTCTGACACAGCTGGGTTCACAGAAATACCAGAAAACAGAGGAAGATGCAGAAGGTAAACACAGTGGTAACTGAAGAGGAAGGAAGGGTCAGGTTTCAAAAGGAAAAGGTCATTGCACAAATTAACTGCATGAAAGCCAACAAGTTACATTTATTTCTCAGGAATATCTGATTTGTGACAAATCAAATAATTATAGACGTTAATATTTATTAGCCTTTTACCTGGGTTGTTAGGAAAAAGCCAAATATCCCTTTACTTTTTTTAAAATTAAATATAAATGTTTTTTCCTCTGAATTTCCAAAATGTCACTACATTGGGTCATAGCTGATTTTCCTAAAAATATTTTCAAAAAGGTTTTTGACTAATATTTAGTTGATGATTCATTTAATTAATTTAGAAGAATGTATTAACACCTGCAAATATTTTAAGTCAATAAACTTGAAGACTGCTTTAGGATGACGGGTTACCTGCTCGTTCACAACTGGAAGCACTTTTTTTCATTGTATATAACTATGAAGTTGTTAACAAATGTATTTGATAGAATGCCATTTGCTAGAGAAAACCAGCAGGGCAACAGTAAGACAAATTACAAGTTTTGTCATTTGGGAAAATACAGTGAACGTTTTCCAATCTGACAAGATAAAATAAAAAAAGAACGAACAAAACAACAACAACAAAACCCAAACCAAAACCAACCAAAACCCAACAGAACAAAACCAACAAAAAACAAACAAAACCAAACCATACTTTTCAATTCTAATCTTTCCTGTAAAATACTAGAAAAATATCCAAAATATCTTGCCTATCCATACAGTCAGCTTTTCCTTCATCAGTTTTGCTCTGCTGCTCAACAACTTTACAGCCAAGCACAGCAAAGAAACATGAAGTAAAAGCATGGAGATCTCAGTTAGCGTGAAAGCAAGATGAAAAATGAAGCATTAGAACAGCCAAAATAGATAACAAGAAGGTCTGTTGAATGTCTGGCTTTCTGCTTGCCAAAAGAAGTGGAAGCCTTAATTATGATTCATGGAGTCATTAATTCTTTTTAGGCATGAAAGTTAATGGAATAATGATTTTTAATCGCTGTGGGATGATTCCTGATGTGCCTAAACAAAAATAGTACTGATGATGTATAATGCATTAAGAAGATTTCAAGAAAAGGAGTCTCACCGAAATGAAAGGATGCTTAAGGAGTAAGTGTTCATGGAGTGCCTGTTCAGGGCACAGGCACTCAGGAGCCCCCACTCCCAGAGCCACAACCAAAGTGTGGCTGAAAGCAAAGGGCCACTTTTGCTTCTGGCTGCCTTGCATGAAAGTAAGAATGATTTTCACTAATTCTTTTGATGCTCTTTCTCCTCTGTAGCTGTCAGAAATGTGGCGATTGTTGCAGGGCTTTCCGTGGTGGAGATGAAACCCATGTCATGAGGGGCAGCCTCTGCTTAGCTGCAGACTGCCTTCGGACTGAAGTGCATCCGTGGCAATTTACTGGCAAAGTTTGGCTGGATGGATTCATTTCAGCAGTCATCTTGTGTTCTTTCTGTTCTCATTCAATTCAAGTCATTGTAGCTAATTAAAAAACAATGCTGGTTTTATTTGGATGTAAGACATAACATTTTCCAAAATGAGATATGATTAAAACAGATGAGACAGCTATGAAGATTTGTGCAGAACTGCTCTACAGCTTGCTTGTGTTTCCTTGCATTGTAAAATATAAATCTAAGCTGAGGCCTCTTCTAGCTTATTTTTTATTCTTGTCTATGCATGTGGCCTGTGGAGCTTGTGATATATATCACCTCTTACTGTTTTCTCCTGTAGTTTTAATTCTGTCCTCCTCTACATCTGTCATCTCCCTTCAACTCCTTTTTGGTTTGCTTTATGGATTGAAACAGGCTGCTTGACACAGTAATATTTGACTGCTGTTTCTAGAGTTGATTAAGAATTTATTTGTTTATTTCCCTTGAGTACCAGACCATTGCTCCTCATTTTTGATGTCTCCACTGTAGATGCCTGTATCTGGACTACTCAATGAAAAGTCCAAGGCACCTCTGCGACATTGTATGTTTTTCTGCTTGAGAATGAGACATGGCATAGGGGAAGATGAAGAAGGGTTTGCAAGGCTTTATTACAGAACCCCCTGTGCTCAGTACTGATGCAGAATCAGTGCAAGCTTCAGAGGGGCAAGTGTAACACACCGAGGTCAGCTCACATCAAGGCTTGGCCAGGGCAAGCAGATTTGGAGTCTCAGAGATCGTCTTCAGCAAAGTGTTTGTGATCAGTACTATTGATATTACAGAAAAAAAACCCTCCTTGGTTACTTCAGGCACAGTTTTAAAATAGGCAGTAGCCAGACAAACAATAAAATAGTGCCAGTTCTTAAGCTCAGTTCACTTCCACATGAAGAGCAGAGTTGCCTTGAGCACCCTCTGCTTCTTCTGTATCTAGTTATGAGGAGTCCTGAAAATTGACATTACGGCTCTAGAGAAACCCCACTAACAATGTCTGTGTTGTATTGCATGCACTAGGTCTTCTGTTACTGATGTGCAAAGGTGCTTAACATGTTCAGTGACCCCTGACTTTGCTGGCAAGCTACAGTCCCTTACATTTTCAGTAATCTAAGTACTTTAAGTATCTTATATACCTTGCAGGAGGGAACCAAACTCTTCTTAAAGGTACACAGTAGGACAAGAGGCAAAAAACCACTGTTGCAACACTGGAAATTTTAATTAGATGTTAGTATTTATTTTTTTTCTCCCATGAGGGATGTCAGGTACCAGAAGAGGGCACCTTGGGAGGATGTGGAATCTCCATTCTTGGAAATATTCAAATTTTTTTAAAAAAAGGTTATTTCAATTGAATAATAATACCCTTACTGACATAACAGCTGTTTCTTCAGTTCTCTGGGCAATATTTTATAGCTGTCAGCTATATTTTTGGCACAGTTTGTTCTACATGAGATATTTAAAATAGCTGGATTTCAAAATTATCATTATATTAGTTTAGGGGATGTGGAACTGAGATAACTTAGGCTTTATTTAGAGGTACTCTGGAAATCAAGTAGTTTACTGGTTGCTGCTGGGTGATTATCTTCAGGCCACTGTGAAGAACCAAATAGTACATTGTGATTAAATCATGCTTTTTATTCATAATGAATAAGGGTATATATACCCTACGGAGTCCTCAACACAGGAGGGACATGGACCTGTTGGAATGAGTCCAGAGGAGAGCCACGAAGATGATCAGAGGGCTGGAGCACCTCTCCTATGAGGACAGGTTAAGAGAGCCGGGGTTGTTCAGCCTGGAGAAGGGAAGGCTCCAGGGAGACCTTATAGTGGCCTTCCAGTACCTAAATGGGGCCTTCAGAAAAGATAGGGAGGGACTCTTTATCAGGGAGTGTAGTGATAGGACAAGGGGCAATGGTTTTAAACTGAAAGAGAGGAGATTTAGATTAGATACTAGAAAGAAATTCTTTACTGTGAGGGTGGTGAGACACTGGAACAGGTTGCCCTGTTGTGGATGCCCCATTCCTGGAAGTGTTCAAGGCCAGGCTGGACAGGGCTTTTTAGCAACCTGGTCTAGTGGGAGGTGTCCCTCCCCATGGCAGGGGGGTTGAAACTCAATGGTCTTTAAAGTCCCTTCCAACCCAAACCATTCTGTGGGTCTATGTTTCTATGTTAAGGATAATTCTTAGATTTTTTTTGGTTATGCAAAGCAGAGTAGTATCCTCTACATTTTTTCACTCTGCTCCAGTGTAATTAGACCTTCCAGGTCATTAAGAGAAAGCCTGTTTGTCCACAGGCTGTGGAGGAAATGATCCATGTCTTTAAGACTGTCTTCTTTCTCTCCGTGCTCTTACCGCTGCTCAGTGAATGTCTAAGATGCAATGAGAGCAAGGAAAATATCGATCTTATTAACACCCAGTGAGGCAAACAGAACAGAAAAGCTTTCCCAAACCTTTTACCGGAGCTATGATATAGAGAATACAATGGGGAATCAACTCCAGTCCTTTTAGAACTGCATATATAAGCACTAACAGAGTAGTGTCTGGCTAAGTTAAAAAAAGACCCTTTCAATATTTCATATATATAGAAAATTATATATATATATATATATATATATATATGAGACACTGAAACAAACAAAACCAGCAGTTTCCTTATTGAAGCTATGCCTTCCTTTCAAACAAGCTCTCCTTTCCATGGGTTAATTCTCTCAGAATGGGGTGCAGCTACATCTGTGCTGCTCCTGGCTCTGGAGGTAACTCAGATGACTCCAGTATGCAGGTCTCTGCTCCAGGTTTCATCTTGTGATGCAGACTTAACTCCTCCATTTGCTCTTTCTTGTTTTACCCAGGGGACCAATCCAGACAATTTACAGGGTAGTCACAATCCTAAAGTGCATTTACAATACGTGAGAAAAGACATTTTGAATTTGACATATGGGAAAAATAATTGCAATTCACTAATCTGGGAATAGGATGGACTATCCAAGCAGATATAATAGAATGGTTAAACTACATAAGGCATATATTAGGTAACAGTACGACATCTGAGATAGAAAACCAAGACGGCAACTAAAGTGAATCTGGATTTCTTGTTCTCTCATATTTCCCATGCTTGGTTTAATAAAAAGGGCATAGCCCCAGATTTTGGCAGCTCTGTGCACTGCAGAGACTCTCTGCTGACTGATTTCTTTGTTCAAGGCAAGAGAATGGAGAAAAGTAGCTGCTGCTGCTATTTGATTCTCATTCATGTTCTATATGCCTTAGTATCTCTCACCTTTTGACCTGACTGATCCACATCTGTTAAGAAAATCCTAGAGTCAGTAATGAGGACAGCCAATTTCTTTTTCTGAAAGGTCAAGCTCAGAAACAAATCCAACTCCTAGTTTTCTAAAGTGCTAGAAAAAATATTCTCTTCACTCTACTCTGACCCCAGGGCACATCTGATCTGGAGAGAATAAGTGCAAGTTAGGACCAGTGCAAGAGACTTTCAGCATTCTTGATCCAAGGGGTCTACAAATACCCCCAAATAAGAATCCTCTTCTTTGAGCATTTAAAATTATTGAGGGAATCACTGATTCAGTGATATCGCCAGGTATGAATTTAAGTGCTGCAGTTTAAAGCTGAACTTGCATCTGCACACTTTCTTTTTGGAGGGAAGTTTCTTTCTTCATGGGTAAGATAGTATAACAGACACCTTCTGAAAAGGCAAAATATGTTTTGTCTGCAACGGATATATGTTTTCATGCCCTAGGGTACAGAAATCCAAGAAGAAAATCTGTGAATTAGCCTGCCCTGAGGTCTATGGTACATCCTTTTGGGGCAGCTGTAGAGAGAAAGAATCTTTGCAATAAACAATGTTAATGCAGGGGCCAAAGTCTGTAGAGGCTGTATTTTCACTGCTCCCCTGGTACAGCTGGTGCCTATCATCTCATCCAGGGCAGGCTTTAGCCTCAAGTTAGGCTACAGGTGTCCTATAACATAGCACTTCCAACATTCTGGGTCAGCTTTGCCTGCCTGCAATCATGGTCTTTCTTTCTTTTTATTACTAGGCTGGAGCAAAAGGCAGAATATTCTGAGGATAAATATTTTTCAAAATCTGGACATGAGAAGTGTCAGAAAGAGAAATTTGATTCCCTTCAATCGTCTCAGTGCAGCTGATATAGGTGAGTACAGAATACAGGATTACTGTTTTGTTTCACAATAAAACCCACATGATTTGATGACATCCATTAGGACAATTTAAGATTTGTTTCCCCTTAAGAAATTAATATAACCTTTGAACTTTTAAAGTCTGCATACAGACCCTTTTGCATATAGCACTGTGTGAAACTGTTCACATATTGGCAAGTGAGCATGCTATTTTCAGTAAGGGAGTGATACGTCAGGTTAAATCTAAAACTGGGCATCTGGGAAAACAGGCTTTGGTCTACGTCTGGAAGTACAATCTTCTAGTGCATGACCAAGTCAAAATGACTCAATTTTATTTGCTTTCCATCTCTATATTAATCTTTTAAATAAGGATATATGACAGTAGAGAAAATCCTTATTTATACTGGTAATTCTTAATATAAGAGCAAAACCAATGTTGACTGGACTAGAGACCAGTTGGAAAGTTTGTTTAAAAGCATCCTTGTGGGACTCAAACCAAACTTTCACTGGCCCTAAGACACCATATATATAATATATACATAAAAGCTATTGATTGTATTTTTATGTGCTTTTTGAACATTGTTTCTTTAGCACTGAGAAACACTGAATCGCAAAAAGTTAAATTTCAGCAGTTAACTTGCTACATGCTTTCTGAGTTCTTTTAAGAGGGGGAAGGTTGCACAGTTGCACCCACCTCTCTGAACAGATTGCAATGCTGAGTACTAAAAAATACTGGGTTTATAGCAACAATTCTGTTTTTCTGTGGTCCCTTTCCTCATTGAGGAATCAGAACTCCTTTTGACTGAAATACAAAGTAAATGGATGAAACTTGAATAATTAATGACTTGAAACAGAAGGAGTCAGTGTTTTTACAAACCACCTGGCACTAATTTTAAATAAAACGAATGCTAATACTTGGTAAAAAAGAGTTTCTAAGGTCCTCTAAGTGTTTCAAGCCAATGATTTGAACATCTGGCTAGGAAAGCTCTTGTTTGAGCATGGGAGGATTAGGTTAAACAAACCTGTCTCTGGGGTACGGAGGACTTGAACACAGTCAGCATATTCCACACCTGAGCCACGACAAGTCTTAGGAAAGAAATTCCTGGAGAAGTTTATATGCTAATACTTATATGCAAAACTGAAAATAAAATATAAAACTTATGAAATCTACATTAAAAAGGTATAAGTATCTATTATTGTCACTACGTAGATGCCTGTTACTGAGTGCAACGAGAGACTCTTTGCTCCTGCCGCTCAGCCTTCGGAAGCCTGCTCCAGAGAGAAATGGATGGTCCAGAGGCAGCCAGGGGAATTGGGGACACTGAGGGGATCCATCTAATCATGTTCAGGCTACTGAAAACAACCGAGACCAAACCCCATGTGACACCAAAACCACCAGAGAAACTGTAAAGCAGTAAGGAAAGAACAACGCTCAGAAAGAAAACATCACACTGTTCATATTCATCTACCTCCACAGTTTTTAGTTACTTACATTCATTTCCATCTATTTCTCAACTTCCTCACTTTATTTCCTGCTCCTCCCCTCCCTTTAGTCGTCCATAAAAGTCTACAAAATATATTCTTGAAGTAAATTTTTGCTCCCTACCCCTCTCTCTTTTTTCCCAAATGTTTGAAAATCTTTAGTATACAACTAACAGTGTGCTCACAAAAAGTTTATGCCTTTTGGATATTCTGATTATAGATTTTGAAGGGATTGTTCTGTTGTGTATGCAGGGGCAAATATTGTTTCTCTTCACTATCATGAGCTTTCCCTAATTGTCTTCTGTGTTCCGCACAACATTGAGCTAACAGATATTGAACAACAGCAACAAAAAATGCAAGCAGAAGAGCAATTGCTCTGAAATGCTTTCATTAAAAATATGGAAACTAAAAGCCAAATCAACAGTAACAAGAAAACTTCTTTCCCTTTCCAAATCCATTTACAATTACTTGCTGTAGTGAAAGAATCCAAAGAGAAAAAGGCCCATCTAAGCTTTACATCGAATTACTCCATTGGGCAAAAAAAAAATCATAACTACTGCCTCATGTACAGAAAAGAATTCAAATCAATCCTGTGGAATAAGGCCTTAAGGTTACAGATGTAAATTGTTTGCAATAAACCTAATATACCTCTGCCAGTCTTTTTATTGTGGGTATTGCTGATTGATTTGCTGTATTAAAGGGCAGCAGAGATTGTTGTGATATGAATTAATGTTAACTGGTGAATAACATGTATATAAATGTGTCATAACCCATTTGAATCTATGTTAACCCTTCTCCCTTAGTTAGATCCGGACATCTCCAAACATATTTTTTTGAATGAGAAAGTGACAGGCAACATACAAAATGAATATCCTAATTTATTTAATGTCATTTTAATGGCTTCAATTTACTTTTTTTGTCTTAAACAAATATCAGGTTCAGTTGAAGATGATAAATCTTGGCTATTGTTGTAAGTACATCTTTTGTGCTCAAAGTTACTAACAAAATGTTAATCAATTTCCTGCCCAGTGCCATTAGCTGTCACTTCAAAGCAGATCTCCTAAGATTTAAAGGCAGTTTTTGAATAGTCAAGACCTCCCTATGGCATTAGAAATTAAACTCGCTTTTTTTTCTCTCTTTTCACAGAATCACAGAATCTTCATGGTTCTCAGATTGCTTATTCCATCAGGAGTAATTTACTCTAATTAGAGGCTGTGTGTTCTGAAACTGTAACTGTTTCTCCAGGACAAGTTAAATGATATTGTGTAGCTAGTTGCTATGCCCCTACCAACTTCATAAGCAAACTTTAAACCTGAATAAATTAAACCTAGAAACACAGCATTTGTCAGAATAGATCAGAAACTTGGTCTGTCACAGTGCCCTGCCTGCCACTGGCAATGATCAAACACTTCATGCTCTTGAGCAAGACAAAATATGCCTACACTACCCAAGGCAATATTCTTCGTAGGGGAGAGAAAATTCCTTCCTGACCTCTGTAGGTGATGAATTATCTCCCTGAAGCTTAAGATTTTATTATGAGTTTTCTTTCACTTCTTTAACTAGAAAAGTAATGGGTATCAAGTCAGGATTACTTAGATGTAAAACCAGACTCTTGCTCTTTATTCAACTTGATTCTTCTTTCCCACTGTGGAAACAAGTGTCGCGAAGTGGCTTATGCATAAATGCGTGATTTCACAGAAATCAAAACTGCTCATATCAATGAGTGCAGGATCTGAGGACAGTCTGGGGCAAATTGTCATCGTGTCTTCTTCTGTAGCCTTCAGTGTGTCCTGGTCTTCCAAGCCAAGTTTATGGAAGGGTTTCTTGTTCCTTCAGTAGTGTAACACCTCCACCTCACACTCAATGACACAGGAAAGATTCTTTCCCCCCTCCCTCCTTTTCCATAGCTTTGACTGCTTTTATTATGTGAGGGGTTTTTTTGGTTGGTTGGTTTTGATTTCTGGTTTTGGTTTATTTCTTTTTTGTTGTTGTTGTTGTTTTTTAAGCTATATAATAGACCCTCATTAGACCAGGACATTCTTCCTAGGTGATGTTATTCATTTTATATACATCGGTGTGAGATGGCTGTTTCTGTCACAGCACCATTTGCCTTGAAGTCATAGGATCAAAGATATAAGATATAAGACATAATGAAGCAAGAGAGTAATATTACTCGATTCACAATGTCATCATTAGGACTTTATCACTTTCTGGCTCTTTTTATTTTCTTATTTGAGAGTATCCTCTGTGGGTTATTTTTTAGCTAAACTGTCACAAACAGCACAAATAATGTCAAACAGAAAACTCCCACAAGAAAACTTTTTCTTTAGAAGAGTCATTCTTTCCATACTCCTCTCATGACTTCTCATCTTTCAGATTAAAAAAAGCCAATCAATCAGCAATTTCAGTTATTTTCACCCATGAGCATTATACTCAGCTTGGTTGAATTTCATAGGCATCACGCTGCTCAGGGACAGAGGTGTCTATGTCTGTATAGCTTTGTTTTTTAATTGCCCAGTGATGTTAATTAAGTAAAACAATTCACAGCACTGTCATTAATAAACATCCGACTCATTGCCTACTTTCTCATCCAGATCATTAGCCTATATGTTACTCAGTACTGACCTCCGCTACATCATTGATTTTTCTCCAAGATGAAGATTCAAAATTGCCTTGTTCTCCTCTCTTTCAGTTAAATCGTCTTCTGTCTCTAGAACAAATTATTCTCTATTTCTTTCTTTTTTTTTTTACCCCTCTGCCAACAGTGTTTTACAACAGGCTTTATGGTCTTATTAAAGAAAAAAAAATCAAAAGTAATTATATTTTTGAGCTCACCTTTATTTTTTTCTTTAAAGTAGAAGGGTGAAGAAACCCATGACCCCTTTAAATAATTTAAAAGCTTATTTTTTTCTACGTAAACTTAGCATAGTATTACACTATATTGCTAAAATTTCTTCAGTTTCTCCTTATTTCCTGAGCTTCTTAAATTTCCAGTTTGATTTCAGAATTTGTGTTTCTGGTCTTTTTTTCTTGTGAATCTGTTCTAACACAGACCTGTGCAAAACAACGCTGCTTTTAAAATACAAGTTGTCACTTCCCTATTTTTTCTCAAACAGCATATATAAAAGTAGGAGGGCTAAACATTTGGTTAAGAAAATGAGAAACAGCTTTTAAAAGATGAAAACATCTCAATAATAGTTGTAATCACTCCATAAAAGAGAGTTGTAATTATGGCTGGTCCAGAAAAGAGGGTAGCAGTGGAAAGGCCATCAATGGTGTATTTATAAAGAAGAAAATAATATTTCAGAATAAAAAAGCACTACACTGAAACAGTTGCAATGCTCCATAAAATCACTGGAATTGAGTAACACGTTAAGAATGGCATGTATCTCTTTTTCTTATGACAAGAAAATACATCTCACTTACTTTGCAGGATAATGACATCTTTTATGATACAATCTTGGTGCATATTGTTCTGTCACCTTCAAAAGTGCACAAATTCACTTTCAAAAGTTTGTGCAACATCCAGGGCCTTGAAAAACTGGTAACACATTTGGTGCAGCTGTTGTCATCCTGAGAGGGGCCAGTAAATAATTTGTAGCATTACTGGATGAGGCTAGAACCATCTGAACTTATTATGGAGGAGTTATACTATGCATTAAAAAGCTTGAAACAGATGTTAGGGGGTTTCTCAGCATATATAGAATGCAAAGCATTAAACACCTTTTAGCTTTACCTTATGTGAATAACTTTGCTCATACACATTGGAATATGTCTCCTGAATGTACACCTGAATATGTACTTACTGTGCTCATGGACAATTTGTAGGACAAAAATTTATGAAAAGAATCCCTGCGTTGGTATGACATTCAGCTTATAAGTTTTTCCTAAATCACACTTTTGGGGATCTAGATTTCAAGAAAGTAAAAACCATTTTCAGCTACTGGTAGTACATATTTGCTTTCCAGACGTCAGCTGAGAGGATACTTTACAAAAAAAAAGAATCAAACAGAAAACAAACAACAACCAGAGATGTTAGTTAATTAGATAATAAGCATCATCTGTCTCCCTTAAAAGAGTACAAAGTACCTCTAAGGAACCTGTGTAGTGGTCTGCAAAAATTAACAATCAACATACACATACAATGAATACACACAGGTTGTAATTAAGTGTAAAACAAATCTGGCAACATTTTTAAGAAACAAAGGAAAAACATTATTGGTATTGTCCTATCCCTATTTAATATATCTTAATTCATTGTCAAAAGCACAGCTTTTCCCTTTGTTTTGTAATTCAATCCTACTTTTACTATTTGCTATTGACAGTAGAACATTTTGCATCAAAAGACAGTTAACTGCTGGCAGTGTGCTTCATGTCAATTAATGTAAGCCCTGTATGAGACACACGGGCCCAGAGGGCAACTCTTTCCACCTCTGTTTGTTAGATGCCTGTACTAGGATTAACCAAATTGCTTTTGGAGGTTCCGTCTTGCTCTGATCACTGAGGCAGCAAGCATAGACAACTAGCGTACTCTACTAAACGCCTGACTTCTAGATTACTACAGTTAAGTGAGATGAAGCCTGCCCTTTGTGATAGAATTTGGGTATTTTAAATAAAAGTAAACATAGCGTCAGTGATAGATACAATTCTGAGCATGTCAAATTTGTCAAGTGTGGGCCTTACACAGTACATTTTCCCTGATGGTGAATATTTTCTTATGTTTGAATGTGAAAAAACACATGTAGGAAGACTCTATCTGTATAGTATATTTTAACAACTCTTTTTGAAAGTCATGAGGACCTTCAGGCAAGATGCAGGGGGCCCCATCCTGAAAGCACTGTCTGTCCTTAGTGACTCTAGCACAGCATTACCAAGTCTTTCCCTTGCCCAGAAAGAAGGGCGATTCCACACACTCTGCAATGTCACATGCTCTTTAATAAGGAATCAACTTAATAGGTGGTGGGAATCACAAAACCCAGCAACACATAAAGTTCACAAACCCAATTTTGTGAAGTTGTAGAACACCCAAAATTTTTAAAAGATATTACCCACTGAGGGAAACATTTCTTGTGTTTGAATGTGTTTTAACTTGCTTGGTACCTCTGGTTATTAGTTTGATGGAAAGATGATATATGTTAGCATCTAAGCTGTTTGGTAGTTTATAATGTAGCACTGAACCAGGGAGGACATTAATTCACATGGTGACTTCTGGAGCCAGGCTATAATAACTCATAAATATTATATATTCCATTATTTGCTTCTTATAAAGGGGATTACCACATGAAAACCCAAATATTGGCTGCATGTAGGAAAAAAGGAATCAGAGCATGCAAAACAAACCAGTGTGTAAATTTGGGAGACTAAAGAAGGAAGAACACGTAAAGGTGACATTTCATGATTTGCTGAAATCATACCCAATTCATACACAGGCATAAAGCAACACCTGCCCT
Source organism: Limnodromus scolopaceus (assembly GCA_028565335.1). Lineage (NCBI taxonomy): Eukaryota > Metazoa > Chordata > Aves > Charadriiformes > Scolopacidae > Limnodromus > Limnodromus scolopaceus. The sequence goes on from JAOXNO010000001.1 coordinate 156,983,634, forward strand.
GGTGGCCGATTCCCATTATTTCTTTTGTGCTGGCCTCATAGCTGGTGTGACTGCATGACCACAGAGCTACTCTGCAAAGCAACCCCGCGGAAAAGCTCAGAAAAGCTGGGTTTCAAGTGGGTCTGCTTCTTGCCCTGGCACTCAGGGCAGCCTCGCAAGCGCTAACACACACACAGCAGGGCACAAGGGGGACACGGCTGGTTTTGAGCAGTCGGGGAATGGGAGAAGGGCTGCCCAAGGCACGTGGTGAGGATTGATTCTCACTAAGTAAACACGCCAGTGTTTGCTGGGAGAGGGTGTACTTAGGCAGATGAAGGAAGGCAGTGCATACATACAGGAGTCCTTTCTGTAGCATTGTTATTGATTTAGGCACTACTTGTCCCTAACAACTTTTATACCTATCTGGATGTTTAATACTTGCCGTTGTACATGGCATAATCACTCCTCTTTCTTTCCTTTCTTTCAAAATTCATACTCTCCAGTAGATAAATCATCATTAAACTAGTAAGATTTTGTAAAATGTGAATAAATCAATCTGCAAGTTGCCTTCCTGTTTGAGTGAAACATCTCTCTCAAAGTTATAGAATCACTTAACTATAATGCAGGAACAAACTCAGCCTTATGCCTTCAGTCTCAAATAATAAACTTCAGAATAACTACAGACAAGGTGTGTATGCGAGTATGTGTGCGTTATCTGTGTGTGCATATCTATCTCTGCATATTTATATTTGTAAAGAAGCTCATATTCTACTATTGATTATTCTCAAATGTAAGATATAAACAATAGAACATGAGTTATTTTAAAATAGAATACATCAATCTCATCATTCATTTGGTCCAGTGACTTCTGGAATGACTCATTTAAGGAATTTCTTTCTAGTATGTTTATTTAAGCATATTTCTTTTCCTTATTATTTCAAGCATCACTGAGCTCTTTTGTTGTCCTTTCCTGAGCTGTATAGAGAACATCATTATCCTCTCCTATGACAATTCCCTGCTTAGCTGCCTGTATCACCTTCAGAACTTTATTTTAGAACTTAACTAATTAGCCTTTGATCCACTAATTGGCTATTATCTGCAGATCTCTCTGTTCTTTCTTGCACATAAGATTTTGTTCCTTTCATTATGGGAACACAGAAATTGTCATACTGGGGCAAAACAATGGGTCACCTAGTCTCATACCCTCTGTCTTTCTGGGGCCAAAGATAAGCCATCTCAAGCAGGCATTCAGCACCATGATCCTGTCATGTTCTCTTGTGCAAGGCTTCCACTGAAATAAAAGGCACATAACATTTTCCCTTCAGCTGCAGGTGTGCACTGAACAGATGTCTTCATCGAACTGTCCACAGTGACATTTAACTCTTTTTCTTTTCCTGAGAGATTACAGCTAATTCAGAACCTAATCACATGTACAAATAGTGTAAATGTCATTTCCAAACAGCTTTTATGTGCTGATTTGGGTACTGTGTGCCTTAATGCTGCTATTTACAGGTTGGTTATCCAGAGATACAGTCTTCTCAGGAAAGAAGCAAATCTAAGTCCTGAACTTTTTCCCAGCCGAGATGTCTCTTTTGGTTTCAATGCACAATGTATAAAGAAAAGAAAGCAAGTATAATTATTTTATCATAACAGTCTGATTCATTTTGCTTTATTAAAAAAACCCAACAACTGTCTATCCTTTCGTTTCAAAGATAGACCTTAAGAAATGAAGAATCATCCTCTTTGAAACATTTCAAAAGCTTGATTCCCAGTATTGCCAACCTTATCAATTTGAACTTTGTGAACTAGGCTCCAGAGATTCACAACAACTCTCATGGAAAATAAAGCAAGACTCTTAACAAGACTTCAACAGACTGCTGAAATAGTGAGTGGATGGCCTTACTTGTTATCCAACTTCAGATGCCTTGAAGGTTTAAGTTTTTACTCTCTTTTGAATAAAAAGAGAGAAAAAAAAGAAAAAAAAAAGAGACTAAGAAAGGCACCAGAAGATAAAGCTAAAGAATGAGAATCAAGCAGAGCTCTTCATTTCAGTAATAAAATGAAGGAAAAAGAAAAGAGGAAAGAAGAAAGAGGAGTGTGGTTGAAGCACTCTGTCCTGTTCTAGTCCTCACAACTCAAGGAAGATGCATTCAGACTGGAGGGGATACAAAGGAGGGCTACGAAGGTGATCAAAGGGCTGGAGAATCTGCCCTATGAAAAAAGGCTGAAGGAGTTAAGTGTGTTGTCCATGGAGAGGGGTCAGTTGGGACCTCATCACAGTATTCCAGTACTTAAAGGACAGCTAAAAGGGGACAGACAGCCTCTCTTCCCGAGGAGTACATGGAGAAGACAAGGGGCACCAGGAGAGGTTCCATCCCAACATAAGAAACAATTTTTTTGCAGTGAGAACAGTTATTCACTGGAACAATTTCCTCTCGGACATCATGGAGTCTCCATCACTAGACATTTTAAAGATGTAATTGGAAAGAGTGCTAGATAATTTATCTAGGGTCCCTTTTCCGCAAAAGTCTAGACTAGATGGTCTGTTGGGGTCCCTTCCAGCCTGGGCTACTCTGTAATTGATTCTATTACCCTAAGAAAGAGGATAGAGAGAAGAAAAGGGAAAAAACAAGGGAAAAAACAAAGAGGAGAAAAGAAAAAAAAGTATAAACAGAGCACCACTATTTTCCAACACCACAATGTGGAGCACCACAATAGGCACTGCTCAGAAAAACAAAGTTCTCTGTGGTGCTTCCTTCTTGCAAAGAGTGAAATGACTGCCAGCAGTGTTTTTGCTTAACTTGAACTCTAAATAAAACAAAACCTGAATACCTCCTGGTTGTCAGGGCTGAATAATTCCAGAGACCTTGCCGTAGTTTCTGTAGGTCATTATATTAATTTAAATTCACAATGCTTTCATCTCTCCTTTGAATGTAAAGTACCTCACTCATCTACACTGCATTTACTTTTCTATGTTTTTGATAGCTAGTTTCAGTTTTTTCCCTCTCAAGTACCTCAGAATTCATTCTTCCCTTGACTACCATTTTATTCTTAAAAGAAAGCTGAGCTACCCCGATTATATTAAAGATTATAAACAAAGAAGCTATGGGGATAAATTTAATGACCAAAGTCACTAAATGGGTATCTTTTGGCTTAAACTGAGTTTGTTTCCATTTATAACAAGGGAGGAGTTTAACTTAATGCAAAATAAATGACTTTTAAAAGAAGGAAAATTAGATTGCTCTTTCAGCTGAATCATTGTCACTCTGTGCATGTTTGTGTGTGTGTACTCTTGATCCCTAGAAAATACAAAGCTTGGTTTGACTAAAGGTTAATATAGCTCAGTTGAACTACCAAGTGGGCAAGAAGTGTCTTAAACTGATGAAACTGAAGCTTTGGCCAAAATATAAAGCTTTTCGCATGTGCTCTTCTTCCCTTCTCACAAAGATGTTCAAGCGTAGCTCCCATATTCTCATTATACTGTATGCTGCCGGGTAAAATTGTTAACACCTGTAGTAGGACACAAGACAGTGAGGGCTTCTGATCATGGCATTATGGGTTGGTCATCTTGGGAACCAAATAGCCCCTGCCCATCCCTCAGCCCCCGTTGCAGTATGATGACATGAGCGTAACTGTCCTCCCTGGTGTGGAAATGCTTCTGGAGCTCTCTTTTCCCTGTTTAACTGCCCCATGTGGGATGTGCCCACATTTTTTAACTATGTCTGAACCAGAAGACAGGCTTCAACTTTTTCAGTATGTGGCATCCAGAGAAGGAAGGTTGGCACTTTCATGGTCCCTTTCAAAATTAACAGGACCAGTGGGCCTGGAAAGAGTAGTCTGAAAACAAAACATGGTGCCATACTGGCACCAGCTGAGGCCCCAGAAAACATCCAGAGTGAAAGTATGTTGGAAAAGGGGTAGAAAACTAGGCATAGGAACAATTGAGTTTGGTTACCAGAACTTCTGAGAAACCACCCTTTCATTATCAGAATCCTGAAAAACAAGTGAAGAAATACCCTCAGGAGTCCCATTTTTTCTTCAGAAAAGAGATGACAAACGTGAAGAAAAGGGAATAAGAAAAATGGAGTGAAGTATCTCTGAGTTATTTGAACAGGCAAGAAAGAGAACTGTCACAAAGTCCATTGAAAAAAGCATCAAAGCCAAATGAAGACTAGAAATGACCACTGCAGAATTGAAGACTTGAAAGAGCTTTCAATAAAACTTTATATTTTATTTCTCTTTTACTTTGCTTTTTTTTTATTTTCACTCTTCCATCTTTTTATAAATTTCTTCTCACTCTTCTTTTTTACTTTTATTTTTGCTCCAAATTCCCTTCTCGCACCTTTGTATTTCATAACGGCATGTGTTAATTTCAGATGTTTATCCCTTTGTTACACTACTCACTGATTCCCACACTCTGGTTCCAGTGAACAGTGAGATATTTCTCTACCATGCCTAAAGAGAAAACTGAAATGTAAAATGACATAAATTTATTCTACTTGCAACCTCTTCTGTGACTGGATATGGACAAACTAAGCCTAGAAATTATTTTCTTAGAACACCTTTTAAAAAAAATTTCATCTACTTCTGTCCTATTTGAACTGGGGTTTTCCATTTATAATAATTTCTCAGAGTACATATAGCAGTCATAAATATCCAGCAAATAAATGAGCTTTGAAAATAGCCCCAGATACAATTTCCCATAAGCATTATTTGTATTGGCAAACCTCTTGCCAAGAATTTCTTTTGAATACTCCACTGCTGCAGACTAACAGTATCTTCCACCAATTTTAACTGGAAAAATAAAAGATACCTACTATTTCCATCAACAGAAACATAACTCTGTCATCTCATTTTGTGAAATTCTGTGAATAAGTAGATACATGTTTTCCATTACTTTATTCTTTTAAATATTGCAATTGAACAAATTCCTTTAAAAGGTTTTCAAAACCAGTTTTTCAATTCCTGAAAGAAAGCAAGATATAATTTTATACCTCTTCTCTCAAGTGATCTCCATAGTAACACATACTACAATAATTCTGATCATGAATAGTTTTATTTACAATTTACCAAACTGCAGTCCTTAGAGGACTTTTTTGTTAAAATATGCAGGTTAACACAAGTAGAACGTTTTTGCACACTGAACTTCAGCACTTTTTAACCCTCTCATATGGAAACAAGATTAACCTTCGGTTTTTCAGTTTTGCACTATGTGTTTTTCTGTAAACACTCTGTTTTTAATTTCTATTTACATGTGCAAAGTTTTTAGCAGAGTTGTTTCAAAACCTACCATAACTTTTTGAGGGAATGCAAAAGGTTTTAAGATGGATGTCAGCTGTTTCATATCAAATACCTAACCATATTTGGATGTTTTTCCATTTTTTAAAGGCACAAAATAACACTGGAACTAGATGATATTTAAGGTCCCTTCCAACCCAAACCATTCTATGGTTTTATGATTCTATGTGTACCCAGCAGCTAAAGCTCCTTGCAGTTTCTGATATGAGAATACAAAAAAACAATTTTGTTTACAAAAATCTGAGTTCATTCAATTCCAGTAAGCATTTTTGTAAACTCCAGAAGACTACTTTCCTTCCTTCAATTTCATTGTAGTCTTGGAGGTAAGCATACCCACAATTGAAAGAATAATAATTTCTCAATTTACTTCTATGGCCTGAAAAAATGCAGCTTTTACTCTACTTAAAGGAAGGAGGAAGTAGGTATGTGTGAGACCTACAACTGCCACACACCAAAGTGGAAGGGTAAATTGCCAGAAACATGATAAAATACAAAGACCCATCTTGTGGGTCAGCTGTGAAGCTAAATAACTTCATTTTAACATAGGTAACTCAGAGTTATGACATCCTTTGAAAGGGATGTTGAAGAAGGTCATTATGAAACCAGACATGTTCATGAAACACTCTTTGTATTTCTAAAGCTTGGTTCCTAATTTGAGAAATATAAAAAAACCACCAAAACCAAAGATGTCTGCAACAGACTCTGAAATGTGCTCTAATTGTATTCCATTCACATGAACACTGAGCAGTTTTGAAGGCCATATTTCAACTGAATGAAAGCTTGAGAATCCATCAAAGGAATGAATACATAGCAGTACTATGATGTTTAAGATTAATCCATTACTTCTCCATATAGGAAAACACTTTCCATAGAGTTTGAGGGGCTGTCCCCTCCTATCTACTGTTTGGGGGCCTCTGATTTGCCTTGCATAATGTCCCAGTGCCAGTATTCCTCAAAGCTGGTATTCAGTGAATGCTAAGGAAATCAGTTTGCCTGCAGAAACCTGGGAGATTATTGCATTTTTCACGTTAGTTGCTGAAAACAGAAGACCTTTCCCTTACTCACCTCCACTTGTCCCTATTGTTCTGAAGTTATTTACAAATAATGTGAAAAAAACTTCACCAAAGCACTTCATGTTGGAGCTTATTTGTATGCAGAACACACGGTACTGAATAAGGTACAGAAAACACTACTCAGTACAAAAATATGCTATGGGAATTATGGTGTCATCTCCAGAATCTGACAAATTGCCCAGTGTATGAAATGTTTAGACACCGGTGGCTTACTTGGGATGTGCATGAGTGGCAATAAAATCATAGGTTCTCGAAGACAAAGTTTGAATTTTGATTTGATTGCAGAGAAATTCTGGCAGGACCCTTTTCAAGCTGCAGTTGATTTCTTTAGCTGGAATTTGGCATGTAAACAAAGAGAAGATTTTTGCCATTTATTTCATTCCATATTTTTGGATTTCCCTGCCATCTCCCTGATGGTAAATTTTCTTTTTTCTTCACTTAAGCTGCTCATTTCTGCAGCAGCACCTGGGATGGATGGCAAACTAACAACACAAATGCAAGGGCTAGAAGGAAAACAAACTCACAAAGCCTGTTGCAATGTAAGGGTGCACAGTGTTCCTTGTATTTTGGCATTTTTATAGAGAACTCTCCCCCTCAACTGTCATTTTTACTCCGAGATGATCCATCTCCTTTATTCTTTGGCGTAAAGAATACAAACTAAGCCAATCGGTTGCTGTCACTGTATGAGGTGAATGTTCTTCCTATTATAGCTGTAAAGTCCAGCGAATTCGAAGCTGATCAGAGTGAAGGGTGTTGAGTTTCCATGCACGCCTCTCAAATCAATGCTCAAACATACTTAGGATGGTTACTTCTTCTTGAGTGTTCCTTAACGATCTCGGAGCCATCTTTTGATGAACTTTTATGGGAGGCAGGGCGCCCACAAAACTTTCCTGTATTGTGCTCAAGAGTTCCTCAGACAGTCTCCATTTTGACTCAAAGTAATAAAGTACTTAGCACTGTATTAAACCTGTCAACTTAAAGACCTTGTTTAGTCCTTCTAATGGGAATAAAAGTATGCACAAAATATTCTCTGGACTGAGCCTGGAGTTGAACACCATCAAAAAACCAAGAACCTCTGTCTGTAGTCATGCTAAAAGATGACTTCCTCTGTTTTTAAGTGAAAATGAATTCTTAAGAGGAACCTGATATCCGTTTTAGAAGTGTAAACTGACAGATATTCTAATTAAGGATCCCTATTCTTTCTCTTTGTTTTTATGGCAGCTGAATGGAACCAAGGATCTGGTTCTCAGGCTGTCTACCACCCTGGTTTTTTAAATAGTTTTCTTCACATTTAATTGATTTAGTCATCTACTTCACATGAGGAGAGGTTTTTCATAGGGCAGAAGAGGGCTTAACTTTAAGTTTAGTGATAAATGCACCCAAATCATCCCTCTTCATCTTTTGAATGAAAACTACAAATTTAATTTGGGGTATGGTAGTTTTGATCTTTTTTCCTTTCTTAGAAAATGTCTTAGGCAAAATAAAATGTTTGTATAGGCATCTAGAAATGTTCTTCACTCCCCGGAAGTGAACACAAAAAAGTTAATTATTTTTTTAAAAAATAATGTTAGGTATGGAGAATGTATCTCTGTCCAACCTATATGCCAAATGCAGCAATCCACTCCAGTCTCAATCCAGAAAACAATGAAACTTTGCATTATCTTACTGAAATCAGTAAGACAATGTTGGCTCTTAGTATTAGACAGCCGTTAACATTTTATTGGATCAGAGTCAGCAGGATTTTCATTAGTATGCCACCCAACCATGAAAATCTGCCAGTGTCATTGCAAGCATCACAACATCCACTGAGCAGTGAGTGCCTTTGATTCATTTAAACTGAAGCACATTCACAAAACACTCAAAATAATAGAGTTGCAAACCCCTCAAAATGTTACCAAACAAAAAATCAGAAAGGAAAATAACAAACGACACCACTTTTGCACAGTCACACACAAAACAAGCTCTGCCCGTCTGAAATATGTAAGGAAGTCTCTTTAATTGGACACTGAGGTGTCCAAATGATGGTCAGAATTGTGCTAGATTCCAAGAAGTATTTTGGAGAGTGAGATAAAAGCCTGAGTGTGACAGGCACCTATGGGTTTCTCAAGAACAGATAAAACATAGGTTTTGTCTAACAGTTTTATCCCATTTTCCTATGCCTTTGAGATTCCATAATGTTAGCCTGGTTTTATAAGGGACCCAGTGGCATGTCCTATTCTTTCCATTTCACTGGGGGACCAGAGTGCTGGGAAGAGAGAATGCGGCTACTGGGATTTTGTACCTTTATTCCTCTTGAGTGACTTAGTGTCTTTTTGCCTCAATGTGATTTTGAATTAATATCTTCTGGGGAGGGCAGACAGGAAGGACAGTCTCTTTCTGGATTAAAGGAATGGACATTAAAGACAAAACGAAAAAGAGAGGAATCAGGATGTAGATTGACAATATGCTAACAATCATGCTGTCGTTTTCAGATTCTTCTTTAGAAAGGTTACAAACAGAACAACATGAAAAATGTTGGATCTGCTGAAAGAGAATAATAAATAATGTTGTGATTTATGCCTTCAGAGTGTTAGTTTGCTCATATTTGTGAGCAAGGTTTGTTTGGGGGCATACATAACATGAGTTGATGGTCTCAGTTGAATGAATCAGCTTCTTTTGTTTCACACACAAAAAATACAGGTGCAGACCACTGCAGATTTGAAGTTGAATGACCAGCAGGTTATGGGTCATGCTAAAAATTTGACATCATGCTTTCTAAGTGTAAAAAAACAAAGCAAAACCATGACTAGATATGTGTGTTAGCAAACATGTTGTGACACTGATTGCACAGAACCTGCTTTGTGGATAAGCAAACAGCTACAGCTTTTACTGCTGTCAGTCTAACATCCTTTCAGAAGCAGTACATTTCACTCAAGGAACGTTAGCAGAAATCTCTGACTCAATCTGTAGCCCTAAATAAGGCCATTCAGTTCTGATGAATGAGAAAAAAAGTGCTCTTGAATAACTACACAACTGATTTTGAAAAACAAACACAATCCAGATTTCAGCCTTACCTAGCATGAGTGCTGCCCTCCAGACCTCCTGCAGGGAGGTACTAACCAGAATTTCTAATGTGCAGGTCCAGTGCACTATCCGTCAGCAAGGCAAAACATGAGCTCTTCACAGCGGCTGGCAGAGGGTGAAAGAAGTACGTTTTTCAATCTGTATCTTTCCAGACTTCCTAAATGATAGCAGTGTCGGACATGTTTTACTTGTTTTCAGGAACACACGGGTCCCACCTGGTTTGCGTGAGTTCTTTCACAGGCTGCAAAGCACACATTTTCCTGGGACCGATTCCAGGTGGTATTGTCAAATGGGGGCCCTGTTACTTCATTTGCAGTGTGCAACTGTGTCACAAAGTACGTGGTAGCATGCGCACTGCGCTTTGCTTCCGAAAGAGTGTAAGGCTACTCATAGTTACAAAGCTTCTTCCCAAGAGATTATATTTCAACGAGAGTATCATGTCCTTAGCATTGTGTTATTTAAAGCTGTAATGCTCCACAGTTGACAAACATACAGGTATTAACCTTAATAAGGATTGATCACATGGTTAATTATCAGTTGCAACTGTGCTATGTCATGTATTACAATAACAGCAATGCCAGCCATTTTATGGTGTGATTCTCTTCCCAACTGTTAATGCCATAAGTTAATGATTTGATAAAGTTCAAATTGCTGATATAATCAGATCACAGCTGCTCTGGTAATGAGTGCTATAGAGATGTCTATAAGTAGGTTATCTAATTAAGTATTAACATATCCATTGCAATATCCATCATTATGCTCTAATGCTGTCCTTCCCAAATACCCATTTTGGGAATCCTTATTAGTATAATTTGCTCTGGGGCTCACCTGTAAAATGAAATACATTGACACTCACCTAGCAGGAGTCCCAGTGGAGCATTTGCAGGTTCTGCTGCTACCACCCCATGGGGAAAAGCTGGCAGGAGGCTAACTCCACAGCAGGGGCTCCACTGCAGGTGCTCCCACTGCTGCCTTGCCAAGCAGCAGCATTCAGCAATCATGAGTCTGTTCCTCCAAAATCAAGCTTATTTTTATTCAACAGCCTTTTGAGTTTCACATTTGGGTAATACACTGATGGCTTTGGAGCCTTTCTCTTCGGGTTTTGGAACCTCTGAGGCTTAGGTGGGCTACAGTTTGTGGTTTTGGGTTGTTTTCCCTCTCTCCTCTCCATTAACTATGCAAGTGAAAAATAAATTATTTTTAGATGAAATCTAATATTCTGACACACAGGTAAATGACCCCTGGAGTTTTAGGGGACACAC
>JAOXNO010000001.1:156994408-157021926 GCA_028565335.1 Limnodromus scolopaceus
AAAAATAAATTATTTTTAGATGAAATCTAATATTCTGACACACAGGTAAATGACCCCTGGAGTTTTAGGGGACACACCAGGGCCAGGAAAGGGCACACACAGGAGTAAAATATAATTCAGAGCACTATAGGAACCTGAATGAATAATGGTGGGACAAGCTAAGGCAGAAAGGAAGTGGATATAAGAATGCCATGGCACTGTACCTTGAGGTTTTCTGAAAACAAAGGAACATGAAAACCTCAGCCAGACCATTTCACGTGGAAAGAACAGTACAAAAAATCTCACAAGCAGAATCTGTAAACAAAGTACACCAGGCAGCACCATGCCACAGAATAAGACAACTGTCATTGATACGTATGGGCAATATATAAGTAGAGACTAAGAGATCTAGGAAGGTGTGTAGTATCTTGGAAATGAAGAGCAAGGAAGGTCAGAAAAGAGGGAGGGGGCCTCTGAGCCTAAAGATGGGACGGAGCCACGACTACCTTCCAAATGAGGAAGAAGATAAATAGGTGAGAATGCAACAGATGAATTTTATTTTAGGGAAAGCTGGACTGCAAGGCATTTTTAAAAATAAAGATTTGCTCTTTGCAGTGTTTCTGAAAATTGGGTGGTAGAGCATAATAAGATTTGATATGAAAAGACATTTCTTGGCTAATTCGTACTCTCTGCCTTCTGATCTACCACCCAAATCTGCATTTTTGTTGCGTGTTAAATAATGAATATGGTAAGTGTTTAGCAATACAAAATAGCATTAAAACCCTGGAGATTGGTGAATAATGCATTAAGAAATGTAATTTCATTAGTAGTATGGTTCCTTTTTATTATATTAAATGCTCAATAGCTGGATGAAGAATAGAAAAGTGCATGACTTACTTTCTTACTAACAAATTCAGTTGAATGAAGGGAAAAGCTAGAGTGAAAAAAAATTACTGTTTCTGCAATTACGGCTGTTCTTCTTGCATCAGAGGAATCTCTTAACAATTAGTGTGCTTAGCTATAGCTATCCCCAGAAAGCAACTTAAAGCCATTAAGTCAAACAAAATGGGACCTCTGTAGATCATCTGTAAGAAATCATTGAGACAGCTTCACTAGGAGAATTTTAAAAGGATTCTTTTTTTATGCGAACAGTGGTAACATCTAAAGCCTTTATATCTATCTCAAAAAGTTACAAAAATGAATTCAGAAAGATGAATGCAATCATGGATTGCATAGATGGTCTGAGGAAGAAATTCTTCTGTCAGAGGAAGTTCCACAATTGGATAGGTGCATAGGGCAACATTTTCTTTGGAAGCATTAGACGTAAACCACAGAGTGAAGCAGAACAGCAGTTTAGAAGCTTAATTTGTCTGTATAGGCAAGGAGTCAGTTCTCAGTCACACTCCAAATATATCCTCTTAGAATACTTACATGTCTCGAAAAGCATAATGCATGTCATTAAGCACTCCCTGAATAGTATTTTTTCATCATCCCATGTATTATTAACTTCATATACCTCAAGGTTTGTTTTAGCATCTGTTACTTTATCATCTTGCAGCATTCTGGCCCAACGTGCCCAGTGTGCAACCATCTCAGCCTGCTGACAAAGTACAGAACATCTTCCAGCTCAAAAAAAGAAATCATATTTAATGATACATCTTAGAAGGATGAAAAGAAAATCTGGATCAAAGAGATTTATTGCACTGTGTTCCTTTAAGTATTCTATAAAGAGGGGACACTCATTAAGAATTTTCCTCTGCAGAATCTTCACTCATATTCATCTTGCAAAGAGTCATAGATTTCATCTTAAGGTCCTGTACACTTCACACATTGCGTATGATTGTTTTTATTGCTGTTTTTGGGTTTCTTTCCATTCTCCAAGGAAATCTTGGCTGGCAAACATATTTTGTACAAAAATGTATGGCTCCAGCAGAAAAAAATCTTTTCCCACCATGGTCAGGCGGCATGTAACAGAGTTCTCTGAAAAGTTAAGACAAGGTTAGGGTTACTGACGTACTGCAGATGCTGTAATGTTAGGAACAGAATCCCTGTGAAAGGAAACTACAAAAGTGAGATTCAGCTTCAGGTTGCATACAGCTTCAGGCTTAAGATGTCTTACAGCCTAAGTGTCTGTAAGTGAGGTCAAAGCTCCCATGACAGCCAGCGGAGGACTTAGTCTATACAGCTGATGAAGGCTGCAGAGATATTCAGCTCACACTAAATCAGGTACTGACACCTGCCCAGCTGAATGGTTTCCCCGTTCCTTTGACTGCACTGACTAGATCGGGACAGCCTGCTTACATGCTCTGTGCCTCCAGTGTGGACACCTGATGTTAGTGAGAGCTAAATTCCTTTGACTTAAGCTTTGACTTATGATGATGTAGCAATCTGGCTGCATTTGATGTCTCTTTGTTATCTCAGTTATACCTGGCACCACAACACCTTTTCTTCTGCCTTTTTTATTTAGTGAGAATGTGCTATATTTGAAGAAGTTTTAATGGTTTATTTTCCACTTATGCCAATCAGTATGTTCACTGTACTTTTGTACTGGACATTTACCTGACTTACATCTGAACCTGTGTATTTATATCAGGACCAGACTGATTCCCTGTACTAAACTTCTAATATAAACTACACTATCTTCATCAGACATCAAAGAGATGTCAAGGATGAAAACTACTATGCAAATAATGTTTACTGAGGGGAAAACCAGGGACAGATACTCTACCATCCAGTAACTGTCACCACATATAATATACAGATGTTTCCATCTGCTTTTTCACTTCTAGCTAGATCTGTATTATTTAGGCTATTACAAGTCCAGCACGGATATGATTTCTAATAACAAGACACAGGTGCTCCTTTTAGTTCCCTCTTTCACTATTTGCTTGACAACACATTTTACTTCAGCTGTTGGGTGTTATTGCTTTAGGCAGCCTAATGTTATAAAGAAAACATAACGTATAAATTATATTTTGAACCTGCTGAAGTAAACAACATTTTAAGATGTGCCATTTAAATAACAAATCAATAAAATATGTATTTCCTGTTTTGTCTTTTTTTTTCTTTATTATGTAAGTTGGTCCTGGAACACTAAGTTCTTATTTTGTCTGATGGTACTTTGACTGCTATGTAACTAATGTAACACAGCACTTTTTTATTATTATTTTTAAGCCAAACTGAAACCAAGAAGCAATTCAAGCCCCTTCCTAACTATCCTGAACTCTGGAGACTTGTAAATTATTTAAATAATGCAGATAAAATAGAGACAGACATTAACTAACGTGAAGAGGGCAAACTGTCTCTGAAATCTGAACTATGTATCAAAAAAAAAAAAAAAACATACAGGAAGTGGCAAGCAGATTGCTTTGCTCTTTTTTTCTGAACAGATTAACAGAAGCCTTTCTCTTCACAACAAAGTAATTCATAGCCCATTTCCATTACAGCCGCTGCTCTCTTCCACGCAGCTCATTCCTTCCATGGTGATTCCTTCCACAATCTCACTGAACAAATTGCTTGCAACTAATTAGTTGAAAAACTGCAATTGCTCCATTTACAAGTAACAGTGTAATATTCCGTCATTTGGGGAAGACTTTGCCTAAACTGAGCCAGAGATTCAGTATGAGAGACAAAATTAGGGGAAAATTAAAATAAATTATGTCTTCTGTTTTCTTGACCTGCCAGTTTTAAATATGGTTAGAAAGTGTTGGCAGTCTTCTTTTAAAGTGTGATTAAATATAAGAAAGAAGACAGAAACTAACAGGAGTTGTTGCTGGAAAACTGAGTATGGGAAGTTGATGGTAAAGCCACCATTCCTGATAGTACAATAAAGGTTCTGTTGTGGAGGTACAGAGCAGAGCCAAATCTCACACTGTTTCAAGAAAAAATAAACTTCAGTCCCATTTTCTTCTCAGAATCACTTGCCTCCTATCCTCTACATTTTTTAGTCATTTCCATGTTCAAACCAGATCTCACACAGGGCTGTATGAAGACAGCTCTGCTTATAAAAGGCAATCTGTCCTTGGAGCACCTAAGCCCCAGTTTCTTTCTAGTGTAAACCAAAGGCCATCTCTAGCAAATGCAACCATTTCCTGAGGCTTATTTTTAGTTCATCATGATGGTTAAAATGTAAATATGCCCTTCTGTCACATAAAAAGGATCAGACAATAACATAACTGTAGAACAGGGCTCTTTTGCAGCTGTAAAAATGGAAGAAATGCAAGTTGCATTGTTAAATCTGTAATGATAGCACTATTTCCTTCTGTGATACCTCCACATATTTGAAAAATAATGCAACATTTCTTCAAATTTCAAAGATATTATTCAAGGGACTACTGCATATATGAAGGTAATAATAAATTCTCAGTTAGCCATAATAAGTGGCATGAGGTCTGAAATATCCATTAAATAACTTACATGAAACCACTACCTGGCAAAGAAGTGAATATTCCTATTAACTAGCACTGGATGTACAATAAGCACCATTAAAGGGAGATTATAAAATTAAAATTGAATCAGTTTCATGAAATGAGTTAAAAGTAGTTTCAAGGACTACATCTGCCCAATAATTACCCTGGCAGTGGGCCTGATCTAGTGGAGAACTTTTTTTTTTTTTTTTAAAGCATAGAAATAATATAATTTTCCTCAGCTTTTTTTCATGCTTACATTTAGAGATATGTTTAAAAATATTCCTGGATCTGTACTAAAGTGAGAAAGGCAGAAACATTTTCCCCTTGAGAATGATTTTTCATTTTGCTTTCAACAAGATCTCTACAACTAAAGTGACAGTGACTAGCTGGGGAAACCTACTGTATTCAAAATGCTGTCAAACACGCTAAATAAACAGAACAACAGGTGAAATATTTTAAATTCTCTTACCTTACAGTTCTCATAACTTTATGTATGCCTTGAAACAACAAAAATACTTTCAGATGCAAGTGAGATTTCAAGTTGATGATGTCCTCTTACAAAAACAGTTTTTAAATCTATTAACATATCAAGCAGTTGTGTCAGTAACACAGTGCTTCCACCCATTTAACATAACACTGTTAAACTTTTGGTAATCATATCTTTAGTCTTAATGGATACATGTGTGCATGTTTGCATATAATACATGTGTACATGCACACACATGCATATGCGTTTAAGACAACAATTGCAGTAAAGTCTGTTAGGATTAGTTATAGGGTTACTAAGAGCTATCACACCTGAATCCTTCCCCAAATGCTGCAGGTATGTCTTGGCTTTTGCAGGTGACCAGAACAACATGAGCCTGCACATTTATGCAGCCGCAGTTACACACCTCATTCCCTCCCCAGGAAACTGTACTCGGAGCCACCCCATATTCCTCAGACAAAAACCTCCCCTGAGATCATGTTTCCCCAAGCTTGTGTTTTTAACTGGAGCTCCTTCCTTTATTTCTGCCAGTCACTGACTCCTCTGTGTAATCTTTGATAGCCTACTGTGGATTTTCTTTATTTATGTTATTTCATGAAGTGTGAAGAATTCATTGTTTTCCAGGAGATGATGTTTCTACCCAGCTGTGTTTTTATTTTCATTAAAAGTGAGGGAGAGGCTCCAGCTGCAGGGGAAGCTGAAAAATAAATCAAGAAATAATATTCCAGTAGAAATGTATCTTGGAGGTACTATTCCACCTGTGTGGTGGCCACAGCTGTGTAACTTCAGGTACTGTGGCAACTTTTACTTGTTACATCCCAGTACTCTCTGCTAGAAATAATTTTCAGACGTATTTCATGGGTCCAGAGCTGCTTTCATTTTATCCCAGTTCTTTTGATCATAAAGTTTCACAGATTTAAAATTAGTACTGTTGTGCAGAGAGAAGATTTGAAACACTTCTACATATTGGCCACATCATGTTTCCTGGCTTTATGGGATTCAATGTAAAACACAGTTAAACACAGCAGGCCAAAATCTCAGCTGGTGTCAAACATATCAGATCCTTGAAAAATCAATTGAGCTGAGCTTCTTTGTCTCTGCATCCAGATTTTTACTGATACAGAAAAATAGTGGTTTTATAAATATGCAAAATATGTAAATGAGTAATCTTGCTTTGCTTAATTTTGATGCCACATGAACATTGGTTCCAAAGACAGCTGAGGCTAGTGTTCCAGATGTCATAACACAGGATCCAATCAACATATTATTTCAGCTAAAATTTGCAAAATATTCTTTAGAAGTTAGTGAGTGAGTTCTCTCCCCCCAAGATTGCAAAAGTTTGACATGCAGTGAGTAGAAATACGAGTGACAATACAGATCTGTTAATAGAAACTATCTCTAGAGTTCTTTAATGTCCACTGTGCACGTTAACAATGTGGACTCAACCATTTTTTTGCCTCAGTCTTCACTGACAAGGGCTCTAGCTGCCCAATTCACAGAATCCAAAGGCAGGGACTGGAAGAAAGAAGTACTGCACACCAGAGGTTCAAGACCATCAAAGGAACCTGAAGGTGTACAAGTCCACAGGACCTGATGAGATGCATCCATGGGTCCTGAGGGAAATGGCAGATGAAGTTGCTAAGCCACTTTGAAAAGTCATGGCAGACTGGTGAAGTTCCCAGTGACTGGAAAGTGGAAAATATAACTCCCATTTTTAAAAAGGGAAAACGGGGAAACCCGGGAGACTATGGGACACTCTATCTTACCTCTGTGCCTGGCAAGATCATGGAGTAGGTCCTCCTGGAAACCATGCTAAGGCACATGGTAAAGAAGGAGGCGATTGATGACAGCCAACTTGGCTTCACTAAGGGCAAATTGTGCCTGACAAATTTGGTGGCTTTCTGTGACAGAGTTACAGCATTGATGGATAAGGGAAGTGTGACTGATGTCATCTACCTGGACTTGTGCCAAGCATTTGACACTGCATTTGACACTGATCCTGCATGACATTCTTGTCTCTAAATTGGAGAAACATGAATTTCATGGATGAACCACTATGTGAATAAGGAATTAGCTGGATGGTTGCACTCAGAGTTGCGGTCAATGTCTCAATGTCCGGGTGAAGACCAGTGATGAGAGGTGTCCTTCAGTGGTCCATATTGGGACTAGTATTATTTAACATCTTTGTTGGGGACATGGACAGTGGGATTGAGTGCACCCTCAGCAAGTTTGTTGACGACACCAAGCTAAGTGGTGTGGTTCACACTCTAGAGTGAAGCGACGCCATCCAGAGACACCTTGATGGGCTTGAGAGGAGCGCCTGTGCAAACCCATGCAAAGTTCAACAAGGTAAGCTTCGAAGGGACCTTAAAGATCATCTAGTTCCAAACCCCCTGTCATGGGCAGGGACACCTCCCACTAGAGCAGGTTGCTCAAAGTCTCATCCAACCTCACCTTGAACATTTCCAGGGATGGTGCATTCATGACTTCTCTGGGCAACCTATTCCTGTGCCTCACCACCCTCTTACTGAAAAATTTCTTCCTAATATCTAATGTAAAATTGTAAAAAATTTCTTCCCTATATCTGATCTGAATCTATCCTCTTTTAGTTAAAACCATTACAACAGGCCCTGGAAAAAGTCTGTGCCCGGCACTATGATAATTATCTGAGTAGTTCCCTTCATGATTTCATTGTCTATCTATTATTACTTAGTAGAAGTTTTGTTTTAACAGAGTCACGATGACCATAATCTATTTCTCATTCTGCAGATAACATTTCACATTCTGCCATCCTTGTTCAGGCAATCTGCTTTGCAAGTAGCGCTAATAGTTTGACTAAGAGTGGTAGAATTTTACTATAATAATTACTTGTTCTTCATCAAAAATACAGACACAAAAAAAAAAAAGACAAACAGATTCGATTTGCCCGGGATTTTCTTTCCTTCTGAGAAGTGGGATTTTGACCTGTGCGAGAGTAGTGGACAAAGACATTATCTAAGAATCAGGCAGTCCCATTGACCTTCAAGTGGAGGAAAGAAAGCACGTTATAACTTCAAGTGCAACCCACTCACTAGCCTAATAGGGAAAGAAGCTATATACACAGCAGCTCCCCAGGACACATGATTTCCTCCCACTGCTTTAATCGAGATAAAGTGGGACAAACAATGTTAACTGCCACCTACAGTAGAAATAGATGCTTCATAGGAGGAAGGAATAACAGGATGGCAATACTAGGCTACTTGCGCTTTCTCTCAGTAAAGAAAGGATGAAAATGATAAAGTGAGACCAAAAATGTTTCACACTGATACTGTAAAAACAGTTTTATCTTGAAGAGAAATTATCTTCACTATTCTGACTGAAATGTAGTAGCTCCAGTTTTGTTAACCTTAAAAAAATCACTAGAAAGAAACCTGTAAATAGCACAGTGGTTTTCAACACAGGACAACCGCTAAGAATAGCCCCTCTCAAAACACTTGTACAAAATGATCAGTGAGGACAGTAGGACTAGTTTTCTGGAAAGTGAATCTATTGCCAATTGACCAGATGAAATTCCAAGCAGTGAAGTCCACAGTATATCTATGGATAATAGCAATTGCTTCCGATTTCTTTACTGACACCTTGACAATTTATACAGCACGAGGAGAATGCATGTGGAACACAGAAAAGTGATACTGATTCAAACTCTGAAGTGATTTCTGGTGTTTGAAACTAAGAGAAGAATCCAGTATTGACCATAACGCAATTCTTGAGGAGTCCAAGAATTAAAAGACTCTAACTTCTCAAAGTGAAAGTATATGTAGACAGTAGGAAAAGAATGATATATATCGCAAAGTGAATGTGGAAACACTGATTTTAGGATGATGCCAATGGTATAGACAGTGGTAGAACAGAAAACAGAGAATCTGTTACTGACTTTAGGATGTCCTACTTGTCACACAGGCTATACTGATATTTATTAGGATAAATGTGACAATGATCAATTGCCAGATGGAAAGAAACAAACAAGATAAAGGGCATAAAATCTTAATTAAAGAGGGATAGCGTCATAGCAGAAAGGAACCAGAGGGGTGGGCAAGAAAAACCTCCAGGAATATAAAATAATCCCAGTGTCAAAGGACATTAAATTGGAAAAATAATTTTTGTAGAACAGCTAATTTAAAGGGTAAAAGCTACTTTCCAAAATACTCTTCATCTGCAAACAGAGGGTTTGCAGTCACAGTTGAGAGGGAAGAAAACAGTGGCAGAAAAAATAATAGATGAACAAAACTGGTAAAAAAAATAGAGCTGGAGCTAAGGCTGGAGGTGTATTTGATGACATGGGTAAGGGAAAAGGAATAATTAGAGGATTCAATAAAACTCACATAAGAGGAAAAAAAGAATGTGAAGGGGGGATAGCAAGAAAAAAAGTTAATCACGTGTAATGCAGAAAAGTCTTGGTTTAGAACTAAAGGCTATCTAACTGCTGCAGTGTTATAATATGGATAATTATTCATATATGTGTATAGTTTTATAATATTTTCCACATTATAATATATCTACAGTAGGCCACAGCTTGTGTTTAAATTCTAATTTTTTAAGCATGGATATTGTTTGATTGATGCGCCCTTAAACATCTATTTTGAAATCTCTGGTGTAATCAAGGCAAGCCTGCCATCCATGTTGAGCTTTGATGCACACAGTGGGTGGAAAGTCCCAGCTCTCATCTGTCCTTTCCCAGAAGAGAAGAGGTTGTGGCTACAGGAGCACTTTCCATCCTTTCTGTCCATGGGAGACAACTGCTAATCACCTCTTCTCTAATCTGATGCCATTACTGAAAAACAAAGGCCTTCCAGGCACAAAACAGAAGAAGAGAACGAGTGTTGTCTGGCTCCTGTCCCAGCTGGGAACTAATTTTACAGCATCTAGGCTGACACCCGAGCCCCACTGTGCAAAGGCCTGGTTCCCCCAGTGCTCCTCAGAACAAACCAGCAACCTCAGTGAACAAAAATAAGAGCTAAACTCAAATGCTTAAATGAAGCCATCTGGAACCAGAAAAACTATGCAGGTCTGAGCTGAGAAGTGACAGTTACTAATGGTTGCCACAACCTGGAGAATCTGCTGCCATCTGCCTCCCTGCTGACTTGGGATGCGTTTCCACCTGGTAGGGCCACTGCCCACAGCTGAACCCGTGCTCAAAAGGAGGATGTAAACAGAGCCACATATTAGGATAATGAAACAAAATTAGTGCTCCTGTCCAAAGGCAGCTTGGAAGTGAGGGGTCCCAAGCAAGTATAAATTCACCCTACACCTCAGTTATGGAAGAGTGCAATCACATCGTGCGGTATTAAAGGTTATCTGATACCGTTCCCTTTTCCTGCGGTGGACAAGATGACAGCGCATTGTAATTCTGCCTTTTAAGGTGCTAGTGTCAAACACGAGCCTCCATAGCTTGCAAATAGTACAGACTCTGCGAATAGTACAGGTCAAAATTGCAAGCTTTATCACGAAGTGCTGGGAGCTGGGAGAGATTTACATCAAATCAGCCAGTGTCTCTGCCCTCAGTGATGCACCCTGAATTAGCATTTATTTCAGTTGCACTATTTTTCAAACTTACAAATGCAGAAGAAAATAAATAACAACGATGAATGTTTCTGGATTTATCTGTTCACTTAGACATAGTTACCCAGTTAACTTTTTTTTCTTATCCTGTTTCTCTTTGGATTATTTAACAAAGGCCCTGTAAGGAACAGCTGAATTTTTACTTTGCTAGTATTTAATGACTTTTCAAACATTTGGCTTTCAAATCCATTGAAGAGTAACTGTTCAGAAGCCAACTGCACATTTCTCAACAATTTCACCCTTTTATTCCCTTAAATAATGAACAGAGGACTGAAAATGCTGTTTTGCGTTGCACCTAGAGCATTCACAAAAGCTTTATAGAAGCCTGCACGCAAGTGATTATTGAGTATTTCCAAATATATGATAATTCAGCATCTGCAGTCTCCCACAGAGCCATGTCTCTATCTTGCTCTTGCTTTCAACATGAAAAAAATCCTGCTGCTTCTCAGCAAACAATCCAAATACAATAATTGTTTATTATGATATACCTTTTGTGCTAAAAGGGATAAGCAGACTGAAAATTTTACATGCTTACCACTCAGAGGCAAATGCAAAAAAACGTTCAATGTGGTACAAGATCACACAATACTCTATGGATTACATTGCTTTAATATCCAGATGTAGTTGCAAATGCCATTTACATAAGTAATTTTAACATCTTATGCAAGATTTTTAGTAACAAATGCCTCATTCAAATCTCCTATATCATTATTGGTGCTGAAATAAGTTGAAATAAGTGACCTGATTTTTTGAAGTACTGAGGATGAAGTCATTTATTTAAATGCTCGTAAGGACATTTGGGCATATATTTAGGTTGATGTTTGTTTAAATCTTAGTGTCATAAATGATATTCAAATTATTTATGTAATCTGACATTCATAAATAACAAATTGTTCTTCTGATTCAAATATCCATGCCTGCACAGTCACCAATACTAAATGCAGATTTAAAATACCTTTTAAAGTAGTCTGCACTGCATGGGGACATTTTTCTAGCCTAGTCAAGACCTTAATAATTTTACCTTTTTAAGTCCAACAAGCAGTTTGTGTATCTAACATTACAAGGACTAACTCACTGAACAAGAAATATGTGTACCCCACTAGACAACACAGGTTGTGTTTTTTTAAAGTAGCAAGGTGATTTTTTTACAAAGAAAGGTTATTAAATAGTCCCCTTGAAGGGGTAAGGGGGGTGGAATTTGAATAAAGACATTTCCCATTTGACTAAAATGTTGAAAAGGTTTAGCTGAACTGAAAGAGGAGAAGTTGTTCTACCTTTTCATTCAAGCAAAGTTCATATCAAAGTCAAAAAGTGCTTGTTTTTCTAATGCTTTCTTTGTGAATACAGAGGCGTACCTTGCATGCCCTCATAGTCTAGATGGTACAGTTTTCCCGACCCTATTTCCAAACTTGCATATGTTTTGAAGCTGCCTACAGTGTATTCTGCTGCAGTAATCTAGGTTATACTCTGAGGTACAGCTCCACAGCTGTACCTGTTCGGTAAACAGGAAGGCCCTACAGCTCATCACCAGGCTTACCCTGGAGATGAGGTCCTGGAGATCATGCCCTCCATTGACCTAAAGATCTACTTTACATTATGAAATTAAAAGCAGTAGGAAGGGATTTTCTTTTTCGTGGGCCCTGGATACAGCTGATAAAATCCACTTAGCCTGGATGGGAAACAATCTCCCTGAATTAGAAACAATATGAGGCATAGGCTTTGCTTTGCAGAGACTTGATTTGTCCTGGTATAGTTATGTGGACAAAGCAAGGTGGAGATTTGTCTCTTCACACACACAGTTTGTACAAGGAAAATCGGCATTTTTTTAGCACCTAGCACATGAAGTCTGTAGCCTAGAATTGAGGGCTTATATATTATAAAATTACAAATTACAAATTATTATTATTATTATCAGCATTAATAATAATGTCAGGCAGCCTACACAGGTCACATACCTTTTACTAAATTAAAGACTTAAATTATTATGTGGGGGTCTTTCAGTTCCCCTGACCATAGAATCAAAATACTACAAAAATTACTTCAAGACAAGTCTCCCTCACTGAACATATTCTGCGCTGTTTTACCTGGGTGCTCAAAGTGCAGCCATAATATTTAGGAAATGAGTATGATCAGACTAAGTTTTCACATAAGTTTATTAAAGTAGCTCTGTTGAGTTCTATCCCTTTTCACTGATAGCATTTAAAACCCAGAAAGGGCCATCGCAGTCATCTATTTTAAAGACCAGCAAAACACCATCAATAAGCCTCCCTGGAATGAATTTCTACTTCAAGTCAAATAACTAGGTTGAAAACACAGCAGAGCTTTTTGAAAAAGCTATTTCGAAAAATATCCAATTTAATATTCAAAATTTCAAGTGCTAGGGAGGCCATCATAACCTTTGAATAGCTGTTTCTATGGATAATTACCCTTGCAATTAAAAATGTGTGTACTGAATAGAGCCAGAATTTGCCTAGTTTCAGCTTCCAGCCAGAAGATCTTCATGTATCTTAGTCAATTAAAAGCAAGCCTCTTTGATCATCAAACTGCTGTTCCACAAATATGTGTGGAAGAGCCATGATTAAATCACCTTTTACGTGTTTTTTTTTTCTTAAAGGAATAGACTTAACTCCTTCAGTGTCTTCCTATGGAGGTATATTTTAATTATTTATAGATATTATTATGACACTCCTCTGAGTCTTCATCACTGTTTTGACATCTTTCTTGGACTGTTCACACATGGACATTGGGGACTCTTTTCAAATTCAAAACAAGTTGTGGCCAAATCTTTTTCAGACTGAACAACCCACTTACATCCACTTGAATGTAAGCAATTTTATCCTTTCATTTTATGATCAATTCCTGTTTATTTGTCAATACTCAATCCTTTTTCATCCAGTGCAACCTTTTAGAGTAAGGAAGTTACTAACTGCTATCCTTTAGAAGTAAAATACTTATTTCTGCACTTTTCATATATTTCAAAGGAGTCCCCTATGCTCCTTGTTAATTTTTCCCTGTGTTTTACGGATAACCATTTGAAAAGTCATGTTTCTAACACCGGGCCTGTGGTGTCATAAACTTTCTATTGTATACAGGGATATGACTCTGCTCTTTTAAAGCCACTAGCCCAATGTTAACAGACAGGAAAATGGATAGTTAAAAAATAATAACTCAATGTTTTTAGTTTGGGTTGATGTGGGAGAAACAAAACAAAGAAGAAGAAGCCAGAAAGGAAAAATCTGTAGAAACTTTATTCTAAGATCCTCCCCTTCTAATCACCGAGCTGCTAGTTCTCAAAACACCCCAACCTGGTGCTCATGCTACCAAACTGTTCTGGAAAAAAACATATGCTCTGAGCCTGTTATGTGTAAACATGCAAATGTTTTCGAAATAAGGAATAAGAGAGCTTCCCAAAACTATCAGGTTTGCAAAGCCTAGTGAAACAAATATAGATCAGAAGTCTAGGCATGCCTGGACTCTAGATAACCTGGAGTTTCCTGAAGCAAGATTTACATATTCTGGAAAAAAAATTACCTCTGTCTCAAGTTAGTAATTTAGAGCAATTTCTGAGACATCTGATTTCTATTAAAGACTAAACCAAGATTTTGAAAAGTAATTAGGGGATCCAGATGCCCAAACAATGAACATTTCAGAGTCCAGATTTTTAGAAACTGCTGAGCAGTTTCAGAATTCAGGAAATCTCCCCTTCTGTGGTGTCTCAGACTGAATGTCCCAAATCTCTAGCTGCTTTTAAAACTCTTAGCCTTAATGGCATGTATGTAATATGCAAAAGTGAATCTTAATTTAGCGATTGCAATAAAAGTGTAGCAACTTGCATTAGAGATATTCAGGTTTCTCTCAAAAATTATAATAATTTCATTTCAGCAAAACATTAGTCTAGATAATTAAATCTTCTTTTTTTCAATCAGTTTATTGTAAATATCATATGAGTCCCAATTCTAGAGCTTATTATTCTCAAAATACGTTACAAACAGTAACAGAGCAGCATTGGATAGAGGAATAAAAGATGTTTTTGAATTTAATATTCAGAGAAAAAGTTTATTAAGAAAAATTTCTGTTTCTTTTAAGCTATAAGAACATCTCAGACATCCACCTGAATCTCAGAGATTCATAATACTATTTCTCATTGATTGTCATGTCTCTCTCTGTGCAATATATTGGTTCCTCCTATGAATCATAACATCATCAAGATCTCTTGTATACAAGTCCAATTTACCAGGGGAAAAAACCCTTATAAAAAGAAATTTACATAGCCACTGCATACAAATAGGATTAGTGTACAGTTAACAAGAACTGCATTCAAGAGGAGTCAACAGCATTTGCAAGATGTTTAAGAGCCAGCATATGAAATAATTCTGAGATGCAGCTGCATCTGGATCATTTTATAGTTTCTTTGTTCTTCACAGGATGCTCTCTCATATTACTATTTTATGCCCAGTTAGTCAGCCTTAGAGATCTTGTAACCTCATGGTAACAACATTCCCATCTATTCAGTGGATCAAGAAATGTGTGGAAAAATTTCATATCTCTCCTTAAAAGATAATATAATTGACACCGGAACTGGCTGCCCAGAGAGGTGGTGGAGTCTCCTTCTCTGGAGACATTCAAAACCCGCCTGGACATGTTCCTGTGCAACCTGCTCTAGGTAGACCTGCTCTGGCAGCGGGGGTGGACTAGATGATCTCCAGGGGTCTGTTCCAACCCCATATCATTCTGTGATTCTGTGATTCTGTGACATCTACAGTCCTTTCTGTGCAAGGATAGTGTGGGAAAACACCATAAAGCCAAATTCTAATTTGCTTTAAAATGTTGCCGGAATTATTCATAGGCATAATGTCTGTCTTGGAGGAGCAGCTTAGTGTCCTGGACAGACATGGATTTATAACGATGGGAGCAGAGAAAGTTTAACCTTCCTATTAGTATGTGGAATAGGTATCCACACATAATATCCCTCCCACATCATCTCAGGTGCATGGCCTCCTCCCTGCTATTAGCACTATCTCTGCTCCCTGAAATAAAAGCCTGGAAAACTTGGCAGTGAATGTTAATTCTCATAGCGAGTTCACCTTGTCGGCTTAGTAATATGGGCTGACTTTATAAAACAAAGGGACATAAACTTGGACACCTCCACCTTCTGACATTCCAGTTATTTTCAGAAAATGCCGGTTCTACGTTTTTTAAGGCTGAATTCTCATAACCTTACAATGGCCTGTGAGCAAAGTGCTGACAGCATATTCTTTCCCTTTTGTAAGTTTGTCACTTGCTGGAACGCCCAAAGATTTCATACTGTTTGCACTGTGTTTGTGAGAAACCTGCAGCTGGAGAGACTGCACTCCAGAGACCCTCAGAGCGGCTGGACGAGAGCCGTGTTTCGGATACATCCTTCCACGTGGGGTTCTTGTGTACTTGCCCACCCTGCTGTGAGTTTTCTCAGCCCAGTTGGCAGCCAGCTCATTCTGTATCACTACTCTGCCAGCAATTACAGCAAAAAGCCCAGACAAAACTTGACACGCTGACCATGATAACACACTTTCCTGTGAAAGGAGGGAGAGATGCTGAAAACCAGCATTTAACATTCCCCTTTTTCCCCAGGATGCAAGCTTACTTGTTCCTGTTAGAAAAAAGGAATTTAGTTTGTGCATGAATGTGGAAGGCACCATTCACTCTACACAGTGGCAGAGGCACGCAAATGGGAGTTAATCTGTGCCACTTAACCTTGAAACCAGGGTTCAGTCCCCTATCTATGTACCTAGGGCTGACTGGCTAAAAATACCCGGGAAAAGTGCTAAAGAGAGGCAATTAAAATGTTCCTACAATATTGGAACAAATTTGGGGGGGCGGTTCATTAGTCTGCTTAACAAGGCTGAGGCTGACCCAAATTTTTCATGATGTAACTAAATGTGTGAGGCCAGTAATTTAAAACCAACCTTGACTTTCATGTTTTCTAACAAATACAGAGAAAAGAGACTTTGTCAGCTACCCAGGGATAAATGGAAGCAGTATTTAAAAAAGGTCAAATAAAATTGCCCTAAAAACTGTGTGATAAATCAAAATTCATTTCCAGTCTGAGAATACAGTATGCAAAAATGTCATCATGTTATCAACATTCTAGCCAGCTATATGCATCCAGTATCATATTTGTCTGGTAAGAAAAATCATAGACCGATATTTTTTTACTCTTCTTAGCACTATAAACTGCTCAAAATTATGGGAGAATGAACTAAAATTTTTTCTTGCTTCTAAGTCTTTTCAACTGTTCAATGCAGCATCCTGCTCCTCACAAAATGTCACATCCAGCTGGGGACAAAACAGGACTACGTAGCGACCCTGGCTCAGTGAAACTTCAGAGCCAAACTGAGCCTATTTTAACATTCAGGTTTACTAATTCATACGTCCTTCCACTATTTTTTTAAAGAAATCTGTTAAAATGCACTAAATATGGTTAATAAATCTGTGAGGAAAAATTAATTCAAAATGGCTCCAGACATATTTTTTTTCCAATCAAAAACACTTTTTAAAATGGTAGCTAAGTTTGCCTGACATATACTTTTTATTGCATTATTTGATTTCCTGATTAAGAAGGTATAGTCTGCACCCATGACTATGGGCAAGACTCAGATCATTCATTTCTTTCCTATCTTTTGTTCATGTGGTATGAAACATTAATTTATTAACCCTGGTAACAACCTATTTCACTACTGACCACAGACTGCTTCTCAGAAACACGGGTAAGATAAGACATCAAAGCAACCATTTTTAGCATGTTTTCTGATTTTTCAATTTAGAATATTCCTGAAAACTGCATATCTCCATCTACTAATAAAAGGGCATAGATATCTCTGCTGTAAATATTGTATGGAGAATTATTCTTCAATCTAGACTTATTTATGTGAAAGACAGCAGGCTGTGTGCAATAGAGACTTCTGCATTTAGCAGTAAAGAGAATAAAGACTTCATGCTTCTAGCCAGCCCCACTGACTTGGAATCAGTTCTTGAATGTTAACAGCTGATACTTATTTGTGATCATTTTGCTGCAGAGGCTCCTGATTGTCTATGGATGGCAATATGCCCCTTGCAAGGTAATATGCCAGTTTTCCAGGACACAGCTGCCAGTCAACTGCGAGTTGAGGTGGGGAGAGTATATTGCACTGCCAAGACCACCCGATCTGCATGAAGACCATTGTTTTTTGAGAGTGGCATACCAGTGCCAAATGCCCAAGCCAAAATGAGCTACAAGAAGAGCTACAATAGAAGAGAGGACGACGTGATTGTTTCAGGCACTTGACTCTGCCAGAGAGAGGTTGAACCTCTGTAGGTACCCTGGGTAGCCCATGAAGAGCAGAGGTGTCCAGCATATGCAGCAAAGGATACAATCATCAAGCGCTCATACAACTTACATTTATGGGAGAAAACTGTCTCAAGTGCTGATAAGCAAGAGTAGCAGGGCCCAGGATTCGCATATTATATTTGCCTTGAGAAAACTTAGTCAAAGCACATGCTGTGACTGATTATGGGTTACTAGGTATCAAAAAAGCAACTTCAACAGGTACATTATTCACACTTCAGTCATATTTCCAGTTCCTGTTGGTTATGACTTTTTCTGCCGACCAAAGTTATGTATCCTTTTATGTACTTACATGACTTTTTATATAAGTCTTTAAAGTTCTGTTTTAAAAACCTTTCCAGCAATATAAATTCTTAAGTTGTACAGACACGAACTGTATTCCCAAGATATTTAACACTCATGCTAATGTTATGCTTTTAATCTAAGTGCTACAGAGACCTGTGTGCTAATTGCAGAAGGTTAACCATGAATACACTAAAAGTCAGAAGTAAAAAGATGAATAAATTCTAAGCACTTCCCAGCACAATCAACAAGTGGGGTACTGCAGTACTACTGCATAAACCCATGTCTTGAGCTTGATCCATTTCATGACATTCTTGCAACTGCTGATCCAACATTGGTACACGTGATTTATAGTTATACTGCTGACTGGAAGCAACTGAGCTCCTAGTCAATAAGCCACCTACATTTGGTGGAGTCAACAAGTCCTTTCTTAAAAAAAAAAAAAAAGCTACTTAATTAAGTACTTAATATGTGTGTGAGCAACCAGGAGAATGTGGGATACTGATCATGATAAAAACAGAAAACATATTACTCAATGAGTTTCACAGCTAGAAACACATAGGCACTCCATGTCGTAACCCTAATCAGTATATCTGATGAAATATCATTGCAAGTTGTACGGATTATGAGATTCAGGATGCTTTTCTAATGCTGATCAATTTCTATTTCTGTTGATGTCTTCATTACTCAATAGTGTTTGCGCACCACAATTTAAGAAATTTTGTTTACTATTGACTTATTTACAGACTGCATATTTCAATTGGATAATTGTATGCCTGAATAGTTAGCCACGTATTTAGATCCTTTATTGAAAAGCAAAATTCTTCAGCTGCTGACCAACTAACACCAGGTTCCTCACATAAATACCTTGATTAATTAATTTACAATTTACAAAAATGAGGGTTTCAAAGCATTTTCAGAAATACTCCTTCCAATAAAATAAAATTGGTCTACTTTTACTGAAACATATTCAATGATATATTTTTTATTATTCAGTCAACTCTGCTAATGCACCAGAACACTGAACTCCATTGAAACTGTGTATTTGTCGCCTTTAAACCAGCTGATTTCTACAAAAAATCATTATCTTGATTTGTTCTCCTTTCAGAAATTATTTCTGTAATGACTAACTAATAAATACTAAATAAAATGTCGTTAACAATTGTGTTTGAGTTATTTAGTTAAGAGGGAGTAGGTAAATGTAAGAATCCATAATAAAATCCTAAAGATCTCTAAGTTAATAGTTGCAAAATCCTATATTGCATAGTAATATTGATAGGCTGGGTTTTTTCCTACCTAATGTCGTGCACGTAGCCAAAGAATCTAAAGGAAGAAAACATAACTTTAGTTTATCTTCTCCTCTACAGCTGGTAAAGAAAGACAGCAATATCTTGAGGTCAATTCACGTGACTAGAGATGGAACTGCTTTCTGGAGATGTTTATCCCTTTTAATTGCTTATTGTAGAAGACTATAATAAATACACTCCAAACCTACATACCTGGTTAACCTAAAGTTATGATCACCTGAAATTCTGTTGAAGAAAGTAACGCTCTCTTGCCTAATGAACCAGACTAGCTGAGCTAACCCAAGGGGCCTGCATGTTCGGAGAAATGTGATTCTGAACAAATCTCAAGCAAAATAAATAAGTTAGCAAAGGTCAGATTTCATCTACAATTCCTAACTTCTTAGTTTAGCAAGGCTTCTGAGATATTTTTTCCTCTGATGAAAAATAAACACTAAAACTTGTGTAAAGAGTATAAAACTTGTATAAGAGAAACACGAGTGCATTTTTTTTTCCCGTTAGGCAAACAAAAAGGTAAAAAGTCTGTCAATTTGTGCAATTGTCTCTAGCTTAGAAAGTAATTTTTGACATAATGTAATGTTTTAGTCTCTTGAGTGCATGGTTGAAACTCTATTACTGGACTTAAAAATATATAAATTTACATAATATAAAACTTTTTTGAAGTACTCTTAAGACCACCACATCATGAAACAGGGTGACTGATAAGGGTGCAGATAGGAGACTATACAATCAAACAGTCCTTTTCCGCTCACAGTACGGCCAGGTTAGTGAAGGCTGTTACTTCCAACTACAGCTCTCCTTTGAGCCTCAAGAAAAGGGGCTGAAATTATGCAGCCTACCATCTCCACAACTTCTTGAGGCAGAGGAGATTTCTCTCATGGTAAATCAGTTTATACCTTTCTGACTACACCAGAATACAATCTGTGAAACAGTCTGAAGTCAATTCTCTCATTAGCTAAACCACATTTTTTGAGATGACACCATTAAAATGCTCAGGCACATCCTGAAACTGGCTGTTTGTATTTACTGAGGCAGTAACTCCTTTGCCAGGTTCATTTCATGCTCTGTAACAAAAAAGAAAACCCAGCTATCTATCAACTCTCAAAAAAAGCCCACACAAACCCAAAAAACACCCCCCAAAAAACCCTAATGAAAATTATGGTCCAAGGGCAAAAACAACCACTCCTCTCCTCCAAATTAATAATACTCAAAGGCAAATCTGCCTGACTAAATGGAACATAACTATCTGGGAACTACAAAATATCAAGGCAGAACTGTACTGATATTCAATTTTTAACATATTGATATTCAACACATTTATCTGGACATTTTTGTAGTAGGGATATTTGCTTTAAATAACCTGACACTTGGAAAAATAGCTCGGCTTTATTCTCCTGAAATTACACCTGTTTACAGATTCTACCAGCAGCAAAACCTACCATTTGAATATTGACAGCAGCAGTTCTTGGATGCTTTACACCTGATACCAGCCAATGTCTATTTCTGACCCACTCCACTCAAAGGAAAGGGACAGGGAAGTGAGATTTTCACTTTCCCCTCCTCTTATTGCTCGCTGACAACCATTTCATTTGAGACAACTAGTCAAAAATCCTCACCTTTACCTTGTGCCAAAAAGTCAGGACATACCTTTGACAACAATCAGAACAAAATTAGTTTTATTGGGATACAGATTCCTGTCTTGGGAAAAGAGAATGTCCATAATATTAGTGCTGACAAAAACTTAAACAAGCAGACTGAAATTTCTATAACCAGGCATTACCAACAGCTGTATGTTTCTTACCTATTATATTTGTAGTTATGTTGTAATGTCACTAATTTAAAGGTTCTTTTCCTTAATGATTGCTATGAAAATCTAATTGCAGTTCTGTTGTAAGTATGCATAGCAACTGAACTCTATAAACCATAGACTTCCTCTCCTCTGTCATCCTGTCACCTGTTTTTTAATTTACAAGGTCTCCTTATTCAAATAATGAATAATCTACATACACCTGGAGCATCAGATTAAAGAGTTAATTTTCCATTTCAGTCCAACAGTATTCCCACTTTTTATACTCTAATCTCAGGAAATGAATTATGAAGCACCGCATTTTACATATAAAGGAAATTAAGGTTGATTCTGTCTTATTTTAATCTTTATCCATCATCTGCAAAACTAGTTTGTGATCACTGGGATACTGTATACTAGGATGAATACAGGTTATACAAGAAGAAACTATAATTTTGAGTTTAATAATTTTTTTTTTCATAAGAAATAACTGTTATAGATTTATGTGGGAGGCAAAACATAACCTTCTGGGCTCTTAAGGAGTCCATCATCACTATTCTTGACTTCTCTAATGAAATCCTAACAAGGGTAAGCAAATATCAACTAAAAAAGCCTTTTAAAAATGTGAATTAGAAGTTAATTTAAAAAAAAAATATTAAATGTTACAAGCAAAATCAACAGGTGCATTTACTGCAGTTGAGCAAAAAGGAAAGAAAAGAATATAAGACTTTTATTACAAATGTTGGCAAGAACACCTTAGGTAATTCCCATCTTTCAGTGTAAAGGAAGTTTCATTAAGTACATGGGATGTCCACATTATCAGACAGTTTTATCCTGGACTAGGTACAGTCTGGTCCATGCCTTGAACAGCCGCTAGTGGTTCTCCCTGTTCCCTTTCCTTCGCTGGAGAGAGAAAGTCAGCTCTAGAAAATGATTCAGCCTGCACAAGATGCAGTTTCCCCCTAGAGGTGCCTACTTTTCTTCAAGGATTGTAGAAACAGCATCGGGTCACTATTTTTAACTCATTTACCTCAGACAAGTGCCTAGCCTATGCAATATAGATTTCTTGTTATTAAATATTACTCATTATCTTAGCTTCCAAGAGCACCTTTCTTCTACTTTTTCCACATTAAACATTCTGCTTCCTGGCAACTTCTTGACTGATTTATTATTCTCTGCACTATAAGACCTTAACTTTTCTTGCTAATAAAGACATTTCTAAGCATTTTCATCTGCCAAAACTTCCATTCTTTTTCTCACACCTGTCAATTTGCCACTTTCACGTTAAACATAGCATTATATTTGAGTATCTTAGAGCATTTAGGAAACATTTTACTTCTGAAGCTTTTTGGATCATGCTGCAAATACATGTAGGTAAAAGCATATTCATGAAAAATGGCTCCATTAGAATGCATTTGTTTATTATCACTGTTTTTAAAGGATGTCAACTTGACAGAATAGCAGGTGCAAGTTCTTTCTTACTGATAAAAATGAGCAAGAAAAAGTGACTCTCAGTGTTGTTTCAGCTTTGACCCAAAAAGAAAAAACTAAACCTCCAGAAGTTAAATCTACCCTGTACAGAAAACCTAAAGTAATTTTCTGTACTTGTTGACTGAATGTTTTCCTCTGTATTCAGATTGCCTTCAAAGAGACTGGACTAAAGAGTGCTTTCTGTGATCTTTGTACAGACATATCAACATTTCACATAGTGCAATAAATATCCATTGGAGAGTAAGTACATGTAGTCATTACAATCTCAAATAGCAAAATTTGTGTGCTATTAACCTGCAGTTAGATTGTGTGCCCATATGCATACACACACTGCATTTACTCCTCTGTTTCTATCTGTATGCTGAAACACAGATGTGTGGACCTCAACAAGTATTAATTTGTGCAAAGGAGGACAGTCTAATTCACCTCTCATATAACACGAGTTCTCCAAATACTTTTGTTGCCAACATGGCACTCTGTGAATCCATATGTGTGTCTGTGTGTGCATGTGTGCCCATGAACGAGTGTGAACACAGAACAAGATGAAAAAGTGTTGAAATGAATCATCGTTTGATTAAGCAGTAAGCTCATTCATTTTATGGAGATCTAATCTTTCCTTGATAGGTACTTACTCCTCCTACTAAGGAGTAATACACAGTCATCAGGAAAAGAATTTTGATTGCAAAAAAAAGAAAATAATTCAATACATTTAGTTAACACATTTATTTCTTCCACCAAGTGACAGTCTGTTCTATGTCATATCTTAGCCAGCAGTAAGAATACCTTAGTGCTTTACACACTCCACTGCGTAGGTCCTACCTCACTACATCAGCACTATTAATACAATATATCTGTCAAGGCTTATTAAAATTCTTTTTGATGTGTATCTTGGCTCATAAACCTCCACACTGTATTGATATTGCCTAAGGGAATGTCCTTGTAGCACTGAATCTCTGCAAATGGGATGATAAAAGAGAAATGTTCAAAACTTTAAAAAGTTCGGTCTCTAGCAGAGCTTTCTCTTCCAACGCCTCTTTTGAAAAGTGTCTTGTGTTGTCACTCCACAGCTATTGTTCAAAAAATGTTTACAGAACATTTTAACTCATAGAGAAAAAACTTTCTTATAAATAAATAATTGATGGATAAAAAGCAGATGATGTATCTCAACCCATTTTCATAGATATACACTTTTCAGTGCTTTGTATACATGTTGTGCATGTACAGGGAGCCTCAAGTAGCAGACAGATGCTGGAAGCCAGTTCATTCGCTAGAATGAGCAAGAATCTACCAAGTCAGCTGGAGAAGTGACTTTTGTTCATGTTCTTCTTCATGTATGTAATATCTTCTGCTTTTCTTTTTGTAATTAATTTCCACAGAGCAAAGCATTGTCCTTAGGGATTGCAAGCACTGTGCTGCCCAGGTTGGAACACATGATGCTATATGCTTTAGAAACATTAAACTTTTACAGTGTGTTTAAACTAAATCACATGGGTGAAACTTCACTGATGATTTTATGTTAATTTAACTACATATGCTGATAGTCTACAAACATTTTACCTGTGTTAACTTGCAGTGCTGTTCTTATGCCTTTAAATGGTCATTTCTTGATGGAAAATCTTATTCCACCCAAATTTCCTCAGCAATAAGTCTCCATCAGTAAGTTCTTCAGTCTCCTTGCAAAGGCCTTTACCTTAATAAACTTTGTTTAATACCTGATTTTATACAGATCTGAACAATCAGACCCCAATCAAGTTCAGATTGAAGTCAATGGCTAAGGTACTTTTTACTGATTCAAGAGGGAAAGTGAGAGGAGGGAGTGGGAGGCACAGATGGAATCTTAAATACAGAATTGACTTTTATATATAAAAATGTGCACTGTACTGATGTATGTACATTCACAGTGCTTCAGTACTAGGGTAAATCTGGAAGACATTTCTCTCAGAAGCAGTTTTGGGGAATGAGACTGAAAATAAGATATGGCCATAGGTTGCTGTCTTTCGGGTTAGGGTAAAAATTAGACAGTTGAGCTATTTCAGGTTTAGCATTTACCTCTCCTGCTCCCCACACCCTCTTTTTTATTTTTAATCAACTTTGTTGTATACATTTTTTTTCACATTTTTGACACTTTTAAAAAATTCTTGTAACTAAATATAAAAGACTGTAAAATAAAATGGAGGGAAAAGTATAGTAGTAGAGATTGGCAGCCAGCTTTGTCTATTAGCTTTGGAGACTCCAGAGCATGAATTAATCTGCAAACATCCTTGACCCAAAATTTTAACTCCGGTTTAAGTGAAAAACTGAATTGCATTCATTTCAAGTTGGTACACTCTGTCTCACTTTTGAATGCTACATACAATGAATTAGGTAACAATAAAAAAGTTGTATTGAATTAAGAGATTTCTTTAACCTCATACTTATGGCCAGCAAACAACCTGAGGGCTCCCAAAAGGACTTCAGTTTTGAGGATCGGTGTGGAAGTTTCTGACAGCAGTTTGTCCTGTGGTTTGGTTTTTACGTTTTTCTTGAAAAGCAGATGTGTACTGTTCTTTACAAACAGATATGTGATGATGAAAGATACACAGGTGCTTATCTTTGCTATGAAAATACATCTTACGCATGGCGGATAGATTGCCAGGAGCTTTCTGAACATCTTTCCATTCTGTCTTCCTATACTCTATGTGGTAGCAGGCTACTCCCTTGAAGTTTACCTTAAGATCTCTGGGACTAAAGGCTACAGTGTGCCTTGAGCTGTCTTTGTGCTGGATTTCAAACTGTTAAAATAGCCATTCCTTATCCAAAGAAATGTCAGTGTAAATTCAGAGCTAACACTTAAATTGGAAGAAAACTGATTTTTTTTTCATTCAGGGTATCCTTTGCATACTAGCGTACGCAATTAAATTATCGTTTCAAATAAACAATGAATTGCCTGGTGCTCTAATACTAATATAGTTAGGTAATAAGAACAGATTTAGCCTGAAGAAATTAGATGCGTAGGTGCCTCTAACAGTTCCTTCTTCCACTGGGAAATAGGTAAGTACAAAAGGCAGATCTGTGGCCAGATCCCAAAAAGAACACAGCAATCT
This sequence comes from Limnodromus scolopaceus, assembly GCA_028565335.1. Taxonomy (NCBI): domain Eukaryota; kingdom Metazoa; phylum Chordata; class Aves; order Charadriiformes; family Scolopacidae; genus Limnodromus; species Limnodromus scolopaceus. The sequence goes on from JAOXNO010000001.1 coordinate 157,020,191, forward strand.
GACAGGTAAAACTGCAAACATGACAAAAGGCTACCAGTTTGGGGTGTGGAGTTCACAAGGAGGAGTTTGTCATCTAATATGTTTTTGGATACCAGCATAATGAAAGGGGAAAGTTAGACACTGATGGCCACATCTGTATGGGTGAGAATTACGTCAGACTTAATTCTAATTCCTTGTTCTGTCAACACTGAAGACCATAGACTAAAAGAAGATGGTGCTTGAGCTGAGAGGCTTTTCCTTATATGTTTCCACGGCTCCTAGGCCTGATCTGGTTTGAGTTCATGGAGCTTAGATGCCATAGACCAAAGTAGGTCAATTATTGTATTCCCCAGACAGAGAAGTCTAAGTGCTTAGATCCATACACATTCACTTGGTTTGGGTCATGTCTGAAAAACGGGGCTCATAACAGCCACCACAGCCTGCTATAACATCATAGCGAGTGGCGGTACTGTCGAGCCAGCAAATTGTTGAAGAGGAAAATGCAGCTTTTGATTTCTCTCTTTCTTGTACTCGAACACTGCAGGCAACTTTTGTGAAATTCAAATCCATATTTTTGGTGGCTCAGGTTTCCTTCTACCAATCAGATGCATAAAACCTCAATTTAAAGCAGAACAATTAGATCAGTGTTTTCTGTTGTGGAGAGAACGGCTGATGCTTTGGCATAACAACTCAGCATGCAGAGCACTTTCACAGGAAATGCGAGTTAAGTGTACTATCCCTGCTTAGCTTTGTCAGCTTGCCAGATATTGCCTTATACATGCTTGCTTTTGGATCCATGGATAATGCCAACATATGGACGTGAATGAAAGAATCATGGGATGAAAAGTACAAAAGGCAAGTGAAGATGCAATTCAACTCTGTTGCTTGGCGATACTGAAAATCATGTAAGCGGGGGTGAAGTGAGGTGTCTGTACATGCTTCCCAAATAAATCCAGTAATTTCTCCGGTGGTGCATTCGTGTAAAATTGCTAAACATTCTGAAATAAAAGACCAAAATTCAAACTTGCACAGAGCTGGGACAGGCCTGAACGTCAGAATATCTCCGGCAGTTTTAAAAGGAAAACCATTTTCAAGAATGGGGAAGTTGTTCACAGGCTAAAACTGTGCTGTGGTATTGGGGAAAGGCAAAGCCTTGTACGCCAGATGCTAAAGGATGGCAAACCATTGTGAAGGACAAGCAGGCACTTCTTATTTTAAAATCCTTTCTCTATATACTTAGTTTCTGCTCTTGGCCATGTAATGGCGACAGATATGTATGGGTGAGGTCAACTAAATCCTTCTGATCTTATTGACAGCTCTACTTTTCTACTGTTTTATCTGGTACATTTGGTTTTTACCCAATAAATGAATTCTTCCTAAGGGCTTAAAAAGCATAGACAAAGGACAAGGAGGAAAACAGAAGAAGAAAGATCAACTGTAGCCTTATACATGTGGACTGAAAAAAATGACATTTTCTCTTCAGAAAAGATTATGGAAAAATCTTGGCAAGCTTGTGGCATAAAAATCTCCAATAAGAAGCAGACACTGAAGAATGGGGATAAGTATAAAATTTTACAGATGACCAGAACTGTTATTTTCCTGACAATCATAGAATCATAGAATCATAGAATGGTTTGGGTTGGAAGGGACCTTAGAGATCATCTAGTTCCAACCCCCTGACATGGGCAGGGACACCTCCCACCAGACCAGGTTGCTCAAAGCCCCATCCAGCCTGGCCTTGAACACTTCCAGGGATG
>JAOXNO010000001.1:157022026-157036916 GCA_028565335.1 Limnodromus scolopaceus
CTATCCCACTGTCCATGTCACCGACAAAGATGTTGAATAGTACTGGTCCCAGTACCGACCCCTGAGGAACACCACTCATTACTGGCCGCCAATTGGACATTGAGCCATTGACCACAACTCTTTGAATGCGGTCATCCAGCCAGCTCCTTATCCACCGAGTGGTCCATCCATCGAATCCATGACTTTCCAATTGTATTCCTATGTTCATACTATCTTTCATTTTTTTTGATATTTATTTTGAGATGTAAGACTTCAGCAGACATTGAAGCCAACTGTCACTGACCTCTGAATAACTGATAATTGAACTTAGATCCACATAATTAATTTCAGATTCCATTATTTTAAAGTCTCAAAGAAATTTGACTTTTTCGATGTGTTGCTGATGACTTTGTTGACTGTAACACTTAAGCAGATATTAATTTAAATTCCAGTTAGTATTTCTGATGAGTTTTAGTTAACTCAGATATTTCCTTTACTAATGTTTTCTGTAGAAACCTGAAGGCAGAACCTATTAGTTTTTGTGCTTCTGGCTCACATGTGAAAGAAAATGAATTGTTTTTATCAAGTAGTGACTGGAAAATGGTGTCTCCATAGGCTGACTGTGAAAGAGGATGAAGACAATCTGTAAAAAGGGTTATTCTAAGAAGTCAGCATGTTGCAAGATGATATAGATCTCCTTGCATTGCTTAACCTTCAGACTTTTTAATCTCCTTCTTATTTCCATTTGATTCTTCTGAATTTCTTTTATTCTTCTGTGCTAAAACAGCAAAAATGTAAAACCTGCTGTAAGATTAATTACAGAAAAGATCTAAATCTAGCAGGGTCAGCAAGCTCCTAGGTGAGCTAAGCTTCTTCACCATTATTTTTATCATGATTTGTTTGTGTATCCTGACATGCATTAGGATACAACCTTTTTTCTAGGAATTCCTCTGAAAAAGTTCTACATTTTCTCTTTGCATAGCTTCTGCAGGTGCCGTATCGACATCTTTTATAAGTGGGAAATATAACTGGTATGAAGACTTTGAAGGATTGTGTGTAAAATGTGCTTTGCAGCAATCCTAAAGAAAACCTTGATTTGAATGATTATTTTTATAATGTGTCATGGCAGTGTTTAATGACATTGTTAAACTAAAATACTTTCATTTTCGTTCTTAATATATAGATAGAATTTTCATGTAAAGCTGAACTAAAAGAGTATTTTCTGTGCCATAGGCATTTAAAAAAAACCAACAAAACATATACTGAGCAAAAACCCTGTAATCCAAAGATCTTTGCTTGTGAAAGATACAAAGAATCCAGGAAGAGAAGACTACTGCAAATACTGAGATGTGAAGTGGTAAACAGTAGGAATAAACCAGGCTGGTAGACATACTTAAGGGACACTGAGCAAGACCAAATATCTTACTGAGCAGTATGACTTGGTTAAACTCAGGTTATTAAGGTCAGTACAAAGCTAGCTGAATTAAATTTTAGGACCTAAGAAATGGAGAGACTGGGCTGGATTATATCTGGCAATTCTAATAGATAGGATATGGACCATGGCTTTTGCAGACCCCCTACCTCCATTTTCCTTTTGTTGGAGTTGCTGTTGCACTTTAGGCCTTTTCTCCTGAGCTGCTTTTCTGGGACATCTGATGTTCCAATGCACAGACAGTGGAAAATAGATCAGTGCACCTGCAGTAAGTCTGGCATATCTGGAAGGCATCTGATTTATTTTCTCATGAAATGTCTGCAAATTAACTGGATCAGTTTGTCCCTTTTCTTTCCAAGAAAGGAGGAAAGGTTTCCTGCATAGCTGAAGAACTTCAATTCCAAGGATACTGCCCACAAAGCACTTCAGTATAGATAACCCTCACTCTTGCTTCTATGCCACAGACATCTCTGAGCCTTGAAACTCCCCATGCTGGATAATGCCTGGATTCCCTGCCTGAGGAACACTAAAGGACAGGAAGAAGAGAAAAAAGAGTGTGGCCCATTCACAGCATGGTATGATGCAGTTCTTGGAAATATACACTAATTCAATTAAAACTCAAAGAACAAATTACAGAAAAAAACCTTAAAACAATAGACACAGAAGCAATCATAAAAGCTATGCTTGCTCAGCTGGGCTGTTCCTAAACTAACAATTTGAACTAAGGATTAAGCTTTAGTGAAAACCAAGTCTTTTTTAGATCTCCTTTCCCTCTGTTACTTTAACAAGCCAAATCTCTTCAGCCAATGAAGTTAAAATACACAGGTTATGTAGCTCTTCATCTGTCACACCCTGCAAATCACATTTTGCAGCACTAAAGTACTATTTGTTTTGGCTTTTAATTACCTAACTTATCAGCATGTCATATTTCTTCCCCCCTCCCTACAATAATTACATTTTGAATCAGTGTGACATTCAATATTGACCTTTATTTATGGCTCTCACAAACTGTTGAATGTTTATTTATAAACCATGAAAAGTAGAGTTTGTAAGAATATTGATTCAGTGTATTAGAAAAACAGTGGCCTGGCATTCTGTGAGTAAAAGTAATCACAGGCAATTACTAGAGACTGCTTTTCACTACTAATCTTGGGTTTAACCTTATAATTGTATTACTGAATTTGTTTCACTTTGTCCATATATCACCAGGTTCCTAATAAGAAGTCTGATATTAACATAATTTAATAATATTCAGGGGAAGAATGGTTTTAATTGGTTTAAAAAGAGGGAGACTTATAGCCTATACCATGCAATGAGAAAAGTACTGTAACAGCCCTTTTTTATTTTCCAATAAATGATAATTAATATTTAAATGTATTAATGAAAAAAGTTCTTGTGCCTGGGTCACAAATCTTTGGTGCTGATGCCACTAACAAAATCACTAACTGCTCCTAATGATGCCCATGAGCTAAGATTCACTTTACTCCTGGTATAAAATCTACTTTCATTGCCGGTAGCATGAATTTGCAAGTATGAAAGGCAAAGTTAAACTAAGAACAATTTTTCTTGTCATTATCCCAGTATATAATGGGAAGAAAGTGGCCAAATTCAGAAAAAAAAGGCACCTCACAAAGCAGCCAGACTTAGAGAAAAGCAAAACTATCAAACAGTAACTAAAACCCTAGACCTGTGTAAATAAAAGTTCTCTGCACTCACATGCTGTTCCTAGTGAGTCAGATTCAGTGCAAGAACCAATGAAGATGTAACTGTCTCCCTGGAATTAAATTAGAGCTCTGAGCAGCAGTGGGTAATGACAGCTGGCTAACGACTGTGCTTTTGGGTAGGACTGACCAGTCATACCTCATTATTTGTTTTTTTTTTTTTCTACTAAATTCATACATTCTCAATGTGAATTTACCCAGGCTAAACCATGAAATCAACACAAGCCAGGTTTAAGAAGCTATGCTCACAAAAAATAATTTTTAAAAAGTGCGCTTTTTTTCCCCTATAACTTTCAATTAAAAGTATATGGAAAGAAAATGTTTCCAGGAAAAATATTCTTTGGGTGGAATTCCATCCTGATGGGATAGCGCCCTGTTAGCGAAACAGTACTGCCTGTACCAACTAGTACAGTATTTTTGGCAAATTTGCTTCCAGTTAGGGATTTAGACTGTATTTTGAAATCTCCTTTTGGTATTTCTGTCTTAATCTTTTCTTGAAAACTAGTTCTGTTTTCTGTAATCTGTGTTTGATCCAGAACTCCTCCTTTATTTAATTAGGAAATTTCTCAAGAACATCAAGTTTTATAATTTTTCTAATTCAGTTATGATTATATTTAGGAAAAGTATTTCAGGAATCATAAGCTCCTATGGAAGTCATAAAGACCCCCCTTTTTTTTAAATTTTATTTTAATTTAAAATTAAATTTGAAAATATTTCTTTAATTTTAATTGCTTTATCCTCCTAATATTTTTTTTCTGCTTACATTTTCCACCACTCAGTAATAGATCAAAGAGAGTATTATGATAACTGAGAATATGTTTTTAGAGTCAGAGAGAATAACTTAACATTATTTTCTTGTAAATTATCCAGAGCTCAGACATAGTAAAAAATAAACATGAAAAATATGCATACATTTTTTCTCTCACATTATTGGAAATCACAGCTGGCAGCAAATTCAGAAATATTTTCAGTAGTTTCTCCAGTTTAACATTAAATACTAGACCACAGCTGCTCAGGAAGGTTTGTTTGGTGTTTTTATTTTGTTTTGTTTTGGTTTTTTTTTCTCCAGGAATAAGTTGAGAAGAAGAAAATGCATTTAAAACCATTGACATTTAAATATGCTATATTTTTTATGGGGAAAGGAAAGGAATAGCAAATATTTTCCCCATTAAATGTTAACAAAGCAGAAAAGCCTATTGTACAGGTTTTTAGGATCTGAAAAAGTACTAGAAAAACAGATAGTAGGAAATGTTACCAATTATTTCTAAGCTCGTAGCTCAAAAGTCCATAAACATCTACTAGCTACAGCTTAAGAAAGTATACTAGATGAGGAGCTTTGCTCCTGTACTGACCTTTAAACTACTTGGCATTGGGGTAAAAATCAACTAAACAGAATTCTGCTGTGCCCAAAATGGCAGTTCTTATGTGATATATTGAATATTGCGTATTGAAGCTGTGTCAAGGGAAGTTCAGGTTGGACATTAGGAAAAGGTTCTTCACTGATAGTGTGGAACTGGCTCCCCAGGGAAGTGGTCACAGCATCAAACCTGTCAGAGTTCAAGGAGTGCCTGGACATGCTCTTAGTCATATGGTTTAGTTTTAGGTAGTCCTGTGAGGAGTAGGGAGTTGGACTCGATGATCCTTATGGATCCCTTCCATCTTGAGAAAGTCTGTGATTCTATGATTTTTCTATAGTAATGGATAAACAGTTTTCATTTTTCTCACTTCCTTAGTCTTAGATTATAATTGCATTTTGTTCATATACATACATAGCTTTATAAAGCATATATAGAATTTAGTGAGCTGAAGTCTACTCAAGCGAGTAGATATATACTGCATTGAATAGAGATTTAACAAGCCCTTAGCAAACACAGACTAACAAGTTTTTAATGCATTGGTGTGAGAAATAAAAAGATTTTAAAATCCCTGAAAACTGAAAAGCGAAATTGGACTTTGAGATTATGAAAACACTATTCAACTGAAACTGCACAACTTCAGGTAGATGGAACCAACTATTGCAATATAATAGAAAAATTAGAAAAATTACCAAAAAAAAACCCCCCATATCCTAACTGCCCTCCCACCCATTTATCTAAATGGGACTTATCTAAATTATAATCTCACTGACATAAGCAAATAACAAACCACTACTGTACAAGGAAAATGTTTGCAATATATTTCCTATTTTGAGTGTGCTTGAGTGTGTACTTTGCTGAAAAAAGTGGGGAGTATAACTCTTTTGCAAGGAATACACTGACTGCATCACTTTCCAACCAATATTGGAAAATGGTCAATGGAAAGTGGTCAATACCAACATTATACCCTCTCTGAAGAGAAAGTACGTATCCCTGACATTAGATAGGGAATAAATCCTTCTGAGTGTGACCCACCAGCTCCTTTGTGGAAACGGGCAGAAGAGGCTGAGAAAGCAAAGTAAAGGCCCAAAGGAGATGTTGTTACCAACTTTCTCATTAATAAAACTCTTTCTCACAGTGTTCAAGGTGTAGGATCAACTTTTTTTCTATGTGAGTGGCCTTTGAGAGTGGCAGTTCAGTGAGATAATGGGTCCAAAAATAGAAAGCAAAAAATCTTTTTAGCTTGTGATGTTGCAGCGATGGGACCCCCCCCTGTTTCCAGCCAGAGCAGACAATGGACGAAGATTTCTGTAAAAGAACTGCAACAGTTCATCTTTTCATTTTCTCTTTTTTTTTTTTTTTCCCCATTTCTCTTGACTTACCCAGATGTGGCATTCTTATCACAGAATCTCTCAATATTAGAGAACAATGAAAAAGAAATTCATGCTGAATCTGGATGAATTCCAAAACAGTAACAAAAAATATTTACCTGACTCCTTTTTTGGTTGCAAAGTTATGTGCTAACTCTAAGGAATGGTTGCTGTCCTTTAAAATGATGTTTAAAGAAAAGGATTTGTCATTTTCTGCAGTAGGTAGGCCAGCATAAAATCCACAGTAATGACATGATCACGAAAACTTGGATCTCATACTAATCACAGCCTTTCCACAAGATATTTATTAATCTTGAACATTTGGTGTCTCTTGGGGTTCTTCGCATCTGCCTCACCATGCTGCATGACACAAAGTCCCTAAAACCAGCAATTGTTTACCATTTGCTGTGGGTTTGAATATAGCCACTGAGATTTTAATACCAAAATCAGTCTTGCAACCAAAGCATATTCTATATTTAAGTAAAAATGTTTATTTTATTAATCTTTTAATATCATCATAGGATACTTTGAGTTGGAAGTATCCCAAGAGATCTCCAGTCCAGCTTGCTTCTCAAAGCAAGGTCAGTTCTAAACTCAGACTAGCATGACCTGATCATCTCAAAGGGCTTTGTACAATCAAGACCTCCATGGATGAAGCCTGCGCAGGCTCTCTGGGCAACAGATCCACTGCTTGGTCATCCTCATGAAGCGTCTCTTTATATCCAGTCTGAACTGGCCCTGGTTTCAGCTCATGACCATTATGTCCCACCATGCCCCACTGTGAAGAACTTTGCTGCATCTCCTCGATGACCTCCCGACAGGCACCAGGAGCTGCTGCTAGATGCCCCTGCAGTCACCTCTTCTCCAGGCTGAACAAGCCCCAGTCCCACAGCCTCTCCTCACAGTGCAAGTACTCCAGTCCTGACCATGCTGGTGGTCTCCACTGAACTCCCTTCATTTTGTTAATGTCTTTCTTCTATGGGAGGGGCCCAAACCTGAACACAGTATTCTAGATGTAGTTTAATAGAGTATCACGATTTACATATATATAAAGCAAAGAACCTGTACTGTATCTTGCACCAACCACCATACACTTTTAAAGATTTTAAGGTGTTGCTTTCATGTTAAAAGAAAAAAAAAACAAACAGAAGCATTATTGAGATATCGTTATCATCTTCAAGTGACACTACAAAAAGGCTCACTTTATGATTACTGAGCTAGTAGTTCTCATTATAGGATCACAGGATCTTTTAGCAATCTTGTGATAAACCCTATTCTTGAAAGGGCTTATGTGCCAAAAACCCTGCAGGTGAGAAGAAAACATCTCCTGGGTATGTGAGAGCAGAGACACCGGCACATTCTCTACATTCATGTACGTACACAAGAAAAGCTACATCTCAGCAGATGATTCATACCATTACACATCTGTTACATGAATTACGTAGCTTGCAGTATGATCCAGTTGATGAAGCAAGACCTAATGTCTATTGACAACAGTGACATCAGAGCTCAGCACTTTCACTTAAAACCTGACCCACAGGGGACATCACCATTCTTCAGAGGAAATCTGGGGGTGCAGATATATGCATTCTGCACACTCAGAGGCTAAATAGCTCTGCCTGCCTCCAACCAGACTAGGAGGGCTGGAATTTCATGCCAATGCTCTGCCACTGTTCAGAAAGGACTGTAAGAATTGGCAGTGCCAGAAAAAAAGGAAGGCAACCCTGTAGACCAAGAATACACTTGGGAGGAAGAAACCTTGATTGTAGCTGAGTAACCAGCATCATGTATTTCATTCACTGACTTTTAAGTGCAAAATGACCCTTTCCTCCCATGCAATCCCCTAGGCATAGAATCAGGCCCTCACTTGTTGACTACCTTTCCGGCTTCATGGCTTCTATATTTGTAATTACAAAATATCACATCATACAGGCTAAGAAAAGTTTAGAAGCCTCATCTTGTGCACTTGAATTACAGTCTACTGTACAACGTATTGGCTGTACCTCTACCTCACCTCCTGGCTCTGGTTTAAATGAAGCAAGAGAGCCAGTGCACTTAATGAAAAGGAATGGCTTAAGCTTGTAAATGCAGGAAGTATTGCAAGGGGCAAACATCAAAATCATGCACGTGCTTATTGTCCAGAAGTGAGTATTTGGGCATTTCCTAGTAGATCTCACTAGAGCACTTCAGAATTCAGAATACAGTTAAGGTCTAAATACACTACAGACAAGGACTGTGAAATAACCAGATCACAGAACAAGTATCTACTTGGAACAGCAATTCAGAAAAATACACCTGAGTTTGAAACAGTGTGGAAGGGAAAGTCATTCAGGCACATTTCCGATGCCCAGATGGCTTATATTTGTGTGTGTGGTTTTTTTTTCTTACATAGTTTTAATTATGTGCAGCCCTCAAGGATTATAATAATCATAAATATTTTCATAGATAAATAATTAAAACTAAAATAAATGTGAGTCAAACCATCCTTTGGGAAAGCTCAAGCTCTGGAGGTGTCACTATTCATCTATTTTCTCATCACAAACATGACTAGACATTTCTAACAAAATCCATCACCCAGTTGTATGATGAATGAATGCTGAGGGCTGTACTGCCCTAATGAAAAGCAGCATAAATTTGCTTGAAACGTTTAAATTCTGATCATAATCATCGTCTTTATATATGTAGCCAGTTTTGAATTACTAATGGCAATCACTACTATGCTATAACATTGATGTATATTGGTATTTCATTGTGTCCTAAGCAAAGAGAAATGCTTTCCAGTCAGTATCACCTAGATGTCTCCACAAGGAATTAAAAACAACTGTTGCCCCTATTTATAAACTTTGGATGGGTATACCAGTAGACATAAAAACCAACCAACCGAACAACCCCCCAGCATGATGAAAAATAAGGTGCACAATCAGATTTCAATTGTCTAGCAAGTTTGAAACAAAGTCAAGCTTAAAAATACCCTGATTTTAGATTACCTTGGATACTCTGTTTGCAACCTCTCTGCCTACTGTCAGCCCCTGAACAAAGGTCCGTGCAGCAATGAACGCTCTAGTCACTTGAACCTTCAGCTTCCTGGGTACATCTCCAAACGGCTTCAGCTGGTCTGTGTATTTGCTTACACACTCCAAGTAGTCCTCAGTGAAATGGTACTGGGGGTTTATGAGCTGGAACATCCGCTCCAGCAGCCGAGCCCAGAAATCGTTCAGCATTTCCTCCAAGTTGACGTTGCCTCCCGTGTAATACCGCTTCAGCTCTGTGAAGAGGTCCTGGAACACCTCAGAATTTTGCATGTACAGCATGCCATATGTCCGGACAAACATGTCGTTTAAGGATCTTTCTGCATTCTCCAGAAGCTCTCGGAAAAATTCTGCAGGGAAAACAAGCAGCTGTTAACAGATATATTAGTAAGATATGAAGGGTTTTCCTATGTTACCATTAGTAAGGTTTGTCTTAATATGTTGTTACCACAGTGCTTTACTAGTGAAATTCATCTATTTGGATAGGAAATAGCTTTATTTAGAGGTAAGGAAAAACAGAGTATAACCTGAATTCCCCAACAAGGGGGAAAGATGTAGAATCTATAACACTAAACATGAAAAACCCATTTAAAAGAACTTAAAGGAGTGAGGGTAGTTCCACTCCTTCTTCATGTACTATTTGAACATAACAATCCCTGAACCTTGCAATATCCTCCATAGCCAGTATACTAAATCTTCTAAGCTAAAAGCAAAGTTATTAATATGATGATTTAACTGAAAATTTAATGATTTTAGAATAGCTAGAAAATGATAAGTTCCATTTTGCTAAAGTTTTTAAAATGTAGAAGAATTCCATGGAAATAAATCTGAAAACTTATTTGCAAATATTCTTGAAGAGAACTTAAAAAAGACCTAAGTGGAAATGAGCAGAATCCCTCTTAAAAGTATTACATGTCTAATACTACGAAAATGTTAGTATTTTCAATAATTTGCTACTCTACTAAAGAACAGTACTAAAACCCTCTACCAGTCATGTCATAGCCAGACTATTAAGTCTCTTTTGTGCTAGTTGTTGGTTTTGAAACAGCAGACTTCATGCCTTTTTGAAAGGATTTAAAAAAAATATTCTTGTAAGATTGGGGCCTCCAAGAAAGCTAGAGAGGGACTTTTTACAAGGGCATATAGTGATAGGATGAGGGATAATGGCTTCAGACTTGAAGAGGGTAGATTTAGATTAGATATCAGGAAGAAATTTCTCATTCTTATGGTAGTGAGACACTGGAACAGGTTGCGCAGAGATGTCCTGTCCCTGGAAAGGTTCATGACCAGGCTGGACGGGGCTTTGAGCAATTTGGTCTATTGGGAGGTGTCCCTGTCTAGGCCAGGAGGTTTGGAACTAAGTGATCTTTAAGGTCCCTTCCAACCTAACCATTCTATGATTCTAAGATTTCAGACTTACTGCTTCTGTGCCTTTTATCTACCCAGGCCCAAACCATAACCTATTTGTAATTTTGGCTTGTGGAATTTATTCTTACTGGAAAACAGGCCCAGTGGGAATATGTAATCATATCTTCTGTTAAGATCCTTTAACTCCCACATGATGCTTAGGTTTTCTCAAGAAATTCACTGACCATGTGCAGTGTTTCTTTAAACACATCTGACAAAAGGAGGCCTAGCTTCTCCTGGTTTTTAGAAGATCCCATCTTCCTACAGGGTGCATTTGTCAACCTTCTTAAACCTCCTTTGGAAAAGAGTTCAATGACTCCTGTGGCCTGTAAACGGGGCATCGCAGACAGCAAGGCAGAGATGGCAACTCTGGCAAAACACATATATTTGCTGTGATTAAATGATTCGCACTGTTGCAGGAATCATCACGCAGCCAACTCTGGGATACCAGATTCTAAATATGTGGTCATTGCCCAGAGACACATCTGCGTGTGCCAACTGCAGAGACCTGCTGACTTCTCACAGTCTTGGCTAATGCTATAATGTGAATACTCGTAACATAGGGCCCTGCTGTGGCTACAGTGACTCATAAAAATGCAGAACCACTGCAATGCTGAAGACAGGATGGCAGTTAAGACTATGTAAGAAAAAAATCTACACTAAATTTGAGGATTTACAACTGTGATCAGCTCAAAGCAGAATTCACTGAACACTGTGGACCAGTCTACAAGGACTCAGTAAGAAAAGAGGCTCTTCTTTTTGGCAGAAATTGTGCAGAGCTGCAGTCTTTGATCTTCCAGATAACTGCAAAGGGGTTATAATGATAATGTACACACAGAAAACTGAATATATGTCAAAGCACTTATTAGGGGAAAATATATTCTAATAAATGTATAGATGTCTAAACTGTCGTTAAAACCACACCTCTTCATATGGAATAAATTCCATCTGGAAAACAGTATGCTCATGCCAAACAGTTTATGTAGGGGAAAAAAAAACCCCAAAAAACCCCACCAAAAAACCACAAAACCCACAACCAAAAAGAAACCCCTGCTATTCTTTGTTGCCAAATAGAATAACTTGAGGTCCATGACATACAGTTTTCTCTGTGGTTTTTCCAAATTATCCACTAATTCTGACAAAGCCGTTTTAGAAAAAAAGCAAAACAAAGCTGTTATTCAGCCTTAACCATGACCCAGTGGTATCCTTGATGTCTGAATCATCCTGATTATTATTTTATACATTCAACATTTCTTCTTCTAAGAAATGATGTATACTGGCTGTACTGCTGAATACATCTAGTTCTCTAGTCACACAATCTGAAAGGCAAAAAGATGGCAGAGAACGTGGGACTGCAATGAAAATTTGTTTTAAAGTTGAAGCCAGGCTTTCAGACCAGTGCAATTGGGAATGACAACTAGGAAAGACAATCATGAAAGCAGCGAATCCAGGCGCCTCGACTTCTCACCCATAAGGCTCTGTATGCTGAGGGGCTGCTGTGAGCCATTCACATGCCAGCTCCTCCCAGTCCATAGCTATACTGGGGATCCCACTGTTTATCTTAAAAGATCATGCCAATCACAACAAAGCATAATGGAGTTTGCTGACAGAATCTTGTCTGAGATTGTTAGACTATTATTTCTTTGTGTGAGGGTAATATATAGCAATTTCACAGTCAGTTTGTTGTAAGTCAACCAAACTTGTCAGGCAGGGGTAGACATGATGTTTGTACACGCTTGTACATGCTTGTACAGCATCCGGTACGATATGGTCCATGCTGGTTGCCACCTTTATTTATACTGTGGTACAAACATTATCAGTAACTCCACAAACTTAAATTTCATGCTAGTCTAAATGTGACAGTATACATATGCATTTGTTAGAAAAGCTAATGGCCTCTAAATAGCAGTACATTTATTTAATTTTCAGTCTTCTTATAGGTCTCTATAGGTCTTTGAAAGCTATTGCTTAGGGAAAGCTCTTATGCTATTAGAAAGCTAGGCTGTTGGATTTCTGTACATTTTGATACAAAAGACAGTTAGTTTAAAGGAGCTATCTGCATCAGTAACCCTATGCAGGATCAGGATAATAAAGCAGCAATAACTACAAAATTTGGTACCTTTTCAGTTCCAGACAGAAAGAGATCTCCCCCGTTGTACCAATTAGAACAATTCTCAATCAACTCCTGTCCAGCAAAATGAATGCTGCTGTGAAAGATCACTGGCTTTTTTAGTCCACAAACCTTCCATACATCAAGAAGATCGTCTGCTTTGCAATGCTTATGTACAGAAACTGCATCCTGGCATAACTGGGCACTTGTTCAGTTACGTCAAGAGAAACTGTACTTCCTTCCACAAAGGTTGATTTTTTTCCACGGTCTTCACAGTAATTTAAAGATTTTATATTCATTGCAAGGATGATATTTCATCAACTTGCAGGTAGCTTTTGAAAAATAATATAATATTTCAGCTCAAAGTTAAAGACCAAAGATGAGACAGACATTAGTCTTGTTGCTTAATGTGCTTCTGGAAGGCACTCAAGCACTAGGGTGGGAGAGGAGAATCTATACGAGACAGAGTTGCACAGTGCTTCAAAATATATATCTTGTGAATTTTTTTGCTGCCAAAATAGGCTGTCATGAGCAGTGTTAATGCTGGAAATAATTTTTCCTAATTTTAAGTGGTGATTCATTTATATGACAGGATATGTCCTGGGTATGTCTTGTTGCAAGCACGATTTTATACAGCTTTCGTTTATATAGCCAGAGGGTCTTAGGAAGCCGGTTCAGTTCTGCTTATGAGGTACATGGAAAGAATAAGGTCTAAGCCACACTGAGCTACTGAGAAGGGGGAAAGAAGATTGCTATTTCGTACCATTACATGCTCTATACACATTTAAATGACGGATTTTCAGTTAATGGGTAACACTTAAGCTAGTTTTCATTTTTAAACATTATTTGTACATTTAGGATGCAAGATTGATAATAACAGTCTCTAAAAATTGTTATTAAACATTTTGTCTAGGATAAGACAACACAGTTACAAATTGAAAGGATACATTGCATTGCTAGAGTCTCTTACTGAATGGTTGGTACTGCGCCTAGATTAATAATAAGGTCTTGTTAGCTTTCACACTCCCTTGTCAATTAAAAGCTGACTTTCTTACTCTATTTTAACATAGGTAATCTAGTGTCATAATGCATTCGAGCTGGGAGCTAGCCTAATTCCAAAGTGATGACTAGTTGTTGCCATATGTCAGTGTAACGGGATTGGGATAATATTGCAGCATGACATGATGTAATAACTGCCTTCAGTGAGACATAATCACAACCATCTAGAGGCAATTATTAGATAAACAAAGTTTTATTATGTTGGAGCTGTTGTTCTATGATCATTCCTAGCCTGACAAATTCCCTTTTATTTTCTATTCCACCTGCAATTTAAGCAAAACCAACACCTGACTGTAGGACAAGATGCAAAGGTAGAGACAGTATGTTGTCCAATTCCCAAATGCTCAAGCTTTAAAACCAAAAAGAAATTTCATTAAATCACTATGTTAATTACCAATTAATTAATTACCAATTACCATTCAGCTTTCCTTTTCAGCAGAGCTTGAGATCTGAATGTTGTAGTATGGTACGTCTGATACATTTTCACTGCTTTATTTCTGTCTTTCTTTGCTCATGAAGTCATTCATGAAAAAAATATTTTGGTGAACTCTTGATCTTTTTGCAGGATTCTTGCAAAGGCTTTTTTTTTTTTTTTATTTTTTTTTTTTTTTTTTATTCCACAATGGTATCAATTAGTGAAAGCTGTGATTTATGTCAAGGAAACTAAAGTGAAATTAACCTCTGTAGTTTCTATGCTTTTTCATTTTCCAACTGCTTTTTTGTAAATTTTTCCAGAGACTGTGTTCTAACAATAACTAACCTTACAAAACAAAAAGAACTCAATTTAACTTCTTGATTGAGAAAAAATTGCTGTAAGGAGAATACTTACAGCAGATGATTTTTTTTTCTTATATTTGACATTACATTTGAATTTATATTCAAGAGTGAACAAATTGTATGCATAAGGCTACCGGTGCATTAGTATTACTTTTTAGTGACCCTGAATAACTAATTTTAAAATTCCCTTATAGCTTTTATCTTTAGAAATGGTAAATGGTCACAACTGGGAAATTAATTTCACCTCCCAGTAGGAACAACAAAAGCTACAGTGTGATGAGGTCTGTTGAAAATTGCTCTCCTTTTTTAACTCATTTTGAATATATACACACTGCATTTAAAGCTAAGAAATACAAGTCAGGTAATTAAATCTGTCCTATAACTACAAATTTCAGAATAAGCGATTAACAACTTTTACTTATGACTTGGGTAAAATCACCTATAAGTAAAATTATTTTGGATATCAATACCTTTCTAGAATGTCCTGTACCTGCAAATATCATAGAATGATAGAATCACATGGGTTTGGAAGGGACCTCTGGAGATCATCTAGTCCAACCCCCCCTCCGGAGCAGGTCTACCTAGAGCATGTTGCACAGGAACTTGTCCAGGCGGGTTTTGAATGTCTCCAGAGAAGGAGACTCCACCACC
>JAOXNO010000001.1:157041657-157073781 GCA_028565335.1 Limnodromus scolopaceus
CTGTCGCTACACTTCCTCGTAAAGAGTCCCTCTCCGGCTCTTCTGTAGGCTCCTTTCAGATATTGATAGGCTGATATCCATCTAAATGGATATGTCAGGTAGTGATACCAAAATTTTGTGATTCTGTGCTGGTCTGCTAATTAGTTGCTGAATCTATTGAACATATCAACAAGAATACTTCAATGAACCCACGAGCTGTTGACTCTATAAGTTAACAAACAATAGATTTGACTCCTTTCTGTGGTCCTGCGATGAAATGGTGTGGCATGGTTCAGGAGGAGCTAGGAGATCTACAACCCATTTCTGGATTTTTGTATATTTTTTTTGTTTGTCTGTTTGTTGGTTTGTTGGGGTTTTTTTTGTCCACAGAAGTCACTGGACTGCCAGGCCTTCTGCCATTTACTGCTTCTTCAATCAGAGTCCTGAAAATGGTGTATCTTGTCAAGTGCAGGAGGACCTGCAGTCCAGGCTACACGCTGCTTCACTCCAGATACCCAACTGAGGAATCTCAGCATGAAGTCTTGCTCCAGCTCCGCCTTCATGTTCTCCATAAGGAGAGAATGAAGACTTTAGATCAAAAGTCTGGCTTGGCCTCTAAAATGGGGATTCCCCTTCACACTCCGCAGGAGCTTTTCTCTTCATATTGACTCCACTGGCTCAGTGCTAGTATTTTCATTTAATACACAGATAAGTATATGTATTACTACTTAATAAGGTGATTTTAGGGCTTCCTCTACCACATTAACTGAAAGATAATGAATGCTAAAGTTTTTAGCAGTCAGGTGAGATAGGGAAGTAAATTGAATACTTATTGTAAGAGACTATTGTAACCTTTTTTTATCCAGTAAGTTCTTTATTTATATTTTCCAAATGTATATATAGTCATCTGGGAGAAACATTCAGACATATGACACAATAAGGGGCAAATAACTCAGTACAGGTAGAAAAAATAGGCATTTCTTTGAAAAAGGCACAAGTGAGAACACACCTTCTGTTTTTTGATTGAGACACTATAGTTCCTTGAATGAGGACATAAATAATTGTGAGAAGACTTTCAAACTCACACTGAAACAGTGATAACTTCTGAAAAAAGGGAAACATTAGTTATGTTACATATTAGGTGACACTAATTACACTGCTCCTTTTCCATAATAACAAACTTTATAAGTACATTATAATTTTATGTAGCCTGCATGGCCTTCTACTTTAAATGGTTCCACATTTACAAACCATATAATTAGAAATGTGTTTCCAATAGGTGACTTTTATAGTAGGGTTCAGCATTAAATTATATTGCTCATTCAACCCATTATATAGAAAATATTCTCCGCTTTCACTAAGGAAGTATTATTTTATTAGTCACACGTTCCTCTCTTGTAAAGACCACATGTTCACTCAGATTTGCCCATAATATGTATACGTATCATACATTTCAATTGAAATTTTTATGTTTAATGTCACAATAATTGCAATAGATGCCATACAGCCTACCTAATATGTACTTAGTCATCAAGCACTTTCATTAGTGTTACACACCCATATATAGTTTATAGTGTTAGTCCCTTAATACAGGAAAAATTAGTTAAGTAGCTGTAGAAGGTACTGAAAAATCTTTTTTGTTCATTACACAGAAACAACAGTTTTTGCCTCTGGAATCAAGAGTTGTACAGAAATATTGAAATATTTCATAACACCATAAATACCCTGGATTTTGTTGTGGTTATTACTACCTTTTGGCCTCTAAACATTTTTGCTTATGCTGAGGAATCATCAAGGTTTGTACATTCTGCCACAGGCTCTGATTTAACCTGGTTTAGCTGAAATTCATGATTTCTTATACTCTGAACATCAGTATAATCTGTTACAAATTGAAATTTATTTTGACATTGTTTTACTTTGATTTTGCTTTTTTTTTGTTTTTAATTTTGTGATTATACTGTGGGTATTATCTAAGAGCTAACCAGGTTCCTACTTTGCATACAACTATTTCTACTGCTTTTACATACCTTTGCATCTGGAAGGCAAAGGTACCTACGCTCTATTTCTTTTTCCTTTGTGATGTTATGAAGTTTGACAGCAAATAAAAAAAATCAGTCTCGTGTTATTTTGCTGCTGGCTGATACATTGGCATCAGGTCCGAAGGGCCTCTTGTTATCCTTCAAAGCCAAATGTGAGATCATAAATACATGGTCTGCTCTGGATGGACAGAAAAGCCAGAAGCACAAATCCAGACCCACCAGGAGGAACTAAAGGATTAGAAAAATATACGCATTTTAATCCTTTGGGTTACTTCTATATTCTTGAAGCAATGCATGGGGCTAGAGCTGACACTGCCACAGAACAATGAAGAACTTAATCATATTCTTCTTTTTAAAACAACAAGTAAGGTCACTTCTGTTATTAACATAATCATATATATAATTCAGAGCATAATATAAAATTTAGAAAGTTCAGGCAAGCAAGAACATGGAAAAATGATGCCTGTTCATTCACTGAAGCTTTTTTGAAATGTCAGGTAAGCTTTAAAAAGGCATAACACTTGAGAAATGATTTTTACCTGAGGTAGGAGAGGATGAACTTCTGAATTAATCAAAACGGAGCATTATTTTTTAAAATCACAGAATCTGCATCCTTCGCTTCTGTCTATGCATATCAGATGGACATTAAGCTGGTTATAAGCACTAGATTTTTTTTTTCTTTTATTATTTCTCATTTATTCCTTCAGTATTAGTTTTGTCTTGATAGATATACCAAGGCAGTGATTAGCATTTCAGCCTAGTAGGTAGCATCATTTGGGTCTGCTAATCTGCGACATGAAATAAAAGGATGGGAATAAAGTAATGTTGCTTTGCTTGGATTATTGTTAAAAGGTTTAAGTCTTCACTGACATTCTGCTCCTTTGATTTCTGCTATCCTGACCTGGAGTATATGTGATCTATACTGTGAACCTGCTTCCCTGAGCATCTGTTTACCCAATCTTTCTTTGAACTGCTGATGGTAATGAATCTCCTTCCTCCAGACCCGACTGCTGCATTCAGTTATCATCAAGCACAGGCATCAACTAGAGCTCTAATCTTGCTTTGATGGATGGAATACTAACCTTTCACAAGATTAGAGACACAAGGTGCTCTAGAGATAATAAAATTCAAATAGGTTTATTTCAAAGGGCAACTCAATCTCGATTTTGTTCATGGGTCACTTGACAGATCATTTGCCAATGTAGTTTTTGTGTCCTTCTGCGTCTGGCTTCTGTGCAGTGCTCCAACTATTTCAAATTAAGTGAGCCCCAACAGGCAGAGTTCGACAAGGGTCTAGCTTCAGCCAAAATAGCAAGGTTCTCATTCAGCCAGGATGGAACTGGCAACTTTGCTAAAAGTGTATCTTACATGGGTGGTGCTTGGATAGCAGAAAAGTTTTTCTTAGCATTTTCAGGAAGGCTTAGAAATCACAATAATGATAAGCATCTTGAACACTTTGAATTTTAAAATCTTGTTTGATCACAGAGCAAAAATCTTGCTAGCATCGTGACAGCCAGCTGTGCAATATATGCAGTAGCTATAAGCTAAAAGGTTTGTAGCTCATGAGTGACCATTTTTAATGTGCTTGTCAAGCACAACTATGCAAAACTGTTTACAAGTCAAATATTTAAGTCAGGTATCTTACAGGCATGAAGATAAGGCTCTTACAGGTGTTGAAAGAAGATTCCTTTAGATGAAAGTTTTGGTGTTCAGTGCTACATACATCAATTAGGATCCTATGCGGATAAAACAGGTAAAATCTCCTGCAACTTCTAAGGATGTAGCTTACACATACTAAAAAATACCAGTTGACCTTGCTCTATCATTTAATAAAGCAAGATTAAATGATTATAACTAGTTTGCTTCGAGAACAAATATTATTGAAGCCAGTGAGTATAACATCTGACCTTCATTTCGAAGAAGGATAAAAATAATTAAAAGGCCATATAAACCAGAGAGCTAAAACTGCAAGTGTATCAATTGCATGCAAACCACAGCACTTCTAGTTAGCCAGGATGCTGGAGGTTGGGAACTGGCTTGTGCACATGGATGCTAGCAGCTGGACTCCTCTGCATGAGAAAGAGGGAGAGAGTGGACAAAAAATAAATGAAGCACATTGAAAGCACACATAAAAGAAACCAAGAAAGCTCAGAGAAAGTCAGATGGATATTGTATGCTCAGATCCGAGACAGCACTGAAAAAGAGTATGCCAAGAAATAACTCACTACACATGACTCCGGCAATAGATTCAGGAATTCTGCACTTATGTGTTTCTTTCTCTGTTTTAAGTACAAAACATTGGACATGAATTTTCTGTAAATAAATGTAAATGTAATCTTTAGACATACAAGGTGGGAGGATGCCCATACCTGAGGAGTTAAGTCTTTTTGCTAGAGGATGGGAATTTTTCAGATAATATCCGTCTTTGCCACTTCACTGCCAACTCTATCAATCTATGTGTAATTTTCTACCCATGACAGATGCAAAACGGGCTATGAAATTGCCACGGGATCATACAGGCTAAAGAATAGAGAATTAAGGTCTGTATTACCTAAATTATTCACACAAAAGGGGACTAGATCAAATCAAGACCTTTCAGGAATATCAAAGCTCCCAATCAGCTGCCATGGAGAAGGCTATGACATCTAACAACCCGGGCTGCAGCCAGATGCTGTGACTGTCCAAGAGTCAAGAGCTGGGATGGAGGAAGGAGAGATGGGGAAGCAGTCACTGTGGTCAGCCTATCAAACTAATCACCAACTTAGCTCAAACGTTCAACTACACAAGTTTTTCTGGTATGTTTCATCCTAAGAGTATGACTGCATAGACTTTTCTTGGAAGATTTTAGCTCCTAGAAAAACACTTCTTCAAAGAAACTAGGTGCTTCTTCCAAATTATACAAGTAAAGAAACAGCATTTTACTGCAAATCAAAATATGCCACATAAATGTACCAATACTAGTCTGGTAGGCTTTCAGGAACTATAGTTGCAAATATAAGAATTATTGAGGAGGAGTTCATCCTCTGGTTTAAAGCCAGGACTAGGTACCTGGAAGCATGAAATCTAGCATCTGACCTAGCTCCAGTTGTAGCTGCTGAGCTGAGCACTCTAATCTTTTTTATGAAGCCTGATCTGCAAGCACACACAAAGAAAAGTCAAGAGACTTAATTTGATTCAAATGCAGATGACCTAATCACACACAGAAACAACCACAACAGTCAGACTAAACTCTTTTCCAAAGAACGGCACTTGGCCTAAAACACTTAACATGACACTCATCTTTAACTTTGAATTTTCTTGCTTTTGTGGGATTAAGTCAGACCCTTAACATTATGTTAATGTAGCTTTTTGTGGTTTAATTACAAGGTTTCCTCTAGAGTGTAACATAATAACAATTAATCAGCTACTTTTTAACTTCCACAAAAGGAACTGTCATCTGTTATTATCTGCACTGGTAACCCACCACAATGTCAGCAGAACTAAACCCAAAAAATTATACCACAAAAGCTGCATGCAAATAGAGTCGGTATCTTCAACAAACGGAAGCAGAAAATCTCAGACTCAGCCCTGAAATTTTTCTTTGTTCATTCCAGTTTACATAAACACCACACAACAAAAAGTATTTAAATGAATACCATACGGCAGGGATACCCTAGCAGCACACAGACCGATTGATGAGAGTTATGGATGGAAAGTCATCTAAAAAGGCAGAATATGAAGCTGATGCTATTTCAGAATTTACTTCCTTCTTCCACGATATCTAGATGTTAATTCTCTGGTTTATATTAGGTCAGGCTTATTTGCAGAGCCACACTGATTATATTTGGCAGAAAAAATCATTAATGGATGCAGATAGTAATTGATGTGATAAGACTAAAATAATGCATTTTAAATACATGAATGTGAAATTCAATAAATAATTAATAAATTTAAAACAATTAATGCAAAATATGAAGACAGGATGTTGGAAATGAAAAGCAAAGGAAGGAAAAAAAAGTCACTGAAGGCATTTAGCATTTAATAATATGAAGGACGCGATCCTATCAGCAGTGAAACATTCCCAGGTTACAATTCTCTCCTCGTTGTGGACTGGGTACAAAGATGGATAATATTTCTAAGTAGCTGGACTGCAATCGAAAATGAGAAGTGAAATTCTGCTGTTGTTATTACTTTTCTTCTTCCAGGGAGCAGTTTTCTCAAGGGTGCTGTTTGACTCTCAGAAGTTGCCACATGAAAAAATGGTAGTTTGAGTCAACAGATTTGTTCAATGATAAAATATGTTCTTAGCACTCTTTAGTCCTGTTAGCCCTAAAGCAATAACATGACAGAGGGGGACAGAGAGGACCCTAGTAACTTTTGTTAGGCATGAACAGTGTCTCTCTCTTTCTCTTAAAAAAAAAAAAAAAAAAAAAAAAAATAGAAGAAGATCTTTGGTTGTAAGACATAGCCGGCGAACTTGAAAATAATTGGGGATTTCCAGAAACTGCTTCCCAATCTTAGGTATATCTACTGCTATTAGTGGCTGTTACATGTGTGCACCATTTTATAGAGTATTTAATTCTTTTAGAGCAGCTATGGTATTTATCATTCATTGTGTTGCAGTTTCATAATGATGTATATCTAAGTATTAGGTGATTTTTAAAAAAAATTGTTTGGAACTTTAGCAGGTACCTGTAATGGATGGACCGTAATACCTGTTGTAATACTTTTTTTATTTGTAGCTACATCAAGCTTCAAAATGGCAATCTTGTTAACCAATCTACTTAACCTTGCCCTAACATTAACTCTGGTATTATGGATATAAACTCTACAGC
This sequence comes from Limnodromus scolopaceus, assembly GCA_028565335.1. NCBI lineage: Eukaryota > Metazoa > Chordata > Aves > Charadriiformes > Scolopacidae > Limnodromus > Limnodromus scolopaceus. The sequence continues at coordinate 157,048,490 of JAOXNO010000001.1, forward strand.
CTTTCTGTGATTGTGAACTGCTTATACCAGCTTTTCAAAGGTATCCCATCCACACCCTGCTGCACAAGTCACAAAGAAAGATAAATCTCTCATTCCAACAACTATCACTTCATTCATTAGTAACAAACACCTGTAGCAGCGGGATCCACATACACTTTGATTGTTTTTCTGCACCTCTAAATTGCTTGTCATCATAAAGAAATGACAGCAGTTCAATATGGTAAGAGTAATGTGGCAAGAAGACTGGAGCCCATTTTAAATGTTTAATTGCCATTGAAAAAAAGCTAACAAGTGATTAAAAAGATAAATCAAAAGTTTGTAGAAAGACTAAAGTGCCCAGTCAGTTTTATGGTTTCATTTGAGCTACAGAGATGTTACTATGCATCCATTTACAAAACAATGAGCTCTTACTGTTTATGAAAGTTTAATCTCTTAGTTTATTGCTTTAATATATCTAACATTGGTAAGATTTACTTTAAAATGAAATCCTGACTATATGATGTGGATGTTATTTTTTACATTCAGTCTGCAAACAGAATGAATAACATCATAATTGTACTCATCTATGAAACAATTAAAGTAGGGGTAATTGCTTCTTCTCTCATATCTGCATATAAAGTAAAAGAATTAATATTTTATCATTTGGCAATGCTTCTTGTTAGAACAATATTCTGACATCAATTTTTGTTTGGCCACAGGCATTTGAGCAAATGCTGGAAAAAGTTCTACTGAACCAAAATGCATATTACCAGTAAACCTATGCTTAAGGAATATATCACCTTAAGCTCAGATGTCTGATAAAACTTTGGCTGCTCAAATAACATAAACAACAACAAGAACCAAATACAGATTTCTTAAACTACTAAATCCATGATTTAAGAACAATTGAACAAACATGGATTTGATGACAAATTGCTACACCTCAAATGATACGTCTATCCTAGATTGAACTACAAAATGACAATTCATTATGATAACCAGCAATTGTAGCAGTTGTTATTAAAGTGAATTTTAAACACAGATTTAAAAAGCTTGGAAAATAAAATATGTGAGTGCTTTCACTATTGTAAACTGTCATATCATTCTGTGAAAAAAACACAAACAAAAAAGCATCCAGAAAACTATTTCCTTTTTTTTCCTACTTTGTCCAAGAAGGCATTGACCTTGGCAGCTGGATTGATTTTTATTTTATTTTTTATCCACTATTTCAGAAAACTGCTAATGACAGGCTTTTAAATTCCTGAGGAGAGTCTTAATGATGTGATGTGGGAGACTGCCTCTCACACACCTTGAGGACTAGCTTGGGTAGGACAGGGAAGGATCGCAGAAGGAAAAAAGGAAGCCACTGCTCCTCTGAAGCACCAGAAACGTTTCCTACCCTTTGAAGTTATCAGGTATTTCACCCATTTGCTGTCTCATTCTGCTTCTCATTCGCACATGAAGTCCTGTGGCCTGAGTTTTATCTTTAGCACACATACTACAAGGTCAGCAATAGGATCTAAAACCTCAGTAGTCTCTTCACGTTGCCATGTAGGCGCAAAACAACCATTACAGACCTCTGCCAAGATTTGTTCTCCATATACCTACTAAGACAGAGTTTCAGTTCTTCATGCTTCTTCACCAGAAATGACAGAATAATTATATGGGTTTTTCAGCCTGAGGGCTACAACCAGTGTAGTAACTCACATATGCATATAGTACAACAACACAAGCATGATTGATCAGATATGGGTTGGGGATGTGGCTGTTGTTATCAAAGGCTGGCCCTCTTGTTATCTAATTAGTCTCCACAATGAAGACATAGGTCAATAAAAGTGTGGGAAGAATGAACTGTCCCAAAAGGTGAACTTACTGTGCTTATGGTTAAAAAAAAAGACTGTCACGTGTCAAAAGAGATTTAAAAAAAGCACCAAAACCCAACACTTGGATACATTCATCCACAAATTCGAGTTTTCTTAGCAGTTTTACTAGTTTTTCACATTTGCCCATTAATGGAATATACATAATAATACACACTTTGTATAACCTTTTAAAACAGTTGGATTGTGTTAGCAAGTTGTGGCTGGCCACAGAACTAATATAATTCTCTTCCCTGTTCCTATTTATTATAAACTTGCTCCAGCAAGCTCTAAAGATAGTATGTGTTTGTGAGTGCCTGAATGGTGAGAACAAACACATACTTTAGTAGACAATTCTTGTCAAATGTGCTTAACTGCTTGAATTTCTAGCTTGATCACTTTCAAATGTGATATAAAAATAAGATTCTCTTAATTTTGAGTAGAGCACACCTGTTTTTTTTCCGTGAAAGCTTGTTAAAATTTTCACAATGCAAGATGTGCATAGACAGAAAGAAAAATAAAAGCAGAAAGAAAATAAAATGTAAATGTTTATACCAAATTACAGCAAGAAGATAATTCATACAGTCCATTTGGAGATGGAGGTGTGGAACCTTGAAAGAAAGGTTACACCCATCACTGTCCAAAAGAGTAAAGATCACCATGAAGTAAGAAGAATTATGCTTAGTTTTTTAAGTAAGCATGACTGACTCTTTCCACACACAAAAAATAAATGTGCCAAACTCCCATACCCCAAACAAACGAACAAGCAAATTCAGGAGGTGGGGAAGAGATCCAGATCAACCTGAGCTGTGAGAAGCAGTTGGTTCTCTCTCACTTCCCTCTCAGCATGACTTCTGACATATCACACCATTAAAGAAGCCAGTGGTTTAACATTATGTGGCTCTAAAACTTTGGGAAAAACAGATAATAAGCTACTGATCACCCTGACATTATTACATACTTTCTGTGTTATGCTGTCTCTCATGTATGCATGTTTATGCATGTGCTAGAGATGTAACTATTAAAGTCAGTATTGCACATCTTTATACACACTAATATACTTAGCCAGAGCAATATTTAGTAAGTGTGTATAAAATACAGAACTGTGCATCAATCAGAATATTTCTAGATCTTTCTAGTAAGACCTCAGAAAGTAATAAATCTATGACTGCTAAAAATAGACATGATTACTGATTCATTGCCAGCTTTTAAGACTACCATTACTTAGATCCACACTTATAAACTTTAAGTGCAAATCTATTCATGCCACAATAAAAATAATTGTAAAAATCTTGACTTAAACTCACTGCCGTGAAATAACATGAATTGTAGGCCTCTTCTAACTGTATAAACTAAAAAATTAAAAAATGCATTCCTTTCCAGAAACATGCCTCATTGGCAAGAAAATGTTTATTTTCTCAAATACATAGTCAGAATTTCTGACTGATCCATTATTTCATGATGCTCATTTTTCTTCATTCATCACCATCGATGGTACTTTAAATATTTATAGTCAGTGACTGAATGTTACATTTTTATTGAGTTCTTAACCTCTTATGACTCTCTTTTCCTTTTTGGTTCTAAATGTTTATTTCTCTAATACAGCACTTCTAAATTGTCTCTGGAGAAATACCTAATTAGTGTAATAGAGTGGAGCACTTCCTTAAGCTGCTATCACAGTTACAAAGCATCCAGGTTACGATGACCAGCTTGTAAATAAGAAAAATATCTTGTTAAAGCTAGTAGGGGTAAAAGCTGGCAAACCCCTATCTTTTTAATGATAAGACATTTTTTCTTTCATAGTAGAATTTACCCATGGTCAGACACGTTCAGCTAGTGTGAAGTGCACTGCACAGAAGACAAGTCTTCATGTGTGTGAATGTTTGCACCCCTTCACTGACAAGGTATAAAGGTGAGTGATACCTGTGCTAGTTTACAGCTCATTAAAGACATGGTTGCTCTCTGACTGGTCTGGAAATGCTGTTTGCACTATTTTGTCACAATTCATGTAACAGAAGCACAGGTAAAACAGTACTCACTTTCACAAGTCTGTGTTTATAGCCCAAGGTAAAGAGTGAGTTTGGGAACAGACTTAGATACGCAGCAGCCTCCAACCAGTTTGATTCGTGACTTCATTATTTAGAAGCTTGGATTAACATGGCCTAACTGCGGATGGTGTCAATGTTGACAACTGTATCCAACTGGGCACAGTAGAGTCCCTTTTTAGTTAGGGAATAGGATTAGTGCTTCTTAGAATACAGTTGGTTTGACCTAATGTGGAGGATGCGTTAAGGACACATAAACCACACCCTAAAGTGCTTGTTTCTCTTCATTGGCTATAAAATACCAAGAGTGACTAATACAGATGAACGTCTATGACATACATGGTCACGTGAACTGCACTCAGTGTTTGCTTTCCTTACTGGAAAAGCTAAACCAGCTAGATTTTTCAGTCCTTTTAATTACTTGATCTATCCAGATTGCTCACATAAAACGTGGACTGATATTAAGGAACCAAGAGGCCAATTAAGGGGCCATTTCCCAAATTTTCACTTCCAAGAGGGTTCTGGAGCTTCATGCCATTTATATAAATTAGAACAGGAAAGAAATATTGGGCTACTGAAACAGTATTTTTCTCCATATATTGTCAATTCTTATTATTTATATCAATCCCACAGTATTTATATGATATCTAGTCTGCATATTGTGCTGAAGTTCTTCTACCTTGTAAGTAAGCATAATATTATCATGCATGATGCTAGCTGGAAGAAAAGCAACTAATATTTTGCACTTATTTACTGTTCTTTATCCAGAGGTCTTAAGGAACTTTATAAGCTGTTTTCAAGCATGAGAGCTTCTGAGGTATTTCTATAAAGAGAAAAAAAAAACCGACACCAAACCAAACCAAAACAGTAGCTCTGGCAGTTCTGTATGTTGGTTTTATGCCATTATCTTTGGAGTTTGATTCTGGCAATCGCATTTCTGGTAAAAATTTCTAAAGGTGACCATCACATTCCGGGTAAATATGTCTAAAGATCACAGAACACACTGCAAACCCTAGGAGATGAGAAAAGCAAGAAGGCATGTGCTAATTGGTTTGATTGACCAGCAAGTCTTCTTCTATGACATGAGCCATTCCCTCCAGGGAACAGAAACACTACTTCTATCTTCAGGTTAACTATTAGATTTGGGATTTTCCATGGAACAGACCTTGTTGGCCTGTAGCTGGAAAAGTGTAGTGGGTGACTACACTAGCAATTTTGGAAAAAAACTTGTCAAGCAAGTGTTGTGTTGGAGCTGGCTTAAAAGAAGGTGGAACTTAGTGTATTTGGGTTACATTTGCCTGAACCACTCTTGTAATTGCTGATTTGATGGCTGATAAAGAGCAAAGAGTCCCAGTGGGCAGCAAAAAGCTGGTGAATCATAGCTGCCTCCTGATGTTCATTTGATTATAGCCACAGCTTATGAATGTCGTAATTGCGTTATTTGCTAGTTAGGGAATCTGGTTTTCTATTAAAATAGATAGGACAGGCAGAAAGGACCATTGGAAGGAAAATGCAATGAATGGATTTAATTTATTTATGGTTAACTTCTCAGCACTTTGAAAAGAAATATAATAACAAATTAAACATATCAACATTCATTGGTCATTTTAATGGGACCATTAGGATAATCAAAAGAACAGAGAACACATCATACCACAGGACACTAAAAGAGCTTGTCATGCTTAACCTAACATTATGAAAGTTGGGCTGGGGCCAGATATGATTACTCTCTAGTACATAAGTACTAAACCCCAGGGAGAAAAAAGAGCTATTTAAGATTATGGATAAAATAGGCATAAGAACGAAAGGACATTATTACAGCCTGCCTAGGAATGAGATGATTTCTATTAGACATAACAGAGTTTCTGCAACAAATTACCAAAAAAAATGTAACTGGATAATAAAGCTAAGGAAGAATTTTAGATCCAGAAATTTGTGCTGTAGACATAGAAGACTTGTGCTCTTTCAATTTACATTGAAAATTGAGAAATACTATCTCTACGAAATAATCCATTAAAAATTGCTATGAAAAATTATCCTCACTCATTCATACTGTGATAATTTGAAAATACTGGCAACACTAAAAGCTTACACACACAAAAGAAAGACTATTTTGGAGTCTAGTTACCTTTCCTTGAGTTAGTAGAAGACAGACAGAAACAGATATTAAATTTTTTTTTACTCCTTAAATTGTAATGGAGACACTGTAATAATTTTTAATTTCTGTAAATATTTACAACAAATTAAAAAATAAATGATTTTTCTATGACAACAAGAAATAGAGATACAGAATAAAATGTTTAACTTGTCACTTATTATGTTAACACAGATTTTATTTACAGTGAATTGCCCTTATTTTACAAAACATGTTTCACATACTTGGTTTACAGATGAAATAATTTAAAAGAAAAAACCCACATTTTTGCATGTATAATTGAAGCAAAATGTATTTTAGGAAATTTAACATTTCATAAAATATTCTGTATCAGTACCAATTACTTTTTCAATTAAGCATAATCATTTTTTCTAATCTCTTCCGCAGGTGAACCTCCTCCTTTTCTGGCCTACAGTGTTTAGTTAAGACCCCATCTGACATAACACTGAGCATATTGACAGCATGCTCAACTGATCTCATCCATATCTGGTAGCAGACCTAAGGATCTCACTTACTTTTCCATCCATCCCAAACCATCATTATTTGTAAGACTTAATAATTGTGATAAATGAGCAAATGCTACAAGGAGGAAGTTTGTGTCTGTCAGGGGATGATACTCTTTGCATTTCAGGGGGGAATCTACATTAGAGGTATTAGTTTGGATCAGGCATGCACTTCTGGTGTACTCGGCCATGCTTTCTTTCATACGGCCTGATGGTCTTGGACTGTGTGACTAGATTCTTTTGAAATGAAACCAAACCAGAAGATGTTCTCTGCAAGCACAGCTAATGTGCTTCAACTGGTAATGGGAACTCTGCCAAGAAAACAGCCTTTTGCATTCTTTAGGTATGCAACTTAATTTGTGTATTTCAAGTATATTTTTGCTGGAAGTGTTAAGTTACCACAGCATGCAAGAAAGAAAGATACAAAGAAGTTGTAGTAGGAAAAAATAATCATTTAGCTTCAGGAACAGTGAAAAACATGTGTAATCAGGATTTTACAACAATGTGACAGCCTACAAGAAATCAACACCAATTGTGATGCAACATCTGGTTCTTCCAAAGACATACATCCCAAAAGAAAAGCTACACAGAACCAAAATGTAGACAGAATAGCAATGAACAATAGGGAAAAGAGACATGGACTAGCTCACGAATTCTACATTTTTCTGGGGAGGTTTGTGGGGTTTTTTTCTATAGTCCAAAGTCAAAGCTTAGCACAAGAAATGTCTAACATCTACAATTTTTCTCTCTTTTCAGATAATTTTTAAGCTTTGTGATGCACATTACAGATACCTATTTATCATTACTAAGTGTCTCTGATGACCATGAGAAGCCAAAAACCCCGGATCTCTGACTGTGTGGTTAAAACCTGAAGCACTTAGGCAGCCCATGTAAGCAACGGCGGTTTAAAATTTAAGGAAATGGTGATGGCTAGTGATTTTGTCTGAGAAATAAGCTGTAGCTATGGAAAGGCCTTTTATGCTGGAATTCTATATATTATTTCAATTACCATTGGGTCACTGTCTTCAGAGAAGATAGTAACTTGCTACATTACAAGAATGAGTGAAAAATTACAGTAATCGGATAGGAAAAGGATGTTTCTGTACACTTCCAGTGCATGTATTGAGTCACCACTCATTCCTTCAATGGATATAGGTATGGGAATCCCATTGTAAGCAGCGTTTCATATTGTGGCCCTTCAGTACTAAAGAACTATTGATACTAGAGCATGCACAGCAGGGAGTAAGTACCTGTGCCTCATTTTAAGAAACATCAGAGAAAAACAGTGTTAAACGTTCATGTGGTAGCCTCAAATGTGGGTGCTCAAGGCTGAAATCCTAGCTCTTACTCTGATATTCGTTGCAGTTGCGACTAATCGAATATATGAGCCCAGAACCTACTGCAAGCAGAGTTAAGTGATATTTGTCTGCATTCTGGTTCAGCAGATGCTATAGAAGCAAAGTACATTAACTTTTGCTAAAGATCCCACCAAAGAGGCTATTTGTAGGTCCAGTAGAGTGAGGTGTCTGCTTGCAAAAGATCTATACATAACTTTATGCTTTAGTTTCTCATCAGAAAAAATGGGGTTAATCAGACTGCATGTCTCAGAGAGGATTTGAAAGCTTTAACAACATACCTGTCATGGTTTAACCCCAGCCAGCAACTAGAGTCACACAGCTGCTCACTCACCCCACTTCTTCCCCCCGCTCAAGAAGAGTCAAAAGGTGTAGAGAAGAGTCAAAAAAAGAAAGGAGGGGAAAAGGAGAAAAAAATGTCCCGTGGGCTGAGACAAAGACAGTTTAATAGAAACAATAACAGAAAAAGAAAAATAACAATAATAATAACAATAATAGTAATGATATGGATCACTCTGCCCAATGAATTGGCACCGTCCCAAGCAGTGACCACGGATTCCTGCCCCCAAGCTAACCCCCATGGATATACTGAGCATGACATCTGTGGTATGGAATATTTCATTGGCCATTCTATCGTTCTGTCTGTGGTTCTATGGGAAGCTGAAAAAAAGTCCTTGAATAGTGTAAATATCACTTAGCAACATCTAAAACCAATATGTATTATTGACATTCCTTTCACAGCAATCACTAGAAAGAAAATTAACTCTTTGCCAGCCAAAACCAGACCAATACCCAATCAATATATGGAATATTTACATATTATAGTGGCACAGAAATCATAAAGTATAATTCAGGAAGATAAATGTTAAGCACTATACAAATATTTAATTTAGCCAAGCTTTAATATTTTTAATATAGCCTGGGGAAGGAATAGCAAGCAAATCTGGACCTTGGAGTAAAATGCAGCACAAGATTTATATTGCTTATGTGTTTCTTCTGATGCAAAATCTAACAGAATTGGATTAAACACTATCACTTGCTGTTTAATCTTGGTTTTACAAGGTGTTGGTTGCTTGACCTGATTTTAAAGGATTTAAAACTCAAACCTCTTATCCTTAATAGTGATTCTAAACTTCATAGATTTGAAGGAGGGAGAGGAAATGAAATCTGCTGCATAGTCATGGAGATTAGCAGCCTGAGTAAGTATTCATTCCTGTCATGTTCAGAAAGACCTACACAGCTACACATTGGGAAACATTATGTGCTATTTGTGCAATTGAAAACCGAGAATTGAACGAGTAATTAGGAACTTAAGCTGTCCTGCTTGGAATTAGACGTGTACAACAATAACAAACAGATTTTAAGGTTCAGGTGAGGTATCTGAAGGAGAATAGAATACTTAGCCCTATATTTTCTGAAATGCTAGTTGAAATTACTGTGGGGAAATAACAACCCTGTCTTCATAGTGAATCTTATTTTGTCATTTTACTCCTGCTTAGAAATCAAAAGCTGAAAGCAGTTATTTAGGACTTTTGTTCTTAATAAAGGGCGTTAACTGGTACTCAGAAGTGGGGGGGGATTGTTTGCATTAGCAAAAGAAAGACATAATGACTAGTGCTTCTTTCAAGAATCCTGTCTATTTATCAAGTGCAGAAGCTTCTGCAAGCACCGCAGGGCTCAAAAAGCACAGAAAATCACTTTGCTTACAGAGCTAGGTGCCTTTATCCAGTCATCATCTCCACCTGAAAGTCTCTTTCTCAGCTTTTTCTTTGGACTGTCTGAAACATATTTCTCTGTAACACTTAGTAATATCTTTTCTGAGTGAATCTGTTTTAAAATATTTTATTTTCTGAATTAGTACACTGTCCTCTAAGGATTTTCCAACCCCTCTGAAAAGCACTGTGTTGCAAGAAGCTCGTGATTGGGCATTCCTATTTTCACTTCTAAGTTTGAATTGGTAACTAATCCCAGGCACATTCCCTGTCCAATACAGTTTGCACACTAACTCTTAGCTCTTAAATATACAGAATATGAATTCTCCCTTCTGATTTAGGAGTATAAATACCTCCTGTAGCAGGTTTTTACTAACAAATTCTTATAATGTTGAAGTTGAAAGAAACCATAAAGTTTTAGGGGTGAGCTAGGGAGTCCAACTTCAGACCCATCTACAGGGGTCATCTGAACCGGGTTATTATTGACCCTTAGCAAGAATCACATTGCTTCCAGTGAGGGATCAGATTAGGCTTGGAAAAGCTAAGTGCTGGCCAGAAATTGCTCTGAAGAACTGAAACCTGGGCTAGCAGCAGTAACGAACAATGTGTCTTCTCTCTGTACAGCGCAGTGGTGGCAGAAGGCAGCAGGATCTGGCTCCTTATGTGGATATTACCTGGAAAAACTACTCCCATTCCTATTTCAGTATCTGACTTTGGTTGTTTGTTCAAGTTCTCCAGTTACTAGGTAGAGGCATCAAGCTTTTCCCATGAGGGCATCATATGAAGGATATGAAAAAGAAAGGAGGGAGAGAGGGAGACAGTAGGAGAGAAGACAGGAGAGAATTGGAAGGGCGATATGCCGTATAGGAAAAGAGGATGATGAAAAGAAGCAATAATTACAGGAAATTTAAAACCTAGGAACAAAGGCCAGAAAATATTAAAAATATTTATTTTAAAATATGCATTAACCCATTGATAAGATAGGGATAAGAGTGTCTTCACAAACAGGTGGTAAAGTAGGGTTCTGAGTGTCTCCACAGAGAAGTTAAAATAATTTACAAAAGTGAGATAACTGAAGAATATAGGAGAGTTACTGGAAACTGCAGGACTGAGATAACAAAAAAAATTAAAATAAAATAGGGGAATTAACTGAAGATGCGAAAGTTAAACTTTTACGTAATAGGCAGATCTAGAAGTCTGTACCTTCCAAGTACCTCAGCCAATAGGGAAAGGAAGCAGGTTACATGTGGCTGGGGAATTAGGATAAAACGGAGGCTGCGTCCTCTGGAAAACTGAGAGACCCCACAGGGGAATGCCCCAGTGGACTCTCCCTTTATTCGAATAAAGTCTTTGCAGGACTCCTCTGTCTCCTTTATGAACACCGACCTCTGGTTACGGGATTTTCTGCGCACCCTTAACTGGCATGGGACACTTCGGGGCTGCCTTACTCCTTCACACAAAGAGGAAAAGACCCAGACAAAGCAGCTTTGCTGGCGTATTTCACTCGACATCCCTGCAATGGCTAATCTTCTCCAAGCCTGCCAGCAGCGAGGCTGCTCAGCCAGTCCTCTCTTGCTGGAGCTGGGTTCTGCTTTCATCCCTTGCAGGAGAGAATAACCCTGAGGAAAGCCATCATTTGCTTTCAGCAATCATCAAGCAGCAAAATTTCCTTAATGCCCATTCAAAGGCACCTAACACTTCACTGAGAACTGAACTTCTGGTCAGGTCAAAAAGCGATGCAGCATTCACTGAATCCCTAATCGCTGCCATTTGGAAACAAGATGATTGCTCTAAGAAGAGACAGAGGAGGGGAGAAAAGGCTTTTCCTAGTGTTTAAGCCTGAGAAATGTTAGCTGTGCAGTGAGAGAGCTTCCTTTTTTTTTTAAAAAAAAATATTTTTTTAGTTATGTAAAATTTCTTGACTGTTTTAAACACAGCAAATCTGCAGTGTGGCACAGAAAGAAGTAACTCGATTTGGCACAGGTTCTTAAAGTGAGATTAGGGAAAGTTTATGTTCTCCACTAAGGAAAGAAAGGGGTTTCTTGTCTGTGGATGCTGCTTTTTTTATTTCTCAAGGAAAAGCTGACTAACGCTGGGTTATCAGTTTTTCTGGTACTTTACCCTCTGCTCCATGTTCTGTATTTCACAAGACATTATTTTACAAAGACACAGTCAACATCCCTAAATAAATTGATGTTTTGGAAAATGCCAACAAAAAAAAAGAGTTTGAGAGCTTTGTTTTTGAGTTGGCACCCTATCCAGAACACATGTATTAAACATTATCATGTATTATAAAAAGAAAGAATGATCCTAAAACTTCACAGAAGACAAAATGCTATTCATTGCAAATTTCACTGTTATTAAATATCTTCCTTACAGTTCCTGAAAACTCACATGCAAAAAAAGTCTCTGAACTTTTACTTTTGTTAAAGTTCTGAAACTTGAGGCCCACTAACAACTACTTTTTGCGTCTTTTATGGAAACACATCTTTCCAAATGTCTTTATTTTTTTATAATTTAATTTTTGAGCTTGTTCAGCAGTCAACAAAATGTAATTTGCATTATGCTTCTTCCTTCAAATCCTTGAAAGGTAACCTTTTCCTTTAAAAAAATCAATTTATATGTAAATTATCACATATCTTTTTATAGCCCTAAATATTTCTCCATGCTAATCTTTTCAGCACTGTTCCTCAGCGTACCTGAACCCACTCAGCATGCATTGTTTCTGATAATTCAAAAAAACCTCAACATTTTCTCTTTAATGTAAATAGTGCTGAAATACATAAAGAAATGAAATGGACATTAAGCCCTTCTAACTATTGATACTAAAACCCTACAAAATAGGCAACAGAAAAGGATCACTTCATATCCCATGTTAAACACCTAATGACAGTCAAACTTGATAGCATACCATCTAATAAAGTTACCCTGAAATGAACTCCAGTGACAGTGTACTCAGAGATGCTCTCTTCTTCTACCACGAGTAAAAGTGTTGATTTCTTTGTTTGCATCTGTGAAGAATCTGGTTTCTAAGGAGTTGGAAACTTGTGGGGATAAAATACTGAGTTGTGGTAAGTCACTAAAAATCCACTTCAAGATAAGATATAAGGTTAGAATGACATGTTTTGTTAAAAATATAACCTGCAATAAGCATAAAACATTTACAAAAATACAAAATAATGAAGTACATTACAAGGAATGTGATAATATAAATTTTCTTTAGTTCTGTTACACTTAAGTAGCTCTTGACACTAACTAATTTTGATTCCGCATGTTTTGTTATCTCATCTTTTGCAGAAATCTTGAAGCTTAAATGTCACACACAACCACCCATAGACAACTTCTACTTCTATAAGGAATCATTTTATTTTTTGTGTTCCTATTTATCTGCCCCTACTTTAAGAATCATGGAATCATAGAATACCAAGTTGGAAGACATCTCAAGGATCATCTGGTCCAACCTTTCTTGGCAAATGCATCATCTAAACAAGATGGCTCAGACCCTGTCCAGCCAAATCTCAAAAGTACCCAATGATGGGGAATCCACCACTTCCTTGGGGACATTATTCCAATGGCTGACCATTCTCATTGTGAAAAATTGTCCTCTTAGGTCCAATTAGAATCTCTGCAGGAGTAACTTGCACCCATTAGCCCTTATCTTTTCCATTAAACTCTTTGTAAAAAGGGAATCTCTATCTTCTTTGTAGCCACCCTTTAAATACTGGAACATGGTGATAAGGTTTTCCCTAAGCCTTCTTTTCTTAAGGTTGAGCAAACTCAGTTCTTTCAGCCTTTCCTCATATGGCAGGCTTCCCCATCCTTTGACCATTTTAATGTCCCTTCTCTGGAGCCTCTTCAGCCTGTCCACACCTTTTTTATAGCAGGGACCAAAACTGAGCACAGTATTCCAGGTGTGGCTTAACAAGTGGTGAGTAGAGTGGTTTGATGACTTTATCTCTGCTGGTGCTGCCCTTGTTGATGCAACCCAGCATGCTGTTGGCTTGCTTTGCTGCAGCAGTGCACTGAGCTTGTTGTCCACCAGGACTCCCAGGTCCCTTTCCATAGAGCTGCTCCTCAGCCGAGTAGGTGTGAGCTTGTGCTGCACTCCTGGATTATGTTTTCTCAGGTGCAAGAACTTACATTCATCGATGTTGAACTCTGTAAGATTCTTGTTAACCCACTCTTTCAGCCTATCCAGGTCTTCCTACAGGGTGGCTCTCCCTTTCATATGCATGACTGCAGCTGAACCACATAGTATCTCAGATTATCTACTCACTACTGTAATTATGGACATGGGTCACAGCTACTGTGCTATACATAACTCTAGCTATTCTGTCACATCTACTAAACTTGTGGGTACCCTAAGGCACCTCAAATGGGCACAAATGTCCAAGCAGAGCAACTGAATTAAGGCCCAGGTCTCTTGTGACTAAAATGGGGCCATAGATACAATATCACATATAGATGCCTACTTTTAAATACCTAAAAGCAGACACCTACAGTCTGGGATTGAAGACTGTCACAAGAACATCTGAAACTCTCTCAAATTGCTCTATCCTGTGGAAGGTCCTTTCTAGCTCGTGTAAAAACTGTGCTACAGCTCAAGCAGAAGATGATGGTCAATGTTGTGATGTCCATTAAGACCCTGAAGTGGTCCCTAGTATTTTTTTTTATTAATTTAATTAGTTAAGCCAAATGAATCCTTTCCATCAGTTATCTTTGTTATTTGAAATATCTCTCTAAAGCTGTGCTGCACATCAACAAAATAAAAAGCTATCATTATTACATGAGAAAAAATAAAAATCAGTGTAGATGTATATTATAAAATGTGTTTATGAACTGTGTTCCTTTTCTTTCTTTTCCTAAAGGAAGGTCCAACCTGTGTTTCCCTTAGTCATGATGATTACAGAGCAAAAGTCATGCGCAGCAGTACTGTTAATGCTAATGGCATTTTATAGGAAATAAGGTATTATTTTTCAAGTGGTCTGTGGTCTTCCTTTACTAAAGACACAATAGTAGTTATTAAAGAAAAATAATCTATATCCTATGGATTTCTTACTTGAGGATTTCCTGCTTGGAAACCAGCCTTATTTGCATTGTTCTCAAGATGATGTCTGTTTTGATATAAGCCTCAAAATGCATCAACCCAGGTGTCCTCTTTTCTTTTAGACATATTTACAGAAGGTCTGGGACAGCAGTGATAATACTGCAGAAATTATGAACCCTTGATGCTGGTGGAGTAGGAAGTTACCTGAAATTTGTATAAGCTGGGTGGTCAGGACAAACCCCCAATTCACACAGACCCAGCCGTACACTCCCTGTCTCAGGAGTGTCCTGAGTGACAAGAGCCTCTGAAGAGGTAGACTCTCTCTTGGCTTCTGGTGAAGAGAAAGGACATCAATAAAAAGAACCTCAGATGTGGTAATTTTGTATGCCCCCCTTGCAGAATTAGAAAAACATATTTGTTAAAAAAAAGATGAGATATATATTGTTGCTCTTGTCTTGTAGAAAGATGACTACTACGAAGAAGGAAAAATTGCAGTTACCAGCACATGATCTTCATTAGCTGTAGGTAAGTGGTCAACCTACTCTAAGACAGTAGTCTTCATCACTAGAGTGCAAAGTTTAGAGAGAAAAAAGAGTGACACAGAAGGTGCTAAAGACATTCCTGTAACCTGAGAAACTGACTGTTTTTCCACACTACATACACTCTTAAAAGAGCTGTCATAGCAGAAAGTGTTAGCCCAGCTGCCAGGGTTTGCTGGTGCAGGTAGAAGAGCAAGAGAAGCTGAGTAAGCAGCCAATACACCAAGGAAAGGAGTACAGGGCAGCATAAGGCACCACAAGGGACAACTCATGGAGGGATGAGCAGTGCAAGGCATGGCAAGTGGGAGCCACCAAATGAAGAGATGGGAAAGGCTAGCAAAACCAGAACATGTCAAAAGGTCTATTCAGTTTAAATTGTGCTTTGCTAATCAGCAAAACTGAAAAATCTTAAACTCTGTGTGCAGGTTGCAACAAGAAAGGCAATGCAACCAGCTAGCTCAGAGGGAACATGGTTCTGCCTTAAGAGCTAATTCTTGTTACCTTTGCTACTGATCTCATTAGAATTTCCATCTTTAATGAAAATGTTGTCTCTTAATCCATTTCATTGATATTTCTGAGAGGGCAAACGTATTTCATTTGTCATAAAGAAAATTTATGCCTGAAAGCTGATGTTTTAAGGAGTACTCATCAATTTAAATCTTTCCCTCACTACTGTGTATCAAATCTCAGCAGAGGACTTCATAGATGAAGATGCTTTGTACAGACAAGAACTGATATAAGCTGCAAGAGCAACATCTATTTGTATTATATTAATGTTAGTGTTATGTAACATCACATTGTAAGTACATTAATTTAATGGGTTCAGTCTTGGATATCATTGTGTTTGTCTACCCTAGAGTATTCAAATAACTTAAATATTCCTTCTTAATACACACTTGGCAACATCAGAAAACATTTATAGTGTCAAGAGGTAAAGACATAGAACAATATTTCTTCTTTTCAAGGTTCAAAGCAACTGTTCTAAAGGAGAACATGATAACAGAAAGTGCTTGATGGCGGCCTTTTTCAGTTTGTACCTTCATTTCATATTCATCCCCTCAAAAATACATTTAAGGGAGTGGGAAGCACAGTGAAATGAACTTTGAAGAGGTGACCTACTTAAAAACAAAAGGAAATTGTTTTACCTGAAGCATTTCTTTGTACCATCTTCCCTATAAGCAGGAGAAGTGACGCCTTTGGAAAATGTTATGCAAAATGCTATATAAGCAAGGGTCTAACATAACTTACTCATTATCAGATCAATCAATGGCAAACCCAATGGGCAGTATTCTTCTGTCATTTAAGACATCTGAGCTAGCAGACATAGCACAAGAATTCTGGAGACCAAGTGGGATATCTTACAACACTAAAAATTACATGAAGAGCCTATAGCTAGGAAAGTGTTTCTTACTGCAGAAAACATTGAGGGCGAAAGCTTAGGCTCCCTATACATAGGTTCCCTCTCTGTCTCTTTGTAGCCATGCAGCTTCAAGAGGAGAAGCATCAGCACCCTGGTACTGAAACATCAATGTCCTCAGGACCTAAGTAATTCATAGCTGCACTCATTTACACAAAAGCAGATACAGAAGCTAGGTCCTTCTGGGACAGTGCTTCAGCTACAAACATCTACAGCAAGAGCACTGCTATAGCGACTACCACTGCTTCTGCCTTCTATATCATGAAAGGAAACAGAAATCACCATTGCATTTTGTGGGGAATCCCATCCTACAGTGTGTTAGGGACGCTCCAGGAACAAGCATTAGCTGCAACTTCTGGTGATTTGGAGGAGTACCTACGTTTTGTGATTCTGATTTGGTCTGTGCTATTCTGAGTGGTGTAGAAGTGCAAAGTTTAAGCTCAGAAAGCAAGGTACATGTGACAGGAGCTGCATTTCTGCAAGTACCGGGGAGCAAAATCATGCAAAACTTCAGAACTACAATTTTGCATGCACATGCTTAAGTATTGTCCAAATCCTACTCAGGTCTTTTATTGGATCTTGCTTTAAAAGAGGAGCTTGAAATAACAACATCAAGACTTTGCATCCGGGGACTGTGACAATATGCCTTTTATAAGTAGGCATAGAATCATGGTCTAATACATTTTCACCAGTAGGCTGGTGCCCTTAAGAGAAAATAACTTTGGTTTGCTCTTGTTATTTTATACAACACCATCAGTTTTAAAAAAAAAGGACTAGGGCAAAACAGTATTACGAAAGTGTTCAAAAGGCATAGCTATTATTCATGAGTGTAATCGTTTTTAGCAAACTTATGGAGCTTCTTAAGCTTTTGAGACCCTCTTGACCTATAGCACAGTCAGTGGAAACTTTGGTAGAGGGATTAAATATAGTTTTGTATTTCAAAAATCTGCTGCCAAACTCCAGCATCTTTTCTTTGTTCTCTTTTGGAATGGCTTGAACAGGCACAGTTTGTCTGCTCATCTGTATGCCTGAAACACCATGTTCAGCACAGCAGATGAGACAATTTTTAATAAAAAATTAAAATCTAGTGACTTTTACATTTAACAATATAATCTGTTGGATTTCTTTCCTCTGTTAGAAGGCCTATCCAGATGCTTGCACCTTCTCCCTTATCACCACCATACCTATCCAAATATTGAAATGAATGCTTTGGTTTACATTAAGACTTCTATAATAGAAGAATCATTTTCATGTGATCTGTTGTTACTTACAAATCTGAAAGCATCTTTCAGTACTTCCTAACAATGTACCACAGCAGGAAGTTGATTTGCTGAATTGAAAATATTTTACCTGGACTTAGTCCAAATGGCTCAGAGGCATATCAGAGCCTGAGAAGATAACACATTTCAGAAGCTATCCAGGATGAAAACAATACTATGTTTCTGCACAAACAGGTAATTTTGAAATGCCACCCATGAACACCAAGTAGAAGTAAGATTCACTTCTGCATAAACTGTTTCACCAGCTAACTGTTAATTGCTAGCTGCAGACTAATTCCTAGCTGCGATTCATACCCAAAACTGCGAATACTGCAGAGGTTTTAAATCCCTGATTTCTCAAATACACAGCTTGCTACCTTGAAATGTTTTATACATTTTTGTGCTTTACTCTATGCATAAGTGTAATACATATATACATGCATGTATATATGTATAAAGTAACATATTTACAGTTTTATGGCTCTATAACTTATCAGAGAGGGATGGAAAAGAACTATTTAAGCTTACACTCTATATTGGCATGAAACCAGGTTGGTATCAAATGGACATAAATTGATCTGGAAACAAAAACACAGTCAATAGCAAATGCAGCCAAGGAGAGAGGTTCTGTAAGAGTGTTCCATCATTGTTGGGAGTGGTAAAGGGAAGGGGACATTCTGATAGCAGCTGCTGAAATTGCTGTTTGCTGGATGGAGACAATATTCCAGGCCCTGGGCCTCAAGCTCTTGCCTGTCTTAGGATATGGCCATGAGAAGGCAAGAGGAGTTCTTTTAGTAAATGTTTGTGTAGCTGCAAGAAGTATTTTCCATTTTAATTCAGTGGAAAATTTTACTCAAACAGTGGAAAATATGAAGTATTAACCAAAACTTGCAGTTCTTTGCTATCAGCATCAGCATAGGCTCAGCCTGACTGCAGGAAAAAAGCAACACTAAAATAATTTCCACTGTGGTCTAGTCCTGCCTTCTAAAGAAAAATGCGTCTTTTTCTTTTTTCTCTTACCATGAGAATACTCCCGCAATTCATCACTAACTGATTTTGAATTCCTAATAGAGCTGCTGTTCTTTTTAGTAACTAGGCATTTAAAGCTCTCACTTAATTTAGTTCCAAATAAAATAACACTGCCTTGTCTTTACCTTAATATTACACTTTCCATCTAATATGTGATAGTTACTCCATGGCAGTGAAGCCCAAAATTATGTTTATAATCTCTGCTAGAAGGAATCTGATTACCAGACTAGCCCTAAATGTCTTTTCCCACTAAATCAGAGTGAAAATGCATGGAAAATATACTTTATATCTCAACAATCACTACTTTTTTTCAGAACAGGAAAGAGTCCTCTCAGGGAGATAAGACATTCAATGCCAAATTTTAATTTTATTTTTTCCTTCCCTTACCTTCATGAGAAATTCCTGAAGTCTAGGCTCCTACAATGAAAAGTAAAGACTGAAAAACACTGAAAGCATGCAATTTTTTCAAAAATCACATCTTAAGACTGATGCAAAAGGCAGGCTATTTTCCCAAAAGTTAAACAGACGTAGGAAAAGAGCTGTCTCTGAGCAGCTAAATCCAAATTGCTTATTTGTAGTTTGAAGATCAAACACAAAGCTTCCTATCTCCCCATCAGCTTTAATGGGATTGAATCCCTTTAAAACCACTCTATTCACATTATTGCCTTTCTTCCCTAGGAAAAACAGGAGAGAGAGAGAGAGAGAGAAAGAGAGAAAGAGAGAAAGAGAGAAAGAGAGAAAGAGAGAAAGAGAGAAAGAGAGAAAGAGAGAAAGAAAGAAAGAAAGAAAGAAAGAAAGAAAGAAAGAAAGAAAGAAAGAAAGAAAGAAAGAAGCAAACAAACAAACAAACCAAAAGACTACTGCTATCTTGGAAGGAATGTAACTGCCTTGCCTGAAAAATTAAGTATTCATACAAAATTTTGCTTTCAGTCTTGATATCAGTTTTTTTCCCCTTTGTCTCAATCTTCTCTACGTCCTGACCAAAACCTTTACATACAGCACTCTTGTTTCAATGACAAACAGACTATGCAAGCATATTAACTGGAAGGATCCTGGCTATTCAGTGAAAAGATTGCATTTTTAAGTCCTTCCTCAATCATCATCCAAGGAATTTAAAAACAAGCAATCACTGATTTTCTCCACAATTTTGATTTTAATACTATGTTTTCACAATCTCAGCTACTAGGTCAAACAGTGAAAGTTCCCTGAAAATAATGTATTTTTTGCAATATTTGAAGAGCAGTGTTAAGTGTCCCTTCCAAGTCAAAGGTCACCTCCAAAAGATGTCTCTGAAAGGAGATTCTGAAAGCTTCCCCTCAATGATATCAAACTGAAATCTGAGAACTGGAAAACAAAAGACTCTGTGGGTAGCCTCAATGTGAAAAAGTTACTGTCTATGCAGGTCAGAAAATCAATGTAGCCCACAACTTACTGCTCAGAGCATTTACTCATTTAACTGTTTTGTGTTGAGATTGGACACTCATTAGAGCTGTTTCACTGCATATAAAGATTCCTGAAAACCAATGGAAAACAAATCTGTTCTTTCAGCAGCTCCTGTTTTTAGCAGTTGTTTATGTAGAAACACATTAATTTAAAGGTGAAATACAATCAGATATTATCAATGTTCTAATGACACATTTATTTTCTCCTTAAAGTTTCATATAGTGTCATCCTGAAAGGCAGAGAGACATTTATTGCTTACAGTTTCAGGAACAGACTTTAAATTTGTTTCTTATCCTGTAAACCATAATGATGTCATAACCAAAAATTCATGCAAAATTATTGCCTATTTGAATCCTACAAAGCCTCCTAACATTCCACCAGTGTATACGGTCTTAAAAAAAGGAATAATTTAGACACTAACATAATCAGATTTTCTGTGCAAGTCTCTGCTGGCCTCAGCATTGCTGGATTCCTGAGCAGGGAGACAGCAACCAAAAGGCTTCCACTGACCTACCACACGAAGCCATGTGCTTTTGCAAGTATATGCAGTTGCTCTCCTTTCACTCCTTTCTCTCACCTGACTCTACAGATTACCCAAGAAGCTTTTAACGCTATGTATTGCCCAGGGAAAATGCACTGTGGTTTTGACTCATTCAGCATCAGCATTCTTACAAGACGCTCTGCTGATACCCGCTGTTATCTCCTGTGTTAGAACACTCTCTGCTAGCGCTACTTTTACACATATCCTTACATCAATCAGTGTGCCAGCCTGGTTCTCTCACCAAGCCCAGTGCTGTGATGTTACAGCTTTTCTTGTGATGTGATATTACAACTTTTCAAGGCCAGGTTGGTTTGGGCTTTGAGCAACCTGATCTAGTGGGAGGTCACCCTGCCCATTGCAGGGCGGTTGGAACTCAATGAGCTTTAAGGTCCCTTCCAACCTGAACCATTTTATGATTCCGTGATTCTCTATTTATTAAGTAAAGTCAGGAAAAAAACAGACCCATGACTATCTTGTATAAAATGCTAATTTACTGTGTTGGGGATATTCAGTCACGGGAATACAAACCCCAAGGATTTAAGTTCTTTCTGTTAATCTTTTTATTTTTC
This sequence comes from Limnodromus scolopaceus, assembly GCA_028565335.1. Classification (NCBI taxonomy): domain Eukaryota; kingdom Metazoa; phylum Chordata; class Aves; order Charadriiformes; family Scolopacidae; genus Limnodromus; species Limnodromus scolopaceus. Next base: position 157,069,942 of record JAOXNO010000001.1, read on the forward strand.
TGAGCCTGTGCTTCCAATAAAAATGCAGCAGATCAGCAAAGCTTCTAGTGTGTCTAGCTGTGAAGGTGGTCAGTGCAGCTACTGCAGAGAGAGCAGCTCAGTAAAACAACTAACGCAGTCTCAGGTGTTTATTTTCTTCATTTACCTTCATAATAATATGAAAACAAGGGGAGACAACAACAGCAAAAAAACATGTACAGCTTCTGGTCTTGTCTTTTTATTTAGCTGTATAATGTTTCCGTGAAGGCTGCAGTTTAGGTTAAAAACTTACTTCAATTTGTAATGTGTGAAAGAGAAGGATTTTAATCCTCCTTTCTGTAAAAATGCAACCTCAACTCCAGAGTTGTGGCTAACTTCTGTAATCCTTTGGTTTTATATACTTCAATTTTTCTTTAAAAAAATTTTTAAAAAATTCTTCTTCAGCAAAAAAAAATAATCCCTTAAGTTGGAATGTAAGAAAGTAGGAAGAAAATAGAGTTTAAAGAAAATATTGAGTTATTGGAAAAAGAAAACCCCCAAACTTTTATGGTATCTTTTGCTAACAACAAACCGAAAAATGCTAAAGAATGGACAAATGCAGTATATATATAAAATGAAACTAGTCTTCAGCGAGCAAGTATTTATTGTGACTGGTGTCTGGTCACGTTTCTGTGTTGCCTGAGCACCTCGGTTTATTTAGAAAGCAATTAAGAATACATTTACATGATTAGGTGACTTGGCTGTCTGTCCTGAACTCCTTCACAGTACGCTGGTTAATACACCAAACTGACATGGATGCACACCCACTCTATTACAGTCAAATACCCCTTTCTCTATGGGGTTTTATGAAACATGTCTTGATTGTAGCTGGTGCATGATACATTCCAGTCCCCTTCTGTGGAAAGGTGACCAGCTTATTTTCAGTTTTCAGTTGAAATCTTCTAACTGTTGGAAATGGGTAGGATCAGCTTCCTAAGTCTTCAGTTATCACACAACAAAACCAATTTAGCCTAGCACCAAATGAGATTGAAGCACCCATAAGTCACTTACTGGAGGTGGGATTTATCTTATCCACCTGTAGATCTCTGTAGACACCTACAACAAATTTAGTTTTTTAGAGCTCCTTTTATAGTGGCAGCGAGAAGTAAGAACTTTTAGAGAGCAATTAAAGTGGTCTGTATCAGATCTTTACCTAGAAAATGAGGGAAACGGCACTCTAGAAATGTCTATTATTTTCCTATAAAGGAAGTTTGAATGACCACTTCAGATACTGCCAACACTCTATAGATGTCTGCATCAATGAGAGGCCTCCTTCCATGGATTTTTGCTGAGAGAAGAGAGAGGGCTTTTGAAACTTCTTTCCACTCTTTCCTGAGTGAATGAGTATTTACAGTATCTTTCACAGCAGAGTCAAGCAGGTTAATTTGAACAACTGATTTCGGAAGCTGCTCTCACTTCACTAGCAGTTTGCTTCCAGCTCTCCCCAGCTGACACCGGGGAGTGCAGATTTTCAAAGTTACTGAGTCTCTGGAATTGATTTCTCATCTGCTACACCTTTACTCTTCATGCACTTGTCTTCAACCTTAGCATGCACCTGAATGCTACAGCAGCGTAAACAAAAAAATCTTACTGCACCTCAGTATCATCCATAACTGTCTGGATACACACCTCCTAAGCTTTTTTTATTTGCAAGAAAATGTCTAGAAACAAATAAAGATGTTGGTGTCTATTCTCCTGTATCACTACATTCTCTTTTATTACTACAGCATCGCTTCTACCTGTTAAATTAGACCTGAATAAAGGGTCAACCTCACTGTAAAATAAACATGACATGGAGGAGTATGATTATTCTCATAACTTAAACTTTTTTGAATAATTTCTGTTTGAATTTCTGGTTCTAGCTCTGCATTTATGTCTATAATTTTATTAAACATGCATAAACAGAAGGTATTTTAAAATCACATGCAAGCAGTCAGTTCATTCCACCAACGTAATACTATATTGGCAACCTGGGAATCAAAGGAAGCCTCAGATAACAGTCATTTAGCATTGTTTTCCTTATAGAAATACATCTCTCGATTCAACAAGGAAAACCAGACAAAATGTGATGAATCTCTAGATTGTTTTTATTTGGCTTATTTATTTTTTTATGCAGCCTTCACGTTGATTTATAGCATTGCATTAAAATAACTTGGTGGTGGCAGTCTTTGTTGCAAAACAAATGGATCAAATTAACCATCCCGTGTACTACAATTCTGGACAACAAAGTGCCAAAGAGTACATGGGTGGGTTCAGCACTTTTAAAATGCTCTGTATATACTTTAATGCTTACTCCAGCCATTGATTGATTAGACTACGGTTATCATGTAAAAGGATCAGCCCCATTACAAGGAAAAAGAAGAGAAAAAACAGCTATCAAGTACTTGGACCTCTATTAATATCGCCTGAGAAACGCTCAGTATAAATGAGAGCCTGAAATAAGGGACAAAGGTGAACTTTTTCAATGCTAGTAATTAATTCTTGCTTTGCATAGGGTAATTGAGGGCAATCATAGAATATTGCATGTCATTTCATTACTGAGTCATCAGATGGACTTCCACTTGCACATACTGGTAAATGTGTTAACCCATAAGTACTTTCGCTGCTGGACCCGTGTTGAAGATAAAAGCCTCCTTAACCTTAACATCATTCCCATCGTCCTTTTAAATGTTGTCATTTCCCTTTCACTAACTGTATTTTCTGCAGACTAAACAAACAAACAAAGACGTAAACTAACCTATCCCTTGCTTTCTTCTGCTTTAAGATGAAAAGGAGCAGGAATAACTAAAATAAAAACATTCTGGAATGACACTAAATATGATCTAACATTATAATGAAATTCCCTGCCTGGGATTTTCATGCTGTTGTGGTCATTGGTATCATAATCCTTACCTTTCTTTCCTTTGCCTATGCAAATCCCTTACCCAGCTGCCCAATAAGCAGATGCAGGCTGTGAAGAAACCCAAAGGCAACTGCCAATGGAACAGATGATAACTAGACAAATATCAGGTCTGTGATGTAAAACAGCATTCAGGTTTCTTGTTTCTTCATGAATTCCATGAACCCCCCTACAACATAAAGTCCAACTTCATTGGCGGTTTAATCCACTTCTTCTGCAAAATTTGACATACAGCTTTTTTGCAGACCTTTCTATTAGTGATTCACTCACTAGTGATACTTTCAAGGCCGCAATACACTGTTTGGCTGAACACACGTGTAAATTAATAAAATAGTTTAATCTTCTTTCTGCAGGATAATTTTTAGGGCATAGAAACATGCCTGCTTCTTCACAATTTTGACACAAATCTTATGTTCAATGTGTTTCGAGATAACAATTCCTTTGGTTAATTCCTACAAATTATTTCAGTTATTGCAACTGATATAAGTACGTGTCTTCAAGATAGATCAGTGTACACTCATACCAGATTCACATATCTTCCTTTTAGGAGTTTAAATGAAGAGCCTATCTTCTGGAGACTTCTTGTACAATAGGGAATTTTCTGCAACCTGTTGAAATTTAAGATCTGGATCTCTGGAAGTGCATGTCTTTTCCCTCATTGACTTTGTGGGATTCTAGGAAAAAGTTTTCTGACTTAGATATTTTAGTCATATGCCTAAATTAAGGAATAAGCCTAGGCTTCCGTGCATCAATGAATAGGATAAGGATTCCTATTAGTAAAGCCCTAAAATAAATATGGCCCAATAAACTTTGAAAAGTTTCCATTCTGTTTGTATTATCTGCCTGGGCAAGCGAAAGCCCAGGCAGAACTAAATCTAGCCAGGGATGTGAAAGATAATAAAAAGAACTTCTATAGATATATC
>JAOXNO010000001.1:157074178-157137635 GCA_028565335.1 Limnodromus scolopaceus
CCCTGCCCATGGCAGGGGGGTTGGAACTCGATGATCTTTAAGGTCCCTTCCAACCCTAATGATTCTATGATTCTATGGTCTTGCAGTGCTGCTTTACATTATCACTATGATAGGTAACAAACGGTGGTGAGATCAGAGCCTTAGAATTGATATCATACATATTGAACAGCAAAATGTGGATAAAGTATGCCCTGACTTACCATTATAGCACAGGAATTTGCGTCACAATATTTTTAAATGAAGCGAGTAATATTCAAGCACGTGCTTGCTTTGTACAACACTGACACAAGGCACAGCCTTGATCGCCTGAGATGCACACGTTTGTCAAAGCAGAGGGTAAATTCTCACCTAGGAAAGAATTAAAATGCTGTATGCATGAGAGCGCCATAATCACAAAACTCTATTGTAAACTTTTTTACCACCTTGCTGACAGATGGACCTTTCTGTTTCTGCAGCTACAACAGCCTTGGTACTAGGCAGCAGTCCTTCGCGCTGAGGCTGAGTGGGTGACGCCTTCAGTTTGGTCAAAAGTGGATAAAAGAAAATTTAATCAAAACCAGTCACAGCCAACGTGAGACGGGTATTTGTTCCTCATACTGCAACTTTGCTGAAAATAAATCACTTTTCCTGCTGAAAATATCAGCTCTACAGATCACAGTAAATGCACCTCTGTTCTTGATGGGTTTGGATGGCTGCTTTGCATACTGCATTCTGATTTCATCTTGTATATACAGCTGCATATTTAACTGCTGTTTGTGTGATGTTGTGTATTGTGCTATATGGAATATAACTAGTTTGCAAAACAGCAGGATACTGTACTAATGCATTCAGCTTGATATCTGATGACAAAAGCCCCAAAAAACCAAATAACAATCAAAACAACTCCAAACTAGTTTATTCCTGTATACTTTTCATGTCCCCCAGGGCAGTTTGCGCATCAAAAAACCCCCAGAAAATGAGCTCATTGTTTTTAATATTATCACCAGCACATTTGTTTGATCTTCTGTTAAACTCAAGTCCATTTTTTTCATATAATGTTGCAGAGGTCTTTGTTTTGTTATGATTTAGCTTCGTGTAAATAATTTCATTATTTAAATGAAACTGAGTAATTAAATAATTTTATTTTAACAAATTTCCCAAGGGGGAATTCTTTTTGCAAAATCACTAACATATCTTACAGTTTGATGATTTCAGTAGTGAGAAAAGGAAATGAATTAGTTTCATTTTCACTACAAATATTTTGTTTGCTTAAAAAAATCTTCACAGTTTTGAAGATGTCAGGGAAGATTAACTCATTATTAAAACAGTCATTTATCACAATTAACAGAGAAGAACATTTCCTTGCTATAACTGACTCATTATTTTTTTCAGTGTACTAAAGGCCTTAAGCCTCATTAAACCTTTTAAACTATTTGACTGATGTTTCCAAATATAAGGTATTATCCAAAATGGTGTTTTATTGGGCAAAAATCCTTGATTCTCCACTACAATTTTGATTAACCTTCACTCTCATCAGATGAACTTCCATGTCTTCCAACCATACTCCCTGATATACTACCAGTATACCTTTTTTTTTCAGTCATAATAATACTATTGAATCAAATGGAAATTGCATGTTTTAAAAAAGAAAGCTGAATTGAACACTATGTGTTTTCCCAGGAAAAAAAAAAAAAAAAAAAATCAAAGCACCACTATTTCTAAAATATGACCATAATGTACATTTATTTTGTCAAATGGAATTATGTACTTCCTTAGTTACGCTGATCAAAAAGGGCTTTTGTTTGAACAGATAACAACGCAAAACATGCCTCGATCTCTCAGCCCTTGAGACAGCGAAGCCTTGTAAAACCAGAAAACATGCAGTAACAAGGGACTAGTACATTTTGTTACTGGGACAGATTCTTATTAATACACTGCTGAAAGATTTATTTATTTCTTTATAAACTGAATTAAAATCTATCATCAATGAAAGACAGAGGAAACAAAATAAGTCTGTTCCCCAGCAGAGGTAAGACTAGTTGACTGAAATGACCTTTATACCACAGGGTTGTTTTTTCTGATGAGGGGAATGTGTTGTCTACAAGAAAGGCGCAAACAACTTCCAAGGCATCCTCATATCTGGTATGCCTCTCTTTTGTAAATTACACAAAAAAATCGATAATTCAAGTAAGGCTGTCGAAACTGCCTAGTACTAACATATGAGTGACTCTAAATTAATCACAGATTATCGATCATCCTATCACTAGAACAGCATCGGTGGGGAGCAACCAACTAGTTCAGCCTGTTGTCAGGTCTGAGAAATGAAAAACTGGAAAACACACCTACCAAATGGACCTTGAATATAAATCCTTTCTGAGGACCTGCACATTATTCTCAGCCTGACAAGCCCACCTCAGCTGAAGGATTTATATAGTGTCTGCTTGCAGCAGAGGCAATGGACCATAATTACCTGGATTGAGTGTTGCTCTAAAATTGCACAACGAGGTGGATGATATTTATGAATCACAATTAGTATGGTTCTTTCCACACAGGTGGATTATGGAGCTGCTGTTCATCAGTGCCCCAAACTGAAGAAACAAAATTATCCACAGAGTGTTGCAGGCACTCTCCCCAGTCTGAGAGAAATAAGAATAAATTAATATAATTTTAGTTAAAACCCACGTCTAAACTGCAGCATTAATCAAATGGCGGCATTAAACATACACTACTATTAGTAGTTATAGTAAAACTTGTTTAGGAGAAAAGGGACAGTGCCTATTACAAAATTTATTTCCCTGCAGCTTGTCTGATATATGCATGGATATGTGTGTATATATATATATGGACACAGTTATGTATGTATAAGCACTATTTAGTAATTCAGAAATTTCAATTCAGTCACTATAAACAGAATTAAGAATCTCTCCAAGGAACTCATTCTAGAGGTCTTTGAGATCATACGGGAGAAACTTATCCGATATCTGGTTCCCTCGCATAGGAAGCAATGACAAAAATAGCCTGGGGGGAAATATTTTGTGCCCCTCGGTAATGGCCAGCGGAAAGATGGTACTGGCAGCAACTCAATCCCTCATTTGCCAGAGGCTTGGTTTCTCTCTCAGAAAATAAGTAATGATACTACTGCAAAGGTTGCATATACTTAGTCATCTATGAGAGTCAAAAGAGCTATCAGCTGTGCCTGATTCCACACAAATGATCTAAGCAAAAGCTTTACCTCCTCCTTTCTGTTTTCCATAAGTAATAATTGCATATGTAGAGGCAAGAGGTGTCACAGGAAAGGGATTATTATCAGAAAACTTCAGGAAGAGAGATGATTAGAAATCATAGGACAGGGCACAGCAGAACTTTAGCAAACAGACTCGCAAATAGTCTAATAAGCTTCTGTCAGTTAACTTATCCTAAAATATCAGTGTTCAAAAAGAAAAGAAGTTCTTGTTAATGAGTCTTGTGACCACAGGGCTTAGGGTTATCAGTTAGAGAAGTCCAAAATAGATAAAAGACTGACCTGAAAAATAAGTGGTGTGGATGAACAGGAGTTGAATACTGAAGCCAATTTCCTTGGTCTCTTTTATTTAGCAACATTGTTATCTTTGATCATGAAGGCTATGTCTAACAGCATTTATCAACACTATGCAGCAGTGTGGAACAGAAATATTAAATAATATTTTCCATTTATAGAAAGCTGATATTTCCCAAACAAAACCAAACAAAAAACCAAAACCAAACCAAACAAAAGCCCAAACCCTATTTTAGTACAAATTTGATCAGAAAATTTACAATAGTATTATTTATGGACAAAAAAATATGTAAGATATACTTAAATTATATGTGAAGAAATAAGCTCTGGTCATTCATTTTATTAAGCAGCATTGCTTTGCATTTGCATGGAGAAAAAATCCAATGTAATATGACTTAAGAAAATTTAATTTAACTTGAAAAAATTTTTCTTTTTCACTTAATTTTTGTTTAAGTCAAGAGAAAGAGAGGACCTATTTTTATAACACAAAGAAGAATATGAAATCATTTGAACCTCTTTAAGACTAACACTGTTAATTACACAGAAGATCTCCAGTGTGGTGTTTTAAAAGGCCAAAGATCTGAAAAATAAGAATCATATCTCCCAAAACAACCTGCAACACTCTAGGACTTCCTCCTGCCATTACCTTCCCATAGCAGTGTAGCTTAGAGAACCATGAAGTACTCACTTTGAAGGTAGCAATAGTAGCTTTTAGGATTAGTATTAACAGTTGTTCCTCACCATCCCCATATTGAGCTGCACTAATAAGTCAGCATTTGCGTTAGCCTGAGCCATCTTCCACCGTGACTTAAATTAATACCGCTGGTTTGCACTGAAACAGAGTGGGAGGACTCCCACAAGCTGTTATTGGGCCTCAGCTGCGGGGGCTGTAATGATTACCTAGAGAAGCAGCAATAAACAGCTGTGAAAAGTAAATTCAAACTGTTCTAGCCAGATCTTGTTTGTCTCTGCACTAACTTAATCAGCATCACCCTAAGCACAGATGAGTTCTTAAGATTTCATTCACCCAAAGAATGAGGAGGCTGGCCCGACCTTTCTTGGCTTATAAAGCACAATGAGATCACAGCCTATTGCTTCAGGGGAAAAATAACAAAAGATTAGTTTTGTGATGGAGATTTAATAGTTTTGACATGGCCATAGGGCATATCTCCTTTCTAACTCTTATCTTTCAGCCTGTTCTTTTTTGTACCTTAGTAGTGTGCAGCTATAAAACTCAAATCTTTGCTTTTTAAAGTAAAGGAAGATGTGAAGCTGCAATAGCAACAAGTTGCTGAAAGTCCATGGAGAAGATTTTGGAAAGAAATGAGACTTCTTTAATTCATACCCTAGAAAATTCCCAAACCCCAAAGTTTCAAAACCTTATTTGTTAAATGCACAGAGAAACAATAAACCTCAGCAGGAATGAAGGAGAAAGTTGTGAAACTTTAACAAGATCTCCAAGGTAAAGAAATGATGTTGCTAAAACTTCAGAAAAAATAGCTGAGGTCAAGTTTCACTTTCATGAACTTAAGCTGAACCCTGGATAACCTGGCCAAACTCTGAGTTCTCAACAAAACATCTTTTCTTAGTTGAAGGACAGTCTTAAAATGCCTAACAGTTTTAGAAGCTCTATTAATCAGAACTTAGAAAAGCAGAACAGGAGAAGATGCTATAAATTGAAATAGCTGGATTTTGTATGCCACTGTATTTTCTTTTATCATTATGACTTTAGTTGATTATCTTTACAATAATCTGTTGTTATCTGCTACCTTACAATTAACTATTACTTTATGAAGACTGTAAGGATTTCACATAGAAAATACATTAAACCACTACACAACTACCCCTATCCGTGATCCATACTTACCTAATTGAAAGAGTTAATCCAGAAGGTTTAATCACTTGATCATTTCACTAAAAATAATTTTTAGTTGTTTAAAATAAAATAATAAAAAAACCTAAATGTGTGTCTGAAGTCTGAGAATGAAACCTTTCCTCCTTCCCCCCACCCTCCCCAACGCAAGCCAAACCTATCAGTGCCCGGTAATTTGTTTGCCTTTGTTAGCAAGATCATGAAATTTGAATGAGGGAAACAAAAGACAAAAGTATCTATTCCTTGTAACAGTATTTTACATACACTTAAGCTGTTGGAGCTACTTGCCTGGAAATATAAAGATTAATGCATTCAGAAACAAATTTATGAAAAAGTAAACATCACATTATACTATTTCTGTATGATGCACTAAATATTTTGTGACTGGAGCCTGACAAACAGTATTTTTCTGCTTTGCTGACAAATCATGGGATAAAAACAAAAAATCAGTTTAGACCAAATATTTTATTAATTTTTAACCATGTTAAAAAAAAAAAGATAATTCATAGACCTTATCTGAAAAAAACCAAAAACATTCAAACAACTTTTCAGTTAATAAAAATAAAAGAAATTTTAACTAAAAAATAATCTGGAAAAGAAAATTGAAAACAATCAAAATGAAAATTCACAATTTAGGGCCAGACCTGGCTTCTAAGTCAACTGAATGGTGTATTATCTACAAAAAAAAGAGAACTAAATAAATTCCTTTTCTGTCATATGTGATAGGCTACAGGATAATTTTTATTTTATTTGATTTTATTTTATTGGTTGTGGTGCTTGTCCTGAGACTCTGTGTATGCAATATCCTGTTTACTTAGATAGAAAGACTGGTTTAGAAAACATTTGACTAAATTTCTGTCCAAATGCCTGTAGGCACAAGCAAAACTGCTGGATGCATTCAAAGTCTGGAAGAGAAGAAGACCTCTTCCCTGACTCAACCTCCTCCATTTTTCCTCTTGCATTTAAATCCATATGGAAGTCCCGTTGGCTTATGAAGAGTTAAAGAGAGTTTTAAGAGGGTCAGGACAGTGTATCCTGATCCACTCAGGATAGAGGAGAAGGGACTCTGATTTCCAAAATCCTCCTAAAACTTTTAGACAGTCTAAAAGATCTGCCACTCACTGTGAGGTAGGTAGCCTCATCCTTGGGATGATACAACAATAGCTAAAGGTTAAAAAAGAAACCCATCTTTTCTCTTTTTAGTCACCTCTGGCTGCTTACAGCATGTGAGGAGCTGTAACGGGCAAACCAGTGATTCCCACACCCACAAATGGCTTTCCTCGCATAAGACTGAAACATGGGGAGCACAAGAAAACACACTTAAGAGACTTTTCCTCCTGCACTTGCTTTTTGTGAAGAATTGGCTGAATCTATATTGCTTGCTGCACTGTCAAAATGTGTATCCTCGTGCACATTAGGCATTCTCAGAATACTGGATTTCTTGATTTATATACCATTTAGAAGACGTGAAATGATGGAATTTAAATGCAGAGAAAAGCAACAGCAAGAAAATACATTACTGAGGCTGTAACAGGTTGTGTATATTTTTCTTTAAAAATTGTCTTACAGGGAACCTGTTTTTAGGTAACCATCTTATCAATTTTAAGGCAGGAAAATCATGTTTCTCCTTCCAGTATTAGATATCTGCCTTCTAAACAGAGCAAATAGTATTTTTCTCCATACACTAGATCTTAATCAATCCCAGTTTTTAGATTGTTACTTAGAAAACACTTTGATCAGCTACTCTGCAAGGAAAGCAAGGGAATGTACTATTTTCTTTCCCTGTGTGGTCTTACGTTCATGACCGCAGAAGACCTGTATCCTTTCTCATCCTGCCTCTCCCTGCGCCAGTTTTTTGGTGACTCAGAACAATTCTAGCTCATCTCTCTAAGCTCCAACTACCCAGTCAATATCCTGAGTGGGTGAAAGATTAATTATTCCCACTGAGATCAACTCTGTCAGGATAGCAAAGGCCAATTACAGACAAAAGCTATTGCCGAGCGGTCACTTCCAACCTCCTGCCAACACCAATCCCAAATGCAAAGGAAAACAGTTTCCCGCTGAACTGAAAAGGCACTGGTTTAAGTACATCTCATGTAGCCAGCACGCGGGTGTCACTTCTATTCATTTTCCCCAGCTGCAGTATACGCTGTGCCGAGCTGCGTGACTCATCTCGCAAGCAGCAGCAGCAGCAGGCGCGTACGGTGCCCAAAGCAGTGGTAGCGCTAGGTGGGGGGGCAACAGACGGCACATCAAACACGCTCCCGGGATGCGAGGGGAACAGAGGTTGTCGGCTAATTGCGACTTCAAAAAACTCTTTTGCACGCTCCTTGTTGACAGCTGTTATTATGACATCTGATCTGTAGTCGTTATTTGGGGAAGCAGCTCAGCCAGGATCCTGCAGTCATTCTGCTAAGCCCACTTAGCCGATTACCTCGAGCTGCAGTTCCCAGAAATTCAAATTCTCGTGTATTTGGTTGCATGAGAGCAGAGTAAAAATCTTGATCAGTAGAGTAGCAGCAAAAATGCCCCAAAATCTTAAGAAAGGAAGAGAAATGAAGTTAGGGGCATAATATGTGCCAGCGATCCTCAGTTGAGGAGTGATTGCTCAAGACTAGCAGGTAGTGCCTAGGGATCCTTACTAAATAGATCAAATCAAGTTGAGTTTAATTCTTTGCTATCTCCGGTGTCATACAGAATTATCTCCACATGAATTAACTTCTCTGCTTCAGTCCTACAGCTATCACTGCTTTGATGACTGGAGGATGTGTGATGTCCGGCCTTCAACATGCTCTGAGTGAAGCCAACATTTCCTGTTGGCTCTGGCTGGCTAATGTCCATTTTTGTTTCCCTACTCACAGATGCCCTATTTGATGAAGTTATTGGATTTACATCTTATTCATTATGCTTGTCCCTTTTTGAACAACTTCTGCCATGGATAAAATTATCAAGGGTAAATTCAGTAGACAAGGGAGTTACTTTGGACATTGCTGACACTGATTCATCAATTAATATACAATTAGTCACATGAAGTGGAATGGAATAGCTCCAGCAGAAAACCCTGAAAAAGGCTAATCTAGAATAATGAATATCCTGTTCATCATGGCACTCTCCTCTCAGGCTGGAGACCACAACCCTACACATTAAATCCAGTTTCTCTCTCACTACTGGTTTTGGCCAGGAACTCCATTAGGGAGCCAAGAAGTCTTTGCCAGAAAAAGCCATCTTATAGTGGTGCAAACCAATAATGAGCTTCTGTTTCAATTAACTGGATTTTCCAACTAAAATAAAACAAACAAAACATTGTCAGGAAGTTCTTGGCCACTTCTAATATGCACAAAACAGCTCCTGGACCAGTTCCATCTCTAACATTAAGACCAGTTACAAGTTAATATATTGCAGTTTGCTGTATTATATTTGAGCATTAATTCACAAACTTCAGTAGTGGGTTTGAGAGGTACATTGCTCAGTCATGCTGTAACATTACCCCAATAACTGTGTCACTGCAAGTATGTATCTAGCCAGTAATTGTTGTGGTCCTTCATGGGACTGGGAACAACCTGTCTTTCCATTATGGGTCCTGAGAAGAGAGAGAGAAAGTAATCTAAAATTCCTTTTCAAAACTGATGGGTTCTTTTTCACATCAGGTCTTGGAATAAAAAACCTCCTTGATTAAGGATTCTTCAGCAGTGCACGTCAGGCCATTCACTGAATATCAATTAACTGAAGAAAACTCAGTTTCAGTACAGATTAACCTTAAGATACAATTGCTAGAATGAAGTTTCAAGATGCAAATACCGTATGTTAGTGGTTGATCTCCTCAAAAACAAAAACAACCCCAAGATCTTTCACAGATACAGGCTCTCTCTTTTGTGACTAATGCGGGGTTTGTTCAACATGAAATCTGTGACCTTACAGCTTTGGCTTTCTCAAAGAGTGCCCAAGTGAGATTTTTAATATATGTCTAATAGAATGTAAAATGACTACAATGTAAATGAACATTAGCCAATTCTTTATGCTTATCATAGTGTGTGATAATTTGCAGAAGATCTGAATCACATAAGAAGATTTACACTCAAGCTCTGTAGAACAGCCTATAAACAAGGAATCCATTGATTCCCAAATATTTACAAAAATCAGGATGATGAGACCAGGTAAACAAGTAAAAAGCAAACAGAATTTTGTCTTTCAACAACTGCAATGCTATATTGTAATAAGTAGGTATATGTGGTCTAGGGAATAAACATCTGATTAGAACTCATTACTAGAAATAGCACCTCCATTTTACAATGCTAGCATGGTGAATTTCTATCAGTTGTATAATGGATACTCAAGCTTCATGTCAATTCAGAGAATAATTAGACAAGCTCCATATTGATAGTCACAGCAGTGACTCCAAAACAAGTTAGAAAACAGAATTACTGTTACTCCTCTACAAGAACAAACACCAAGCCTGATGCTATGGGTACCCTCATGTATGCCATCTTAACTTTGAGCATTACAATTTTATTCACTGCATGCAGTTCTAGAAAGTCATATCATATGGTAAAATTCAATTTCAAGGAGTGTAAATATTGTACTGTTATGTAAACAACACTTTATTTTATGTGAAGTAGACAAAATGGCAAAGAGGCCTGAAATAAAGTCAGTATTTCAGGGGTATATTTTGATAGGAACTGGGGAAAACAAATTGGCAACAAAATGACAAATATTTGGGTATGTAATTCAATCCAAACAATGGTGTGATCCAGCAAGCACTTCAGCCAATACAGAATTTGTATGTGTGGGTGGCTGATCTGAATTCAATTACTTTTTTGGGGGCATTAGAGATTACACACATTAGATAAAGTCCAAAGGACGAATGTCACCATTTGCAATATAATACTTCTATTTTAAGGTAGCTTTTAAAATCCATCACAATTTTCAGTATTTAATACTTTATTCAATTAATGAAACAATGTGGATAGACGCTACTGGGAGTCATTTTCCATTAATGCCTGTTTATTTGCCCTGGTTTATCTCAGTGACAAAATGTGTGTAATTTCTAATGCCCCAAAACATTCAATTGAATTTTAAAGAAGGTAATACCAGTCAAGCTACTAAAGTGAAGCAGAATAACATACTTCTGATGATTCTAACTCCCAGCTGAGAATAATTTCATATTCACAAATACGCAAGTGTTTATAAATGACTGACAAATAACACGTGAACCATACAATACTACTAAAAATGTATGAAATGAAAGATTATTTTTTTTTAAATGTGGTTGTACAGAGACAATATTCTTATATTGGAGTCTTTTTACATTACTTGTATTCATGATATGAAGCCAATACCAACATACTAGCCTTCAAAATAAAAGAGCGAAGAGCCATGATACCTATGAGTAGCTGTGCATTTGTGCAACTAACTATGGATATATACTGAAACGTGTGGAAAGATACTGTTCTACACCAATCATGCACAATACAACTGTTTCAAAAAAAACCAGAAATATTTAAAATGTTGACTTTTGTTTTCCACCTACTCTAACATTGAACAAGGATCCAACATAAGTCTTTGACACCTTAGCAAAGTGTTACAAATTGACAATGAAAACTAAATTATGTGTTATGATTGTTATGATTCTGTCAAAATTGTGAGACACTTATAAGTGTAAATATATAGCCCTTAATATGACAGAAGGCGTAAGCTGAGGCTAGTATGCTAAGCTAGAGCTATGGAAACCATATGCTAAATAATTTTTTTTGCTGTATTATAATTCTGAGTGTTAATCATTCACAGCAGGAGGTGGTCTAGAGGTCTGACAGTTTGTTCTGATCAAAACTGTCACAGAAAGAGATGATCTCTTCCAAGCAAAAAGAACAAATTAATTATACATTCCATTCACTAGTGGACATAGAACTGACAGCTTTTCCAGTGGCTCTTCTAGAAACAGGAATAAGCTATTACTGATTTTTATTTTTTTTCCCCAAGTCTGCTTCTGTCTGTTTACTGGGGTGATAAAGCTTGTAGTGAGCCAGGGATTCAATTATTTAATTAATTTCTCAGTAACCAGAAAATTTGGAATTAATATTTACTTTAATGTTAACCTTTTTCTCTATGACCTGACTTCTGCCTCTTTAATTTTCAACCTTGGGAATTCTCAACCATTTTTTTTTTTTTTTAATTAATAGAGATAATTTTCTCTCTCAAAATCCCATAGATTAATTCTTTTAAAACAGTTAGGAATCCCTATTTATCATTGTTAGCAGAAAGATTTCTTGGACTTGGCCGTGAAGAAATCACTGCTGATAGATCCCACCTCTTTTTTCACAGATCTTACATGTTTTCAGAAAAAGGAAGGAGTCAGTTACCTTAATGACTAGGGACTTCAAGTTTTTGCGATTTAAGGCAGCAATGTACAGGAAAACAAAAGGACAGGGTGCTTCAGTGGAGTGAAACTTGGATGATACAGTTTTGCATGCTTCCTTTATCATGGTTGAATGAAAAAGGAAATTTAATACAGCTTGCAGTTAGGACGCATAATATCAAGGAGAACAGAAATATCAAGTATATTCCTAAGCAAGTCTCAGGCTTGCCTAGAGAGGAATTTGATCAACTGGGGTTTGAAACAGAAAAAGCCTCAGGTCTGTTTGGAGAAGAGGTAAAAGCAGACTCTTAGTCTTAAGAGGTTCTTAAACAGGTCATGAGACATCCTGTCCAGAAAAAATTTAATTTCTTTTTTCTTTTTTTTTAATATTAAATGTACTAACATAATGACTAGGAGCATAATCTGTACCCAAAACCCACCTAATAAAAAGTTTACAAGTAATAGAAACAAGAATTCAAGGTGTCATAATGATTAAAAAAAATAAATTAAGCATGTTGATGCTCAATTTCAGCCACTCTCATCACCTATTAGTTGGAAGGAACTAGCAATTAACCTGCTTTTTCTACACTAGAATTACAATTCTCCATCTGATAGTCTCTTTATAATACTTCCAGGTTTTTATTAGCTTTTTTTCTTCTCTAGAAATAGTACTCTGTCCTTTCTCTACATTTTAGTAAGTCCTCTGTTTGGACTTGGTTGCAAATAACCACTCTAGGGTCCAGTGAGGTATACAAAATGAAGTAACTAAAGAATTGTTAATCAGTCTACCTCTGTCTCTTCTTGACATGGGGTCTTCTCTCACCTTCTTTGAGGAGAATTCCCTGCTGTTTTCAGCAAGGGAATTATAATGGCAATGACTTTTCCTGGAATTTTCCCCTGTCAAGGCAACACGACCTACTGCAGGGCTTGACGGCTAGATGCCTTGGAGTACAATCAGGATAGTCTTCTAGATGTCTTCTACCCTTTCTTTCAGCTTTACCAAATATTATTCTGTTGACATACTTCTCCATCTTGAATTCAATACCGAGTGACTGCCGTTATGCTGGGTTTGTGCCAATTTTATGTTAACCTAATTAATTATAAACTTGAGCTTAATGTTTTGTTCAGTATATCTTGGATTTGGTTGGATTCTTTCCCAAAGACTTTCAGAGAGCCTACAGAAGAAATGGTGTCTAATCTAACTTTATTCCAATTAAGCTCTAGAGAAATTCACAGTGGAGTGTTAATGGAGACTGTATTTTTGTAAAATTATTATTATAGTTGTCCAAGGTAACAAAAAAATCTAACCCATGTACTCACATATAGTGACTTATAAGGTCAGCCAGCAATTGCAATATGAAACCAGAATATTTAAAAGATAAATTTTCTCTATCTATGACCTAATAACTATGGAACATATGTACTATGGATCAGAAGTTATTTACTTTAAATTGATAAAAAATATGGGACCTAGCTAGTAAATGAAATAAAAAGTAGGAAGGAGTGTACCAGTCATCAGGATCCATCGTCTGGCAGTAATAGAATGAGAATTTCCTATAGACTGTGCTACTTCCTGGAATTTCTTCTCCTGTCTTTCATCCCCCACAACCTAACACTACTCTTCCTCATCCTGACCCTTAGAAATGACCTGACCAGACCAAAACCGAAAAGGCATATGGGGGATATCATCACTTTCCCTGGCCTTGGTCAGATCTCAAGCTTTATTTGAAATGTGACACTTACATTCCTAACATCACCTGCTTTCATGTATCCTTTTCATATTCACTTCATATTTCTGCTCTTCAATCCAGCTGCAGAGCTATGCCAGCAACTCCAAACGTGTTTTCTATCAACATGAAAAACACTGCAGTGGAAAACAGACCTAAAATTAAGTGCAAGTAGACCAGGCAGGCAGAGAGAGATGACCAGACCTGTATTTGTACAACTGCATTCACCAGCTCAAGAGACTTATTGATGTGGTGAACTGTATCCCAGAGGAGGGATCTACTTCATAGACTTGGGGGCTAGAAACACTCAACATATTAGGTTTTGGTTCTTGCTAATGGCTGAAATACCTCTTTTTCAGCTACCACAGCTACACGATGAGTGGTCACACTTTGTTACCAGCGAATGTCAGAACAGATGTGTTTAGCAGATTATGACTTCTAATCCATTTCGTTGCAAGTCTGCTACCCTTGGCTGCTCAAAATGTTCTATTTTTGTTCGATTGCAATAAGCTTATCACTAGAAAGGCAGCTAATGATAATATCTCAAACAGCTTGACACTGCCACAAGTTTGCTGGGCGTCAGACTAGCTGACTAGATTGTGTGGAATACCTGTCTTTTTTTCAAAAGCAATGATGCGCAATTCAGCCCTTGTCACTGATGCCGTATTTTCTGTTCTGACTATCTGTTCCTCTCACTTCTGCATGTGTTTGATTTATTTTGTCTTCAGGGAAACAAGACAGAACTGAAGTAGTGAAAGTTGCAGTCCTTCTCAGCTAACCTTTTCCAGTAATGACTATCAGCATTACCATCTAAAAAACTGTGGAGCAGAAAGGGTTTTTATTTTTCTAGAAACTCTTGAGGCCATTAGAATCATAAGACTTACTGAATATCGTGCATTTTCAGCCACTTGAGACTATTTTTCTTTCCTTTTTTGCATGTTTAATAAAAGGGAAAAGGTGGTTTCCATGGTGGCAGCTTATCACACAGATTTGGGTCTTGGTATTTGAATCTGAAGTGTGTGTAGCTGTTCCGTTACATGGGCACAGCTGTGTAAAAAAATGTTTGATGCTGAGCCCGTTCCCACTGTCAGGGGAATGTACACGGCATCTTCTCTTGTACTGGGGAATTCTGCTCTCTATGTAAAGACAAGTGTGCTGCCTCTACTGCTATTCGGTGTTCTGCAACATATGAGGGCTGTAAATGCCTTAGGAAAATCCCCACTGGCTGCACTGGGCTTAGGCTTTTTATGTTAAAAACATACAGCCTCACCCAGGCTTGTTTCTGCCTGGAGTCCACAGTCACGTTACGTTCCTGTATTTATGGCGGTTCAGGCAACGCACCCAAAGGGAAAGTGAACCTCATCTGGCAAATGCAGATTCACAAGAAGTGTTTTGAAAGGTTTGCACCGTGTTGCCTAGATATTTCATTGTATGAATCATCTTAACTTCCTCCATCAAGCATGGATGTGGAGAGAGGAAGACGTAGCTTAATTTGGAAAAACTATTTCATAAGACTGGTTTCAAAGCCAACCCAGACCAAACAAACCAATAAAACTAGGTCATAGAGATATTCAGAAAATACTTGAAAGCTGGAATGCTTTGTGTACAGTGTACGAACAGAGATAGATCTTTCATAGTGATTAAGAAATCAAATATTTTAGCCTGACATACGCTATTGTGTTCTGCTGTCACAGTGTTCCTCAGATGGAGGAAAGGTTGAAATATAGGACATAGGATCCAGCCTCCACTTATGATCTGATTGTAAGAAAATCAGCAATAAAACCATTTATAATTACATAAAAAGTTGTTGCACCTATTAGAATTAAAGTCAATCTGCCCCTAGCTTTTGTGGCTCATGCTTCTACATGTGGTTCTGAATTTCTCCATTTAATTTCAAAAAACAGAATGAAAGATGCTTGGTGGATTTGGGGTTTCTAAGAACATTTTAGGAGAGAAATTATGGTGAGAGAACTGTTAGTTGTAGGTGGGAATGGACTGTGTGAACACTTCTGTTGGGCAGCAGGTTGAAAACAGCATCTGGAGGTTTTAGCATGCAAGAACGTTGACAATGTATTAGCTGATGCAGAGCAACTGTTCTCCAAACCTATGGCAAAGGCAGGAAATTCAGTAACCTGTTTCTGATATCATTGAGAGTAGAGGGCATTTAACCTTGAAAACCCAAGTCATGTATTAGCAGTGAGACGTTGGTCCTGATTGCTTCTTAGTCATTTTATAAGCTTTGATATGAAATATTCCAAATAATTGTAATGCTGATTTCTCTCCCTTTGTTTAATGTTCCTCCAGACTGTGTCTTTGTGAGCTGAAGGCTAAAAATTGCCAGATAAGCAGTAAGGTCTAAAGAATGGAAATTTTCTCTCTCATTTTTCTTCAAGGTTTGCCTTGCTACTGGGGCACGTACAGTGCACATTTTAATAGCTTCTTCCTGCAAACACTTATGCACATGATTAACCTTTTATGTGAGAATAATCTGCAGTGTCTTACTGGCAATAAGTATCAGGTCCTATGGATATGATGGTGTTCTAAAAAGATATGCAGGTCACTTTAACAGCTAATGGTCACAAATTCCCTCTTATGGAGGAAATGACAAGGAAAATGTGAAGAAATGTCATTACTTTCTTTTGTCATTTTGCCTTGTACTTCATCAAACCATAAAAATATTCTGTAGTCGTATTGGATTAGCACAAATTTCAGCTAAAAAGTCAAAAGCTTACCAAGGTATAACTGGTGGAGTTTTTTCGCAATATATCTCATAAATGGTATTGCAATTTATTGTTAAAGTGTTTGAAAATCTTAATGATTAAAGGTATGGCTTAATCTACCTTGCACTAAAATGGTGCAGTTAGTCTGTGATTGATTATTTGCAGATTTTCATATATATATATATATTTATGTTAATAAATATGTTTCTCAGATGAATATAGCCATAGGGACAGACTTTCTTCTACTTTAATGCATGTGGGGTGGAGAACACGAGAATGTCATCTTCTCCCTGCTTTCATATTTCTACCTTACACATTTCTTGCTGACATTCCTCCTAGTTCCTAAATTCAGCGTATCAATCTGCATGCTTAAATGTACTGTTCTTTGCTTTCTGCTGAGAGCCAAGAAATATGATCAGATGACTCTTATCTCAGAGGATCTGCACTGTATTCTGTCTCCAATGCACAACATCCCACCGGAGTTTCGGATTGTTTATCTACTTGCACTCAGGCTTATCTTTCTCATCTTGTAATGTAGTACATTAAAACAAGGCTGTTGCCCCATTTGTTTGCTTACAGCTTTACCACTGGCAGTCGCTTTGTCATATGTTGTGCAACTGTTGCACCGTGCTTAAGAAGCATACACCTTCTATAATTATCATGATTAATTATGTTAATTCTTGCTGTGCTTAAAGACCTATAGAGTAGGAGTCCTGACAGTTCTAGACACTGTAAAAATGGTGACAGCTGAAATATTAATAGTCAAGAAAATACTAATTTAAGGGGTAGGTCATTGTCATAAGTAGATTTCTTTCAGAAGGAGCCCTGTATTTTAGCTGTAAGCCTTAAATTGTACTATCTTATGTACTCAAAAATTATCATTTTAGAGGTATACTACAGATCTTTGAAGTGTATTAAAATTTTTGTAACTTTAAAATGTAAAAATAAATATAAATACATGTATCCTTGAGTGCAGCGTATTGTTCTGTCCCTTACTTGTTGACACCCAGGTAGATTTTTAACTTTACAAGGCAGAATCATTACTGCATGCCTACATAGTCCCTCACATACTTTGAAGGCATTATAGAAATATACAAATGTTCTGCTAAAATGTGAATCCCTGGAGACTTTGAGGACTAAATTATACTAAATACCGATGTCTTCTTGGTAGGTGTTAATATATGTCCCCTTATCAAAAACAGGCAATTGTTTAATAGAAGTCCCAGAAAAACTGTTTTGTAAAGTCCTATTGTGTGGAAATTTTCTCCTTCAAAATTATGATATACGTGTCTTGCTACAGGCTTTCCTGAATAAAGAATGACATAAGCATGAGTTCTAATTCTTTTCCAATCAAGCATTTTTATGAAAAAAATAAGCCTCAGAAACACTCCTTTGCCTTTTTCATCATTAGTAATGCCACACAAGCTCTAGGAAGATAATTCAGACAGGTTTTTATAGAAGGTCATATTTTCATACAATCACCTAACTCTGTATGACAATAATGGGACTGGTGTACCTGGCATTTCATTAAAGTGGCTTTATTGGATTAGAGCACTTCTGAAAAGTGAATGAGTGACCCATTCTCTGTGTTTGTACATCATATTTAAATCTCAAAGTGCAATTAGGAAAAGACAAAGCTGCTTAAGCAGTGCGGAACTCAGTTGGTTATCCAGGAGCTTGGTGAGATGCGTGATACTCTACAGGAAGGGTGCAGCCCATACCAGCTGAAAGCTGTAACGAACAGTTTGCTGTTAAATGTTACTGTGGTCTCATATACTTCCTTTCTCAGCAAGTCCAAGCTTTCTGATCTATGAGACCCAATATAGAAAGAGACCTACTAGCAGACATATTTTATGTGCAAACATGACTTAGCTTTGAATGACAACTTTAAAAATTTCTTTGGTGGCGGGAAGTATTTTGTTTCTGTATTGTGGCCACTCATAACAGATGTTAACTGATAGGTTTAGAAGTGTGTGTAGCTACTTTTATAGGGCAAGGAGTGCATTGCATTAGTCAAAGGTTAGGACTGGGAACACCAGTCATGGGGCAAGTAAGCAGTGACAGCACTAACACCAGCAAATTGCTCTGCTCTGAGCAGAGAAGGAAAGTAACAAGCTCACCAAAGCAGCAGCATTTTCCTCCACAGGAGCTGTATAATCAGAACTATAGCAGTGTAGGTGTGCTTAAGAGCCACCAAGGAGCCACTTGGCAGGTGGCTTGCAGCACCACCAAGGGCTTCCTTTGCCTAGGGAAAGCACATATCCTCTCAGCAGCACATAAATTGAGAAATTGTTTTCTAGAGTCAAAATTCAGCTGTGGTTGTGATATACAACTATAAATACCAGAATTGTTAGATCCAAGTCCCAGTGCAATTCCTTTTCAACGCTGAACAAAATTGTAATTCATTACAACCCTACACAAGAGAAATTTTTACAAATCCCTTTCTACCTGTGGTACAGACACGTTTTCCTTATCAAGCACAGTGCTGGATGGTTCAAATGTCAGAAAGCATATGCTTAATTGTTTGCAGCCCTCTGTTACACATTAACATCAAGGGGTAAAAACACTTTGCTGACATCCAGGTGTGAATTGTGCTTGTTTTAACTCATGCTAAAATGACTGTGATTTCATCCGCATCATGCATGTTTTTACACTTCCAGAACTGTGAACCTCACAGAAATTCAGCTCTTACTCATGACTGTGCTGGCATTTGTAGAACTCTCCTCCTGTCCTTACTCCTTCTCCTCCTCCCTTCAGAGGCACCAGTGAAGCACACTGGCAAATTTTTTAGTGAAGGAGAGAACTACCAGCATTTGGGCATGGCTTCTGCCGTACTGGCTCCTTTTTGGTGTGAGGCTACTCTTTTCCCAAACAGGGCAGGAGGTATTTGTGTGGAAGGAGGGATAGTATGGCACTTGCCTAATCTGTACCACTGTAGGCTATGACTAGTTTATACTTTAAGATATTACTATATAATATTTTAAAAATAAAAAAATAAAAATCAGACAGCAAATGACAGATTGCTGGCTTGTTAATATTCCCATTGTGTAGTCTCCTGTCTGACAATGGTTCCCTTACACTTGTTTTAACAAGCTGTATAAAAATCTCCCCTATGCCAATTGCCCGAGCACTAGACAGCGGTAAATTGTGACTGGGCTGACCCACATGCAATCCAACTCCTCAAAAGCCCTTCTGCGTACAAGAGCACTCATCTGCTCTGCTCTGTAAAGGCTATCACTTCCATCTTTCTCCCAGTGGATTGCAGCACTCGTGAGAGGTGAATCAAAGTAGAGGTCAGAGATTTGACTCCTTATGCAACTTCATTCTCTTAATCCATTCCTGGCAGTGTCATTTTCTAAGGCCCTTTTATACCATCCAGAGATAAAGCGTAGTAATGTAATTAATACTATCGAATTTGCTAGAACTCTTGGCAGATACCAACTAAACAAATGAGATTTTTTTTCAAAAGCTCATGTTCAGTATTTTTATGTTGCTCTCCCCAAAACTAAGTGCAAGCAAAAATAACCTGTTATTAGTGTTAAATATTTAATTTCAAACTTCAACTTTTTTGAGAGTTGAGCTTTTTTTTTTTCCCCTTTAATCTCAAAAGTCCATTTAGAATTTTTGAAATAGACCATTCAAAAATTTTCCATTTAAAGCATTTGGAAACAGGGACATTCATATCTATGTATGTTCATACCTTGCTTGACTCAAAATAAAGGTCGAATCTCTTATCTGCACATGGCATAAGAACACCTTAACTTTGGAGCTTTTGGCTGCTCCTCTTCTTACTGAGACATTCATTTCTTGACTGACACAATCCTGTTACTGAGACAGAATCTTGATTTCAAAGCATCAGCATCCTCTCTTGGAGCCTATTCTTATGACAACAGGCATTTTGTGTTACATCCAACTCACTGAAAAAGGTAGAAGTTTATAGCAAGTTTAAAGAGAAAAGTCAAGAGGACAAGTCAAGAAAAAAGAGAGGACAACATCTTTATATCAGAAGCACAGAGAGCTTTTCTGGTCAGCAGGAAGGTCTGGAAAGAGACTTTTATATACTCTTTTTCCCTCCACTCTTCATTTGAATCACGTAAGATTCGGCAAAGAGACTGGTTAGAACAGGTGTAAGCCATTACAAGACATTGACACATCATTTAATAAAAATGCATGATCCTGATAGGACACTTTCAGAGTGGGAAGTGTACTCAGGAAATAGATATGAGGACGGTAAGCAGCAAACCTTTCAGCTAAGATAGCCAGTTACATCTACCATAGATGTAAGTACAATTGTTCTTTAATTCTTACACCCTTGACAACTTACAGGCGAATGCTAGAGTTCTTTAACACAGGAATATTTGCTGCAATGCAATCATACAGTATAGCGACGAAAAAGACCCACAAAACATTTTCCCTCTAACAAATATTTATTTTTATGTAAAAATGTAAACCTTTTAATTTGAGAAATGGCAGAATTAAGGAGATGTAGGTAGTTTTGTTGGGTTTTGCTGTTTTTCTGTGGCCTCATGAAAAAATAGTCCCACATATTTGCACAAAATATGATGAAACTCGCTCGTTCAGCAGACAAATAGCATTGACTGGTGTTTCATAAAAAGATACAGAAAATGTATTTATTGGAAAGCTCTTTCCACACTCTTTTAGCCTACCTTCTAGCATATACATCTGTACACTGAGGCATACCTTGTTATCCATCTACTAAAATTATAACAACTGGTTTGATTGCCTCAACACTGGGGAGCTAATGACTAAATTAGACTGTTGGCAATAACAGAGTCATCTTTTTAAATCATGTCAATTAGCATTACAGTTTCTTCCCTCAGGTGTCCCAGGGGTCCCTTTTGGTTGCCTTTTCTGCTTGAGATAAACAAAATCATTGTTTTAACCTATATCTCTGATAATACTTTTTTTTTTTCCCCCCACCCTGTTATTGTTATTGTCTTAATGAGCAGGAGTTGTTGATAGCACTGTCAGCTGCAAACAGTCTTGGAAGAGAGACTCTTATCCCAGTGGTATACCAGAGTATCGAGTTCCTAAGCCTGTAAAGTACTGCTATCCTTCCTCCTGACCTCAATTTACAACAACATACCACTATGCTATTTAATAAAGTGTTCTGGAGTGTGTTAAAACACTGTCCTGTACTTTCTTCTTTGATATTAAAAGTTGACAGTAAAAATTACTAATAGTAAAGTTCCTGAGACATAAATTTGATGTATAGTCTGGCTTGGTCACTGCCCATCTATCCACACACTGCAGGCAGTTCTTTATGTGAGTGGTTTTTTGCAATGGGAGGCAGAGATTGTTTTCTAAACAATTGGCGCTTCACCCAGCATGGCAAACCAAAGCATCTCAGAAACAACATATTAATGTATACTAGAAATAACACATCAGTGTCCATGTTTTTTAACAAAGATGAGGGAGCATTAGAAGACAGATTGATGATTCAGTTAATGGTGGGTTATTGAAAACGGAAACTTATTGAAACCAGTGTTACAGAAACTGTGCAACAATATTAAATATTAATAGATACAGCCATTGAAAATACGTGATGGGGATAAGAAAGGACATCATGTCACCCTTATTCCCCCACCCACCTGAGATCAGAATGGTTGTGTGACTTGCTGATGTCAATTATGCCAGCTAATATGGAAAGTTTTACCAGTATAATGCACTCCTTGCATGTTGGCAAATTGTTCCCTATTTTTTATGTATTCCAAAACCTACTAAGTCCAAAGGATTCCTTTGAGTTTACAGGATCATAATAAGAACTTGAAAGGGACAGGAACTGATCCAGTGTTCTATGTACCAAAATTCACTTAGACGTATGGTAATTTTACATGAACTTTGAAATATATTCAAGAGGAAAAAGTAGGAATGGAAACATTAAGTAGTATAATGTTGCCACTATAGGTTATTTAAGCTTCTGCCTTTCTAATTCAAGTGGGATATCCAACAATGAAGAAAGACCCCATTGAAGATAAATCCTTAAAATTAGAAGTTTCTCAACCTATAGAAAAGCAAAAACATCTCCCCCCTCAGCTTCTTTTTCTCCATTGTGCTGAAACCTATGTCCTTCAAAAGTTTTTAGACAGACAGCTCTAGAAAGATGTGGTTAAGGAAATTTTAGGAAAAGCAGGAGGCTCAGCTATAAAACTGATGCTTTAAGAAATAGTTCATAATGAATACAGATATTTCTAAAAGAGAATGAGAAAGTCTGGTATAAGAATGTCCATAAAATCTGTGGTATGACCAGGATATGGGGAAGTATAAATACAAGCTCCCAATAACCAGGAAATAAAAGAATTTCTTTTAGGACATCTACAGTCTCAGCAAATTTTGGACTTCAGTTATTTCTTATTTTCTCTTTCTCTAGAAATCCCTTTTTGCAGAAACACATATATAATTCTCCTGCTAATCCTTCCCTATCAGAAATATTTGATATAGGAAAAAGTCCAACAGTATTGTATATGAGACATCAGCTTAGCGCATATGTAGTCTGACCTCAAGGTAAATCCCAATAGAGAACAGAAAAGCACCCACCAAGCCCAACAACTCGCAAAGAATAGCTTGCTTGTTGCATGTTGTTTTTCTGCAGGAGCCCAGTTGTGTCTTGTTAAATCAAAAACATACCAGTTAAAAATACTGAAAGAACCCAAATGAAGAATTTTGTGATCTAACTGCTTGATACTAATATTCGTTACCTCACTTTCACTATTTTTTTTAAGATAAAACATGACAAATGAAAGTGCTAAAAGCTGTCCTACAGATTTTAAACTTAGTTATTTTAAGCTTCTGTAGCTAATTGAAATTTATTGATCTGTATTGAGAGTGCTGGCTGCTACAGAAAGCAAGCAAGAGATTCACTCACCACCATAGAATCCCTACATGGGCTTGCAAAGCCTTCACATCAGATCCATGAAAGGACTTAAGACATGGCTATCCTGACAAAATCCTCTAATCTACAAGACTGAGGAGGTGACCAAATACCTTGCAAGAAGAAAGTACGAGGGCTAGAGCCTTTTGCTGCCTGTTGTTCCCTCTTGGCCTGCTCTCTGAAGACCTAGAAAACAAGCAGGACTCAGGAGTCTCCTGAGGCTGCATATTCCAAACCCAGAGGGATCCCCATTATCACTCAGAGGAAGAAAAAACTGCTATATGATTTGTTTTGAGGGTGTCACTTCTGGAGCAATTAGAAACAAGGGATAACCAGGCTGACCCAACTCACTATGTGTGCTCCTCATGCACAGGTGAAGGCAAAAGAGATAAACTGGGGAAGGCAGAAGGACACAGTAGCCAGAGCTGTACCTGGCAGCTAGGTAGGAGTAGTGCAGGCAGGAGAAGAGGCTTTTTTGGCTGGTATAGCTGTGTCAGGAGAAATGTGAAAGAGAATCTGTGCTGCAGATTAATTTTGTCATTAATTGTATTCATTTCCTGTTATCTTGCTGTTCCTTGGGAAAAAAAAGATTAAAAAAATAGTAAGTCCCACTGTGCAGAAAACCTCTTCAAGGTCATACTTATGGACCATTTCTTTAAAATTAGCCTTTTTGATGATTCTGGTTCTGGTCCACTGATGTTACCAATGCTGGAAGTCAATGACCCAGCACAGGTTTCTTGCTAGCTGCTGCCATGGTTTTAGGTTAATTGGACCTGACCCTGAAAGTCTGCTAAGTGTTAAACATGTGCGTTCTCTTTTCTGGACTAAAATCCATATTGCTCGGATGTACTCAGAGAATAGCTAATGAACAGGATAGGATACCTGAGCTGGGCAGTCAACGTATTGCCTGAGCGTTGTATCCCTTCTATCGTGGAGCAGGGGAGCTACAGCAGCCAAATGTCTCCCTTTAGGAAAAAGAAGCTTCCAGTTGGCCATAGCTGTATGGCCATAATATGGACTGTGCTTATACACTGCATTTACAATCTTGCCTATACTATAATAATCAAATATACATAATACACGCAAAAACCAGAATACTCCAAACATTCTCGGTATGCAGAGCTGTCCCACAGCAGCTCCAATTAAGTAGCCAGACAACAGACAGAAGGTAAAACTTCAGATTGCTGCTGTGGTCCTTTCACAAGATGACAAATATTAAGATGTATGCTTTCCACATAAGTATTAAGTTGTATGCTTTCAACATGAGTGGAAACCAGAAAGTGAATGCAAGTTATAAATATTTAATGCAAGTGAAATCAAAGGAGGCAATTGCTTTGCATTCTGTTATTCTCTTTTGCCTCTCCCAGATACATTGTCTTTGGTGGAAATAAAATCAGATCATACTCTTTGTTTTTTTCTTGGACAACTGAGAAGACAAAGTTCAGACACATCAGAGTCAAAGTATTTTTTCCCTTAAAAAGCCTTCTTAGATGCTGTGTTTAACAGTCATTCACTGAAGAACAGATCCTGACACTGCCTATAGGCAGTCACCACTAAATGGGTTCGACCTCTGGATCAAGTTTTACAAGTAATATGCTACAGCAGCTGGTAACAAATGCTTGTCCCAGTGCAAAATTTTTATTTCTTTAATTTTTCCTTTATTCTTACTTTCTGGAGTAAGTCACTCTTCTGGCAGTCTCTTTGTACTGATTTCTGTAGCAACCTTCACTGGCAGAATTTTCTCACTAGATTGACAGGCTGCAGTTTTTGCACTGTGAACTGCACATTCAAATGGGGGCATTAGGTCTTTTTCTTTGTCTTTCTGCCTGTGAAAAGACTTTGCAAAAGAGCCTGGATATAGTTATTCACCCTCAGACAGTCAATTTTTAAGATAGCTTGCCTGCGCAGGCAGGAGGTAAAATAATCTTTCAAACACAAAGGCCAGCGTTCTCGTCTGCCAAAGCTCCACAGAGTGTCATGATAGCTTCTTCTCAGTTCCCTATCGACACAGTGCAAGTCAAGCTGAGAGACAGAGAGCACAACCCAGATTTCAGGGGTCCCTTAGATTTCCCTAATTACAGATTACTTTTGCTTTAAGCTTGAAGAGTCTAGAAAATAATCAAGAATTAACTCAAAAAAGTTCCAGGAATTAAAGGAAGAAAAAGCGTTAGACATGCTTTGTAATATTTTAATGTGTGTATTCACCCACAGAGACCATCATGATCTTCATTAAATAAACGAGCTTACGTACACTGTGTGCCAATCAATGCATTAATCTGCATAAAGGATATGGTATTTAGGCTGGGGTCCCTAGGCTTCTAGGGCTTGGATGGTGCAAGATAATGATAAATTTATCCTCAATGTAAATTCATCTACACTCATTGTATAAATGTTATGCATAACTTCTTGTAACTTCACAGACAAAACATATTTTACAATTATTATGTAAGCAATAGGTGAATCGTAATTTGATATGAGCTTTTTAATATCTTCTAAATCAATTTGAAAATGTGCACTAAGGGTACTCAGAATAATTTCTGATCCATTTACATTTTGCATCCTCTGATTCCAGCTTCCATGACTATTATCTGTTTCTATTAGGAAGTATTTTAGTTATAATTAAGTTATTTGCTTATTTAATGCGGGAGAGGTTCTACAAGATGTCATCTTAAATGCTAAGAAGTTCTAGTGTTATAATATCATATTACGATAAACAGAATACATTCCCTATTAATCTTATTTTGAGTATTTATAGAATCATAGAATTGTCTAGGTTGGAAGGGACCTTTAAGATCATCTAGTCCAACCATCAACCTAACTCTGATAAAAAAAAAAGAACAAAAAAAAACCATACACACCCCACACACCCTCCATTAATAAACTATGTCTCTAAACAGTATGTCAACCCATCTTTTGAAAACCTACAGGGATGGTGCTTCGAGCACTTCCCTGGGCAGCACATTCTAATGCTTAAAAACCTTTTCCCTGTAAAATTTTTTCCTAATATCCAATCTGAACCTCCCCAGGTGCAACTTGAGGCCATTTCCTCTTGTCGTATTGCTTATGACTTGGGAGAAGAGACCGACCCCCGCTTCTCTACAACCTCCTTTCAGTTCCAACACACAATAATATGCTAATGATACATGCATGTAATGTCACGGACATGCAGTTTCTAGCAGTAAACAGCACAAAGACATTGGTATATAGGAAAATCCAGGAAGTCTCTAGTCAAACCTTCTGCTCAAAGCAGGGTCAGCCATGAGGTCAGACGAGGTTCTGAGCTCTGGGCTTTGTGCAGTCTGGTTTTGAAAATCTCCACAGATGGAGATGTTACCTAGAATCATTTAATTTTAAGTTAGACCTAAGAAGAATTATGGAAGTAGGTTTAATTTTTTGACAATTCAAAACCTCATCTTGAAATACATTTACATTTGCAAGGGATGACTGGAAAAGCAGAAAGCAAACATTCTCACACTGAAAATACATCACTGTAATACCTTTTTATGATAGGAGTGAATAGTGCTATACATAAGCCTTAGTTCAACTCTGACCCTATAAATTATTATGTCTCAAAATATTATTCCTGTTGGAGAAAATCATCAGTCCTCTGTGCACCTGACTTTCTTGCATCTATAATGCAGAATAAAGTTACCTAATTATCTTGCAGGGGAGTTGGGACTCCTACTTCATTAGCGTCTTTAAGGCATTTTGTCACCTTCAGGAGGAAAGCACTGATATTGGCAACAGCAGCATCATCATCTCAATACACAATGAGGTCATGCTATAAGGGTGGCCTAGTTTTACTTTTGGAAATGATAGTAAATATACTTTAATGAGAGTTAGCAGACAGTCACTGCACTGCAGGTAAGAATGGCCCCAAAAGCTGATTTAGAACACAAAATGTTCAAAAGCAGAAATAATTTTAAAAGTTAGAAGAAAAAGTTGAAACTTGAGACACTGACCCCACTTCCATAGCTTCTGTGCCAGTGCGTGATTTCTGTCACTCCTAAAACAAATCTGCCCACAATCTGTCAAAATTACAGGGTTTTGAAAAATTGCATTCTCATACATTCAGCAGATGCTTACATTTTGAATTCTGCATTCTCAGAAGATATCACCTATAGTGGCATGGTACAATGCAGAGTTCCTCAGGACTCCTTTTCCAGCTGAGACTTTATGTAATGTCCCCCCATAGGCCTTACACTTCTGGCAATATAAAGACCCAGCTTCAAGAGAAATTTAGCCCAGCCCCATGAAATATGAAATTATATCACCATAGAATAAACAAGTAAGAGAACCCAGGTCTGATACACTTTGGCATATATCCTAAATGCTAGATTGTTGGGCTCAATGGTCCTAAGGGTTTTTTCCAACCTAAATGATAATATGTTTCTATGATAAAAGAGATTCCTCCTCTGATATAAAAGCTTCTTGAAAGACAAGAGTGAGGAAGCTATTTTTAAAGGCAAAGATTATATCAAATTAAATGATTTCAAGGAGGTGACCTTTGGGAGATGTCTGTAGTCAGCTTGCATTTGCTGCAAACAAAATGTGATCCTATGTTTTGCTTTAACGCCACTTTTGTTAACATTCAATAATTAATATCTAGCAATGATTTAATAAAAAAACTTAAGGCAAACAAAAATTGTGTTTCACAAAACTAAGGAAAGTTAACTGAGATTCCTGGTCTGCCTGAGCCTGAACAACAAAACATGAATTTCAAAGAAATTGCTAAATCAAACATTATACTTAAAAGGACAAAATATTACCCTTCTGTTACTTTCAGTTTTATTTCAGGTTTTCTTTTAATTAATGAAGACATTATTTCTGGATAGACAGTAAAATTATTCACAAAGACTCAGAAACTGGTATATAAAAATCCTTGAGATACTGCTATAGTGTGTGTTATTAATATTCTTGTTTTATCACAATATCCAAACCTGGTGGGTCCTGTGGGATTTACAATATTCACACAACATAGGAACTTGGTGCCTCCTCTGACAACCGTCTTAATTTTCTCCTCTCCTTTTTTGAAATCAGTTATAGAGTAGATATGTAATGATCCTGCTTTCAATGCCCTCTCTCAAAGTTTCTCAGGAGGGATCATTTTTCCATAGGAAAATGAGCCTGCATGCGAGCTGTGGTTTTCTATCCTTTTTAAAATCTCAAATACAGTATGAAAAGGAAACACACAATAAAGCGCACGCAATGAGCAAAAATACCCTCAATCCTTTTCATTGTCCCCTTCTAGGCAAGGCACCAAGTTGAGCAAAGAGTGGGAACAACTGTAAGAAGAGACTGCGAGGAGTAGGAGAAGGGAGCTGAGGAGAGCTGAAAGTGTCTTTACAGATGAAGGTGTCACTTTTACTACAGAAAACAATTCCTACAAAATTCTACTTTCATGTTTCTCTATTTCAGCCAAAACTTAATGCACCCAGTTTCTTTCACGGACTTGAAACCATGTGCCCAAATCAATGCATTCTAAACCAGAAGTGAATGAGAAACATCTAGGAACATTTCAAAAATGGAACAAAAATAGGAATTAACAAAACAGGAAATTCAAGCCAGTCTCCCAACAAAAATCAGAAAAATAAGAGGAGTCTAATAGAAACATTCAGTTTTGGAACATTTTCTTGAAATATTGTTTCAATTTTCACCTGTTTACCCTTCTTGAAAATTTCTATTCTAAATCACTTAGAATTTCAAAAAGAAGTTATTTTATATTAAAACCCCCAAGATTTTCCAGTGAAAAAATAGCCCCACTGTGAAGTAAACATGCAAATATTCTGAAGCTGAACTTGAGATGCAGTGATTGTCATTAAACTGCTGATAAGTTAACATTATGTGTAATTAAATGCAATTGTTTCCATCATACAGCTGATCGCTATTCCCCCTGCTGAAAACAGGAAATGACTTCACGGAATCAGTTGGTGACTGCTGACATCTTAATGGAGACAACTATAATGTAATTCAGTCTCTACACAGCACAACTGTTCCCTGAAGCATATTTTCTATTGATATTTTGTAAAAATATCTTCCACTCAGTATATTTCAGGATCTGGAAAGCGGGCTTTTGCACCCTGACAGTTTCATGATGAAGCTGTACGGTGTCTTACGTAGTATTTCTTAATGTTTAGGAGGACACACATGCAAACAGAGAAATTAAACTTAATCTTTTGATAAACATCTCTTGCAAGCATGCCATTATCCCCAACAGTAGTCCGTGCTACTTTCATTTCTTGTAGATTCATTTATTACAGATCTTTCATTATCTCAGTGCTTCTTATTTAATCTACTTAGAAATGAATATATATTTGGCCAAAGGATATAAGTAGGAAGACAACCAATAAAAAGTCTGAGTCTGGAGAGAATTACATTACCT
Source organism: Limnodromus scolopaceus (assembly GCA_028565335.1). NCBI lineage: Eukaryota > Metazoa > Chordata > Aves > Charadriiformes > Scolopacidae > Limnodromus > Limnodromus scolopaceus. The sequence continues at coordinate 157,103,639 of JAOXNO010000001.1, forward strand.
ATGCAACAATACTATGTAACAACGCTTGTTAAATAGGGAGTCTGATTTAGTGAAATATATGTATATGTTCATAAGTAATTATTCACAGAATTGGGAACCAAAAGATTATAAAAGCATTGAGGTTAATCAAAACATGTTTGGTTGGTTTAAAGGGGATACAGAGCACAAAAATTGTTAATTATACTGACAGAATATGTAGGCTGGGGAGCCAGGTATGAATGGCTTCAACACTGTAATTTAAAGAGAAGCAAAGACAGAAGAACCTGAGAATGTCTCCTGAGGATGTATCAAACCAATCAACTGATTGGATTCACTTGAAAAAAGTTGCCTCTGTCCATGATTAGTACTTTCATTAACTAGGAACAGCACAGTGAAAAGGTCAGGGAGTAAGGTTCCAAGTGATTCAGGATTGTTTTCACAGATTTCAGTTGCTGCTTTGCTAAAAATAATAATAAGATCCCTGGTATTTTATTCAAAGATGAAAACTAATGTACTGTGAAAAAGGACTTCAGTACAGTATTATATCAAAGACCATTTACCTTTTCAATCTTCATTTTACAGGCCATTTAATATTTTGTTAAATGAAAACTGACCCTGGGAAAAAATCCCAACATGTCCTAAACTAAATTAAGATGGATGTAACACAGCATACAACCCTGTTCCCGTTCTCTGAAGTTACCATGGAAATAATACATAAAGTACAAATTACTCCTATGGGAAATTGCTAAAGAACATCTTTTGAGCACTTCTGAAAGCATTTAAAGAGACTGAAAACACAAACTTCTTCTTTAAAATGAACCATAAGTGAAACAAAGAGTGATGAGGTGATAGCTACTTAATTGATTTAATGGGTTATCTGTCTATCAAGAATTTCTGTGAGCCAACACGATTGCTGTGTAGAGGAGAAGGGTATGATATCAAATTTAGAAGATGGAGGTGATCACTTTTCACCCTCTGAACTTCTCCCAGGCAGCTCTGATTCAGCAAAACACAGGGAATTTTTAACATTAAGGTCCAAAACCTTTCAAAGGAAAGCTTCTGATTTGGAATACATTTTGCCTCCAGCCTATATGTAATCCCATAGGTCAAATGATGCTCACATTCTTAATTTTATCCCTGGCTTAAATGCCTTGAAGAACTAGGGCTATGGTAGCGAACAAAAAGAAGCTGATCTGGGTATTAGAATCAGGCTTCCTGCCAGGAAGATGAGAACATTGCAATGAGAAGGGGTATATGTATGTATATTTTACTTAAGCAGCAATATCATCACCAGGTGGTGATGAAAGACATCATGTGAACCATTATCTGGCAGCACTTGGCCATCTGTGCAAAGCTATGGTTTTCTTTAGTTAATTTTATGCTCGTTAAATACAGTGATAGATGACAAGTATTAAGTTTTCTGAAAATCTGTTATTTATAGATAAAATTAAAGAACAATAAAAGATAAATGGAGTAGCTGTGGCCTAAATGACAACCATATGGGTAATAAGATTTAGCACACAATAAGGACAATTTTCAGTGGGGTGAAATGTAGTATGATGTCTATTAACAAGGTATATTTTTGTCACTCTCTAATTTCCAAAGAAAGACAAGGAAGCTTAAATGAAATTCACTCACAGTCTGGGCTGATCTCCAACTGCTCTGCTCTGTGGGTCATACGTGGGGCTAAATTATCTTCTAATTACTTTTGTTCTATTCTACCTTTTTTTGCTATAACTTGCTACCCGTGGTTCCTAAGTAGCTTAATGAGGTTTTGTAAATGATATAGCGAACATGTTTCTTGGCTTGAGGGCATGACGCGTATTTTTGATTTGCTTCTGACCTGATTTCTTAACTGTTTACCTGAAATGGGACCAACTATTCAAGGAACAATGAAGTTTTGCTGTGTTAACTGCTACTGATCTAATTATAAATTAGCTTAAACTGTTTTCTTACTGAATAATTTCTAGCAGCTGGAAAGTACTGTGTTTCCATATTTTTTTTTTAAATATACACCATCTTAGAAAAAGTATTTGTATTAAGATTAAAGTTTCTTCCATACACTGTAATGTGTATAAGAGCTCAAATGTGGACCAAAAAATCCATCCTAATTGTGGGGATTGTAGATTCTCAGAACTCTAGTCTACAGGGCATCCTTTAGACGGTTCTTTTGTTCTTCCCTTTCTCGGTATTAAATTGCCGTTAAAAAATATTAAATGCTACTTCTATACTACTTTTGCATATGATCATTAGCTTTGATTTTCATATGATTAATATGCAATCATAAATATGATAAAATCACTATCGGTGCATTGGCACATTCTTTGTAGTGAAAGCTAGTCTGCATGAAAAGGTTTTAATATGACTATTTATTGAATTTAATCAATTGAATTATTGAATTTCAATACAATATTGATAAGCCAAGTATAAAAATACCTTAGAAACCTAGAGTTTATTTAAGATCCTTCAGTACAAGTCAGACCTAGTAACAACATTACACAATGTTTTGGTGGACTTGGCAGTGTTAAGTTTACAGTTAGACTCGATCATCTTAAAGGTATTTTTCCAACATAAATGATTCTATGATTCCTTTTATTTCACAGGCTGCTTATGGTTCAAGACATATTGTTTTCCTTAAATGCCATTCCCTTTCATCATTGCCAGCTACCATATCTGCAAAGGCTATAATTTTAAATGTAAAATGTAAGAACAAGCCCTATTCCTTGAGTTTATCTACTGAGTTTTGGATCAAAGAACATAATTTTTGGCTTAGGTTGGAATTAGGTCTCTGATTGGTCCTAAATCAGAGAATCATTATGAATATAGAACTTGTACCAGCTGTTTTTCTCCAGCACTCACTCTGTTGCAAAGTTTAAAGCTGAAGCTATACATCACCATCTTTTTCTTTAAAAAAAGTTTGCTTATTTTTTTTTTTAAATTATGACATAGAAAAGAAATCTTACAAGTGATTAATGACCCTTCATCACTAACAAGGTGAAAAGTAGAGTTGCAGAGCTAGCTATCTTAAGCAAGCACGCTATCATGTACATCCATTTGGCAAGTAGATACAGTGCCCCTGAATTTATGTGAGCTGGATTAAAAGATAATGTGTTTCTCATTATATTAGGAGCTTTAAAACTAGTAAAAGGGATGGAAGAAGGCAGGGAAAGGGTGCTCTCATGCCTAATTGTTTAATTCCATGGATAGCAGATATTGCTTTCATCCAATTCTAGTCATTAATGACTAGAACTTTATTTTATTATGAAATATGCACAGGCAACTCTAATGAAAATATACTATTTATTTAATTTTGATACTATTACTTATTATTTATTATTATTTGTTGTCTATTGTATTTGAAAATGTATTGAGTAGTACGAACACAGCTTAGCATTCAAAAGCTAATTAAGAACTATGATTAAAGATGCCGTCAAGGAAGTTCCCTAGTCAGAGGGCAATGATGCATTTGCATTTCCCCCTTTAAAGATCAGTGCCAAATGAACCCAGAGTTGGGAAAACTTTGAATTATACTTATTTAAGAGGTTTGGTCTAGTAATGTTAAATTCTGATTGAATTACAGAAAAAAAGATGAACTAGAAGAATTTTCTTTAAAGGCATGAGTAAGATAGTAGAGGAGATTTATATCATGAACAATTTCAGAAAGAAAATGCAGTTTCAGAGAACTCTGTAGGTGCCAGTTCTCTCAAAGGTATCAGGAATGTGAAAGCAGCAAAAGAAGATCTTCATTGAGTTCAGCGAGAACACACAGAGATTCATGCTATTTTATTTTCCTCTTTACAATTGCATTCCAAACTTAGCAGTTAAAAACTTAGATATTTGTTTTACAGTCAAGTTTGTTTTCACTTTAGCAGACTTGTTCAATGAGCACACAAGGCCATCTGAACACAGAAGGCAGCCTGTTTTCTCAGATTCCAAATAAAGCCGTGTTGCAGCCACACCTCTTGAATTTCTGAAAGAAAAATGGGCTCAGGAGTCCTTGGAATTGGGTCTTGTTTCCCACTAAACTCCAAGAATTGGTTTGAGGTCTTGCCATAGCAAATCCTTTGATGACAGACACTTTTTAGGAAGGGGCAGTCAAAGGGTGACACAGGGTGAACACTTCTGTCACAGTTGTGTCTTGGCTAAGTTAAGGGGGAAAAAAATGCTCATTTCTTTTTTTAGGCAATGTAGGAAAAGTTTGTTGTGTCTACATTTTGATTCCAATGTAGTTAGGAAGATAAGTACTATGGAGATCTACTATCAATACATTCCAGCAAAAACTGGGATTTCATTTGTTATTGCTTGGAAGAAACTCTGCTTTCCAGTTGTGAGGATAGAATATTTGTTCTATTTCTAGTTGGACTGTGTTTTCTATATGGTATAAATAGGATTAAGGAAACTGGAAAGATCACCTTGCTATTTTGATGTTATGATTAATGTTATTGGACCCATGGGGAAAAACACTTAGATGAATAATATTAAGTAGTTTAAAGCTGATTATCTGTCTGATTACAAAAGGGACTAAAACACCACAGAGTAATTTAACTGCAAATATAACTGTAAATAAAAATTGTATTAACAATATTTTTGTTATCAGAAAAGTAAACAGGTGTGTTTTCTTGGAGCAGAGCTGTCTTAGCAAACACATGTGCTGATTTTTATCCTGATACTTCCAGTCACATAAAGACCATCTGTTCATTCTCTTAAATTCCAATTAGTGCTATTGACTGACTTATTTCATTAATCTCTCCTACAAGTGTTTCCTCTAAGCTTTGTCTGCATGAGTGTTTTGCTTTGATAGAATAAACCTGAAGGAAATATGGCTGCTATCCTGAAGTAGCTAACTGCCCTTCCCACTCAGGTGTTCTTTTCAGCATCAAAATATTAAGATATTGTTCTGAAACCTATGTACTCCTTCTGCAAATATTTTGTAGCTGCCCTCAAGCATTCTTAAAATCTGCATCAATAAAATAGATGGTTTGTTCCAGTGCACAGCTAAGCACCATAAATAAATAATAATGAGATTCAGGAGTCATATACCTTCAACTGTACTTTTAGTTTAAAGTCTTTCTTCACAATCCCACGCCCCATTTCTTATGGGACTGAATTAAATTAACAAAAGCTCCCAGGAGAAGATCATGTTCTTAGGGAAGGACTGGTATGCATACTTTGAGAAATATGCCAAGGGAAGATGTGGGTGAAAAAAAAATTAGTTGTAGAATCATGAACTTTCTTTTAAAGCAGTTATCCACAATTGGTCAACTTGATCCACAGTTTAGGAAAACTCTTAGACTACTCGTTGGTAAGAAGAGTTCATAAATGAATGAAGAATGCCCTCTTCATTGATGAGAAGAATCTGTTCTGTTCTTGGTAGATGATGACCTGACATCAGTTGATTGTTCTGAAATTATCTCTCCACTACATTACAGCAACACAAAATATCTAGACAGGAAGCCTTCGTCTCTAAAGCAAATCCAACAAGAATGAAAAAGTGGCAGGTAATGTCCCCAGCAGCCATTTACTCAAGCACAACTAAACAGATCTCTCGTATCTCCTTCATTTTACCTATGAAATAAAATTTGGAGCCTCAGTTCTTGACCTCAGAATACCAAATGATCTGGGTGATTGTAAGTAAATCACTTCACACTCTTAGACAAAGTCTGTAGTCAAACTTTGATTCCTCTAGAACTGTCAGAAACAAGCATAAGGATAATCTGGGCAGCTAAGAAGGCTTTCTCAAGGATTAGTCAGGATCTGAAGCGAAATGCCAGAGGACCTAGGGATTACCATATACCCACTTAGAGAAAATAACTGATCATTATCAATGATAATTAGAAAATGTGGAGTTTGCAAACACAATCAGAACACAAGTTGTGATCAGAAACAACATGTATGCAGCTGTTTTAGTTTTCATCCTCTTTTACCTTGGTACATCAGAGTCATATGTATATATCTTTTTAATCAAAAAACAAATAAAATACCATTCATTAAATAAAATATCAGATGATGAACATTTTGAATTCCTAAAATAAGAATCTACAGGGCAAAGAAAGGAAATTACTCAAATATTAGTAAAAAAGCTATTTTCATTCCTCCTTTCCCCAGTCTTTTCTGCTTAATGGAAACTCTACCTGTTGAGGAATCCTGTATCTTCTGGTGGTCATTAACTGGAAATCTATATACATAAGTACAAACTAATATTTACTAATTTTCTTGTGAAAAATCCTAGTTAAAGCAGTTGATTTCATTATTAAAGCATCCCAAGATTTTCCAACTGGATGTACGAAGTTTGCATTCTCTACACTTTTGTACGATGATGGTATTTTACAAATGAATTCTAGCCATTTCTAAATTTAAGGGAAGGATTCATTGTTTCTTCTTCCCCTTTATACATAAATTATATTACACTGCCCATTCTATCTAATGCATTTTCTGCCTAATCTGTTTTCTGTCTATTCACAGTGACTCTGATGTTAAAAAAAGAAGCTGTATTCATACAGACAAATATATGCATAAATACGCATTGTTACACCAAAAACTTTGTCCTTTTTTGATTGTTGCAAAAAGAAAGAAGCTCCGCTCTGAGATGATGATTGTTTGCAAATGAAGAGAAAAGATGTATCTACTGTTCTTGTTCCACTGGGAGGATAAAGAAATTACCTTGATGGATTTAGGAAGAAACTTCTGATAAGCAAAGTATGAATCTGTACTGGGATTATTCTCACTTTACTTACTTTGTGTTTATTACTTGTGTTTAACATCATTTATAGAGAAGCTTCTGCAATACATCTTTTAATTTACTTAGTTACATTCATAAAGTATTCAAGTGCTTTGGAAACAAATACGTGCTATAAATTTCACACTGACAATCAGAATAGTAAACTCTACTGCGAGAAAATATTTTCATATTTCCGCAACTGCAGTGTCACACCTTCACAGAATGGAGGTGGTGAGATTACTTATAGAGCTAACTAAAATATGTTGAACTGTATCCATCTTTATACAATTCCAATACACATGGTAAGAGAATATACATGTAAAAAGACAGAATACCAGGATATTGAAGCTATCTAACCATTTTTTTTAGTGTTTGTTTTTTTTTTTTTAATGTGGAATTACAGCCTTAAATAACTCTGATTTATAGTAATTATGGCTGCGTTGGTGTGAGGGTTCCAAAGCCATGATATTTTGCATAGAATATGGTGGATGCTTGCTTTCCTGGGAGTGATGGAAGCATCACTTACAGATTCAGAAACAGTTGCTGCTACAGTTCATTCCCTTGCATACTTGATCTGATGTTACAATCATCAGAACAATCGAATTAATGTCTCTGCTTAAAAGTCTGATCGTTTAGGTCAAAATACACTTTGCAAGACTGAATACCCAAGGCTGATCATGAATTGAAATAAGGCGGCTTCATATTTATGCTTCCGTCTTTATTGACTTAAATATTGTCACTTTGATTTACATCAAGTGAAAATCAGTTTCACTTTGTTTCCAAGATCTGAGCACTGAGATTTTAAGACAGTTTCTGGGGACACAAATCTTAAATGGAGTTTTGAACCTTAAAATTAACTCTCTTCCTTTCTGAACATTGGGGTTCTTATTCTCCACAAAAATTGCACAATTTACAAATGAAAATGCAGCATATTTCCTGGTTACACATGTTCCCATGTGACCTGAGAACCAAACTTGTTATTTTTCATCCCATCAATCTTTCCAGTAGGAGGGAATCTTCAGTTACATGATGCCTGACTTTAAGCTAAGCAACATTTGTCTTCAACACATGTCCCTGGTGAAACTTGTGCAAGTGCTCTGCTGCCTTCTGGCAACAGATGCATGGCAGGAAGACCATTTACCTTGATGACCAGAGCCTGGAGTTACTCTGAAGTTCTGACAATTACAAAATCACCTCTTCTTTTATGCAAAAAGACCAATTTGTCTATAAAAACAGTAAGGCATGGTGATTGCTGAACACCCTCCTGCTGTTTTTGCAAACTCCTTTTCAACCTTTATCCAGTCTTTACATATTTGAAGATTTGGTTGCTCTCAGTGATTTACACTGTCATTTCTCCAGGCCAGAAGAACGACTTGCTTCATTAAGCATTAAAAATTTGCCATATCATTTCCTTTAGCCAAGAATATCTAAAAAGAAAGTTTTGCTACTTAAAAGAATGCTATTTAAGTATTGAAGTTGTGAAGAAATATGAATATTTCTTAAACTTAAAATCTTAACAAATATTTCTGAATATTTGTTAAGAGTGTTGCTATGTTTTCTATATTAAGGTACACCGGAACATTATGTCATTATGTTAAAAGCTTTTAAATACTTGTCTTTTACCTGCTGCAATAGCTTTACTCTGGGTTTATATACCACCACTGACAGAGCAGAGGTATTAAGAAACCTTTTACTTTTTACAACAGATTCAGTATTTAAATCTTTTCAATTTTAAATCAATGCATTATTTAAACTACATTAACTGTTAATTCAATTCATACTTTGAACTTATGCCAGTATTTAACTGTATTACATTTTCAATACCAGAGGAAAAATTACTTTTTCTTTGGTCAGAAATATAGTCCTTGCAAATACACCAAGATATTTTAATTATTAAGTAAAATGCAGTTGATTTTTAACAATTTTCTAAAATTATATTTTCTACATAAACCATTTTTAAAAAATAATTTCTCAAAAGATACTATTACTTTCCAGTGCCAGATCCAATCATTAATCATCCCTGTGTGAGCCATTCCAACCCAGTGTCCCTTCAGACTGCAAAACCGTTCAAACTATGTTTGTTAAAAATAAAGTGGACATTAGCATATCTCTCAGGAGCACTGTTTAACCTTAATAACTAAGCTGTTTATTGAACCTGAGATCACACTGTAGGGGTTTATCTGGACATTTGTTCCAATAAGATAAGATTCAACACCTGTGGCAGTGCAATTTGAAATTTGTTTTCTTAATTTCCTTTTCTCAAACAAGGGCAAACTCTCTCCTGCTGCACAAACACAGAAATACAACAGCTATCAGCCGACTCTCAATTTGAAGGAACACTCCTAAACCAGCACAATTCTCCCAGTAGGGGAGATGCAGCCAGCCATTGTAAAAGAACTATGCATAAAATCCCCTAGAAATTCCACCTCCCACCAAAAAATCTCAACCGCAACACACAAAAGAGTGTATAGCAACATAACTGAAGCATGGGATCAATCTCACCTAAACCTAATTAATAGCCTCTCCTACAGCAGATTTCAGCTAATCCAAATTAGACTTTTTCAGTACGTTGAAAGTAATTCCATTTAAGGAGTGGCTCCAGTTACTGGTTTCCTTTGGATCTCCTTGTTATCTTGCTGGTCGTTATACATTACTGCTTTTTGTAGGGTGTGTTTTTTTAATTTCTAACTGTCTGATATAGCACTGTGGAGCAGCCCAGTAAAGTAACTTTTTTTATAGCATGAAACTGAGAATTTTTTTGTCACAAGTTCCAGAAGGCAGCATGAGGGCATTACGGGATTGTCGTAAGGCTCAGGAAGTGCATAGGCCACAGAGAGTCAAGGCTGGTGCAGTCCTTTTTATACCCTGTATTGGGAATGGCCCCTCAAATCTCCTCCCTAAACAACTCTTGGGCACTGTCTTGCAAAGAAAGGTGGCATGGGCCACAACCGTGCCAGGAATGTGCGTTGAGGATGAGCAGCACTCCTGTTCTCAAGCCCACCCTATGGCCATGCTTTATTAAGCAGTACAGACGTAACCAGTGACGAGGTCAAAAGCAGATAGCTGGATAAACCCGGCGGCTCAATGAAAAAGAGAAGTAGGAAGAAGTTAGAACTTTTCTGAGAAAAAAGTAAATATGGGATGCATGAAGACAAAGAGTGAAATAAAAAGGCAAGCATATTTAGCAAAACATATGCAAAGCCAATAAATCAACTCACAACATTAATCAGACTCTCCAAATCAATTTATCTCTTCTATGAGAGTCTCACATGTGGAATACATAATAAAGAAGAGTGCAACCAACTCATTTACTTGAAAATGACACAAGGTCTACATGTGCACCATCAGTAGCATTTGTAATGTTTTGAAATGCAGACAATAGTTTGGATCAGACCTTACTATTTTTCATACATACTGTGGCAGTCATGTCCTCAGTCTTCATTATTTGAAAAGGCTAGTTAAGTAAGTGTCTGATATCAATGTTTTTCCTATTCGACATCCTGAAAAATTTGGAAACAGATGTGAGATTATAAACGGCTGTCCCTTTGTGGTCCCCTAGTAGACGGGGCACCTTTTTTTAAAATCTTGGTGTGATTTTGGTTTGTTTTGATTTTCTTTGGTTTACACACAAATAAGAATCTTGCATGTGGAACACAACTGAGAGCATATTTTCAAATATGAAGAATCAAGATCCTAAATATATTAAAAGTCAAAAAAATATGAAGAAATAATATGGTAAAGATTACACTTATTTTCAGTTTTAAGTATTTCTGACCTGTTTTCTTAGCAGTCCCCTTCTCTGTTACCATCAGTGACAAACCTGTGCAAAGCAGGTTTACAGACTGCTTCACTTGTGAATCCCAAAAAAATCAGAAAGTACAAACTCTAAAGACAAAAGCAGCTTAAAAACTTGCTTTTTAACAGGAAACACTGATGCTTCTGTGGTCTCCATACAGATTACTTCTTCAAAAGATCCTGACACATGGAGAGGATGTGACAGCTACGCACAAACTGGCATGGTGAAACACACAAACTGACACCTAACAGTATTCATGTGCTTGCATGTGTATGCACGTGTATACACAACTGTCTACCTATCCGTCTGTTTGCCTGTCATCTACCCATTCCCAGAGTCTCTAAACAAATTATCTGTTCAACTCTCTCCAATCATAGCTTACATTTTTGGTGTATTTGTTAGTTTTATGGGGCCAGTACTGTGCTGTGTAGGGAAATTTTTAGACGACTTTGTGGTAGCACTTTAGAGACATTAAATACTCTCTATTAAATGTTAGCAATCACCTTTTACTATGTCCTCATACTTGAAGTCTTGATTGCTAGTTTCAAAACAATGCACAGTTAAATTCAAATCAAGGTTGAAATGACAAAGTAGAAGTGGATCTAGAAGCCTCCCAAATGTCACTTCATATTGACTCAGCAGCAAAGTGGTAAGCCACCTGATGTGCACAATCAAAGGCAGCAGACATGATATCAGCTACATAAAACGTCACATTCTGAGCATGCCGGCTTGATAAGCACATCTTTCACCTTTCACCAATTTGTTTGTTTAGTGGCCTTCAAAGCTGATCTAAGAAAAATATCTTCTCTTTGATTTAACTGAGGATTACTTGTTCCATCATCTCTATCAAAAAATTTTCATGTCTGTCAGGACAGCTACCCATTTGGGAGTATATTTGGGAGTACTCATTTGGGAGCAATACTTGAAGGTATAAAAATGTATGAAAGTCAAATGACCTTCCAGAACCCATAAGGTAGTAACTTCTTTTCTGTAGGATTACCTAATTGAACATGAAGCATTTGGCAAGCGTCAAGACTGGAAAGGGAAATGGAACAAGGTTCGTCAGGGAAAAGAGGAACACTCCTTAAATCACGATATGGCCTCTGATGGCATAATATGGTTTGGAACTGAGTTTAGTGCTACCCTGTTTAAATTCACATCTGAGAGCTTTACACCTTTTGGAAAGTTTGGTCATTTTCAGGCATAGTTTCAGTCCTTAAAAATAGCAGCAAAATAAATTTAGTTAATTTATATGTATAACACCATACACAATGGCGTGCGTATGGACAGAAGTCCCTGGTTTAGACACGTGACGCCTCACATATCTTATTTGGGAAAGAACTTCACGGTACATCTGACTGTAAAGCACTGACACACGTTTCCCTAAAACAGAGAAGAATTTACCGACATGCGTCCACTTGAATGACTTCTGATTGAAGTTCAGAGTCATCTTTACTTTAAGCATTTTTGCATATGCTTTCTTCGGTGGGAATACTTTTCTTAATCAGGATATATATCAGGATATTTATAAATACTGTGCTTCCAGCTCATTTATAAAGTGGTCATCTGCTAATCTAAACTTTTAACTTCTTAAAATGTGACCTTTTCACAAAGTTATTACAAGTAGTTAATAAACATATTCTGCAAGTTAAGCTCTGTGCAAAATATGAGTTTATAACTTTCCCATTTATTCCATTAATCCCCAATTACTCAAAGTTTTCCCTGTCTCAGTGATAGAAACATTTATATCTCTAGGAAATAATGGTTTCTGTCCTTTCAAGTACACTCACCACATTCAGGAGGTTACGAAACTGTATTAAGGAACCTATGCTTAAGAATGAATAATTTTCCTGGATTACATTCTAATTACAGAATGTTCAGAAACTCTTTTACCTTAAGCCTAGCAGCAAACCACTGCATGCTTTTGAATACATTTTCATGGACAAAAATACCTCAGCCTCAGCTATTAGAATATTAACAGCATAAGATTAACATTTTTTAATATAAATTTTAATAATAAGAAACCTTTTTTCCTAAACTTGCCCTGTTTTAAAATAACAGTTCACAAAACCACTAATATCTACAACACAAAGAAAAATAATTGTGTAATGAATCTAAAACAAACTTTATGTTGTACTGTGCATACATCAGATGGACCCTGTCAACTAATATTTATCTAACAAATAAACTCTTGAAAAATAGGTATTTGTTTTTTTAATTGTTGATGAGACATAATTCTGGTAGTGTTATTCACAAAGAAGTCGGTGTCATGTATAAAGCCTGGAAAATATGGTAGGAATTAAAATATTTTAACATTAAAAAGATTGCTAGATGCTGAACCACTCAAAATAATTAAAGAAAACACTAAAAATAAATAAGGTTTCTTAGGCATAGATGACCTGTCTTTAAAAATAAACATAATACAGTTTTGAAAAAAACACAATAGACAACAATAATGAAAGCTCATTGTCCCACATTCAGTGAACCACCCTTACAATACTTAGCTTTTCTGATGTCTAAAGAGGAGGTAAACACTGAAGAATTTCTTACTGGGATTATGTAAGAAATTATTCTATTAATTAACATTTTCCTGTAAATGTTCCATATCTAACAACAAAATAACCCTGTTATTTTGAATTAGAACTCTCACAAGTTTGGTTCAGACAACCACGGTAACAAAAGCAATTTGTTGACAGTGTAACTATCAATTCTCAATCATATTTTTCCCAAGAAAGAAATACAAATTTTTTTTTGTCCTAAAAAATTTCTCTCTCTCTCCATAAACACTTTTGCTCCCTATGTGGACCTAGCTTTTGACACCTCTAACTTTCTGTTGTTTGCAGTGATCTTTCTATCACTTTCTTCTGACTTTTTCTCCAATTTGTGCCTTACAATGAAGAGGAAATCGAAGGCTAGAGAGTGTACATTAGGTAAATTTGCAGAATATAAAGCAATGAGACATGAAGTCTTCCATTATTCCTACAAAATGTATGTGGAGAACAATAAATGTAAATCTTCAGCTTTCACATTAATTTTCATTCCTCATATCTATAAAGGCTTATTTTAAACAAATCCGTCCTTCATTAAATTAAACACATCTTCCATTAAAATTAATAGAATGTAAATGTTGTTCAGATTTTTCTGAAAAAAACCCCACAACCCAAAGTTAGTCCATATTCAGTTTTACAGTTCCTAAACCACAATGAAACAATACAAAATAAATGCTGCTAAACAAAACTTCAGTCCAGCTGGAGAGACATTACAACAACAAAACACTGTAATCTTTAAAAACCAGACTATTTCTGTATGTAAAATTTATTTCTTTTGTATATCCTTCCATATTATTAGAGTTTTAATCCAAAATTTCCAGCACAGCACATATACATAGAACATACAAACTCCATCTCAATGATAGTAGAGTACATATAGTAAACTTTGTAATTCTACTGGTAATTTATTATCACACACTGCACTCCAGTTCATAGCTGGTCTCTGCTCCCAGAACTTCAGGGGTTATGAAGAAGGGGTTAGGGGTTATGAAGGCGTTAGGGGTTATGAAGAAGGTACATGAAGAGTTCATTTCTGGTAAAAATTTCCCTTGCATCTGCAGTTGGTCTGTAGACTTGCAGCATATGCTTGCACACAAAACTGACTTATTCAAGCATTTTCCCTGCTGGTGGAAATCCAGGCTGACTCCCCATGGTACCTACTTGCAGGGTGGGTGGAGGGTGGATGCCCTGGCAGCTGTCTCTGTACTTATGCACGGTACATGCCAGGAAGCAGGAAAGGGTGCAAATGCCACGTCAAGCCAAGATGTGGGTGTTCTGTCCTGAGCTACAAGGACAAACCGAACTCCAGACCTCCCCTTCAGGGTCCAAGGTGTTTAATGGAAAAGTAAACCGGTGCTTCAAAATAAATAATAAACCATGAAAAGGTTTTTTCTCCATGAGTATATTCTCATAGTCCACCCTGATTCACAAGGAAGACAACGGAAAGAATGAGTGCATCATGGAAACAGTTTTCATGTTTATGTGTAAAAGAAAAGAGAACAAATAGCTTAAAGCACAACCCGATAAAGACATTTACGTCTATAAAGATTTTTCTGTTCATAGACAGAATGAAACTACTTTATCCTAACTTCTTATTTAAAGTTTTGATAATACGGTCTTTTGTCCCTTACCAATCATACAGAGTTTGGCAACGTCTTCCAAAACCAGAAATAATAAAGCAATTCAACCCAGGCACCAAGGAAGTGGGGGGTAAAAAGCAAAGCTGGGGACTCAGCTATATATCTATCTTTATTCTTCTTCTTATTGTTAAAGTCCCCATGGAAACTTAAAAAGAAATCAATTAGTATAAACTGATATATAGATATATGCAATTTTTTAAATATGATTTTAGATATTTATAAATCTACTTGTGCTCTCGCACATACTTTAAGATTTTTGTTTAAGTGATAAAAAAAGGCCTGGAATTATTCAAAGAACCAACAACCATCGTTTGGTACTTTTTTTTCTTGAGAATTATTAAAATAAAGATGAAAAATAGTCACATTCCACATTTACTGATGGTGTGCCCAAGCCTTTCTTCCTCTGTGGACATGGGAAGAGAGAAACAGAAGAAGGGGAAAATAATATGGTAACTGCACAGACATAAACCCTATAATTGTGAAACAGAAAAATTTTATCAATTTCATTTATCAATACATTTATCAATAAATGTAATCAATAAATTAATCAATATATAATAAATTCAATAATATCAATATATAATAAATTAATCAATAAATGTAACTTCCCTTTCAGTTTGCATTTATCTGCAAATAAAGTTCATCATTTTAAGCTGGCACATGCATATTTATCGTGTTCTTGGACACCTATGGAAAAAAATATCTCTGCCTACGAGATTCTGAACTTTTCTCTGTGACATGCAACAAAAGGCTGCTATTCTTTCTACTTGTTTAGTCATGAACACCAGAAGAGATTGTTACAGTTCCCAAGCTGGCTAGGAAAGAGACAGAGAGAAGAATTTAGGTGAACCTAGGTGTATTGATTTCTGCAAGCATTTGCACACATTTTTTGCAGTTGCAAACTCAACTTCCCTGGGACAACTTGAAAGAAAAATTACCTATCTAGCATACAGTTTGATACAATCTTTTTCTTGTACTATTTTCTCGCTAAAGTATAGGACAGATCATTGTACCTTTCCACGGTGTCTGATCAACTTTCTGTATCCTTCCTGTCTTTATCACTTCTCCCTTTCTCTTTGCAGAGTTTTTATCCTTTCATTTGTATGTTTCAAGTAAGAAGTTTTTCTAGTTTTTTTGTTTTTTTGTTTTTTTGGGGGGGTTTGTTGTTTGATTTTTGGTTTGGGTTTTTTTTTTTTTTTGGTAGCTTTATCAGCTCTTGCCCATTCCATTATTCTCTCTGATTTTTTCACAGACGTTATTAAATATTTTTGGTGTCATCTTTCTCCTTAATCTGAGCAATTAAGTTTGAGCCAGATAAACACCTCACATGTTCTTTAAATAGATTTCCTAGTATTTCTCAACAGCGAACTTAACTGAAACCACGATCCCATTTTCTTAATCTGTCTAGCTTTCTTTGAGGTTCTGCCCATTCTTTTTTCTTCTTGAACAACCTGAATAAATTTGTATGACCTCCAAATATGGAGGTTTTTCTTCTAAATTACTAGTCAGACATTATTGATCTTCTGAATCTTGTCCCTTACACCCTACTGCTAACAGCCACTTATGAAGGGCTTCAAGGAGTCTCTTTCAAAGTGAAAATGCAATATGCCATCAAGTTTCTCTCATTCACCACTTCAATCTATTAAAGGTCTTCAAAAAAGAATTGGGAGAATGTTTGGTTTTGGTTTTCTCTATGCGATGCTGATAGCACATCATAGTATAATGTTTATCTCTTTCATAATTTCACTCTACCTCAGCATTTCAACTGCTGAACTGCTGCTTAATTAAGATTCACTAATGTTCCCAGAAAAAACCAAACCAAAACAAAAAAACCACAAGGTCTATATATAAAATTTTGTGAAAGAAACCTTTTTTGATACAGAAAAGACCTACATACATATAAAACAGGGAAAAGAATATATCGTGCTACAGTTAGACAGCTCAGGAAGATGTTTATTTTGTGAGCTCATGCTTTGCCTAGTGAAATTTAAAGAATGGCAATAAATAAGTCATTTCAGTCAGAGGACTAAGATAGGCATAAGAACATATGCAGTAACATAAGGATATAAAGCAAAAGAGTGACATCTGAAAATAATATTGCCTCAGCAATCAGAGCTAGGCAGCTACTGTCTTAGGCACACATTAAGGAAAGTCTATGCAGCCTTCCCCCCTTCCCCTCATTGTTTTCCTTCTAATTCTGATAATTTCTTTTCTATACAATGGCTTTCAATTGTTAGTACTGAACATTAAAACAGTTTTGTCTTATTCAGAAATGACACCTAGTGCGGTTTCTTCGCACTGTGTTTTAAAGAGCAATACTAATAGTCTGCTAAGATTCACTGGAGCTCTAGTGTTAGCTTTAAGTACTGAAAAAGTGTATATTTTTACATGAATTTTGAAGCTTTTGCCAAAAATCTGGCATTCTACATCCAATGATGAGTCCAATGTTCTCATTCCCACAGAGACTATTTTCTCTCTAGATGTCTGAGGGCTGGTTCTAGTCCAGCTTACACAGATAAAATGAGTATGTCATAATAAATTAACTTAATAAATCTGCTTTAACTTCCACAGTTACCTTTGTTAAACAAATGAACACTATTAACAGCAAAATCACAGGTTAGAGGGAAAATATCTAAAAATTCTCAAAGAAAGTAATTCACATTTACATTATTATTACTCTTATAGATGTCTGTAAAACTGACACCTCGGTCCTACTGAAAGAAAAAGAACCATTCACTGCCTCATGCCTACAACTAGGCCACATTTTTATATTTTCAAAACCAAACTTCTCCTTTCTGCCTACATGCATATGCATGTATAGAGAAATATGTACATATTTGGGTGGTGCGGTCTTTGTGATGCGCTTACCTTAACTAAATGAGTCCTGAATGATTCAAGCCCATTCTGCACTTCCTAAATTAGTCTGGATGCATCTTCAGGCTATATGTAATATGGGTGTAATAGGTATTTCACAAGCCTTTTCAACATACTCAGCACACCACACGTAGCATTTCTCTTGCCATGTGACACCAGCTTTCATCACAGTCTTAAGAGAGGTGACTTCAATTTTAGGGTATGAAACACTGCAGCAGTATTTTTACAATTCTTTAAAAAATAATATTTTTACATGAAATGGACAAGCTAAATGGCTTCCTTCATGCCTGTCAATTTTTTGATTCAATGGCAGGAAGCCGAAAGTATGTGCTGTGAGTGGAAAGGCATGGCAACCTTCCTGCCTGTTGGAGCAATCCTTAGACCAGTCTGCACAGAGCCCCTCCTGACTCTTATCTGCAGACAGACACAGTTGGTCCACTCCAAAAGGGACTCCAGGAGCAATTCTGCATGCATGAAGTGTGAACAATCAGGAAGAACAGGTTTCTGGACTGAAAAATTGAATGATTCAAACTGACAGTGTAGGTGCAGTCTTTGTGAGAGCAGCATAAATCCACAGCACTGGCAGACCGAACTCCTTTCATCACATATCACTCCTGTGTGAGCTTGGAAGAAGGCTATAACAGGTGACTCCAATCAGAATTAAAAGGGTATAAAGTTCTCCTCAAGACCTCATTAGATATGCATTATAAGTATATATTTAGCTATCATTGTCTTGCAACAATTACAACATCTTTTACAGAATCTATAGTGATACGACACAGTATCTGAAAATTAACTAGCCCTTTTAAAGATATGGTGTTCTAAATACAGTTGCAACAATATTTGACATTTAATATTTAATTTCTAACAAAGGGTTAATATTTAATTTCTAACAAAGTCTTATTCTGCCAGTTACGGTTATTCAAGATACACCAGTGTCCACAGCAATCAGCATTTTACACCTTTCTAAACACTTCCTTCTTAGAAGCAGGATAATGACAAACTGGAACTGTGGAGTAATCATGAAAAGGGAAGATGAATTCAAGCAGCTGCTGCAGAAATACACAGCAACCACTCAAGCAGCTGAGCAGTGCATATTAAGTAAAAGGCAGGCAACTAAAATAAAATGTTTTCAACATTTTTGAAATGTTCAACTGTTTTCACTGCCTGTGTGTGTAAACTATTGATACTGCATAGCGAAATGTATCTAAGAAACAAAACATAAGGTTAATTAAATTGTTCTGACAGCTTCTTTAGCTTAGAAGCAGTAGCAGTTTAGGAAGAAATGTTTACATCTCCCATTTTCTCTTGATCTCCAGCAGCTTTATAAACATCTTGGGGCATGCACAATTTTTTCTACCTCATAGTAAAGGTAGCATTTGAAAATCATCAGGAAAAAAAAAAAAAGAGTTCATTCAGGCAAAGAACTGAAAATGTGTTCTAAAATTAATGACTCGAAAAATCAATGCATTAAGTGAATACAAAAGTATCAAAAGCAATCAAAAGAAAACAGAGCACAGAAAAATAGTCTGGAAGTCATTGAAACCTACAAAATGCTCTAAAATCTGAAAAGTAGGGTTATTACAAAATTCTGGGACGATGAGAACATAGCTATTTAACAAAAACTTTGAAAACCAAGAAGGAAATATTCTATTGCTTTGATCCAATTGAGACTGAGCTTTCTTTTGTTTCTGTACGCATCTCATGGATCAGAAATGACAGACTTTTGAAGACTTAAGAGGAAATGCTAAATGAACGAAAAGACATGAAATCCTGCCAAAGGAGGTGGCCTGAAATACTTATTTTCTGTTTGGTTGAAACCTGAAGAATATCCTTTCTAAAACCACATCTCTGGAATGAAATAACAAAACTATCATTCAGAATAATTTAAAGAAGACTGAAAAGAATTTTAAAATATCTTCCTGTGATTGAAGTTGAAATTAACTTTCTGACAAGTTGGCAAAAGAAACTCTGGGCCCTTTTCATGTTAATTTGGCAAATATAAATCATCTAAGTAGTAAATGTCACTATTTCATACAGCAACTGTATCTCTAATGTTGTTCCAATGCAGAGAAGTTGGAATGGTTCCCTTTTGTTTTAAAAGAGCACAAACATGGAGCCTTACCCAAGAATCTTGAATACCATCAAAATCCTTATGTTAGTATCTTCAACTGCTCTACTAGTTTTACTTTAGGGGATGGTATAATACATATGCAATAATAATTTATGACAACAGCAACTATTCAATGGGTGAGTGGGGTTACAGAAAAGCCAATGTATTCTGGAAGATGCTTAACTTGATTTGGGAGAATGAAGAAGAATATGTGTCTGGTGGGGTCAGGAAATTGAAATCAGATCATTTGTCCTGCTCTGTGCAGTAGAGATACAGAAGGCAATGCTGTTATATTGACAGAGGACTTGGATGGTCTGGGAGCACTGACATCTTCACATAGGTACCATATCGGGAAGAATTTATCATCTTCTCTGTCTTCACTGTTCCTTACCTGACTGAAAGAAAGTCTGTGCAACAAGAATTATTCTCCTCTAGGCTGTACCACTACATAGCTCTTGCACCTGCCTTCAAAGCATGGATCACAGAGCCTGATCAAGTAGGTACAATACATTCATAATTGCCTCCTTCAGACGATAGGCAAGCAGTAGGATGTAAACTCTATTCTAGTGCTCTGTGTGTGTGTGTGTAGAAACACATTATTTTTGAGTTAAAGACCAGACTCTGCAAAACTAAACATCCATAGTGATTTCAGCCTCAGAGAATGCAACACAGCCAAGAAATACTGCTTTTAGTAGAATGTGTTTTCCAGTGTATGTACTGGAAACCATTTTCTATTCCTCTTTGAATATTAGTTCTGATATCACTTGCACATATTTGTGAATTATATTGCTTTAATCAGTTCCAAAGTTCACAGCAAGTATGAGGACACAAGAGCTATTTTGTAAACAGAATGTCTCTCAGTGGATGTGAAGAAAACATAGATGAATAGTATTCAGGAAGCCCTGTAGGTGTCATCATGTAGGAACTCTCTCCAAATGAAGGGAGGGTGCAAAGACGCCTAGAAATTCTATGGTAATACCTGTTTATTATTTTTATCAGCCTGGAAACTCAGTGGTTCGTCTTTCACGGTCCTCAGGCTCTCTGAAACAAAGACTGAGTGGCCTTCATTCCTAAGGCATGCCAAAACCAGGATGTAGAGAAAGTCTGGACAGTTACATGCAAAGGTCATATATTGGTGCTAGATGTTCACACCAATGGTGGTCATGTCAATAAATCTGTTTCTCTTTCTGGC
Source organism: Limnodromus scolopaceus (assembly GCA_028565335.1). Lineage (NCBI taxonomy): Eukaryota > Metazoa > Chordata > Aves > Charadriiformes > Scolopacidae > Limnodromus > Limnodromus scolopaceus. Next base: position 157,124,500 of record JAOXNO010000001.1, read on the forward strand.
CTGGACCCTGTTCTGACTTCAGACCACCCAAGGTATTTCCAAAGCAAATCTTCAAGCAAAGACAGATATCGAAAACCAGTCTGTCATTGCCCCTTCCTTTTTTTTCCTAGATTTTCCCAACAGATTTCCCATATCTGCTTCTACTGCATGTCTTCACGACAGCCTGAGATCCCAGTTCCTGGTATGTCAGAGCTTTTTGGCTCCTAAACATAATCACTTTAAACTAAGCATGTTCTCCCCTGAGTTACAGCAGTTTGTGAATGCCATAGATATGAAAAATTCAGAGTGGTAAAAGAAGTAGTATTATTTTTAGAAATATGTTCCAGTTGGTTTTCTGACATAAAGTCACTAAAAATGTAAATTGAGATTTGATGGTCAACTTTTTGTTGCAAACATGTAACACAACATCTAGTTGTGTCTGTCTCTCTCTTATATTTCACATGTATACATATGACCCCTTGTTGTAAGAAGTTAAACGGTTAACATGACTATTTCAAGAGAAGAATACTACATTGCATTGATTCGTCTGGCACATGGTACATTTGGTTTTTAGACTTCATTTTCATTTTGATATATGACATTAAAATAACATAGGGCTGATACAAGAATCTGAAATTTTCATGTCCTGTACCTAATGGGCATCAGGAAAAATTGTGGTGTCTTTCTGAATCTGCTTCAGCAGCTGTCTACTCAGCAGGAGGAACAAGCTTCCACATTCCAGTAACTGCTAATTACCACTGATGCACAGCCCTTCCTTCCTGCACCACCACCTCATTTCAATGAGATGTGGGAATGGCTGCACCCCCAAAAGGGTGTTATCTCTGTCTTCAGGTGAGTCTCAGCTGGGGACATACCTTTTGCTGAAATTCAGGAGCTTTACCTAGTATGGATAACAGGGTTTGCTTTCAGATTTCTACTCCATATTTTATGTCATCCCATCTTCTCATGGCTTTATAGTTCTTTTTAATATAAATGTGTCTTTTGACTCCTCTAAACCCTATATCAGGGTTTCATGTTTAATGCTTTATATTTAATATATTTACTAGCAGCCACATTCTTTGGTAGAAAACCTTTTTTTACAATCCAGAGTGACACATCATCAGTATGTAAAAGTCCATTCTGCACTGTCTTTCTTTTCTAACTGATCCAACATGAAGCAGTCAAAAGATATTTAGGGATTGACATTGACGTAACTTTGCCACAAGCAACCGAAGCAATTACAAGACCTGGGTTGGGTGCAGCTGAAATACCTTGATAAGAAAGCAATGAAAAATGACACATCACACAAACAGAATGGTTTCATCAGCCCAACACTAAATCAACATATATGTTTCTGGCATTCCACATTCTTTCGATAATAGAATAATCAAACAGAGAGGAGGACTGATATCCCCAATTTTTCCTGACAGGCTGGAAATGAACTAAAGTAAAGCACGCCTGTGCACTGTCATTTGGCTGTATTTTAACCAAGACGGTTTCAATTTAGTGCTCCATAAACCACTTCATATTTTAGTCTGGCTTGCCTGTGGTTGGTATAAGATAATTTGTTTGTTGGATTTCTCCTTCATTCCCCGCAAAAATCAGTATTTTCTATAACTGTTGAAATCAGGAAGCGTATCATAACAACAACAACAACAACAGAACAAATAAAATTTGGAAAACTGGTTACCTGATTTTCTGTGCCTTGTGCAGGCAGCATGTCTGAACAGTGGTAGGAGTCAATGAGAGAAACACGATATTCTGGCCACTTAGGCAGAAAAGGCATCTCTATACAACAAAATTTGCTGTTTCCCTCCTCCCAGTGAAAGAATGAGATCTATCCACAAGAAAGTATTAATTTCTGAGACATTTCAGTTTACAGAAAAAAATGGTATTTGCTAATTTATTTCTCTTCCCAAGGTTAACCACAACTATCATTAGATGAGTAAGCTGATTTTATACTTCTCAGAAGAAATTTAGCATCTCTAGTATTTCACTGTAATTTTCTCTTCCTGTTCACTTACAATACCGGCAAAGTCCCTTCAATAACATATGCAGATGAAATGTCTTATAACCCCTCAAACGCTACCACATATGACAATTACAGGAGTTCTTGTGAAGCAATAAGGTATTTTATTCAAATACAAAAGGCACGCCTTACTTCTTACAGTATTTCCGCCTCTTGCCAGGCAAAAAAAGATCTTTTCAATTACTGCATCATTATGCAGTGATTTATCAGCTACAATGAATAATGAAAACCCTATATTAGAGAAGGTTTCCAAATCTGTGAGTGGTAGAAGCCATGCAGCATGGCGCTTGCAAAATCATCCTTCCAAGTTGCAAGGATCAAGACTGAGAAATGGAGGAAAATCTAATAAGTCTCTAGAATCTGTACACTGAAGATAAACATTTAAAGACAGAGTGCAAGAGAAGGGCAAAGTATTTTAAGTGTGTTTCATAAGAAAAGTGAAAAATTTCCATTTGATTCAATGTCTTAATAATGCTACTGCACAAATCTTCATGAAAGAATCCTAAAATACAGTAAAATATTCTGACACTACAAATTTCTTTATAACAATATTTTTACATTTTTTTCTTTTGAAATCAAGTGTGCAGGTCTTCTAGGCATTGCAGTAGGAAAGTGCATGGTAAACACTGCACAGATTTTGACAGCTGTCTCTAAGAAGGTATTTTCCTGTTTATTGCATTATGCTGCTATATAAAAAGAGAAAACCACCAACCTTCTTATAAGGAGAGTAATACTTCAAATTCAAGAACGTAAGACATAGAAAGTCCCATAAACAAAGCTGAAAAAACCTTTAAAAGATATATATCTGCCTTTAGCAGAAACCAAGTGGTTGATATCTCCCAGCTACGCAACCTACTGAAAACACTGATTATAACAGGAACCTTTAGTCAGCTCTGTCTACAGTAAAAGCAGCCAGCAATGATACAATGCCTAGTACTCAGTTTATTTATATGTAACCTCTTTATATTTACCTTTGTATACATAAGCAGCTATTGATTTCTGCTGAAGATTCAGTGAACTGACATGCCCATTGCTTGGGCACAAAGCAACATTAATATTATATCTTGAGATTGGACAGGAGTAAGAGACAATCTCTGTCACTGTTTATTACATTATCAGTTACAATGGAAGAGTTTTTTTCTTTTCTAAAATGTTCTTGCCTCAGTGCACCAATCTGGTGTACAGGATTTATGAAAAAGAGTTTTAAAAAGGGGGGTTGAGAGAATTCTTAACATCAGAGATGAAAATAATTTCTGCTATCATTTATTCTAGAGGCTTCTTTTATCATCATTATTATAATCTTTCCCTTTTGTGCAATGATTATGATAACATCCTGTAGTTCTAGTTCAACCTCTTGAGATTTATATTCACCACACAGCTTGTTTATATTTTCAGTGTTAATGATTTCACTACTATGTTGAGCAATGTTTAAAATTCCCATTTATGCTTCATCTACTGAAAAATTCTCATGACAGACAGTGATATAAGATATGAAGATATTTAAAGTCAAAAGTACAAGATCACTACTGGACTGTATATTGAATAGCAGTGTAGTTTTCCTTCACAGAAAAGAATCCCAGGAAATTATGATAAGTACACTCAGCACAACAAAGGAAAAGTGGCTCATGGCAAGATGTAGGTAGATAATTTTAAGCTTGAAAAGGGCACAGAAAGGAGAAGGAAAGCGTAAGTCCTCCATCCTATGATGGAGGAGCAGAAGAATCTCTCTAATACCAACAATAGCTTCAAGGGGTAGCCCATGCTCTATTCTGGCTAATTTATATCCCTGACTGCTATGGGTCTGATCACTTTGCTCTTGGCATAATTCTTGCAGCAGCCCAACTCAATTTGGAGAGGAAAGTGATAATACAGTGAAAATGAGTCTGGACCTGACCTTTAGGCACCTAAAGTCTGCTCTGGGCATGCTGTTTCCAACATATGGGGACATGTAAGCTAACCAGTTAAAACTGAACTGGTAACTTCAACTCTCCTCATAGTCTTTGAAAACATACATTGATCTAAAAGCCAATTATTTTATTCCAAAATAAGGGTCCAAAAAGTGGTAGGCTTTTAGAGATGTCTACCTTAAAACTTCCAGTCATTAGCTGAAGTTCAGAGATCAAATTTTTAGGCATCTTTTAGGGTTTCTGACTGCTACCATTAGAGCTACAGAAATACTCTTATTAAAGACTCCCCACACAGTGGCTGCTTTGCCCTTTACCACCTTTCTGCAGCATGTTTTTTACAGGACAGTTTATATTAATGTATACTTATATATTTATATATACTGTCCCACGATATTTAGGACCAGAAACAGGTGTTTGGTATTGAGAATACAGATTTCAGGTTTTCTTCCAAAACCTTATTCTCCCATGAATTTGGAACAATACCTTCAAGTCAGATAATTCTGCACACTGGAAAAATGATCAGTACATTCATGAGAACTATTAGGTAATTTAGGAAGAGTCTTCCTTGGTCTCTTCTGATAAAAATGTGCTGTTATTCATAAAGATGATCCCCTGAATCAAGTAGTTCAAGACTAGAAAGGTATGTGAGAGCTAAAAAATGGAAAAAAGAATAGGAAATGACCTAGTGCTAGGTTGTTTTAGTATAGCCAGAAACCTCTCTTGCTAACAGAGAAGGCATCCTTTGATCCTGACACTTAGTAGATAAATAGAAAAATTGCACAGCCCATTACCTCAAATTTGTATAACAATTCCTATAATTTCCTATCAATTATTAATTTTTATACTATTATTAATATTATTGTAGGCACTCAGATTCACCTCACCCACTGGAATTGTTTGAACAAATTACCACATTGACGCAATTTGGCACAGCTATTTTGCTTTGAAACTTATTAACACAATTTGAAGAAAATCTACCATATATTCCAAGAAAATGTTAAATGTATTTATCATTTTCATCAGCAATTTGACAAACATACAGTAGGGATGTTATTTTTAGGCAGTTAATTAGTTAATTTTAATGGCTACACTGATTATTCCTTATCATGGTATTTCCAGGGAAACTCAGATCATTATAATATAGGCTAAGAGATAATTTCTTTTGGTCATTTAGCATGGGATTTCTGACCTAAGATATCTGCAATATAGCTTATATCTATCCTAGTCACTGCAGAATCCTTGTATAGTCGATGGGGAGAAACAGGCACTGTAATCCTATAGTCAAATTTAGAAGTCTATTTTAGGATGCAGTGAATCACACTGTAGAAGTTCTGTTGTTCTTCACTGATTATAAGTGGAAGTAAGTATGATTAAGTCAGATGAAGACATCTGTATTTTAGATATCTGTATTCAGTTACATGAATTCAACCCCAAATTGTGCACATACATATTTACACATCTGGATATTATTCCAGAGAACTGCATAAAAAAATCATTACCATTTCATGTCTTATTTAATGAACAGAGAGAGCTCTTGTTACTTTTCTTTAAGCAATATTTCATTATTTCAGCATTGATATCCTAATCTATGACAAACTTATTTGTGAGCACCCAATTCATACAGTTTTCTTTAGTATATCTGTATTTTTCAGTGGAGCATGGCATACAAGCGTGCAAAACATCCTGAACGGAAACAGATTATATAAAGTTGGTGCAGCACCAGGCCAAAAAAAAAACCCACCTGAGGTCCCAAAAGCAGTCTAAATTCATTAGCATGGTCCTAATTAACTGTGCTGCCCAGAAGGAGTTTTGATGAGTTAGGATTCAGTTTTATACCAGCATGACTATATTGCTTCCAGTTGTGGAACGAGTTCAGTGCTACTTTGCAGTTCCCTGGTCCATACTTAATTGTGTGGCAGAAGAAAGCTCGGCGACAGGCATAGCAAAATAGCCCACTGCACTGAAACCTAGCAACAGACAAATATTTCAGATGATACGGTCCATGTTCATCAAACTTTTCTATGGTCTTAAACTAAAAACTTGCACATTGTAGTCCTATACTTTTATTTCTCCCATATTTGTTCCATCTTGGAAATCATTGAAAGAACACATTTTCAACTGGAAGTTCTTCAGCTAGAACATTCCTATTGCTGTGAGTCAAGATCTGTCTGAAGAAAAAAGCAGAAAAAAGGATTTCTCTATTATTATGAAGCCACCAATTGATACAATTCCGATACAGCTCTGGAAAGCTCAACTGTGGATAGATGGAGGATAGAGGGTCAGACAGGATGGTGCCACTGAAGGGGGAAAGGGCATGGTTTGAGTAAGGGGAAAGGGAGTAGCTACTCCGTTTAGCTCTTCACTTTATTATTATAAAGGTATGTATGCACTCTGCATCTATAAGGATGCAACATACACAAGCCAGCTGTTACTACGCCAAGCCCGACCTATCTCTTACTCATGCAGATAAACACTTTTTCTTACTAGGACACATCCTCATGCTCATGCCTATCACATCTCAAAAGTACGGGAGGAAAGAAACTATGAGATTTCCCTCAGTAAACTAAAAGCTAAACTTTGTAAACAGTAATAAAATGAAAGATTGTCTTAAAATGAGACCTTTTAAAAGGAATCGCTTTTAAATTAATCGGTTCAAATTGCTGATACAGACCTATATAGTATTCTTTGTCTTTTTAGGGAATATTTTCATGATTTACAGTAAGTCAGTACCTAACTTGAATCTGTTCTATTGTATTTTGACAAAGCCACTGAAGTTTTCTCTATATTGTACGATTCCAAATTTAATTTGAACTGAGCAGTCTGTATAAGCAGATTTACAGAGAGGTCTGTGCTCTTAAAACCTACTGTAAAGTCTATACATCAGAGCAATTAGGAAGACTATTTTCTTAGAATAAATAACATAAAATAATTTTGACAAGTAGAAATGAATTGCAATTCATAACCTCATGCTTTGATATTTTATTAAAAAGATTTTTCTTCCAAATGTCATTACATTTAAAAAAAAACCAACCCCTATATTAGTGGGTATTTAGCCTGGAAACACTCACAGAAGGACTGTATAATTAAGGCCTGCATGAAATTCATTATAAGACTGTTTAAAGGCTTCAATTACTTCAAGTGTGTTTCCTGGTCTTTTTTGAAAACTTTATTAAATTTATCCACATATTTCAAGAATAAGTCTATTTTCCTATACTTTAATTTATTGGATTCACAGTCAACTGACAGTCCCTTTACCCACAGTGGCTTTGTACATCATTTCAAGAGAAAAAGCAGCCCAGAAGACTTCCAGGAGACTCGATTCTGGAAAAATAGTTTGAGTGCTAAAATTTCATGTTTTATCAAATAAAGTAATATATTTATTTGCAAGAAGGCCAGGAAAAATCTCCCCTCTGTTCTTACCTCTGAGGACTCCCAGATCAGAAAAAATCTTAGGTCAGAAAAGTGTTTTGTCCCCTTCTTTGTGTGATCATTCTGTTTGTATTCTCAGTAGCCAAATGTCTCATGATCAGTGGTCCAATTTTAAATTCCCTTTGACTTTTTGTTCTTATTGGAATTTCATAACAGTGCATCATGGTTGAAATATTTATTTATCTGCATTAGGGTTACAAATGAAAGCCACACAAGGTATAAAGTGAAAGTGATTTGCATAAGCATCCTTATTTTTAACCAAAGGAATTTGATATTGATTTTAAAAAATTCCATTATGCAAAATTTCACCTGATGTGAACTTAATTTTTTTAAGAATCACAATATTTTCTATAACACTGCATGGAATACAAATACTAGGTCAGTGGCATGTTGTCTACTGCTATGAAATGTTTCAGACAAAGAAAAAGCAAAGGGAACATGCTACACCTCCTCAAATTTTATCTGTCCAGAATGCAGGCCCATGCTTAGGCTTGTCATGTGTTTTACCCATCTCTTGCCATTAGTTTTAGAAGTATATCCAGGGATCATTTCTCACATTATCGAGTAGACGAGTCACTCTGAATTACAAAGGCAGCACACAGGTTTCCAATGCTGTATGAGACGCCCTGCCATACCCTGAATAGTCAGATGGGGTTAGTAGATATGATGCAAGATCTATAAAAACACCACAGAGAGATACCTGGTGTGAGAGTGGGTATCAGAGGACAGATCATGTGGCACCGGATCTTGTGGTTAGGCAATGGAACTGATCCTGGATTTTCGTTAACTACAGCTCAATTTAGACACCTAATTCAAATGTTTGTGTTTACCTTTAGACATCTCCATCCAGCTCAGGGTAATGATTCATTGCAAGACTGCAGAAGCTGTTATTCAGGATTTTAAAGAGGTGCACACAAAGCTGCCTTTCATTAGAGCACCAGAGCTCTATCAGTATGTTTTGCCTCTGAAAAGCAGCTTTCTTCCTCGCATTATGTATCAATATCACATGATACAACTCACAGAACACATAACAATGCTGACCAGACTTGTCCTGTATATCAAGACAGATTTTGAAAGATCCTTGAATAAGAAAAAAAATAATCCCAAAATGTAGTTGTGTACAGCATGCTTTTATATACATTTCAAGGTAAAGTGAAGTCTGACAGAAAACACATATTTTGAATTTCTTTTTATGTTGTGTTTAAGTAAAACTCAAGGCTTTAATTTGCAGGCATGGAATTTAATTTCCAAGGCATAAAATTTCTGCTGGGTTTATGAACAATCTGGTATTGTGATATTAAACTTCTAGTATGTGGCTTCATTCAGAATTGGTATGCAGCATTTATGTTAAACAATGTATTTCATATACGTTGAAGCTGAGTCTTGTGAAAGCAGGGTGGGCTATGATTCCATGTGAACAACAAATGATAGTGTTCAAGAATAACAATGAAGTGGATATTCATGAAATGGGATTTGATCTGTATTAGCAAAGCACATAATGACAACATTTATAGCTCCTATAATTTTTCAATCTACAGCGTAACTAGATATAACGGGAAAGGTCAAATATGTAGTCATTTACTGTCTGTAACAAGAATGATATAGTAGCTGCAAGGTCTCATCAACCTAAATGTCCATGACATTTCCATTTAAGTCCTGGCAGTATAAAGGCAAATGCTGATTAAATTAAAAGCCCACTGTTATTTAGAGAACATGCTTTTAATCTGAATAAAGAGGTCATACAGAACTGTCCCAAAACATACTTAGTGATATATTAATCATATATACATCATCATCTCCTTATCATAGTGAACATCTGCCTCTTGTATTTCCCTCTTTGTAATCTGAAAATCACCACACCTGTTTCTCCCACCAAAAAAACAGACACCTCCTCCCGCAAGCCACCTTCACACAGAGCATGCTCCTTTTATATTATGTGTACTATTTCAAACAGTTTCAGAAAGCACATGGTTCTGTAGGGATGGTTTTATGTAACCAGATTAGTGGACCTTATACTGTACCTTTTACTAAAAGTGAATCCTACGGTGCCTATTTTAAATATTTATTTCCTTTTTTAGAGAATACATCATGAAGTCACAGATTATTGAAAATATATCAGAAAATAAAATCTGGTTTTTACTTTTTTAAGAAATTCAAATCTCAATTTAATCCTGATTTTCATAAGGCAGCTGTTTTTCCTGTAGCTGTAAAATACTGTATGTTCAAATTAATTTCTGTAATTTTACTATAAACCCTTCTATGTTTCATGTTGATACTCTACGATGTTCATGAGTTGTAGCATGGCCCCCATAGACCATCATTCCTGGAACAATGGAAAACTCTGTCATTAGAATAGATCTTGTCATTCCTTAAGATTCTGCATTATTTTTCGTAGTTGGAGAAAAAGTCTGAGCTGCTGAATGACACCATCTCACATTTCAGCTGGCTTAATTAGCAAGAACTTCCCAAAAACATGAAATTATACTCAACAGGGAATATCTTATTTCAGTCAATTCAAGGGGCTGAAATATCCAAGTCCAAAATATTTTTCTTAATACTATTAAAAGTTCTTTCCATTTTAGAATCTTTACACAAACAAATCTTCAAACTTAGTCTGTGTGCTCACTTCCTACATTAGCTGAAAGCAAAACAGCAATAAATATTTTAAGACTTTAATCATTTCCAGACCCCTTAAAGTACCAATTAGCATATTAATGCAATGGTTCATTGGTCTTATCCAAGAAGTTAAACTTCCAAATGACTAAATAAAAAACTTTTATTACATGACTATGTGAAGACTGGTATTACTTGCAAAGGAACAGGGAGAGGAGAGGAAAAAATACAAATCCTACATTTGATAAATTGTTCAGTCAAATCATTTCAAAGGTCTCTTGTCTTTCTGTAATTAGTCTAGCAATTAAAATTTGATCTATATACTGAAAATTATCTTTGACTTCATAATTACATTTTAATCTGATAGTATCCTATTCAGAAAGATCATGTAATTAATTTATATGTATACTCATTATTATGTGTGCCTAAAAACATTCAGTATATTTTCACTGAGTCCTCAGCAGGGGGTGGAAGAAGAAAAAAAGCAAGAAGCAAAGAAATGTACTTGTTCAGATTTGGTGGGCGAAAGGTTTTACCGGTACATGAGCTCAGTGCTGGAAAATAAAACGGATGGAAATAACAGAGAACTGTTCAAAGTTTCTTGATTTACTGGCCAACACAAATTGGCTACAGTACCCTTAAAATAAATATAGAGTGTTGTCTAAACCCTTAAGTTGCAGAAATCCTCATGAAACTGAAGAAGCTTTAGATGAAGACTCTGAAAATTGGCTGTCTATGGTCATACGTATTCCCCTACATGCCACCATCACCCCATAGGCAGGAAGAGTGCTGGCCAGTTTTCTGAGTGGACAGCTGGGATTTCCCAGAAAAAGTCTGCCTTGGCCAGATCTAAAGTCTTTTCGTGTCATTCATGGCTACAAAGCTGTGCATAAAAGAGACTCTAAATCCTGTAGATTAATCAACTACACCATGACTTTTCTGTTTGAGGTTACAAAGGAGAGATCAGGAAAAGCAATACTATCTGCAAGAAAATTTCCTAGGGCACATGCTGTTCCAAGCACAGTACATTCCCTGCTATGATGAGCACATGTTAGCAACCCAAAAGAGTAAAGGTGAATGGCAACGTTTAAAGCTTAAGAGTTCATCTCCTGTAGCAAAGGAAGAGATGTAGTAGAGGGGGGAATTTTTCTTTACATGTATGTAGCTGCAGGTAATAAAATAAGGCTAGTGCTGCTACTGAAGTTGCAGAAGGTACTTTCGCAGACAGATCCGCATAACGAGACTTCTCCCAGATGGAAACGCTTGATTCTACCCTGATGCTTTCTTATAATATTTTTGCCATTGATGACTGGGAAAATTTGTGAGGTAAAGCAGGGTGCTCATACAGGCCCTCATTGTCAACAAAGGAGAACATAAACTTGTAGGTGCAGGAAATGAATTAGATGCTGTCTACAAGATTTATCTTGTAGTATACATATCAGACAGTCAGATATGGAAATAGTGTAGGTCAAAAAATTATACCTACATAGAAAAATAACTATTAGAGTGAATGAAAATATGCTCAGTTAAAGCGTGGTAGAAGATTCATCTCAAAGAAGGTTCTTGTCACTAACTTTACACTAGTATGAACTCAGTAACCTATGCACAGTCCTGTGCAATTCACAGTATTTTCAAAGAAAAGGATGGTACACTGTAAGGATATGTATACTCTCAATGTCAGACTTTGTTGCAGAAATTTCACTTCACTTTTTAATAACCAGATTTGTTTTCTCTTTTTCTTAAATGCAACAGCTTCACAGGTTCATTTTATCATTGAGTGGGCTCCATATTTTTATTACAAGATTTATGTCTTAGATAAGTACAGCTTTGGAAAATAAAGAGCTAGTATTTTCAAATTGTGGAATAATAGCAGAATGGGTACTGTTTGCTCTAAGGATTGTTTTAACACATATGAGTCAACTGAAAACAAACACTAAAAAACAGGACTTGTAACAATTAACTTAGAGATGGGAAAAGCTTAATAGGTTACCAAATACAGCTAGTTTTTCTAACCTGATGAAGTCTTTTGGCTTTCTAAAGAGGTCTGTATCATTAGTTCTTAAGACATCATAGCCACAAAATCTGCACATAAGATGTCAATGCACACAAACATACATATGTATAGTAAACATACAAGGCAAAATACATATATGCCCTATGGAGCGTCATAAACCTAAGTTTCAGTTGGTATGGAACCAGGCTACTGTGGTAGGAACAAACAAACTTCATCTGTTGAAGGCCACCCAAGTACTTGAGGTAGGAATGTGCACTGTGGAGCAATGCAACTGGCAGAGGGACTAGCTGGGAGGAAGAGGAGATTCTGGGTAGGTCTGGGAAGATGAGCCAGCTGCAGCTGCTGATGCAGGCATTGACAGCCCTCTGAGGCTAGGCTTAAGGGTGTAAATAAAGAGGTCAAGCAAGTTGTATTAACAGACACCAGACTGTTTTGTCATTGTCAGTCTACTTTCTGATTTGATTTTGGTCTGCTCCAAACAGATTTTTTCAAGACTGGAATGATGTGGGAAGTAGTAAAGTTGAAGGCAGTATTGCTATGAGTCAGTCTGTGTCACCTGCTCTCAGGAACAAGAAGTTCCTGAGAGTCCTCTTTGATTTAGCAGTATTGGTCTGTCTGTAAGGCCTAATCGAGGTCTTCCCCAGGACAGGGTGATACTGGATGGCCCATACCCTGTCATTTCCTGCTAGCACACTATTCGTTATGCTCTAGCTGTGAGACTTGTTGTTATGGCCATAAACCTGATAAAGAAGGGTCTCAGTGTGGCTTTGACTGAAAGCTGACCAACTTGTCATTTGGTTTTCATTTTACAACTTCAAGAAGACATCAGTGCAGGATTACTTATGTTTCACAACATCTTCTGAGGGAACGTATGATTCACTGTTGGAAACCAATGAATAAAGCTGCTAGAATTGCTCTTCCTCCTACTCTTCTCCGCTACAAGCAGCAGTGAAGATCAAAGTTCTTCATACAATCATTCCCTGCAATAAGGAACCTGTCAGATCCGTCTTCACATCTTTCCTAAGGATGAAGATAAATTTTGTCTAAATGATCACTTTCTTTTTAAGTCAAAAAACCTCCCACAACTCCAATCTCGGGCACTAGAGCATGCCCTGAAGTGCCATGTCTACACATTTCTTAAATACCTCCAGGGATGGCGACTCCA
>JAOXNO010000001.1:157137735-157150567 GCA_028565335.1 Limnodromus scolopaceus
GCCTTCTTGGCCACCTGGGCACACTGCTGGCTCATGTTAAGCCAGCTGTCCACCAACACCCCCAGGTCCTTTTCTGCCGGGAAGCTTTCCAGCCACTATTCCCCAAGCCTGTAGCATTGCCTGGGGTTGTTGTGACGGAAATGCAGGACCCAGCTCTTGGCCTTATTAAACCTCATCACATTGGCCTTGGCCCATTGATCCAACCTCTCCAGATCCTTCTGTAGAGCCTTCGGACCCTCAAGCAGATCAAAACTCCCACCTAGTTTGGTGTCATCTGCAAACTTACTGAGGGTGCACTCAATTCCCTTATCCAGCTCATCAATAAAGATATTAAACAAGATTGGCCCCAAAACTAAGCCCTGAGGGACACCACTGGTGACCGGCTGCCAACTGGATTTCACCCCATTAATCACAACTCCCTGGGCACGGCCATCTGGCCAGTTTTTTACCCAGTGAAGAGTACGCTTGTCTATGCCATGATTTGCCAGCTTCTCCAGGAGAACGTTGTGGGGGACAGTGTCAAAGGCCTCACCAAAGTCCAGGTAGACAACGTCCACAGCCTTCCCCGCATCGAGAAGGCGGGTCACATGGTCATAGAAAGAGGTCAAGTTGGTTAATCAAGGGGTTAACCTCCCTTTCATAAACCCATGCTGGCTGGCAGAGGCCTGGACGCCCACATGTTTGCCTGGGGCCTCTGTCTGGGTGCCCACAGCTTTTCTAACAACAGCCTTCAACTGGCTAGCAACCACAGCTGGATCTCTACAAACAATAGACACCTTGCAACTCCAGGATAAGTTGGGGTGAGCCCCCTAGTCCTCTGGCCACTTAGAGGGATTGAACTTAACCTCGTACACTGGTAGAGGCTCAGTGTCCTGCCATACAGACTGCAGCCAGTTGAGACACCCACCGGGGCACACACATAAGCACTGGGTGCTCACTCTGTGCTCTGTGGGTCCCTGCCTTCCCTGAGGCTTCCTGTAACCTGGTGGCTTGATAAACTGGGGGTGGTGGTGGCTGTGCCCAGGCTCACTCAGCAGCACCGCCCACCAGCTGCCAGCACCAGTACAAGCAGAGGGCTCGTGCCGGCTTCAAAAAACCCCCAAAAGAGCTTCTGGTCGGCCCTTTTTGCTGCAGATCCTTTCCCCAGCACAGTCTTACCTGCCCTGAAGCTGGTCTTTGTGGCAGTGTGGAGAATCCTTATGCTGGGAGGAGAGTTGCATTAGACAGAAAGAAAAAAAAAACAAATCTTTGAATTGTTAGGGATTTTTGTTTTAAGTTCTTTCTGTAACAGAGTTCTAACAAGACACAAATTAAATTTCCTTTTTTCCTTCTTTTTTGATTCTCAAGCACTGTTTTCCCTCAGACCAATGAACATAGGCCCAGGTTCATTTTTTCAGATGCTACTTACATAAATTGAGTCCCGGGGGAGATGATAGCCAGTTTTCTGTTAATACCCAATCCTTCTCTTCAATGAGCATTGGATCAGATCCTTAAAGAGTAACGACTAATCCAATACAGTCACCAGAATAAACCATTTAAAAGTAGCAGATTATAAAATAATAGAGAATTACATGTTTAAAATAAACATATGCCAGATATATAGGTCATACCTGACTAGTCAGCACCAACTTATTCTCTGTTTCAAATAAACAGGTTTCAATGTTAACCTACATAAAATTTTAAATATATTTTTCAAGCCCCTATCTGTGTTTCCAAATGTTAAAGATAAGCAAAGTATGGGGGATACTTTCAAAAAAATCAGTATTTCTGTGTCAAGTTAATCTGCTTCAGAAATTGCCCAGCACAATACTGTGTCATAGTCAAATATGTTGGAACATGATATGATTTTTCATGTATACCAATATTCCCCAGACTCTTGTCACGTTACTTCCATCAGTATACAATTTGCTTGACATATAATTTCAACAACAAGTGCTGTAAAGCTTTCAGGAAACATTTAGTAATCTAACGTATTCCATAAGGAGATTTATTTAAACCTTCCCTGTGTCATTTCTTGGTTTCAAAGGAGTTTGGCATTTGGTGTTTGAAGGTAACTATAACATAGAAACATCTGTACTACTCTATTTCAAGAGGGACATTAATTTTTATCTTCTTTGCATCCCGCAGGAACATCCTACTAGAGCTCAACATGCTTGCTAGGCAAACGTAACTCAGTTGGCCAAAAGTCTGAGCTCTCTACTATGCTTGGTTGCCAGGTATTTCAGGAATATAGTATACAAGAATAGCGAAGAGCGATGCAAAGATAGATGCGAGATATCTGTAAATGGTACTGGCTGTCACAAGTCTTGACGGCATCCACTGACCTATAGCATTAACATATTAGTTTTTCACTTTTTAAGACCTGAAGTGTAAAGAGTAGTTTCCAAACTCCATATTACAAAATGATATGCTCTATTCAGCCCACAGGCGGGAAAATGACAGTTATCCGAAATGAAGGTCTGTACTTAACTCTGTTGTTTTGCATGCACACAATTCAGCTACTGAATAGTTGTCTATTCCTGTTTTCTTATCATTACAGTTGAAGCACATGAATTAAAAAACCTAGTGTAGACATTTGATTTTGTTATCTTCTATCAACTATGATTTCAACTGACTGATCCATTGAATTGGTGTAATACACAATTGCCCTGTGTCAAAGCTAGCATTCTTTATTTAACTGATTCACCTGCATCTAACCCTGTTCATCCACTTGTGAGATTTTCCAATACTTATAGTAAGGTTTTCTTCTTCTCTTCAAACATCCAATGAACTATGAGGACCAGACCATGTGGGAAATCTCCATTGCCTGGTAATTGCTACTAGTAATATCAACAACAGCTAGAGTTCAGCCAGCTCAACCAACCTGGACCTTCAAAACACAAATGGATTTCAGAGGGACTTCGGGGACACCATCAGTAGCCACAAGAGACTTTTCTTGTTAGGTCTCTGCCACCAGAAAGATTCCAGCTACTTACTACTATATATAAGGTATATGCTGTAGTGGGGTTAATGCAGAAAATATTTCCCAACTTGTTTCACAAGGACTGTTATCACCCAACTGGCATGCACCAGCACACGTCATGCTGTCAGTCTGCTGATGGCATTCTTGATCACCAGGAATCTAATTAAAGAGAATAGTTCCACCTAATTAAAGAGAACATGAGAAAAATAAATGTGAAAAACATTTTGGAACTGGTGTGTGCATGTTGGACTAAGGGCAAAGCGGCAGGAACTGGAAGAAGGGACTGCTTTAAGTCGCTTGATTTTTAAATTCATGAGGCCAAATAGTACACAGATGCGCAATACCCCTGTGGCTCCTCCTTGTGTGAAAAAGTCTCACTCAGCACCACTTTTTCAATATACCAACCCATTGCCTTTAATTTCAGAGTTTCAGAGGGGAAAAAAAGTTGCACAAGTTTGTAATTTTTCATAAAGAGCAGTTTAATATGTCAAAGACCTGTGGTCAAAGCTATCCTTCATTTCGTGTTGTCTAGGCATATGCATGTCCCCATTTTCCACTAGGTGATATATTTTCAAGGAAAACCGCATGATACTATGTAAATGTACTACATCAGCGATGATCTGTGCTGAAGGTCATGTTGGTTCTTTCTGACTCAAGGGACTATTGGTACAAAAGGGCTGAGTACAGGAAGAAAGAGAGAGATGTACTAAAAAGAGAAAGTTAAAAGAAAAAAATGGCATGAGTGATTTAAAATTATCAGGCCATATCTGCAATAAAAAATTGAAAATGAACTGAAAATGTTTCTAGCTGTCAGAATATGTCATTTTAAGATCTGTTACAATACAAACAACATAAATGTTTGGTTCATCGTTAATCTTCAGCACTAATTTGATTGAAAGAGGCCTTTTAGTTCTGTGCTTTCTGTCTGACTGTACATGGCATATATGTACACGTTTATACAAACAAACAGCACAAAAGTGTGGTCACACTCTTTGGAGAAGCAGCACATGAACCGAGAAAATAAGCATCTTTTTTTTTTCAGTAGAGTAAAAAAAGAAATCTATTTGCCATCATTATTTAGTATTACTGAATGTCCTCAGAACTAAGAAAAAAGTGAGGAGGCTAAAACTGAAGGCAATTATTTCCCAGTGACAGAATTTTGGAGACTGGGTGAGGAAGCTAAGTACTATGGCATTTTGGGGGTGGGAACAAGAAAAAGCGTCTTGACATTGCCAAGAGGTAAAAACTTCCTGTAAAGTAAGCATAGGGCATGTTATTAGGCATGTTATTACTTTTTCACAAAAGAAGCTAAGACCAATAGAATGGGACTTAAGGAAAAAATTCTGAATAGTAGATCAGAATTTACTAGAGGTTGGTAGGAAGATGTGGTTTTGAGCATCACTAAAGGACGCTGCTGCCTCTTGTTACTCTGCCATGGTGTCAGTGTACTTCTTGCACTTAACATCTAAATTTGCTGATGCTGATAACAGCATGATTATGCTCGGTCTCATGCATTTCGAGTATGAGACTATGAGATTTTGTTAATTGCTGAAGATCAGCTGTGATCTGGATAGAGAGTGCATTTCATTAATAGGCAGAATAAGCCAGAAGGGCTTCAGAAACAGTACTTAGCCCAGGCCTCCAGTCAGTCATCTCTTCCTTCTCTCTCCCCTTTCTTATGTTTTAATTCTTTTCTACAAGACAAAAAATTTACAAAATAAAGAGGTAGGAACTAAAATGCAGTGTGCTTTTTGATATAACTTTAGAGTAACTTACTTTTGCCCTTTTCCAGCTTGTTAAAAATACGTCCTTTTTTTTTAATCACTTCTGACTTCCATATTTTGTTTGATTGGGTTTTCTTCATATTGTTGGCTGGGCTTTTTTTTTCTTTTTTGGAA
Source organism: Limnodromus scolopaceus (assembly GCA_028565335.1). Classification (NCBI taxonomy): domain Eukaryota; kingdom Metazoa; phylum Chordata; class Aves; order Charadriiformes; family Scolopacidae; genus Limnodromus; species Limnodromus scolopaceus. The sequence continues at coordinate 157,142,596 of JAOXNO010000001.1, forward strand.
TGAAGAAGGTAAGGGTAGCTCCTTTTAAAAAAGTAGATCATCACAATATAAACAGAGATATTGATTTCACTGTAAACTTCTTATGTTTCCTCCATAGGCATGGAAGAAATCAAAGGATACCATCATCTTTCTGCTGATGATTTAAAAACTGCTGCTAATGGGTAGTGCAGTGAAATTACATTTTCCCTCCCTCTTCCCCTTTATCTAAGTACTGTTAACTGGTGCTGGATTTCTTCAGGAGGGAGAAAAAAAGGCCACTATAATGAACACATTAATTTTTTATCATCTGATTTGTTTTCTTCTTGTACAGCTATGGTTTTGGCAATGATAAAAACGTTCCTAACAGTAGGACACAGTTAGTGAGCATTGGTATTCTTTGGTAAATGCAAAGTTGGACATCACAAGAATTTAGATCTGTTTGTTGCATGCAAATACAGATCTACATCACATATTTTCCTTATGTTTATATACACTAGTAATGTTTTTTAAAGACATTATGTAGAAGCAAATTGTATTAATAAAAAATACATTAATCCAGTATAGGACTTGTCAAAAACACAGTCCTTTATATCCTTGCCTGTTCTAGAGATAAACGTCCACTACAGTAAGAGAATTACACCGATCTGAGATCAACAAAACAAGGGTCCTAAGGTCCTAAAATCTCCCCTATTCTTTTAAACTCTGATCTGACTATTGGTAAAATGCAAACTAAGCCTTAATTTCACATTAGCCTGTAGTCTGTCTATACCACTGCACAAATACAGCCTCTTGGTATAAAAAGGGAACTCACAAATCAAACAGAAAATAGGACAGTTATTTGCTTTTTTTCACAGCTAAGAAAAATGTACATTGGGTGCCATTACAGGGACTTTGCTATAGCAGTTACTCTCTGTGATTTTTATCATATCTCCATTAGTTTCCATAAAGTTGGTATTTCAAAAAGTCCTCAGAGGCAGTATTAGCAGACTGCTTAGAAATTATTCAAATGTCAAATTTCTGATTTACTGTAATGCAAATGTTAGTTTTTAAAGTTGATAGGTGAGAGAATCTATACACATTCACACATCAAAACCCAACTCTTTCTACCTTTATAAATGACATATATTGCTACATGGCTTGTTGAAACAGTACACTGCTGTATATGTTTTTCCTTCCTGATTGACGAGAAAACATTTCAGAAGCCTTGTAAAAGCTATGAGTTCACAGATATTCAGTAGGAAACCTTGCATATTCTGAAACCAGGCAGTGAATATTTCCAAGGGAGCCAATTGCACCCATGGGAAAAGAACTGGGGTTACACCACCACTGACCTCATTCATCACTTCCTGAAAGCGTCCTAGATAAAGCTTGCAGTTTTTCCTGTACATGCTGCTTTCTGAAGTGTAAATTCACCAGGTGCAGTGACTCAATTTCAGACTAATACATTCTTTCAAACCAATATGTAAACTATATGGCTTTCATGAATTGCATGCAATCCATATGACCATACAAAAATCATGTGAAGAACACTATGATTTTCATATGTGACGGTAAATACTTTGTTTTGGATTCATAGCATATGTTTATATGTTTTCATTGTACTTTTTACCTGTATCACGTCCTAGACTCATGCCCTATGAGCTTTTTCTACTTGTTTAACCAGTAAGCTCTTTGATGCTCTGATTTTCTCAGATGCTTACACTATTTAATTATTTGGATATCACCAACAACTGCAATATAAAGAATGTGCAATTACATATTTACAAATGGCAATGAGAACAAAATGCGTGTCTTTGTCCAGTTCCCTAGAACAGCTACAATCCTCACTGACAGAAACAGGATTTTCTCCTCTTATCTCTTACCTCCTTATCACACCAGAAAGTGCTCATAGGTTCCATGGTTCTTTATGTAAGTGAAATGGAGTCCTGCCCACACTCGTGCATTTTAACAGCAATTATATTCATATTCTTACACTAATGCCCATCATGATGGTATCTGAGTATTCTCCAAAGATTCAAAGTGACGTACGACAAGAAGTATAACTTCCACTTTGCTGACTGAATATCTTCTTTGCTGCTGGAATATTTTTAACTCACTTTCTCTTCTCCTTGAGCCTTTTTACTTCTATTTTTTACATATTTATATTTAGAGTGTTTTAAAGGAACAAAAATAGAAGACAGCACTATCCATTTTACAACGATATCTTTGTTCTCCATGCACAACTAAAACCATTTAAAGCATAGAAAAAATGTGACTGGAAAGGATGTGAAGGCAGCTTGCCGAACAGAATGTACTCAGTCAGAGGTGAGCTCATGCATGTGTTATAATTTTAGCATGTTAAATCACTAATTGGTGCTAAAGGTAGAAAAGTAGATAAAAACATTTTTATTCTGAAGAAGAAATGTGAAGACAGAGCAAATTATCTACATCTCCTCCCATATTAGTAACTACATCCCAGTTAGTAGTCTCAGAGTGAAAGACAAAGTAGCCACATTTTTTTCAGGATTTTACCATAGAAGAAAATGAAGCTAGAAACTGTAGCTTGACTGTACACTTTCTCCTTCTGTGGAAAATACAAAAAGTGGGATCCTAATCACTGCATTTCTATGCAGTTTTGACCACATCTCTTCCATTACATAGTGCAAATATTTCTGAGAGTTGAATCACTACTGTGGCAGCCCTGCTGTTCCTGAAAAACCCTGTCCTGTAATTCAGCATAAACCAAGCACATGAGCCACATTCTGAAAATGGTAAAAGAGCACTTCTCTGAGGGTGAATTATTTTTCTGATAATCTCCAGCATACTTTTTACACTATGCTAGTCTGAAATGAGCATTCCCCTGAAAATTCAGTGTGACACCACTGGGTTCATTCACCCTTGCTCCATTACAGGATTACAGAACGGTATTGTGATTTTGTTTCCAAACTGTTTGATTCTGGGGTATGTTCTTTTTATCGGGTTTTTTTTTCTTGGTTTTCAGTTGTTTTCAGTTTTATTTGAATAAGTGGTAATAACAAGAAACAAAACCCATAAAAATATTTTCCTTTTTAAATTTCATTTTTCAAAATATTTTTTCCAATAAGCACATGTAGAAATGCATCACTTTTGCGTACTTACTCATGATTTGTGTGACATTTTTTATATGAAACTACTATTTTTATTTTGGTTACCCTTAGCCTTATTAATCAGCCTGTTTTCATGGCTGTTTGTCATCTTCTATTTCTGAACTTATAACATAGCACACAACCTAATTCTTTGTAGGTTACATTTTTATGTTCTTCAAACACTCAGGAAGTCCTATAGCTATTAAACTCATCATGCAAGAGTCAATATTTTTCTTCCTCTCATCTTTTTCTTCTGCCAGATGTAAAAACTCAGAATGCTTAAACAGTAGTAGAAGGCTACTTCTTCAATATACAGCATGATACCAAAACACTATATCCAAACTAAATATGTAGTATACGTAACTAAATGTAGTTTACTACACTACATGTGTAGCTCTATGAAAGAAAAAAAAAACCAACCAACAAACCAAAATAAAACCCCAAAAAACCCACCAAAAAACCAGAGAAAAAATACCTTGAAAGAACCTCAGTGAAACTCAAATATGAACATTATCATAAATGGCAGAAGATAAATCTTCCCTATAATTAAACTACCCTTAAAAACAGAGCTGTAAAATATTCTAATAATATCTTGACTAAAGATCTCATATATGGATGTGTTTACACTGATATGAATCACTGCTTTCAAAACTTCTTCTCTACGTAGGATTCAAGTTCCAAAGGAAACACATTGCTGTACATTGATTAACACCACAGGTTCGGATTAATCTTTGCTAATTATACTTGTCCTATAGCTGGCAGTAGTCACCCCAAACTGATCATGTAGGCTCCATTTTCAGACAACATGGAAAGACTGACGCCTTCAGAATGTTTTCGTTGTAAAACATATACATTACTATTTTTACACTAGATTACGCCTGATTGGAAGACAAGTCAGTAAATATACAATGTTTATGGATAAAAATTATGATCAGAAAATAGTATAAAACTATGGTATGGATCCTATAAAATGACTATTGGCCAAGACATAAGTCTGGTGGAATAGATGACAGACAAGAATAAGTTGGTTGACAAGAGAACAATAGTTTCCCGTAATGGCACCCCATCTGTACTACATTTGACACTACTGGAACCAGTAGAGAATCTGCTTTGGAGCAACAGAAAGACATTAACAACATTTAGTGTTTAAGTCAGTGGGATCGGGAGAATTCCCTGACATCTCAGATCAAAATCTTTTTCTGATCTTTCCCCACGGACTTACTTGATTAAATATCTATGACAATCTGATGCTGAAATGTTCCCCATATATAACATAATCGACAAAATTGCTGTTAAGTATCACTGTAGTCACTTTTCTCTACAAGAAAGGTTTACAAAAGCTAACAACTCTTAAAAGCATGCATTGCATCACACTGTAATTATACTCAGCCACACTAAGCATGATACCCTTTTGTGCTAAAAGTTCCTTATTACTGCTTTCTCTCACTGGTCTTAGCAGGTACTTCAATGAAGAGAAAGTCCTGCTTACATTACTTAAAGACATTTTCAATCATTGTGTCACATGTTTTGTTGCTTCTGTGTTATAACTCTTTTTCACTTAAATAGAAGACTTCATCCCTTAAGACTATCACTTAAGGTCTCAGTGTGGATTAAAAAGCAAAAAATCCAATCTAAGTCCCAAACCTTCTCAGCTAAGCGAGAAAAGGACATATATTAAAATTTTTTTCTCTCCTTCCAGCTAGAGTTGCTCATAAAAACATCATACACCAAACCAATAGAGGTCATCTTCAAATGCCAGAAACAGCAATATTAGAATCTGATGATATCCTCTATACTTCTTCTGGTGTATGTAATATTGCAATATAATTCATCCTTATAATTTCAGTGAGATGAATCTTGCTCTTCTTATTTGACTGGTATAAAAAGGAAAATAATAATTAATTGCATTTGAACAAGTAGTAGCTACTGAGAGTGGTATTGCAAAAAAGGTTTGTAGAACTGGAGTATAATGCCATTGTAGCAACAGGTTTCCTCTGAGTTACATAGGCATTTGACTTTCAGAGCCAGTAACTTTTATAAACACTTTTTCTTGAGTTGCTGGATATGAACCCTGAAGCTTATTGACACTTTCTGGCTCAGTGATGGAAAGTAACTAGCACAAAGTGACCGCAGAGAGAAAGAATGCAGTTCTTTATTTTTTGTTTACTGAGAAAAATTCACCCTCTTCTTCATCTTCTTTATTAACTTCCTTTTAAAAACCAAGGTCATATGATTATTTTCAGAACAGTAAGTAGGGTAGCTGCAAATACCATCTTCAACACTGTCTTCTCTGTCACAATGGTCAAAGAAGATTTTGTGATCTTTAAAATAAGTGTAGTAGCACTAATTTATAAAAATACTTTTTGGAAAAATTCTTTTGGAGAATGTCCTGGGTTTTAAAAAAAATATAATGTATGATGTTCTGTTTACTAGTATTCCATTAATTCGAAGGGACATTGTCTCTTTAAAACTAGAAAGTGAATTCACAGTAAATTCAGTCTAATCAAGTTATCTTTGCACCTTCAAAAGTCAATATCACCCCTTCAGATCACTGGAAAGAAATATTTCACTTTGCTATCAGCTCATCATCAACTGACAATTCATGGAAGGCAAGCAGTTCCTGGGGGTTGTTTCACTACTTTTAATCTCTAGATATTGTGGCAGCATTATCTGTGAATTTTAGCAAATTGCCTAGTTCCTTAAAACCTTTAACATGATTTTAGCATAGATTTTGATTGATAGTTTAATTTCCTTTATTAAAATATAATATATAGAAGGAAAGGAATTTTTTAAGCTCCCAACTGACAATGAAATAGTACTTACATAGTCATAGGGAGCTAACTTCCTATTAATACAATTGTATTTGACATTTCCATTAAAAGACCTTCCACTAGTGTTATATTACTATGTCTTTGACAGCTCACTGTGGGTTCTATGGTTACATACTGATTTCAGATTATCGCTTTACTGCATTTTTTCAACGTACATAAGAGGTCCACTTTAGAAAAACACTAATTTGCTTTTTTTCTGAAAGGGTAGTAAGAAGATATCTACTGAGTTACTCAGTTAAACTTTTGCATAATAAATGTATATGTGATGCTCTTAATTTAAAGAAATGTGAAGAATGTCTTGCTTAAGAGTGAGTTGAAACTAAGCTTTGGAAGTACTATAAAACACTTTGCTAATTTTATGTCAGTTAAATGTAGGCTTTTGGACAATGCAAAGGAACATGTGTCAAGAGAAATGACAAAACACAGGAAGCCAGACATATGCGAAAAAGGAATATGCAAGGAAAGGCACTGGACTGACTAGCAAAACCCCAGGACAAGCTAAATTTAGCTTAAATTCTGAAGTATATGATTTCTGTCACGTTCCCATCATAAAAAGCTTTTAAGGATACACAGCAGATTATGAAGCAGAGAAAACACAACATTCATATTTTCATAATCTTTAGACCTTTAAACATATTTGGATAACAATATAAATGTGACTACAGCAGCAATCTAAGATTTCAAGTACTACCTCATAATGTAATTCAGACAACAATTTAAAGAGTGTTAACAGTAACATCACAAGGTCAGGTAGCAAAAATTAGTTTTCATAGAGTATCATTTATACACAAATTATTTATTCAGGTACATGATATATTCTGTCTGGGAGCTTGACCTCTGCATTGCCATCTGCTGATTGTAAATTTAGTGAAAAACATTGCGCCAACCTCAGATTTTTGCTTGTTCAGAAGATTATTCTTTCTACATTATTTAACTACCTGTCATTTGACCTTGTCTTGAAAATCATTGTATGCTTCTCATGTCACTGCATTCACTGTTGACAGCTGCTGTTTATCACCAGAAGCTGTGGGGGGAAAATTACTAGCCCACTTACAAAAGCAGTGTGAATAAAAAATAAATAGAAATGAGGAAGCCCTAAATACCAGCAGCTAGCACTTCAACAAATAGGGGGAATGCACAATGGTTATATCAGGTGTCATTGTACAGCTGCTGTCAGCGTTCCTACTGCTCAAGAAACCAGCTGAAGTGATACCTGTGGTTTCTAATATCAGAAAGCGCTAGCTTTAAAATATGTCAAAATGCAGCACATTAGTCTACAGTACCACTATTTTCTATGGCAGGCTAAAACCTAAACAAGGTAGTGACTGATCACTATTTGCCCCGCTCTTATAATCATCCATTACTGGCAACTGTCAGAGACAAATTCTGGGCTAGACGGACCTCTATGCTCAGCCGGTACGGCTGCTTCTCTGTTTTGATAAAACACCTGTCAGATGCAGAAAGCAGCATCAGGAACGGAGGTGTGGGGGACATCATATTTCAGGTGTGAAATACAATCCCAGTCCTGGCCGAGCTTGGTTAGTAAAACTACAACTACGTGCTTTCATTTAAAGGCATCAATTCTTTTTACTTGGACAAATACAGGAATTTACCCTTTGGTAATTGAAAATGTACTTAGTTGCAGCTCGATGTGTTAATCCTTTTGTACTGATAACATGAACTGCTGGAATAGCCACATTTGAGTAAAGGTACTATAGATGGTTATATTTATATGTTTGGTTTATTTTGAAAGCTCATAAATATTGTGGAGTTCTAATTGAAGTTCACTACCTCATTTAAAACCCATTTTCCTCTTTTTACCGTTCTATCATCTGAAAGCTGTGAACAACATGCATAGGGTCAAAAAGGGCCCTATTAATGGAAATGAAAATCCATCAAGCGACTTAATCATAGAATCACAGAATCATAGAATGGTTTGGGTTGGAAGGGACCTTAAAGATCATCTAGTTCCAACCCCTGACATGGGCAGGGACACCTCCCACCAGACCAGGTTGCTCAAAGTCCCATCCAGCCTGGCCTTGAACACTTCCAGGGATG